>CM022948.1:54098455-54698455 GCA_012931725.1 Litsea cubeba
AGCCTCTTGATCCTGAAGACAATCTTCCAAACGAAGACCCTTCTCAAGAAGCTCTCGAAGTTGGTAGAGGCACCCGCTCTGGCCGGGACTACCACAAAAATTACAACCAATCTTCCTTTACATATGTAAATCCTTCAGGAAAGATGTTGTAAGCGCCCCTAGTGGCAACAATGATGAAAATGCAGGCCCTAAGAGGCTTTCAAGTATGACTTGATTGAACACTTCAAGCACATACCTGCACGTCTGCACATCCTAGATTTGTTGCGAATGTTCTTCGCACACTCGTGATAATCTCATCTCAGAGATACAAAAACTGAATGAGGATGTCGACAAACATGCCCCGCAAGTCCTCCAAATTGAAATGGATTACCGGGTCAAAAACTCAGAAGCCTCCTCAAAGGAGAAAAAGAAGAAAACTGAGAGATCATGCATTGAATGCCTCTCGGTTAAAAAAGCAGCCAGTGCAACCATCGCCTTCACAAAGGATGACCTCCTACTTGGCGAACCCAGGCATAACCGACCCCTGTACTTCACAGGGTATATCAAGGAAATGCCTATGCATAGAGTTCAGATCGACCCAGGTTCTGCACTCAACCTTATCTCCACATCGGCTCTTGAAGAGTTGGGCATCCCACCCAACAAACTGAGCCACACATCTGTATCTATCTTTGGATACGATGGGAGTACTCAAAGGCCTATCGGCAAAATCAGGTTCAATTGCAGATAGGTGATCTTATCTCTGAGGTCAACAGTGTATGCAGTAAAGACCCCTTCATGCTACAACATCCTTCTCGGACGCCCTTGGATCCATGAGAATGGTGTTGTCCCTTCAACTCTACATCAATGCATCAAGTTTGTTGGCGACGACGGCATGATACATCGAGTCTTTGCGGATAGAAAACCCTTCAAAGGTAAAGAAATCCACTTCGCAGACTCACAAATGTATGAAGGTGAAAAAGAAGAAGAGGAGAAGCATACAGCATCCTTTGCCGAAAATCTCCAGAAAGATAAAGGCAAAGCTCCTCAACAATCACCGGAAGAAAATAAACCATCCGGTAAATCTGAAGAGAGCATTCAAACTCCCTTCATCATCTCCCTCAAATCTTCAAAGCCTTTGGTCATCACAACTAAAGCGAAGAAGGCAAAACAAAAGCCTGGGGGCAAATTTGTTGTCTCTTTCGTGTCTATCATGCAAGACACGAACTCGGATTCAGAGCCAGAAGACGACACATCGTCAAGCCAAGCTGACACTCAGCAAGTTCGGCCTGCTCTTACTCCAATGGAGACAACTTCTGACATAGAAGATCCTACGTCAGCTTCCTTCGTTGTTCCAGCAACTTCAACAAAGGAAAAGCCGATCTTCTTCCATAGATCGGATACTTCTTCATCAAACTCCATGCTTGAACCTTTCCAAAATAAAGGTACGCCTCAACTATCCTTATACAGTTCTGTGGCACAAGCTATTATGAAGAAAATGGGCTATGACGCTCAAAACCCAGTCGGTCTGGGAGAAGGACGCGGTATTCTCACACCATTGGGGCCCGTCTTGACCAAAAGCCAGCTGGAAGATTGGAGACTCTACGGCTATGTAGAAAAGTCTTCACACGGGTTAGGGTATGATCCTGACACTCCCTTGAGAGAGTTGACACAAAGGCTTAAAAGTCAATATACAGACCAAGCCTCAACATCTCAAATCCATGAAGACATCGATCTCCCTGGATATCTCTTTGATGAGTCACCTGACAAAGATCCAGGAAGCTCATCCAATTGGTACGATTTCTCCGAAAATGAAGAGGAGTTGTCCGATGGCACAGACGTGTGGACTTCTGACCCAGAAGAACCCTCATCTCCAAAAGAAGTAGCCTACTTCGACTCGGTTTCAACAGGCGATTGGGATCATCTCATAGCAAGCCTTGGGAAAATTACCGATCAAGAAGACCCGTGGAAAGGAACAAAACCTTGGTCTGGAAATGCCCTTGAAACCCCAGAAGGTTTCGTTGAGCTGGAAGCCTCCGAAAAAAATATTGTGGAGGAACCACCTTCGAACCTTCCAACAGAAGATCCTGTTCAAAAGATAGACTTGGGAACACCAGATAACCCACGTCCTGTATTCATAAGCAAGAATATAAAGGATGATGAGTTACCCGAGTATATCGCTTTTCTTCGTGAGTTCGTTGATTGCTTTGCATGGTCTTATGCTGAAATGCCAGGCTTAGACCCCAAAATAGCAGTTCACAAACTCAATCTTCAAGAAGACATCAAGCCTGTCAAGCAAGGCCAAAGAAGATTCCGTCCAGATGTGATGGATAAAATTGAACAAGAAGTTCAAAAACTCAAAAGCGTCGGCTTCATCCGTGAGGAACAACATCCTGAATGGTTGGCCAACATTGTCCCCGTGACAAAGAAAAATGGGCAGATCAGGGTCTGTATTGACTATAGAGACCTGAATGGCGCATGCCCAAAAGATGAATTTCCGCTCCCCATACCAGAGGTAATGATTGATAATACCTGTGGATTCGAGCGAATGACATTCATGGATGGTTTCTCTGGCTACAATCAGATAAAGATGCATCCTGAGGATGAAAAACATACATCCTTTCGAACCCCATTTGGCGTGTATTGCTACACTGTCATGCCATTCGGTTTGAAGAATGCTGGTGCCACATATCAGAGGGCTATGATGAAAATATTCCAAGATATGCAGCACAAGACGGTTGAATGTTACGTTGATGACCTCGCCGTCAAAAGCAAAAGAAAAGAAGATCATCTCGAAAACCTTCGAGAAGTCTTCCTCCGGCTTCGCAAACACAAACTGCGAATGAATCCATTGAAATGCTTCTTCGGCGTCTCGTCGGGTAAGTTCCTCGGATTCTTAGTTCGGAAAGCTGGAATAGAGCTTGACCCCATAAAAGTCAAAGCCATTCTAGAAATGCCCTCTCCAAGAACCTTGAGAGAACTTAAAGGGCTTCAAGGGAGATTAGCCTACATCAGACGGTTCATCTCCAATCTTTCGGGGAAATGCCGTCCATTCTCCCGGTTGATGAAAAAAGGTGTAAACTTTGTCTGGGATGCTGACTGTGAAGCTGCTTTCCAAGACATCAAGTCATACCTGACAAAACCTCCAGTGTTAGCTGCTCCTACCACTGGAAAACCATTCATCTTGTACACAAGAGCCCTTGATCACTCTTTGGGAGCTCTGCTTGCGCAAGAAAATGATCAAAGAAAAGAAGCTGCTCTATATTACCTCAGCCGCATGCTAGTAGGTGCAGAGCATCGCTACTCTCCAGTCGAAAAAGAATGTCTTGCAGTGATGTTCGCCGTACAAAAGCTGCGTCACTACTTGCTTTCCAACACAGTCTACCTGGTCTCGAGGGTCAACCTCTTGAAGGTCCTTGTCACAAAGGCAGGTTCTCTCAATGCTCGACTGGCAAAATGGTCCATCCTTCTGTCACAATTTGATATTAGGTATGTACCACAAAAAGCAATCAAAGGGCAAGCTCTAGCAGACTTCCTCGCAGAGCATCCATTGCCTAAGGATTCTCCACTCAGAGATGATCTCCCAGACGAACCAGTCTACAATGTGGAGACTTTCTCACAAAGTGCCTCCTGGGACATGTACTTTGACGGTGCAACCAGGACAAATGAAAAAAGACAGCTGATCTCGGGAGTTGGCATCCTCTTTGTTAGCCCCGACAAATACATGATTCCACACGCTTTCTCGCTACTGGAACCATGCACAAACAATGCAGCTGAATATCAAGCTCTGATCTTAGGATTGGAACTCGCCATCGAATCCGGTATCACCATGCTGGAGGTCTTTGGAGACTCTCAACTGATCGTCAACCAGATGAATCAGAAATTTGAAGTCAGGAAGCCAGATCTGTTGCCCTACTACAACAAGGCACAGTCACTTCTGCAAAAGTTTGACATCTGTCACATCACCCACATTCGTAGAGGTGAAAACATACGTGCAGATGCCCTAGCCGGACTTGCCGCATCCATGGCAATCCAGGAAGGGGAAAACATGCAAGTCACAGTGTGCGAAAGAAGAATCCTTCCTCCTCTTAACACACACCAAGCAGTTGCTGAATGCCACCAAGTGGTCGGAAGTCGGATTTCAATCCTTCAAACTTCAATTGGCGACTGGAGGGATCCGTTCATTGATTACATTATGTTCGGAATCCTACCTGAAGATCCAAAAGAACGGGTAAGCATCCAAAGGCGAACCCCAAGCTTCCATTTGGATATTCCTTCAAAAATCCTTTACAGGAAATCCTTCAACGGAGTACTTCTACGCTGCTTGTCACAACAAGAGGCTAAAGAAACACTCAAAGAAGTTCATGCTGGTCTTTGCGGAGCTCATCAGGCTGGACCTAAGCTCTATGATCAGATAAAAAGGTTAGGATATTACTGGCCTACCATGGTAGCTGACGCAATGCAATTTGCTAAGCGCTGCCAACAATGCCAAGTTCATGGAGATTACATTCACATGCCTCCAGAATGGCTACATCCTACAGCGATCTCATGGCCTTTCGAAGCCTGGGGTATGGACATCATAGGTCCTATTTCTCCCCCTTCAAGCAAAGGTCATCGCTTCATCTTCGCCGCTACGGATTATTTCTCCAAGTGGTCAGAAGCATTTGCGTTTAACGAAATGAAGACCTCATCAGTCCTTCACTTCCTGCGCACCAACATCATTTGTCGTTTCGGCATACCCAAAAGATTCGTCCATGATAACGGACCACAGTTCCGGGATCATCGATTCTACAGGTTCTGCGACAAATACAAAATCCAAAGCTGTCCTTCAACTCCATACAATCCGGCAGCAAACGGGTTAGCAGAAGCTTTCAACAAGACACTCTGCAAAATCCTCAAAAAAATGGTCTCTAGTCACAAAAGAGACTGGAGCGACAAAATGTCTGAAGCTTTGTGGGCCTATCGAACCACCGTTCGAGGACCAACCCATAGCACACCATTCTCCTTGGTCTATGGATGCGAAGCTGTCATACCCTTGGAAGTACAAATTCCTTCCTTGAGGGTATCCTTGCAAAATGACATGACTCAAGAAAGCAATGTCAAATTGCGGCTCCATGAGCTGGACAATCTCGATGAGAGACGGCTCGAAGCTCAACAAAGCATTGAACTTTACCAAGCACGTATGGCAGGATCTTTCGATAAAAAGGTCAGGCAACGCGCCTACAAAAAGAATGACTTGGTTCTTGCGGTAAAAAGACCAATGGTCTTCGCTCACAAGTCCAAAGGCAAATTCGAGCCAAAATGGGAGGGACCCTACGTCATCGACAAAGTTTTCTCCAATGGCGCATACGCACTCCTAAACATGGAAGGTGACAGATGTATGCTGCCCATCAATGGCAAGTTCTTAAAGCGGTACTACCCTTGAAGACTTACCTAACTGGGTAAGAGCAATGCCTGTATGGCCAAAACCGGTTTCCAGGTACACGCTCGCTAAACCCACCCTTTTTTTAGAATTTTCATGTCAAATATTGAAATTTCTAGAAATCTAAAACAATGCTTACTTTCATCGTTTCATTGTTCAAAAAAAAAAAAAATCCAAGTTTAGGAACCTTTCCCTAACTTGACCAAAATTTTCAACCCTTGAACCCAAAATTCATGGTTTGAAACAAAATCCGGATTCAGGGATTTCCACCCTAGTCCACCCTGCCTTTTACCGCCAAAATGGTTTTAGGTCAAAACTCATGACCCTCGTGTCTTTAAACAAAAAAAATGGTTTTTCAAAAACCGCGAGGAAGCGACGCTTAGTCGATACTCGCACAAATCGGAAGTAAGCGAACCACGTTCGACACTTCCAAAAACGCAGGGAAGCGACATTTCGTCGATACTTGCAAAATCCAAAACTGTGGAGATGCAACATTTCAGTTGATATCCACAACCCAAATTTCAAAGGTTCGAAAAAACCTAAAAAACTGTGGAGACGCAACATTTCAGTTGATATCCATGACCCAAAGGTTCGAGAAAACCACAAATTTCAAAAATCGTGGGGAAACGACATCAAGTCAGTACCCGCAAAACCAAAATTTTTGAAAAGCAAGGATGCGACATTCCATCGATACTTGCACCCAAATCCGCGAGGATGCGACATTCCATCGATACTCGCAACCGAATGAGCAAGGATGCGACATTCCATCGATACTTGCAAGAACATTCAGCAGGGAGGCGACTTTTAGTCGATACTTGCATTTTTTGAAAACCAAACCGGCTATAAATGCCATCAAAACAGGCTATAAATGCCACAAACCGGCTATCAATGCCACCAAAAACAAAACCGGCTATCAATGCCACACAAAAAAAAACTTGGATTTCAAAAAAAAAAAATGGCTATCAATGCCACCAAAAACAGGCTATAGATGCCACAAAACAAACCGGCTATCAATGCCACCAAAATTGGCTATAGATGCCACAAAAAAAAAACTCGGCTATCAATGCCACAAGAAAAGCTGGCTCTCATGCCAAAATTGGCTTCCATGCCACAAACAAAAACCTGGCTTTCATGCCAAAACAATCATTTGACAAAAGATTTTCACAAAATGACAACCTTTTGATCAAATCCCATTTAGCAATTACTTTTATCACAAAAAGATTCAAGTGAGCGTAGGGATAACAAAAAAAAAAGAAGAGCATCCCATTTAGCAATTACTTTTATCACAAAAAGATTCAAGTGAGCGTAGGGATAACAAAAAAAAATCAATCCCATTTAGCAATTACTTTTATCACAAAAAGATTCAAGTGAGCGTAGGGATAACAAAAAAAATCAATCCCATTTAGCAATTACTTTTATCACAAAAAGATTCAAGTGAGCGTAGGGATAACAAAAAAAAATCAATCCCATTTAGCAATTACTTTTATTACAAAAAGATTAAAGTGAGCGTAGGGATAACAAAAAAAAAGTGTTCATAAGCACTACATAACAAAAAAAGAAAAGAGTACCAAAAAAATACATGTGGTACCAAAAAAAAAAAGAAAGTGTTCACAAGCACTACAAAAAATAAGTACCAAAAAAATACAAGTGGTACCAAAAAAAAAAAAAAGAAAAGAAAGAAGGATGGTTTCTGTATACAGGAGCTCAATCAAAAATGGTCTCCAGCCAAGAGTTCAGCTCCCCAAGCAGACTTTTAGCCTCAGCCGTCAAGGATTCCAAGGCACGCTTCTTCAGGAACTTGCCATGAGATGCTGGAGTGGGCTGTACCCCTTCTCTCACACCAGGAAGCTTACCTCGAGCAGCTTGCCATTGTTCATCCTCATCAGACTTCCTTTTGAGAACCCGTTCGGCCTCTGCAACCTGGTGAATCAGGGCACTCTCCCTGTCGCGAGCTTCTATTATGGCAGTCCACTTGGCAGCGACTTGTGCCTGCAGATGCTCAAGACGTTTCCTGGCCTCATCGACCTCCCTATCAAGGATGTTAAGGTCATGTGTCAGCCCGATGATGGTTAGCTCTTCTTTATTCCTCTTTCGGACTGCCACCTTCCTGCTTTCTGTAGCCTCATCCAGGTCAGACTTAGCCTTATCAGCAGGATCCAGGAACATCTCCTTGAAGAACTGGTCATCAGCCAAACTCACGGTCTCAAACCACTTGTCACCCAGTGCAATGATCCTATCAACGATCGCCCTGGCACCTGTGACATCCAGACCAGCCTCTTCAGCATCACTGAGAATCTCCTGCACATGCTGGATCATGCCAAATCCGACTTCCAAGTGCCCAGAAAAGAGAGTCTCAATCCAAGAGCTCACGACTCGCACCACCACCTTCTTCGCAAAAAGAAGAGATGGCCCAGCTGAGGATTCGCCCAACTCCGTTGGTCGGCTACTCATGTCATCATCTGTTGAAAGAGTAACAAAAGAACTCTTTCCAGCTGAAGCTGCTCCTGCTCGGGAAGGAATCTCAGCGCGAGGAATCTCCTCAATATTGTCAGAGCTGGTCCCAGGAATCTCTACCTCTGGATCAACCTCTGGCATCTCTTGCTCTGGAAGCGACGGATCCTCCTCTGCCACTTCAAAACCTGCAAAGGAAACACAAAAAGGTATGAATATGACCCTGTTTGAAAATCATTATCAGAGTTATAACTACAAAATACCTTCTTCGACGACTGGCGGAACACTTTCTTCCTCCATGAACTCATCGAAAGCATCATCAACATTTGCGTCCATCGATGGTTCAAAGTCATCAGAACCCTGTGGCAAGTCAGCTGAAAAAAAAAATGTGTTAGCAAGCCAAGTCACAAACAAAAAAAAAAAAAGAGCAAAAGAAGTCGTACCAATTGGAGATTTTGGATTTACTCCAGAGTCCCTCGGTTCTTCTTCAGGTGCCTCAACAGGATCCATCACCACCTCATCGGTTGGGACCTCAGGCATCACCAAGTCTTCCTCTGCTAAAAAAAAAAAAGAAGAAAAGCAGAAACAAGAAGCAAATCATAACATGGAAAAATCCCATGAAAAGAAATGGAAAGAGAAAAAGGAAGAATCATACCTTCACCGACGGTCTCTTCTTCTCGGCTTCTCTTCTCCGGAGGCTCGTCAGCATCCACTGGCACATCCTCATTGATAGTAAGAGGAACTTCCAAGTTAGGAGGGTCCTCATGCTGCCCCTTGCTACTATGATGACTCCTCCTCCTCTTACTTCTGCGGGCTCGCTTCTTAGAAGAACCTACCCCGCTGTCAGAGTCAGGTTTCCCACTTGACTCATCACTGGATGGTCTGCTCTTGCCAGTAGACTCCACGGAAGCTTGCCTCTGCGCCGCTTACATCCAAGCGCCAAGTTCGGCTTCCTCCTGTTCTAGCTGCTCCAAAGCCTCCTCAGGTATTTCTCGAACAGCTTCAGAACCGATGACGCCCTGGTCACCGAGAAAGCCTATCTTGTGCTTCTCTCCAGAAAGGAAGGCCCAAACTTCCTCTCGCCGGATGCCATCCGACTTTCCAAGGCCCTTTCCAGATGCCAGCTTCACATCAAGCTCCTTCCTGGAAAGTCCCCGATATGCCGAGAAGCTCTCTGCGAACCACTTCGCAAAGCTGGCAGTACGGGAAGTCAGCAACACAGGATAAGAAATCATGGCTGTAGTGTCTTCAGCACTATAGAAAGCCCATGCATTTCTCCCGTCCTGTAAGCCTCCAAAGCGCTTCACCATGCTTGAAGGCGCTCCAACAACGCCTTGAGAAAAGCCAAGCTGCAAAGCAAACCAAAGAAGGAAAGAAGAAAGAGGTAAGTGTTACTAATTAGTAACCTTACCAAAAGAAAGAGATTAGAAAGATTCTTTCCAAAAGAAAGATATCTTGAGAGATTTTCTCCCAAAAATCAATCTATGACGGATTCTTTCCCAAAAGAAAGATATCTTGAGATATCCTATCCCAAAATAAAGGGATCTTGAGAGATTTTCTCCTAAAATCAATCTATGACGGATTCTTTCCCAAAAGAAAGATATCTTGAGATATCCTATCCCAAAATAAAGGGATCTTGAGAGATTTTCTCCTAAAATCAATCTATGACGGATTCTTTCCCAAAAGAAAGATATCTTGAGATATCCTATCCCAAAATAAAGGGATCTTGAGAGATTTTCTCCCAAAAATCAATCTATGACGGATTATTTCCCAAAAGAAAGATATCTTGAGATATTCTATCCCAAAATGAAGGGATCATGAGAGATTCTCTCCAAGTAAAGATATTCTTGGATATTCTCTATCCAAATGAGATATTTTGGATATTCTTTACAAAAATGACACCATATGAGATCTAAGCCATTTCAAAAGCTTAAGGTCCCATGGGTTAGCCCATATGAGCCAGGTTTGACCACCTAGGCACTAAAAAAAAAAAAAAAGAAATAAATTTTGGGCTTTTAGTCAAAGAGAAATCCCTCTTACCAAGAGCATACAAAAATGGTTTCATGCCTCTTTTGAGTTGAATAGACCATACAAAAGAAAATTCCAAGCCCCATGAGCTTCCAAAAATCAAGCCATCCAGCCTCATCTACCAAATTAAGCCAAAATCTTGAAATTGACATTCCACAAAAATCAAACCAAATCCTGGTCCCCTAACTTGCCACATACAGCCTGTTAGGTCACAAAACCAAAACCAAAAACCAAAACCTGATCCCCTAACTTGCCACATACAGCCTGTAGGTCACAAGATCAAAACCAAAATTGATCCCCCAACATTCCACATACAGCTTGTAGGGTCACACGATCAAAACCAAACCCGACCCCCTAACCTGCCACATATAGCCTGTTAGGTCACAAGGTCAAAACCCAAATCCACATCCCTGATGTCATCTTCAAAACTTTGCCTCGAGATGGTACGTGATCCCTTTCACTACCATAAAATTCCCCTGGAAGCTCAAAAGGCTACAAATACCAAAAGGAAAGATTGCTCAAAGACTCTTGGTCAAGTCACAGGCTCTCCTTCAAAAAATCTCTTCGAGGCACATCGACTACAAAAGTTAAGCAACTCGCCGCTGTACCTCGAGGGGGCATTTGTTGACACCAAAAATGTCACTTTGCCTTTTCAAGATCCAAAGAGCTACATGAAGTCGCAACCTGCCATAAATAGGCAATGCTGCTTCCAAAAATCAAATCTTGTCAGAATCAAACAAAAACTGCAAGATTCATCCAGACAGCCAAAAGAGGAGTACACAAGAAGTTTCAAGCCATTTCAAGATCATTTGGCCTAACTTCGCTTCTCCGACAGCCAAATCAAGCCTCTCGGCGGTAAAGCTCTCCGGGACCATGGTTTCCAAGACAGAACCTATGGATCATCTTAAAATGACTCCAATAGGTTCCCTGTCAAATTTCAAGTCAATCGGACATCGGTTGACCGCACGTCAAACCGCGACATCTTCATCGCGACAAAAAGCAAGTCTACAGGTGATAGGACCCCAAACGGCTTCAAAACTCAAACAAAAGCCTATGGTTGGTCTTATTTATTGCTCAGGAGGCTTCACACCAAATTTCAGGTCATTCCGACATCGTTTGACCCAGTTTCAGCTTTTGACAGAAAATCAGCAGCTCTGCGCGACAAAGTCTTCGGCTTTCTCAGGAAATTGGAAACTTTGCAAAATAAAATGCAAGGATTCTCATCAGGTTTCCTACAAAGAAATCAGGCCAATAAATGGTCAAAATGTCAAGGAAAAGTACAGAAGAAAAAAGAATCAGAAAAAAGCAAAAAAACGGACGCAAAACGGGACCAGAAAGGGGGAAAACCCCCCCAGGGTCGCAGACCCCTGCGACCCTGGGCCAGGGTCGCCGGCGACCATGGACCCCGGGGTCGCCGGGAAAGCCCCGGAAACCCCGGTTTTCGCCGTTTTTTCGCGATTCGAGGAGCCCAGCCTCTGGTACTTTCCAAAATTCATGCTTTTGAGACATCAAGTCCTCTGATATCCGTCCAAAACACGGGTAAAACATCGAGAGTATCGAAGACAGTATTGATCGCCACCCGGTCAACCAAAAAAAAGTGTGTTTTCCACCCGACCGATCGAGAAATCGACAGGACAGATGGCACCGACCCGCTGTTGGCAACAAACACCTGAAATTACATGGTCATCTGATGTCGATCTACATGAAGATCCATCGATGATCATCGACAGAAGAATTCCAAAAGACGTGGCACGGCCCGCGACTCTTCAGCTGCTCGGCGACCACTTAATGCGATTAATTGACTAACTTTATTACAGTCATTAATCCATTTCTTTGGACGGCCCAATCAGAAGCAAGCATTCGGGAGTTACAAGTCAAGAAATTCATGGCATTTAACCCATGAAACTCCTCCCATCATGGCGATTAAAGGCGATTAAATGCCCTCAATCTCCTCCGGCCAATCAGAAGCCAAGAAAAAGGAGTTACAAAATAAACAATTCAATTTTGTAACTCCTCCCATTATGCGGCTTAATGACATTAAAAGCCCATAAACTCTCCTAAATGGCTACCAAGAGCCTATAAATAGGAGAGCACTCCAAAGGAATCCAGATCGGAAAAACACACAACAAACATCAGACAGCAGTCAGAAATCCAGAGAAAAGAAAAAGAGAGAAAACTCTGCGGAAGTTCTACACCGGCCACCACAACAAGGTGACAAAAGTCCCTTGGGGGGTACCCCCCCCCCAAGGTCCTTGCCTTCTCCTCCTGCCTCCAATGGCTTAGATGTGGCTTTTCAGCCCGTCTACTCGGTTTTTTATTGGACATAGGACCTTCCTTTGGTCTTTGTCTTCTAAAAACCCGAGGTTATAGCCAAGCCAAGCGAATCAAATAGCATCCTCTGTTCTCATCTGCATGGATGATGGCGAAGCCCACATATGGCTTGCGACCGTCAATCTAAACGAGTCCCCCACAATCTCCTGAGAAGTTAGATCCTCCTTTTCTTGCTTTTCATTGTAGTTTGTATTTTTTCAAAAGAGACAAAAATCACAATTCTTGTCTTTCATTGTTGATAAGGATTGTAAATCGGCTATAAACGCCAAAATCGGCTATAAACGCCAAAGTTGGCTATAAACGCCAAAAATCGGCTATAAACGCCAAAATCGGCTATAAATGCCAAAAAATCGCCTTTCACGGCAAATCAAGAAAAATGTCTCTTTTCTTAAATATATGTGCAATGGAAAACTTGAAAGAAGTTGATTTCCTTTTTACTTGCGAAGGTTGATCCCCGGATCATCACTTGCAATTCCAAGTAAAATAGAAAATCTGGCACACCCACAAAAAAAGAAATGTTGATGCACGCCCCTGCACCCCGGTTACGAAAGGGTCGGAACCAAACGGACTCCCACGTCCGCCGACCCTCGGTAGAACCAAGCAGGAGCGCGGTCCATCAACTTCTTTCACTGTTGCGAGAGCTGGGTGTTCATCAAGCCTCTTCCGCCAGGTCTTAAACAATGAAAACTGTATATCCTTCTTCCAACTATCTGCCGGTTTATGACACCGCCCGATTGACATCCTCGTGTAGGCCCAGAGCTGCACCATTACAAAAAAAATAAATAAATGTTATATACCGCTGAATTAATACGCAGAATTGAAAAACAATATTAAGAGTGAGAACAATCACCTGTAACAACTGAAGAGGCCCAGTGGGTGTCGTGTCCTTCCTCCTCTCCTTGTTCATTCTTCCCCTCCTCTCCTACATCTATCTTCTCCTTATTCCATCGAGTGGTGTTTGCCAACATCCTATAAAGATTTGCAAGACAAGCCGGTCCCCATGCGTAAGGCTTAAAATCTTTAAACAATTCAAGAACATAAGCGGGTCCGCGAGCACTAGAAGTTTGATAGACAAGTTGGCCAGACACTAAGAAGAATAGGTAGGCCCGTGTAGCCTGAATCTCATATTGCTTGTATTTTTTTTCTTCTTCTTCTTCTCCAGTTCTTCAGCCTTGAAATTATTTTCTAACCACTTAAATTTCAATGTCTGACCGACGTAATCAACCTTCTTTCGTGGAGTAATACCGAGCAACTCTTGACATACTGATTGCACTAGCCTCCCTGGGAAAGTTCGACCTGTTACTCGGTCTCCATCAATGGGTGGGCCGTATATATAAGCAACGTCTTCCAACGTAACAGTTGCTTCACCGGATGGAAAATTGAAAGTGTTCGTTTCAGGACGCTGCCTCTCTACCAATGCCGTTATTAACGCGTGATCTATGACTATACGGCTTATATCTGCCAAATGATGGAGACCTGTCTCCCTCACGTGCTCCTTTTATTTTTTTTTGTAAGCCCCCATATTGCTGCGTCCGGGTTTGTTGGAATGCACTTGAGGCGACCGAACTCCTGCACATATCAAGTGTTACAAAGCTAGTTAGGAATCATACACCAATTGTAAACAGAAAGAAGATATATAACTATCAATTACGAAAGACAATATGTAGAAATGCATATACCTCTCCAGCACGAATTCCTTCAGATATATGGTATTGTTGGTTATATAGGAGAACTTTCGGAGCATCAGCGGGCTGTTTTTCAACTTCTGAAAATCATAGGTGCATAACCACAAAAAGAGAGAGAACTTTTATGCAAAATATATTGCAAACTTGACAAAATGAATGTCTCGTTAAACTTTGGCTTGCAGTTATGTATTATATAGACATCCTGAAGCAAATCCTCACGCATTGAAACCTGGTTGAAACACCCATATATCTCAAGCTAAACCGATTCCCATCCCTCTTGTATATTCAAGGTATATTTATTTGTTATGGTTATCCACGGAGAGATTCATATTTACTCATTTATTTCTTTATGTCTTAAAAGTAGATTGTCATAATCCATTTGGAGAGAAGAAGACTATGTGCAGTAGGGGCAATTGACTATAAATGGAGTATGCACAAACTTTATAAAATCCATGCAATGGGCCCAGTATGATAAGTCCAACCTGCTCATACCACATGTGCACCCCCTACCCTCCCCTCCCCCCCAACCCAAAAAATTGAAATGGCACACATCCAATTCCACTCCTAACAGAATGCAGCATGTAAAACACTCAATTTATTTCATTAGAGTTAAATCATGTGTTTTAACTCTTTCATGTGATCAATCCAACGGTGATTCCCACACCAATTGAATTGATTTTTTGATGAGGTGTCTTTACACTCATTGGTGTGTGATATGAGTGGCAACAATTCATGAATGGTGGGATAATGTGTATTTTGCATGATCCACTCTTATAAGTGAGAGAGACTATATAGAACAAAGAAGGTCCCAAAATTCTATGCTCACCCTACATTACCTTATGCAATCCGCATTAGACCATACTTTCCTACACATGCCCCCACTTAAATCATTGTTAAACCTAACCAAATCTAGTACCTTCCGCATTCGCTGCTATTCCTTCACCAGATCATTAGGTTCCAATGTGTTAATTAGAATCCAACTCAATCCCATTTGGGTAAACACAAGCCACAACTTTTGAATAGTTCAGATCTCTATAACATGGACTCAGAAGTAGAACTCTTAATTCAGCTAATCATACCTTGTTATAAGCACCCATAGAGAAAGAGGGTCGAAAAAATACCGGCCATAGTTTCTAAAGTGTAGCTCAAAGCCCATTTTTGTGGGGCACACTTAGGTGCCTTCCCATCATATGTTATGATTGATAGCCTTGATTCAAAAGAAAAACCAAAGAAATAAGAATTTGATGGTATTGATTTATTTGTACTTAATAAGTCTTTGGGCAGCTATTTTAATGGAGGGTCTGACTATTAAGCATACCAATCTAGTTTCATGGATGTGCCCTCATTTGGGAATCCTTAAGCCACTAAATTTGATGGTAGCTTCATTAAATCTGTAAGTAGAGGATGAATTGGAGGTGTTATTGGAGATTGGTCTATGAACATTGTTAGAAGATTTTCAAGACAAGTGGAATGCTCGAATGCTAATGATACTGAATTCTTTGCTCTTATGATTAGTTGTCATGAGTCTCATCCTAAGGACGGTTATAATTTAGTCATTGAAGTTGATTGTTTCTCTGCAATTCAATGGGGGTCAAGAAATACTTTTTTTCCCCCTGGCATCTGGCGGATTGAGTTAAGGAGGTTCATGATATTTTAAGTCTATTGGAGGCTACTTTTCATCATGTTCTTAGGGAGACAAATTTTAAGGCAGATATTTTGACAAAGGAGGGAGTTTTTATCACATCAAAGATGTTTTTATGTCTATTCTTTTTTTTTTTTTTTTTTTTGTGTTTTAGCAACTTGCATTTATCTTGTTTTTGTTAGGGAGGCATCATTTTCTTAAACGAGGAAGAGGGTGTACAAATCCCACACCACAAATGAACAAGTAGTAACTTATAACATTTGTCAAAAGTTGCAATTTCTCAAATTCTCACAACAACCTTCATCCACCAATAGCTTTGTGCCACATTGCACCCACCACCTACAGTGTGGCCATTGTGCAATCCAAATGCCTCTTCATTGACACACATGAATGCTACTTTTTGCGGCTAAAAGAGAGGACATAAACGACATGGGCATATATTCCCGCAATATATAAGTTGTCTGCGACACCTCATTGGCTTATGATCCACATGGTTTGACCCACCACTCCAAATTCTCTATTCCCAACTTTCTACTCAATCTTAAGAGAAAAGTATAGATGGTTCCAGGTATCTGAATTGAGTCGCTGAAGAAAATTAGAGGGAGACATAAGATGGAAAAGGATTGGAGTTTTATGCATTACTTGCAATATTATAATGTAGTGATGGTTAAGGATAGAGGGGAACAACAGAACGTATAGGTCTAGTAACAGAAATATAATAACCAAAAGCAGCATTACATGGACTATTTAATCTCTCTCTAAATCATTTTTAATCAACAATCTGTACATAGACTTCTTAATCTCTCTTTTTTTATGTATGTAAATGTATAACTGATCCAAAATATCTCTATGCCAGTAGAGGTGTGAAACCAAGATCTAGCAATGCCAATAAAGGTGTGAAAAACCCATCTTCCACAAAACTCAGGTGTCAACGTCTCTGTGCATCAAGAGGGTTTGAAAAAAAAAAAAAACACTTCTTAGTTGGGTAACAATGCAACCCATTTTTTCTTCAAAAAACCTAATCAACAAACCTAATCAAACAAAATAACTCTGATTTCGTTTAATCTAGGGATTCGGTTTCATGTTTAAGAATAATGAGGAAAAAAGGAACTTGCATTCTCGATCCAATGAAAAGCACCGAAAGCTCTGTTTAAACCCTAATGCAAACAAGACAAAACGAGTATAATACATACCTCCATGTGCTTGCCAACTGTGTATAAGCTTTGAAAGATGGCGCCAAATGATGCTTGGGACCACAGCCTAGGACCAACGAAAGGGAGAGGTGTGGACAGGCACTGTCTAAGAGGATAAGGGAAAAATGAAGAAGAAGAAATGAGGAAGAAGGGGTCTCTTGCGGTTTTAGTATAACTGCAACAATTGTCGATATCGACAACTTCAATAGATATATAAAAAAAATCGTGGGCCCCTTCTGTCTCTAAACACCTACTGGGTGGGTTTCCAGGTCATGGCTCACTATTGGGATTTATCCGGTAGTTTTCCCTAAAAAGAATAAAAGGAAAAACATTGCATATTAAATAATTTGTTAGTCCAAATATTGAATGTAAATGCTCAAATCTAAATTTCAAATTACCAATAGTCATCATTTTTAAATTGTTGACTCCGAACCTTGTGCATGATTACCTAACTATTAATTATTTAAAAATCAAATCTACCCATCAAATAAATGTAAACAACTTATTAAAATGATGTGACTCAGATAAGTCTTTTTTGTATTTGACTCAGTCCCTTTCAAACCAAGATGACTCAGTAGAGTTAAAAGTCAACTCGGGAAGTTTTCTAATCTTGGGCCCACCAAGGGAAAGGGGTATGCTGGAGAAGATGTAAATGGAAGCAGTAAAAACATATCCTTGAAAGTGCAACAAATTTGAGAATTTGGCGAGGGATAAATAAAAATAGAGAAATGAAAGTCATGTAGCAGACCCAACATAATTGGGATGAAGAAAGGCTTCAACCATGATGATGATGATGAGATATTTTAAATAATATACGGTAGTAACCGGATCATTAGGTATGGTCGTGAGTCCTGACTGGGCCCAGGCCCAATAACCCTCGGGTCTAAGGATAATATCCACAGACTACAGATGGCAGTGGAGGCGAGTGTACCGAATCATATTTACAAGCCACTCGGCATTTTGGGGCACATTCCCTTCCTCTTCCTTGTTCTGCTTACAAGCTTATGCTTAGATAGATACATACGTATCTCTGCAAAATCCCAACACATCCATGGAAGAAGGAGAGAAGGCCCCACCATCATCATCAGATGAAGAATCAGCCGTCTATTCTGTGTGGGCCATGCCGCCAGATCATGTGAGGGAGAGGCTGGTGAAGCTGATGGGTCAACTCAGATCTGAATTCGGCGGACCCGAGTTCGAACCTCACGTCACAGTAGTCGGAGCCATCCGCCTCACCAAGGATGACGCGCTACACAAGCTTCAGTCCTCCTGCAGCGGTCTCAAACCGTATGCGGCCCGTATAAATACTGTATCCAAAGGGACTTTCTTCTACCAATGCGTATATCTACTCCTCGACCCTACTTCTGAGGTATGTTATGTATATAACTTTCTACATATAGATACGGTTTATAGATATAAACCAAGTTTATTTTGACTAAATCCAAGGGGGAGAATGGTTCGATCAATGTTGTGTTTAGGTGTATGTGAGAGGATTTGATTAAAAGTAGGTGGGCCCACTTCTGAAAACATAACTGTTTATCTTGGTGTAGTTGAATTCCTGGGAATTGAAGTCTGAATTTCTAAAATGCATTGGAAATGACAACCCTACTGTGTGGGGAGATTTTCGGAACAGCCATCAGATGAGACTAAGCACTCTCACGTGCCATCCGCGTGCCATCCACGTGGCACCAAACTCACCTCGGCTAGCAGGGCAGCGGCCTCGGCCGAAGTCAAGCAGCTCCGGGCCGCTAGCGCCGAGCTCGGCTACCCCATGTGCCCATCTTGGCTGAGAGCTCCACCCCGGCTGAAGGAGCCGGGACGAAAGCCGAGGCACGAAAGGACTTCCACTCGCACCCCTCATCCCCCACGTCATCAGGCACGTGGAGGAATAGGGGCGCGAGCCAGTGAGACAGGTGCGACATCCAGCCGTCCACAATCTTCGCCAGATCACTGACATGGCGGCATCCAGCGGCTGAAGCCACATCAGGGCGAGGCCCGAGGGCGGATCCGATGGTACCCCAACCGTCAAAGGCGCCCAACACGATCTGGCCCAACGTGACGCGCATTTAATGCAACGTGGGCTGATCCGACTGGCATTAAATGCAGAGTGGGCTGGATTGGACCGCATTAATTGCAACGTGGGCTGATCATGACTTCCCAGTCGAATCATGAGACCCATGCCAAGATATCGTCCAAGATATATTCCTAATCGTCTATAAATAGAGCTGCATTTCACATGCAAGGTACGCACAGTACAACCCACAGAGCTGTTACTCTGCCTCTCTTCTTCCTCTCCTTCCATTGTTCCAGTTCATTCACTGACTTGGGCATCGGAGAGCCTTGCGCTGCCCAGGCCAGGGTCCTCTGACCGTTTGCTCTTCTCTTTCAGGCTTTCGGACGGTACCCAGTCATCACCATATTGGATAAGTCCTCTAAGGCTCCCCAGTTATTGTGGGTCATTATTTTCTGCACCTACAATTGGCGCCGTCTGTGGGAAAGTAATATCCCAACCTTCCCAACTTTTCCAACCTCAATCTCCCAGAAGCCATGCCTCCGAAAGCTAAGAAGGGCGGAGAATCTTCGAGAGTAGCGCTCGAGCTGCCAGCACCATCGGCAGACGTCCCTCCTCAGGGGTGTTCCCGAACGGTGCATGGCACGTCAACAGGCGAGGGCCGCTTAGGCTCGCAGCTTTTTGTCGAGGTCCCCCTCCAAGAAGGACTCGAGACCTCGTTCTCAGCAGACGAAGTTACGCCACCCCGACGCGACGAGCGTCGGCATGAGCGTCCTCGCAAAGATAAGGCCGTTGCCGTGGAAGAAGCGCGTCGAGTTCAACCTCCTGCCGCTGGAGGAGACGTCGCAGCTCAAAATGCTCTCCTCCAGAAGCAGGAGCGGCTGATCCGCGAGCTCCAGCAGCAGCTGAGAGCAGCGCAGACTGCCTCGTTGAGGCAAGTCTCTGATCCTCAAGGAAAGAAGAATGACGCCCCCAGCAGGGCAGCCCAGCCTCCTCGCGAAGATCTCAGAAACCATCTGGACCACAAGCGGAGCTAGATCCATGACGAAGGCTCGAGCAACAGCCGAAGTCATCGTAGCCGCGATGGCCGAGCCCATAGCCATCACAGCCCGAACCACTCCAAGCGAAAGTCAAGAGCCCAGACTCCGGAAAAGGACGACGAGCAAGAGCGATTTGACAAGCGCGTTAAGTTGGCTCTTCAGCGCAACCTGGACGTGCGGGACCAGAAGCAGATCTGTGGCCACACTGATCTAGGGGCCTCGCCCTTCACGAGGGACATCGAGCGCACCCCCTTGCCCAAAAGGTTCTCCGTCCCACGGTTCGTCCCCTACGACGGACTGTCCGACCCATCCGCTCACCTCCGTCACTTTTCCCAGAAGATGTCCATCTGGGGAAACGAGGGTCACCTTAACTGCAAAATCTTCTCCTCCAGTTTGAGTGACCTCCCTCTGAAGTGGTTCTGCGCCCTCCCAGAGGAGTCGATTTCGAGCTGGAAGGAGCTCCAGCTCTCCTTTTTGAAGAAGTTCCAAGCTTACAGCGTCATCCCCAAGAAAGAAGGGGACCTTCTCGCCCTGAGAATGAAGCAGGGTGAGACCCTCGCCAAGTTCGCCCGACGATTCTGGGCGGTTTATAGCCAGATCGAGGGCACTAGGGAAGAGATAGCGATCTACGCCTTCCAACATGCCCTGATCCCCGGCCACGACCTCCGGAAGGACTTGGTCGGAGCCCCCCCAGAGTCCATGCCAGAGCTGATGTCCCGGATAAAGCGCTTTGTCGCCCGGGAGGAAGATGAAATCCAGGCCCGGGAAGAGGGCGGAAGACCGGAGCCCGAACAAAAGAGCAACCAGCCTCGACAGAGAGGCGGAGGGCCCTTTCAGAAGCAAGAGCCCAAGCAGGCCTGGTCCGCCAGTTCGGCGAAGCCTACGTCGTCCCGATCTGGGGGCACCTGGAGGCCCAGACCTCCCACCAGCGCCGGTCAGAGCGTCAACGTCGTCTTCAAGGAGCCGACGTACCGTATCCTGAGCAAGATAAAGACTAAGCCGTTCTTCCAGTGGCCTCCGCCCTTGAAGAATGAGCCCACCACCGGCAGCCGAAGCAAGCTCTACTGCTCCTACCACAACGGTAAAGGGCACAGGACCGAGGACTGCAATTCTCTGAAGTGGTACCTAGAGAAGCTAGCCAGCGAGGGCCACATTCCAGAGTTCGTCAAGGCCGATGATGCCGGCGGCAGCGAGGGCCGAGTTCACCAGAGCGCGGCTCGGGAGCCAGACAGTGAGGATTCCGAGAAGATCATTAACGTGATCCATCTGGCGTCCTCAGTCCCCTCTGCTTCGTCTCGTGGGGGCTCACAGGCCCGAGCCGAGGCCAGGCGAGCGTCGCATGGGAAGGAGGTGATGAAAGCCGAGCTCGCACCGGCATCCAAGAGAGCTCGCCGAGACCGACCCGCGATCTCGTTCTCAGATAAGGATCTAGAGGGAATCCAACTCCCTCACAACGACCCCCTGCTCCTCACAATGAAGCTAAGGGACTTCACCGTGAAGAGGATCCTCGTCGACTCCGGCAGTTCTTCCGAGGTCCTCTACTACGACTGCTTCAAGAAGATGAACCTCTCGGAAGCAGACCTCACGGAGGTCCGTGCACCCCTACTAGGGTTGTCCGCCACGCCAGTCTACCCCAAGGGTAGGATCACCCTGGAGACCCGGGTCGGCGGAGCCTCCGTGTTGGCCGACTTCCTGGTCGTGGACGCCCCTTCTCCCTACAACGTCATCTTGGGCAGAACGTGGCTCCACAAGTTGGAAGCAGTCCCTTCTTCCCTCCACCAGAAACTGAAGTTCGTCCTCGAGAACAAGGAGGGCGCAATGGAAGTGGTCACGGTGGAGGGAGATCAGCAGCAGGCTAGGCAGTGCATGCTGGCCGCGGTCCCAGCAGTGAAGGAGTCAGAGCGCGTCAACCTCGCCGAATTCGAGAAAGGCCTAGACGAAATCGGCCGAGATCCTGAGAAGAAAAGCATCGAGGACCTGGCCGAGGTCAGGCTAAACTCGGCAGACCCAGATAGATTCTTCCTGATCGGCACCCAGCTGCCCGACGAAGAAAGAGCCGAGCTCTCAAGGTTCCTGATGCAGAACGTCGACGTCTTTGCTTGGAGCCCAAGTGAAATGCCTGGGGTCGACCCTGAGGTCATGTGCCACAAGTTAAATGTGGACCCCGGCCACAAGCCAGTAGTGCAGAGAGCCCGAAGGACAGGGCTGCAGCAGACAGACGCGGTCGTCGAAGAGATCGACAACCTGCTCAAGGCAGGAGCCATCCGGGAAGTCCAGTACCCGGTCTGGCTGGCCAACACGGTGGTGGTCAAGAAGAAAACTGGTAAATGGAGGGTGTGCGTGGACTTCACGGACTTGAACAGGGCCTGCCCTAAAGACAGTTTCCCCCTCCCAAAGATTGACCAACTGATCGACGCCACCGCTGGACACGACCGAATGAGCTTCCTCGACGCCTACAGAGGCTACCACCAGATTTCACTATTCGAGCCTGACGAGGAGAAAACGTCATTCATAACCCCCCGCGGCACTTACTGCTATAAGGTGATGCCCTTCGGGCTAAAGAACGCGGGGGCGACCTATCAGCGCGTCGTGACAAAGATGTTCCAGGCTCAGCTCGGCCGAACAGTAGAGGTGTACATTGACGACATGGTCGTCAAATCAGTGCACTCCAGCGACCACCTGGCGGATCTGGGCCAAGTCTTCGACATCCTTCGCGCGTATAGGCTCAAGCTAAACGCTTCCAAGTGCGCCTTCGGCGTAGCCTCTGGCAAGTTCCTTGGCAGCTTGGTGACGCGGAGGGGGATAGAGGCTAATCCGGACCAGATCACCGCAATCCAGGGCATTCAGAGCCCCTCTACCACGAAAGAAGTCCAGAAGCTTACGGGAATGGCTGCAGCACTCAATCGCTTCATCAGCCGGTCATCAGATAAGTGCAGGCCTTTCTTTCAGCTTCTAAAGAAAAATTTGAAATTCCAGTGGACCCCTGAGTGCGACCAGGCATTGGCCGCGCTCAAAACTTATTTGATGTCACCACCCTTACTCTCCACCCCAACTCTGGGGGAGATTTTGTATTTATATCTTGCGGTCTCGGATCACGTAGTGAGCTCCGTCCTTATCAGGGAGGACGAGGGAATTCAAAAACCAATTTACTATACGAGCAAGACCCTGCTCGATGCCGAGACCAGGTACCTTTTGTTGGAAAAGCTTGCGTTAGCCCTCGTCAGTGCCTCCCGCAAGCTCTCCCATTATTTCCAATCCCACACCATTGTGGTGATCACGGAGCATCCACTCCCTTCAATATTCAAGAAGGCTGACTTTTCAGGGCGAATATCAAAGTGGGCAGTTGAACTCGGGCAGTATGATATACAGTACCGTCCCCGAACTGCGATCAAAGCCCAAATTCTGGCAGACTTCATCGTTGAATTCGTCTCGCCCAATTCAGCTCCGACCCAGCCCGGCACGGCACTGGGGGGCACAGGGCACGAGCCAGAACTGACTGAGGTCGAACAGCCTCCCACCTCGGCATGGAAGATCTTTGTCGACGGGTCATCCACCTCCAAGAGAGCTGGTGCCGGCATAGTCCTCCAATCGCCAGAGGGTCTGGTCATAGAGCAGGCTTTCACCCTGGACTTCAAAGCGACAAACAATGAGGCAGAGTATGAAGCGCTAATAGCAGGGTTGAACAACGCCCAAATCCTCGGAGCCCAACACCTGGTGATCTTTAGCGATTCTCAACTGGTAACTAGCCAGCTCGCTGGAGACTACCAGGCCAGGGACGACAGGATGGCGGCCTATTTAGCCCTTGCGAAAAAACTGCTGTCTCATTTCCAGAAAGCCGAGGTCAGGCAAATATCCCGAGATACCAATACGCACGCAGATGCGCTTGCGAACCTGGCCTCCGCCGTCGAAGCAGGGAAGAAAAGGACCATCGAGGTTGGGTCAGTATCAAGGTCAAGCTTGGAACTCCATTCATCTCGGCTTGTCCTCTGTGCTGATCTCGGCCCAAGCTTGATGGATCCAATCGTCGCCTACTTGAAGGATGACCAGCTCCCTGAGGACAAGACTGAAGCTCACCGGATTAGACTCAAGGCAGCTCGATTCTGGCTCTCTCCCGAAGGCAAACTCTACAGGAAATCCTTCACAGGTCCATACCTCCAGTGCGTCCATCCGAGCAAAGTGGACGACTTCCTGTATGAGATCCACGAAGGAATCTGCGGCAGTCACATAGGAGGCCGATCACTGGCTTACAGAGCAATAAGCCAGGGTTACTGGTGGCCCTACATGCAGAAGGACGCGCAGGTGTACGCCAGGAAGTGCGAGAAGTGCCAGAAGTTCTCCCACTCTCTCCACCAGCCAGCACAAGATCTGAGTCCCCTCACTAGCCCATGGCCCTTCGCTCAATGGGGCCTGGACATCGTGGGGCCTCTTCACCGAGCTCCAGGAAATAAGAGATGGCTGATAGTCGCTACAGACTACTTCACAAAGTGGATAGAAGCTGAACCGTTGTCCTCAATCACGGACAGGGACTCCAGGAACTTCGTTTGGAAAAACATCCTAACGAGGTTCGGCATCCCCCGGACCCTGATTTCGGACAACGGGACTCAGTTCGACTCCAAGTCCTTCAGAGACTTCTGCCAAGAGCACGGTATCAGAAACCATTACTCCACTCAGGCATATCCACAGAGTAATGGCCAGGCAGAAATCTCTAAAAAAGTGATCCTGGACGGCCTGAAGAAGCGACTGGACAAGGCAAAGGGAAGATGGACAGAGGAGCTTCCGAGCGTGCTATGGGCATACAGAACAACTCCAAGGAGGTCCACCTCGGCAACACCTTTCTCTCTGGCCTACGGGATGGAGGCGGTCATTCCTTTAGAGATCGGCCTTCCCACCCTGAGGACAGAGCTGGTCGACCAAGGCCGAAATGACACGAACCTGGCAATGGAGCTGGAGCTGGCAGACGAGCGACGAGAAACAGCAGCCCTGCGACTGACCGACTATCAGCAGCGGTTAGCCAGGGCATACAATCAAAACGTCAGGGAAAGAAGATTCTCCGTGGGAGAGCTGGTTCTAAAGAAGGCCCTGCCAGCTGACAAAGAACCAAACGAAGGGAAGCTGGCTCCGAACTGGCATGGCCCGTTCAGGGTGGTCTCACTGGCAGGGAAATCAGCCTACAAGCTCGAAGACTTAGAGGGCAAGCCACTGCCGAGACCGTGGAATGCATCCCACCTAAAGAAATTCTATTTCTAAAGATGTAATGAATCCCGAATCAATGAAAGCAGCTTTTCGCCCTGTCATCAATCTGTCGTCTCTCTTTCACTGACTCCGGCAACTCCAAGGGTTCGTAGCCCTGGAAGGAGGCCTCGAGTTCGAACACTTGGCCGAATTCCTAAAGTCAGGGTTTTACCCCTAAAGTCAGGGTTTTACCCCACTCCAAGGGTTCGTAGCCCTGGAAGGAGGCCTCGAGTTCGAACACTCGGCCGAATTCCTAAAGTCAGGGTTTTACCCCACTCCAAGGGTTCACAGCCCTGGAAGGAGGCCTCGAGTTCGAACACTCGGCCGAATTCCTAAAGTCGGGGTTTTACCCCACTCCAAGGGTTCGCAGCCCTGGAAGGATGCCTCGAGTTCGAACACTCAACCGAATTCCTAAAGTCGGGGTTTTACCCCACTCCAAGGGTTCGCAGCCCTGGAAGGAGGCCTCGAGTTCGAACACTCGGCCGAATTCCTAAAGTCAGGGTTTTACCCCACTCCAAGGGTTCGTAGCCCTGGAAGGAGGCCTCGAGTTCGAACACTCGGCCGAATTCCTAAAGTCAGGGTTTTACCCCACTCCAAGGGTTCACAGCCCTGGAAGGAGGCCTCGAGTTCGAACACTCGGCCGAATTCCTAAAGTCCGGGTTTATACACCCCTCAAAGACCGTTGCCGAACTCATGCAGTTTGTCTCGGCCAAAGCCAGCCATTTCGGCCAAAGACAGTTTTTAAGAAAGAACTGTGCAAGCACAAAAACACAAATATTCCAAGACAGTGCAAGGAAAGTAAAAGAGAAGACAAAAAGCACTGCACACAATTCAAGTGATCGCAAAATTCTCCCTTTTTATTCATTGTAAACTGCTTCATTACAAAAGTTACAGAACAGAAAAGAGAATACAGAAAGGAGGATCGCAGTCCTCTAAAAATAGAAAATAAAGCGAAATACTGGGAGACTCTGATCTTCACCGACTCTTCAAGCTGCAGGCTCGAAGACGCCGGTTCGTTGCCTGGAGGTTCTAAGGGATCCTGAATTTCACAGAGCTCTATAATACGCTGTGGTTGGTCAGACCAAAGCATTCAGGATCCCCTCCAGTTCGGAGGCCCTGGACCTCGCTGAGCCCTTCAACACCCTCCGGTCAGTGAGACCAAAATTTGAAGAGCCCCCAGGTCCAGCAGGCCTCAACTCCACCCTTAGTCTGGCGATCCTGACACGGCGCAAGGGGCTCGCAGGGAGCTCGATGCGACCCAGGACCCTGCAGGATCACCAGACGCCAAGGGCCCGACCATCCCGCAGTTGCAGAGGATTCCCCTGCAACCTGACCAGGGACGATCGGCCATGAACCCGCGTTCAGAGAGCGCGTGGTCCACGGGGAGTTCCTTCAGAGGGCGCGCAGACCACGACGGGCTTCCCCCCTTGGAGAAAGCCGTCCACAGGCGCAGGGATTCCCCCCGGATCAACTGCTTCTGAACACCCACTGGGCATGGCTCCTACGTCTATGTGATTTAAACTGTCCTAAGTTCTGTTCTTTTCTTCTCCCATGGCGAGCCTATTGCCCCTACTTATAGGAAGAAGAAGGGCTCAATCTCCGAAGGAAGTTAAGGGGCGAAGCCTCCCACGCGTTACATGGGACGCACGCCTTCCTGCCTGTTGACCAGCGATTCCAATGGCGCCACGTGGAGGCGTCCGCCTGTTTCCCTCATCGGCCGTAACACCATGTTTACTGCTATTTATGATCTCCAGAATACGGAGAATCGGCACAGATAGCTATGAAAACCGTTTGACTCTCTCTACCTCGATGGTCACGCGTCACAGTAAAGGCATTCAATACCATTCAATAGCGCATCCAGGAGCAAAAGAGAGAAAAATGCTCAAGTAAAGAAGCCCGTTTTTCATTAATAGCAGAAGGTATTACAAGGCTGAAAGCAAAAGTATTACAGATGAAAGGCCAAGCGAAGTGAAATGAGCAAGGCTACTGTGGTTTCGGCGACTCCACCAGGTCGATCACCATATCTGCTGGATCAGTGGCTTCGGCCGAAACCGTGACCTTGCTTGGAACGTCGCTGGCAGAAGGGGCTTCAACCGGTACCTCAGCCGAAGCAGGAGCAGGGGAGGCCTCACCTCGGGGGACGGCCGAAGCGTCGCTGGCAACCGAGGCATCGCTCGGGGCCGGGGCAGTTGGAGCGTCGTCTGAAGCAGGAGCGACTGCAGGAGCTTCGTCGGGGGGGTTTTCAGCTGCAGGAGCGGAGCTCGGCTCAGGAGCCGGGTCCGAATACTTCGGCAGGTCCCGATAGACAGGGTGGTCTTCGGGAACCCCCGCACGTCTCAGTGCGGCCAGGCATCCTTCTTCGAATAGAATGGAGGTGATCTCCTCCACCTGCTTCTCGTACAGCTCCGTGGCATGGTCCACCCCCTTTTGGAAAGCGGATTGGGCCTCGGATAGAAGGGAGGCCTTCTCCTTTTCCAGCTCGGCGTTCGCCATTTTCAGCTTCTCCCTTTCAGCGCGCCCGGCCAGCACCTCCCCGCGCAGCTTCGTCCCCTCGGCCGCCGATTCAGCCTTCGATCTGGCCAGTTCCGACTCCAGCTCGGCGGTCCTCTTGTTTCTCGCCCAGACCTCGCCCTTCAAATGATTAGCTCTCGACGTGAGCTCGGCGACATCAGTCAGAGCCGACGCCAGCCGAGCAGACTCTTCAGCGCTGGCCTTCTTCAGCCCCTCCATTCCCTTCCGCTGCTCTTCCAGCTCCTTCTTCAGCTTATCCCTCTCGGACTCCAGCTGAGTGACCCGTGCGGCGTTCCTGTCACTCCGTCCCACCACGGTCAGGAGCCTCTGCACGTTCTGCAAATGGAGAAAGATGGGTCAAGCTGGGGCAGTCGAGCCAAATTACTTGAAGAAAAACGCTGAAAACGCTTACCAGAAGGTTAGCCTGAATCGCTGAGACCATCAGGCTCTCATTGTCGAACCTCTCGTGCGTCTCCATGTCCCGCGGCAGAGCGCAGACCTTGGCGAGAGCTCCGATGACATCGGCGTTCCCCAGCAGCCGATCCTCGACGTTCAGAGGCTTACCGGGCTGCGTTTCCATCCTCGGCCTCCATGGCACTGGGGCAGTTCGGGGTCCGGAGGACGATCCAGACCCTTGCCCCGCCGAGATGGTGAGCTCGCGGGCCGTCCCGCCGGTCGACTTGCTGGCCGGCACGCTCTTCTCAACTGGTGCACTCTTCTCAGCCGGTGCACTCTTTTCAGTTGGAGCCTTGACTCCGGGGGCCCGCGCAGGGGTTTTGCCCTTCGGAGGCTGTTCAGCCCCCAAGTCCTTCTCCCCCGCCTTGGACTTCTTCCTGGGCGGGGACCCCTCTTCGAGCGATCCGGCGAGCGTCGCCGAACTCCCCCGCTCGGAGCAGGGGCAGGAGCAGAAGAAGCGCCAGCACCCCCCGAGCCCGAAGCTGAGCGGGTACTGGCAGATGATGGCGCCCCAGAAGATGAGGACCTCAGCCTGAACTTGGCCGCCAGGTCCTTCACAACTGGCTCCCTTGAGCTTCCCTCCATGCCTTCTTCTCTATCGGAAGAATAAGCGTCCACAATCTGCGTCAGGTTCGGTGGCTCCGAACTAGAAGTGGACGCCTCGGCACCAGACGCAGCTCGGCTCGCAGCGGGATCGGTCAAAGGGATCCCGGCAGGCACTGCAACGGAGACGGTAGGACGATCAGGGTGCGCCTCGTCACCTCGTCTACTCCGGTTCTCCTGTAGTGACCACGCTACCTCGGCGTGTAGCCGAGCAGCTTCCACGCCGACCTGGTCTCGTGCCCCTTGTACCTCTCAACCTTGTTGATGTCGTCGACGTTCCTCCTCCAGCCTTCACTCGCAGCTCGGCGTCGCCTCGCGCCTGCCTCTGCACAACAAACAGTTAGAGTGTCAGCTCGGCTTCATCGAGATCAAGCAAAGCAGGTAAGAGAAAAGGAGCGGTGTTTACTTGGGACAGTCCCGGGGCGACGTGGGACCATCAGCCTCCTGCTCTCGCCAGCGCCGAACTCCCAGTCCCCCGACACACAGAAGAAAGCTTCCTCGGCATTCTTACTCGAATCCTCCAAGGCCAGGACGAAGCCCCTTCGCTGCGGCTTCACCCGGAGATAATATTTCCCTTCCCCAGCCTTGCAGATATCGTAGGTGTCCTCGATATCGTGGACACCTAGGTCGGTCCCCAGAATCTCATTCAGTTTCGCCGTGCCCATGATGACCTTATAGCCATTAGGCATCAGCTGGCACGGGGTAAGGGACCAGCTACTGAGGCAAGCCCTAAGCAAGGGGTGCAGAGGAAATCTGACCCCGCCCTCGATCACGGAGATCAGAGGGAACGGCATCCAGCCGCAGGACCAGCGCATCGTGGCATAGTCGACGGAGTCAGCCGGTTTGAGGAGGACTCCCTCCGGAATACTGTAAGCAGCCCTAAATCTGGCTATGCCCTCTTCAGTATCTAGATCGAACCTAGGGGTGCCCATGTCTAAAGAAGGGGTGACAGCAAAAGCTAAACCCTAAAAGTCGCGAAACCCCAAAGAAAAGCTAGACAGAGGCACGAAGCAACTTACAGAGACAAAGGGGCAACTCAAGAACAGGTCCGAGCACGTCCTATGGTCGTCCTCGCTAGAAAAATCTCGAGCAGCAGGGCAGAAATCAAAGACGAAGGCGAAGGCGAAAGGAAATCAGAAACAAGAAAGGAAGATGGCAGCCCTATTTATGAAAAGGGAACCCTCGGCGCGCGCTGCTTTCGAAATTTGAAAGGACGGATTTCGCGATCCGCGCCCGTTCCATCAATGAGACAGCGCAACCAGTGAAGAGGCTACGCGTGTGGCCGTCGATTCGCCTCCCAGGACAGATAGGACAGAGCATTTACTGCTTCAGAAAAGTTGAAACGACACCAAGCAATGATCGCCGCATCCCCAGACGAGTTTTCTAGCTTCCGACCACTAAAAGCTAGGACGCTTAAGAGGTCAAAAGCTAGGGGGCAATTGTGTGGGGAGATTTCCGGAACACAGGATTAAGCTAATCACAGCCATCAGATGAGACTAAGCACTCTCACGTGCCATCCGCGTGCCATCCATGTGGCACCAAACTCACCTCGGCTAGCAGGGCAGAGGCCTCGGCCGAAGTCAAGCAGCTCCGGGCCGCTAGCGCCGAGCTCGGCTACCCCATGTGCCCATCTCGGCTGAGAGCTCCACCCCGGCTGAAGGAGCCGGGACGAAAGCCGAGGCACGAAAGGACTTCCACTCGCACCCCTCATCCCCCACGTCATCAGGCACGTGGAGGAATAGGGGCGCGAGCCAGTGAGACAGGTGCGACATCCAGCCGTCCACAATCTTCGCCAGATCACTGACATGGCGGCATCCAGCAGCTGAAGCCACATCAGGGCGAGGCCCGAGGGCGGATCCGATGGTACCCCAACCGTCAAAGGCGCCCAACACGATCTGGCCCAACGTGACGCGCATTTAATGCAACGTGGGCTGATCCGACTGGCATTAAATGCAGAGTGGGCTGGATTGGACCGCATTAATTGCAACGTGAGCTGATCATGACTTCCCAGTCGAATCATGAGACCCATGCCAAGATATCGTCCAAGATATCTTCCTAATCGTCTATAAATAGAGCTGCATTTCACATGCAAGGTACGCACAGTACAACCCACAGAGCTGTTACTCTGCCTCTCTTCTTCCTCTCCTTCCATTGTTCCAGTTCATTCACTGACTTTGGCATTGGAGAGCCTTGCACCGCCCAGGCCAGGGTCCTCTGACCGTTTGCTCTTCTCTTTCAGGCTTTCGGACGGTACCCAGTCATCACCATATTGGATAAGTCCTCTAAGGCTCCCCAGTTATTGTGGGTCATTATTTTCTGCACCTACACCTACAATGTTAAAATTTGAGATTATCTGCTGTAGATTGATCCAATCTGTTTCAGTCCAAGCGATATCCAAGGGCAAGGATGGACACCCTGAATATAGCGTGTGATGATGGATGGCTCGGATCAGATAGATCGAAGTCAATGCGATGACATGTGGGCCCCATCAAGAGATTAGAACAAATAATCCTTGATGAAATTTGGAAAGATTGAGTTGTAGAAATGGAACTGTTGTTCCATCAGTGAGTGACCCATGTGTTTTTTTTTATCAAAACTTGAAAGTTCATTTTCCAGGTTCAACAATTAAGTACTCATGTAGTCAGTAGACTCAGTACTAATTTGATATTTTAACACTTATATCTTTTCTACCTAATTGAAAGATATTAGAGGCTTTCTTAGTAAGATGGTAAGGATTTCATGTTTTCTTTGTATAGGTGGTGGAACCAAGTGCACATTGCAGCAGCCATTTTGGATACAAGAACTCAACTCGTGAGTCTTAAAACACTCTTGTTAGAGTCTCTCTTCATTTTTTTCTTCCTATATACAAGCATGTTAATATAATGGTAGTTGCTGAAATGGCTAAAGAATGTGCTATATCTTGGGCATGATTGGGAAAAACAAGGTTATCTTGTCCAAGTATGACTATTTCTGATGTTTGTACTTCAATTTCTAGTAACCCTGTCTCTGCGTCTTTATCAAATTACCCATAAATACTAAAATTAGAAGTATTACAGGTATGGTCTTCCTGAACAACCAAAATGTATCCCCACGAGTAGATGGTTGATTACATTTACTAAGTTGGATGGATGACTATTTCACTTCTACAATGGATTCTTCTACCATGGATTCATATTTTAAAATAGAGTCAGAGTTCTACCATGGTGATTTACTGATATTATCTCTCTCTCTCTCTCTCTCTCTCTCTCTCACACACACACACACACAATAAAGTCACTTTCAAAGACAGTTAAATTTGACCATCTTAATGGGACAGGTTTTCTGGGACTTTCTAGTTGTTAATAGTTTGAGAATATTTAGGTTTTCCGTGCATTCTTCCGCTATTGAGAATTGTTTCATTCAGGTTCACTAAATTGAAATGAGAAATTGATACAAGCACACAAGTATTTCTAAATAGATGGTTGAGTCCTAGAATCAGCCCACAAGTCCCCAAGTTGATTTTACCTTCCAGGGCAACAAGTTGAATCTGATTGAGTTTTTGAAATGTGTTCTCTACTCTCTGTTGGTAGGAGTGTGCTGTTGGGGTTATCTTTTTCGTAGTTTTAAAGCTCAGGAAACTATTTACATATAGTTGCTTCGTTGTCAAAATTGTGTAAATTTGGGTTTTCCGAAGTAACCGTAGTCCGCCTTGAAAGGTGGAGAGAAATATGGGTCCTAGTGAAGGGTTTCTCTTGCTGTTTTTTGCTTAGAAAATCAAAAGAAGACCCTAGCTTTTGTGCCACTTCATGTTGCTGAGGGTTTCAAAGCCAAGCTGCCATCATAATGGTGCCTTACATCCACAGGGACCTAGGCTCGCACAGGTCCATTTGGCAATAACAATGAGATCTTTCTCAGTTACTGTATCCTGTTGTATATCAATATGAGCAAAATATTCCTATTTAATTGCAGAATTGTCAGGGTTTTTTTTTTTTTCATTAATCCAACACTCCATTTTTGTATAACCCATTCGGGCCGCTTGAAAAGTCACCAGTGCACCCATCAGAATTTTATGGTACCTAGCGCCAAACCATCATTTATAGATTGAAGTTTTGGTTCCTGCTATCACTTCTCTAAGAAGTTCATTGTTTATTTTCTGCCTTTTGGTTTTTCTTCCTTTTTCATTCATAAACACTAACTTTATCATTCAGGAATAGTAAACTTTTGAAGGTGGTTAAATCCCAAGTGTTCTGGGCAGTTTCGATACTGCAAATTGCTGACCAGAAAAAGTTTCAACTTGGTTTGTTTTACCTTGAAGGCAGAGTGGCTGACAACCTGGTGCAGGCATATTCAACAATTGTGGAGGAGTGCACTTTGTGGAGTGCACTGTCTTAACAATCCGGACTATGTCTCTCATCTATTATTTTCTTCTTTTTGATATTCATTTCCTCACCAACTAGGAAACACCATATCTTAAGGCCATTGATATTGGCACTCCTCCCCCCACCCCACACCCCCCCCCCCCCCCCCCCCCCCCCCCCCCCGCCCGCGCATCAAAAGGGGTGTGTGTGTGTGTGTGTGTGTGTGTGGGGGGGGGGGGGGGGGGGGGGTGGTGTGGGGGAAGGAAGTGCATTTATCAATTCCCTATCTTAAATATCTGCCAAACAGTACTAAATGCATCATTTATGTGAAGAGGTGGTAATTTGAGAAATTGGATGGGGACCAGTAAAAGAGAATATTTTAGAGAAGGTTGGTTATGTTATGCAAGGTTGAGTAGAGAATAGTGTACAGAAGGTTACAATATTCTCTATTACCCGGCACATCTTACATGAAGTTCCACTTTCTTTCAACTGATAACTGAAAGTGGAAGAGAAGCTCCAGGACTTCCACATGACAAGAGACAGTTCATATGAAACTGCTTCCCAATACAAAAACTCTTGACCGTAAAGCCGTGCATCCAGAACTGTGAACAAATATGGATGCAATGGCGCAATTGAAATCTTCTGATTCAGCTGTAAACGAAGACATTGTTAATATTTGCATTTCCTTGCAGCATATATGCCACATTTGAGCCTACTTTATGGAGATTTGACAGATGAAGAGAAGGATAGAGCTGTAGAAAGAGTCAAATTCCATGATCAAGACATTTGCAATCTGAGCTTCGAAGTTTCTCGTCTTGCCTTGTACAAAACGGACACAGAAGACAAGACCCTGAAATCATGGGAGAAGGTGGCAGATTGGAATCTCCTAGGTGGTAACTAACGTGCTTCCAACTGATTTTCCGATGGAATTTCTCCTATGGCCATGTACTTAAAACACAGACGTGTCAGTGGTTTTTATTGGCTTAGTAAATATCAATGGTCTCCAGACTTATGCTCTGCATCTGAACATCAAAAGAAAAACCAGGACTTGGTATTAGCCAAATAACTTTCAACTGATTCTAGTCATGGTGTGTTCCTGTAATGCTGATTTTAAGAAACTTAAGTCGTGAGAGCTTGTTTTTGTTCCTTATAATTCACATTTCCATGAGGTTTATGACGTGATCATCAAGGTTTTGGCCGAGGCAAATGGTCCCGATATCAAATTGTGCAGTATTGGGTTAGTACTCAATATTATAGTTATACTTCTCTTAGCAAGCTGTTTTCTCCCTCAGCAGAGGGTTTTTCTAGTGCTTGGCATTGATCTATATTGTTCCTCTGGGCACAAACTGTGTCTGCTACTTCAGTTCCTCTACCTATTACTTCTATTCCTTTGCAGTTGGATACGACTCAAGTCCTTTTAAAGTGTGAAATATATGTAACATAAAAGTCCCCACAATCTAGAATCTGTATATGGCAAAGGCAAAGGTTTCACTGGCATCTGGAAGAGTGGAATGATCAACTTCAGAAGATGCTCAAAAGCAAGATAAAGTAGGGCTTGTAATTAATATTCTAAGTATGAAAATATTAAACTACCAAACCGTTTAAATGAGTTCAGATAGTGGGTCGATCCCAACCCAACCCATTAAATAGGTTTTACAGGTTTTACTGCGATTCATACCAGTATTGGCATCCCACGGACAATTTTCTTCCATCTTTCATGGTTAAATAAAACCAATATCAGTGATCCATGTCATCAACATCAGTGATATGATGTGGTTGCACACAACTGGGGGCCGATGAAAAGAGTCCTTCTCAGGTTAAAAGTTTATATAAGAGGGTTCCCAACTTCCCATTCTCTACATGATTTTATGCAGATGACAAGATCGAGAAATAGAGGGAAAAATTAGACCTGCCAAACATGCACTGAATGGGTCGATCTAATAAGAGGAGAGATGCTTGCCCGCTCACTGTTGTTGGGAATCTTTAGAAAGAGATGACCCTACACTGCCATCAGCAGTTTAAAATGGCACCCACCACCATTGCATTTATTCAAACAGAGGTCTTAAGTCAGAGGCTGCATGAGCCACACTACCTTGAAGAACAAGCCCAAACATAAAATAGGCTGGATGGGTGGGGCTTTGATCAAGCCCGATGATGCATAACAACTCTAAGATCATCACCACATCCACAAAAATGAACAACTCTCATACATTTTGAAAACAATAAGCATACGTCTTATTGCTTAGAAAAAGGATAATTACATCAGATGGAGCGATGAATCCAGCTGTTTTAAAGACGCATGCAGACCACTTCGTCCATGATTTTGTCAAACAAAGGACATCTACAACCTAGAAAAATATTGTAATTCTCACTTGGCTATCTTAAAAAGGAAAGATTTTCCCAAGCAAAAGTTTTAGAGAAGGGAAAGCTCATAAACAGTATGACGGTTACATTGGAAAGCCTCAATGCGACAGATTTCTTTGGTTGCTCCGTGCAGATATGTTCACCTTTTATCTGATTGCAACCCAATATTTCATCTTCCCTGCATCAAGGTTTTCACACTTCTCTCAGACAAAAAGTGGGGTTTATATTAGTTGATCATTCTAAAAGCCCGTTATCAATTAATTGAAGATCATGTTCTCTCCCCTTTAAGAAACATGAGAAGATCATGTTCTCTCCTCTTCAAAGTTGAGGGGTCAACCTTTGCGGTACCCGCCAACAAACCTTGGGACAACGGCGGGATATTCCATCGGGCAGAAGATGCCTCCACTTCATCTCCACCCGGGGATTTTGTCAGTGAAGGCAAGCCAGACTTCAAACCGTACAAACCCTACAGTCATCAATCCCACAATATGATAAGAAATATGGGTTATAATCTCAAGAAGCCTACTGGATTAGGGATGACTAAGTCAATTTCAAGGGACAATGTTAGGCTATGGAAACCTGAAGTCATAGGGCAGTTTTCGGCGAAGTCTTTATTTAAGGATATGAATGTTTCTTCTAATAGTGTGCAAGGTTGGAAAAGCTTTTGGAATACTCTAGTTCCATCTAAAGTGTTGGTTTTTTGTTGGATTGCAAGACGTCATAGTATCCTGACTATTGACAAGCGTAGAAGAAGAAATATCATTTTAGTAAATGGCTATCCAATGTGCTTAAAGGATGAGGAAACGGTGCATCATCTTCTAATTCATTGTAGTTTTGCTCATAGAGGTTGGTCAGCCATTCTTATGATGTTTGATATGCTATGGGCGATGACAAGATGTGTTGAGGATCTTTTCTTTCATTGGAGGTTGGTCTGCAAGTCTGTTCGTGGTAAGATTCTTTGGAAGCTGATGTTGTATGCTATGTTTTGAAGGATATGGTTGGAGAGGATTAATAGAATGTCTAAGAATAAAAGTAAATCAGTGGTGAAGATTGTTGAGTCTATTGTTTCTTCTGTGTTTGAGTGGGTGCGCAATAAAAATGAATTTGATGGTATTGATTTATTTGATCTTAATAGATCTTGGGCAGCTATTTAATGGGGGGTCACACTATTAAGCATACAAAGAGAGTTTCATGGATGTGCCCTCATTTGGGAATCCTTAAGCTCAATTTTGATGGTAGCTTCATTAAATCTGTAAGTAGAGGATGAATTGGAGGTGTTATTCGAGATTGGTCTGGGAACATTGTTAGAAGATTTTCAGGTCCAGTGGAATGCTCGAATGCTAATGAAACTGAATTATTTGCTCTTATGATTGGTTGTCATGAGTTTCATTGTAAGGAGGGTTATTATTCTATCATTGAAGTTGATTCTTTCTCTGCGATTCAATGGGGGTCAAAAAAGAATTTTTTCCCTCGGCATCTGGTGGATTGAGTCGAGGAGGTTCAGGATATTTTAAGTCTGTTGGAGGCTACTTTTCATCATGTTTTTAGGGAGGCAAATTTTGAGGCAGATACTTTGGCAAAGGAGGGAGTTTTTATCACCTCAATGATGTTTTTATGTTTAGTCATTTTTTTTTGTGTTTCAGCTTTTGTATTTGTCCTGTTTTTGTTAGGGAGGCATCATTTCTTTTAAACGAGGAAGAGGGTGTACAAATCCCACACCACAACTGAACAAGTAGTAACTTATAACATTTGTCAAAAGTTGCAATCTCTCAAATTCTCACAACAACCTTCATCCACCACTAGCTTTGTGCCACATTGCACCCACCACCTAGAGTGTGGCCATTTTGCCATGCAAGTGCCTCTTCATTGACACACATGAATGCCACTTTTTGCGGCTAAAAGAGAGGACATGAACGACATGGGCATATATTCCTGCAATATAAAAGTTGTCTATGGCACACCTCATTGGCTTACACACCACATGGTTTGACCCACCACTCCAAATTCTCTATACCCAACTTTCTACTCAATTTTAAGAGAAAAGGAACTTTGGTTCCAGGCATCTGAATTGAGCCACTGAAGAAAATTAGAGGGAGACATATCAGGGAAAAGGATTGGAGTTTTATGCATTACTTGCAATATTATAATGTAGTGATGGTTAAGGATAGAGGGGAACAACAGAAGGTATAGGTCTGGTAACAGAAATACAATAACCAAAAGCAGCATTACACAGTTGAGAAATGCATACACAACATGGAAGTGTATCATTAGACTAGAGAATATCAGTTCTAATAGCCAGGTACTAGTCAATATATGCATCCATTTCTTGTTTAAGTCATATAGGTTTCACAGACAGTATTTAAGATGTGATGGAGAAACACAAACAGTCATATAATGCACAAACAATTTGTGATCTAAATCTTTTTTAATCAACAATCTGTACATGAACTATTTAATCTCTCTCTAAACCTTTTTTAATCAACAATCTGTACATAGACTTTTTAATCTCTCTCTATGTATGTAAATGTATAACCGACCCAAAATATCTCTATGCCAGTAGAGGTGTGAAACCAAAATCTAGCAATGCCAATAAAGGTGTGAAACCCATCTTCCACAAAACTCAGGTGTCAACGTCTCTGTGCATTGAAAGGGTTTGAAAAAAAATCACTTCTCAGTTGGGTAACAATGCCAGATAACCCATTTTTTCTTCAAAAAACCCAATCAACAAACCTAATCAGACAAAATAACTCTGAGTTCATTTAATCTAGGGATTGGGTTTCATGTTTAAGAATAATGAGAAAAAAAGGAACTTGCAGTCTCGATCCAATGAAAAGCACCGAAAGCTCTGTTTAAACCCTAATGCAAACAAGACAAAACGAGTATAATACATGCCTCCATGTGCTTGCCAACTGTGTATGAGCTTTGAAAGAAGGCGCCAAATGATGCTTGGGACCATTGCCTGGGACCAACGAAAGGGAGAGGTGTCGATAGGCACTGTTGAAGAGGATAAGGGAAAAAGGAGGAAGAATAAATGGGGAAGAAGGGGGTTTGTTGCGGTTTTTGTATAACCGCAACAATTGTCAATATCGACAACATCAATAGACATCTAGAAAAAACCGGAAGGGGCCCTTCTCCTACTGGGTGGATTTCTTACTCATGGCTCACTATGGGGATTTTTCCCCTAGTTTTCCCTAAAATCAAATTAACAATGGAAACTAAAGAAAAAAAAAACTATAGGTACCCAAATTAAGTTCTAGTGGGCTTACAAATCAAATGGGTTCTCCAATTGTCAAACACCCAATAATTTCAGTCTTGGAAAGGAAGTTTAAGTTTCCATGTTTAGAGCTGTTTTGGGGAGGATCTAGCTGCTTAAATGAAGATCCAATCAGTTTAAGATAAATAAAAGATGGCTAAAATACCATAAAAAGACTAAGGTAAGAAAAACAGGAAAGAAACACAGCACGAAATTGTGATTGAAAATGAGAAAAATTAAAGCAATCATATTATCCTATGATTGAAAAGAGGAAATTAAAGCAATCCTACCATCCTGCCACCATTCCCTGCCTATTTAAAATATCATCACCGGTTCTATCCAAATCGAGCTAGTGAACATGAGTCCGGATCCCCTATTTTGTAGAAACAGAGAGATATTGTTTCATCCAATCCACATTCGCTAATTGTGTAAAATCTCATGCCAGCTAATGCAGCCTCTCAATTGCTTTCTTGGAATGAAAAAATCAAGGAAGAGATTTTACACAGTTGGCGAATGTGGATTGGATGAAACAGTATCTCCTTGTTTCTACGAAACAGGAGATCCGGACTCGGTAAACATTTATTGCACTTGCTTGAAAAAGTGTTAAAAAACAAATCAAGGGGGTTTTATGTGAACTTAACAGTCATAAGACTGGTGTAAATAAATGAAACTATGGGGGCTTTTCATTTCAATACAATATGATGCTAAACGGAGGGAGCGGATAGGAGAAGGTGGAGGGATAGGTCATACCTCACACCTAAAGTGGATAGGTCTCACGCCCGATCCTTTCTCAGGAGAGAGGAGAGAAAAATCAAACTTTTCTTTTCATTAATCATTGTCAAACGAGCTAAAGAGGCCTAACAAAGCTTTAAATAGAAAAAAACTAATCCTAAACTCAATCTCAACCGTAGGAAATATACTAAAGGTTAAGATTAAAACATCTGCTTGATACTTGTAGACCCTACTTACAAATCAATTAATAAAATAAACAAAATACAATATAAATGGCTGGACTGGATTGGGCCCAAAGGGCTGGTCGACCCACAAATCATGGGTCTGTCCAGCATCAGTGTTGGACGACCAGCAGCAGTTTCCCCTCTTCTTTTCTCCTCCACTTTCCAGTTTCTCTTTATTTTTCCTGTCTTTTCTAAATTCCTGCATCTCTCCAGAAATTCAATCATAAAGTTGCGGTTTAGTTTCTAACTGAGACAAGTTCGAACTTGAGCACAATTGGCAAAAGATCAAGTACAAGCCAGCTTGACTAGTTAACAACCTTATTCTGGATTTATAGAATGATAGAGATGGGTTGGATATCAGTAAATGATCAACATCAGAATACTCTTTAATCATATATTACAACACAAAGATCTAAATCAAAATTTTATTCAGCTATTAAATGGAAATTCAGAACACAAAAATATAGAAGCAAGCATACTGTAAAGGTGGAAGTCATGGAGACAACACTTCTACATATTTCAGGCTACGTTACCTGCTCTTCTTGATGGCTGGTGTAAAAGGCTTCTCATCTCCCAAGTCCCAGCCCACATCTCACAACACAGCTAGACCACCTTTCTCCAGAAACACTGAAATCCTTGGTGGAGAAAATGTAATCCTTGTCCCTGTGCATCAACCATTTGCTTGCCATTAAATCCTTAAGCCCTCTGCTTCATCCCCTACTCAACTTGTTGGGGGTGTTTGCATTTCAGTTTACTGCCAGCAGGACCAAATAGAATTGCTGACTCATCAGCAGGTTCTCATCTGACCCAACAAGGGACTCATGTGGCTACTTGATTACATCTGGAAGGGCAATCACTTGACCCACATGTATCGCACTGTGGTAGTGTTCCACTAGTCCGCCGGTATCGATGATTCTCACTATCAAATCCTGTTGCTAGCTTACATAAACAATGGAACTGCTTCTTCAAGATCATCCTCCTGGATTTTCTTAGGAAACATAGGCATACATACACATCCTCTCTTCAGAATGTCCAGGACTTGGAACTCTCTTTGCGATCAATTGACTGGAAGGAAGAGGAGCTTGGGCTCTCTTTGTGATGCTTCATGGCTGGGTCCATATTTTAACAGTTCTTTAAGAAATGATTGATGCAGTTGAGGGAATATTTGGAAGTGGATGAGTGAGATACCTCTTGTGACACAAACAAAAGCTGGTTAACTGGCCAAAAAGAACTTAGAAACAGCTACTTGATTGTGTCCCCTGCCAGTCCTGCAGACACAACCTTGTGCTGCTGTCATAGTCCCAGAGGCCCGACAACAGCTGGCGTTCAAGTTTCTTCTCCTGCCCACTTATCCAATTGTTATGAAGAATAAGGCATCCGTTTTTCACACAGGCAGCTTTTACATCATCTTTTTCCCACAGGCCTTGATAAGCTCCATTGGGGAAGAGGTTCCTGTCCAAGAAATGGACTGTCAGATTTGTATCTGGCTCAAGGCATCTGTCATCACCGAGGCGGTTGGCACCGCCTTCCCCACATAATACATCATAGAAGCTTGGCTGCTCCGATAGGTCCGAGGCCAACGCATGTTTCACCACCTTGTCCATTGCTGAAATGGTGGCATGATCAGAACGTGCAAAATAGAATCCAGAGTTTAGTCGTCGAGGTAAGTTTATAGGTCCTGAAACAAGGATCAAGCAGTAAATAAAAAGACTTGTGATAAGACAAGACAATCTAAATTCCCACAATAAAAGAAACAAAAATGCTATCGCAGTAAAAAATATATATCGGCCTCTGGTTTTAGCATAGAACCTCACAAGGAAAGTATACGTTCTTGATTTCCTCAAGTAGCATGAAAAATATTTTTTGCACCTTCGATGTAGAGGAAATCAAGGAACACAAGAGCTTTTAGAGGCATATGGGGGCTATGCCTCTTGCTAGGCATACCAAAATTGCCATGGCTTGCATGTGGGATGTATGCCATACACTATATGTGATGCATATTGGAGGTGTTTACTCCAGATTTGTTAATCCCTCTAACTATCATGAAGCCTACGTCCTATTAACACATCTTATATGTAATTCTAAGATATAATTTTTTTCTTTCTCTAATTTACCACTGTAGTAACAAGAGTCAAGTCGACCCTACTTATTAAAAAGCTTGAAACAGCCAACCGTAGCTGTTATTTTCCATAATACTTTAATATTTAATTTAATTTAATGATTTTTTATTTAAAATAAGCATTCTCATAAAGTTTACACCCTATGCATTGAGGCTTATGGCTCGTGCTTTGAGCATTTAGAACTCCTTGGCTCACACCTCTAATATTTTAAAATATCAAGGAATTTTTTATTATGATTATTTTTTTTTGGATCAGTTACATTGAGGAATACTTACATTTTGTCTCACAGCTTCTTTGAAATAAGAAATGTCCACGTTCAACAATATATTAGACAATATATCTGATTCTTCATGGACTCTTCTATGCTAATTTAAACATTGTTTTACGATAAGTAGTATAATATTACATCTTTTCTTCTAATTAAGATGTTGATATGATTACTTTTAGATTCTCTCAAAGTAAGACTATTAATATAAATTCACTAGTGTTATTTTACATATTATTTTTATCTACAGTAAAAGTTATTTAAATATTATACTCAAATTACAAATCTGCATTTTTTTTGTATTGTTTTTCAACATGCATAAAGGTATTCGTGCAACTTAGCTTACAAGAGTAATGACTAGGTGTGCAACACCTATCTGGTGTGAACCTGACTCCAGAGTCCAGGGCCCACCTAGATGAATGACACTCAAAGGGGGGTAACAGGAATGGAAAGATTTCACTGAGACCTGTAAATGGGTGAAGATAAGCCCCATGACATCATCCTAACTCCCTGATCTACAGCATCAATATTTTGGGTGTTTCAGTCCAATGGTTGAGTAATAGACAGATGACTGTCAAAATGTGGGGAGACAATTCATTTTGGGGCTAGCAGGGTAGACATCTTAGTGGAACAGGTGGCTGAAAAATGAGCACAAAACTTCCTTATGGTGCGCACCTAGATACAATAAAAAGCTCAAAATGGTCAGATAAAATACTCTGCTGTTTTGTAAAGGGTGTCCTACGCACCGAAGAGCTCTAATACCAAGTTGGATTTTATAATTTAGATTTACAGCAATTTTTCTATGAAGCAGAAGAAAACTCAAAAATATATAGAAAAGGAAAGAAAAATAGAAAAGTTTTTTCAATATTTGCAAACCAGTATTTACAAATAAGTCCCTGAAATCTCAAAAATTATAGAAAAACCCCTGTGAACTTCTCAGCCAGTTGGACGATCAGATAGAAATTTCTCTCATCTTTCTCTTTTCTTATACTTTTTCTATTTTCCTTTCTTTTTTTATAATATTTTAATTTTCCTGCATCTTAGAAATCCTCCTCTAATCTGAGTATCAGATATTCAAGTAATGAATAATTTTGAAATGAGTTTAAGGGTTTTTGTTTTAAGTTTGATGTTGGAATACCAGGAGAACTGAATCCATGATCATAATTGTGCACTATTGGGGCAGCTTTGGCTTCGGAAGTTGACCCTGTAAAGAAGCAGGTCAGCAGCAGGTTAGCTCGACCAATGGGTTAGCCCACAACCCATGTATTGGGTCAGCTCACAAGTCAACATTGTATGAGTTGTCAATAGATATTAAATAGATATTAGTTTCTTTAACTATGCTTGTAATCTTGTAATCAGATCTTAATCAGATCCTCTAATTTAGGCTACAGTGTTATATATGTACCCATCGTCAATACAATGAAATATGAAAATATTCTTGCAACTAAAATCTCATCTCTCTTGTATGCTTGAGAAGCACTGTATCTGCTGTGATCAAAGGTGGCCCACCTGTTGATCACCTTTTGCCCAGAGAAATCTTCCTTTCCTGGTCGTCCATCACTCCTGGGATTTCTACACATATTTTCCAGAATTTTTGATCATCTGAGGTAGGTCATTCTCCCTGTTTTGTACTTATCTCATTTGAGCAAATAGTTTTCATCAAAACCGTTCAAATTTCTGATTTCTTAAGATTTCATCAAACTTCCATCTAGAGTAGTTTTGGATTTTTGAGGCAGAGATCACTCTGTGATCTGATCATCCAGTGGGGCCCACATATCAGATCTGTGCACCAAATCAAGGTCGCCTGGGCCATTTTTTTAGACCTTTTTGGACTGTTTTGGATCTGTTTGCTTCCTGTGATTGTGATTCTTCATCTAATCATTCAGTGGGACCCCTAGCACTCATCTGTGCTCAGATTAAAGTCACCTGGACTTTCCTTATTGGAATTTTTCAGATCTGGTTAGTTGTTGTGGCTGGATTTCAAATCTGACTTCACTTTTGGGGCTGGATTTCTCATATATTCAGTCTTGAGCAATTTGTTTTGTTACAATGTCTTCTGATCGAATTGTATCGGGAATTACTGTCAAACTTGATGGCACAAATTATCCATATTGGTCCCATCTCATGCAAAATTTCCTTAAAGGTAAAAAACTGTGGAAATCTGTTGCTCAGCAGGTCCCTACACACGATAGTAAGGATGATACGTTTGAGGAATGGGAAGCTTCCGTCGGGAAAATAAATTCTTGGATTGCCAATTCCGTCACTCCATCTATTGGAAATCAATTGGCAAAATTCAATTATCCTAAGGCTGCTTGGGATTATTTAGTACGATTATATATCCAGTCTAATGTTGCTCACCGGTATCAGTTAGAATCGGAAATAAAAAATGCAGACCAAGGAAATGACTCCATTCATGATTTCTTCATCAAAATGACTGCCTTATGGGATCAACTGGCTCTAATTGAACCCACTTTTAAAACTTCTGATGATGCTCACACCTTTGAAGTCTATAGGCAGCAGACTTGCCTGGTTCAGTTTCTTATGGCCCTCCGCCCTGATTTTGAACATGTTCGTGGTCAGTTATTACATCGGTCACCCCTGCCTTTCGTTGATACAGCACTCTCGGAACTTCTGGCAGAAGAGCAAACTCAGCTTTCTCTTACAAGGAAGAAACATGTGGAACCCACACATGTTTTGTCAGCAAATGTTAGAATCGCACAAGAATGATCACTCTTTTCCATCTGGTACAAATGACTTTTGCAATTATTGTAAGAAGAAAGGACACTGGAAACGGGACTGCCCAACCAGACCTCGAAGGCCAAATAATAAGAACAAACAATCTGGTCAACAGCCCCATCGTGGTCCCATGCAATCTTATCCACAGCGACCCTATGCGGCCAATGTTACTGAAGATGATAGTTTTGTGCCTCCGCAAATGGATCTTACATGTGAGATTCAGGCTATGGCTAATGAGCGCATGCAACAGTTGTTTATGGCTTCCTACACTGGTTCTGCTTCTTAGATGGCCACTACACCCTCAGCCTCTGGTTCTACCATGACCATTTCTGGTCCGTCAGGTACTCTTGATTCTACATGGATTTTTTTATTCTGGTGCATCCTATCATATAACAAATGATGTTTTCAAACTTCATAATTGTTATACCCCTGCTAGCTCTCTCACCATCCATACAGCTGATGCCACTCCTCTCCCAGTCTCCCTTATTGGCTCCGTTTCAAATAAGTTGATCTCTTTCACTAATGTTTTGTGTGTTCCTCACCTGTCTATCAACTTAATCTCTGTTAGTCAATTGACTTCGTCTGGATTTCTTGTCTCATATTCTTCTACTGGCTGTTCTGTGCAGGATCCGCGCACCGGGAGACAGATTGGGACCGGCCTTAGGTCAAGAGGACTTTACTGTCGATCCAGGCCCATTTATTGTGCCCATTTATTGCTTTGTAATTAGTCAAAGTTGTTACTTAATGTTAGGATCTAAGATTTGTGATTGATTTGTAATTGATTGTAATTAGGGTATTAAGCCCTTATATATACATCAGTCCATCCTAGAATGGGATACGACATTCGTCTCACTCTCTCTTGTTCTGTGTTTCATCTCTCTCTCTCTAAAAACGTCATGGTATCAGAGCAAGGTCGACCATCTTTGATCTTCTCCTAACTCATCTTCCATTCATTGGGAGCCTGCTTATGATCATCTGTGATCATCTTCTTTAGCCAGATCATATCTAATCTTCCCTGATCATCTCAAATCAGAAGTGGCCCACCTGCGATCATCACCACTACATCAATAGATTAGTCCCATCTTGTTCGCCTGAAGCTTCTTGGATTTGTGAAGAATATTTCCCTGTTTTTTTATCATCAGAGATCAAATCTCCAGTCCAGTCGTCTGTGATCATCCCTGATTGTCTCAGATCTGACGTGGCCCACCTGCGATCATCATCTGCTTCTCAGCTGACTCAGCCCATCTTGGTCGCCTAGATTTATACATCTTTATGGAGATTTTCTCAAGATTTATGGATCATCAGAGGTAGGCCATATATCAATTTTTGTAGAACGTCAGTTTTGTCCATATCTTTTCATCTCAACTGTCCAAAAGTTTTGATTTGGATTAGTTTTGCCTGAGACTGCTTCCAATAGTTACGGAAATTTGTTGTGCACCCATCCTCTTCCTCAGATCTGACAGCAGATCAATTGGTGGGATCCACGTGCAGATCTACACACTGATGGCCAGGTCGTCTGTGTATCACAGTGCCTGTGTTAGTGCACTATTTGCTGAGTACTGTTCTGGATTATTTTTTTCTGTGCACTACTTTTGTCCAATATTTATTCTGTGCATTCTGGGAACTGGTCTGGACCTATTCACTCGTCAGACTGTAGTTAGGACTATATCAGTACTTCTTGTTTTTAGTCATGGAAAAACATGAGATTGCCCTTATTCGCTTTGATGGAACAAATTATACCTCATGGGCCTTCCAATTTCAAATTTACTTGAAAGGAAAATAACTCTGGGCACACATTGATGGATCTGAACCTCAACCTACGGAAGATGATAAAAAGATTTTAGCTTGGAAGACAAAGGATGCTAAAATCAAGACTTGGTTGCTGGGATCTGTTGAGTCACATTTTATTCTCAACTTAAAACCCTGCAAAACTGCCCGTGAAATGTGGGACTATCTTAGGAAAATTTATCAACAAGGCAATGCTGCTCGCCAGTTTCAATTGGAACTTGAAATCTCTCAATTCACTCAAGGCACCCAGACTATTCAGGAGTATTATAGTGGCTTCCGCCGCTTGTGGTCTGAATATGATGAGATTAAGTTTGCCACGGTATCTGCCGCACTTTTACCGGAATTGCTTCCATTGCAGTAAAGTAGTCATCGGGATCAGCTTCTTATGAAACTTCGTATGGAGTTTGAGACAGTTGACCGAACTTGATGAGCAGGGCTCCTCTTCCCAGCCTGGATGCCTGTCTTCAGGAACTTCTGCGGGAAGAACAACGTCTAGTTACTAAAACTGCTCTGGAACAACAGAGATCTGCTGAGGCTCCATTTGCCTATGCTGCAACAGCCAGAGACCTCCTCGGGACATCAGTAAAGTTCAGTGCCATAACTGCAAAAAATATGGACACTATGCAAATCAATGCAAGGCAAAAATTTGCAGATATTATAAGGCCACTGGACATGTTATTGAAGAATGTCGGAAGAAGGCTCGCAATTCTAATTCCCGCAATTATGTGCAGTCCGGCCCTTCCACTGTGTCATCACCTCCTACTGCTTACACTGTGACCACTCTATGCATCATCTGACTTCAGTGGTTCTCTGCAGTATGATTCCTCCTCACAGCCTGGTTCCTCATCACAATCTACGTCTCCTGCTCCTCTCACCCCTGAGATGGTTAACCAAATGATCATCAATGCCTTAGTATCCATGAACATCGCCGGTACGGCTTCCTCTCTTTATAATACATGGTACTTAGATTCTGGGGCAAGTAATCATATGACTTCTTCACCCGTAACATTACAGAATGTTGTTCCTTACACTGGGAATCTCACTGTTCAAGCTGCCAACGGAGATCATCTCCCCATCACCTCTGTTGGTGATACCCCTGGCCCCTTACCCTTAACCAATGTTTTGGTTTCTCCTCCTCTTGCTATTAATTTGGTTTTTGTGGGTCAACTTGTTGACAATAATTACATTGTCCCCTTTCCTTCTTCTGGCTGTGTTGTGCAGGACCAGGAGTCGGGGAAAGTGATCGCGAGGGGGCCTAAGCGTGGCAGACTTTTTTTCCTTACCACTGTCTTCCGTTATTGAGAAAAATACTTTACATCAGTTACTTTGTTTTTTTTATTCAGAATAATTGTCGTTTGTGGCATAATAGACTGGGTCATCCGAATGCTTCTACAATGTCTACATTATTTCAATATGGATTAATAAATAAACCTGTTCATTTTGCTTCTTTTGAATGTGATGCTTGTAAATTAGGTAAAAGTAAAACTTTACCCTTTGCAAACTCTCACACTCGGAGCACTGCATGATTTGATTTAGTTCACAGTGATGTTTGGGGCATTGCTCCAACCCTTTCACATAGTCATTTCAAGTATTTTGTAACATTCATTGATGACTACAGCAGATTTACTTGGATTTATTTATTACATTCAAAGTCTGATGTTCTTAATGCATTTAAATTTTTTGTTCAATATGTTGAAAACCAATTCTCTAAATGCATTAAAACTTTGCGCTTAGACTCAGGGGGGGAGTATGTTTCCAAGGATTTTCAATCTTTTTAACCATTACCTGTCCGTACACTCCATAACAAAATGGAGTCGCGGAACGGAAAAACAGACATCTTCTTGATATCACTAGGACTCTTTTGATTGAATCATCCGTTCCCCCTCGTTTTTGGACTGAAGCTCTCACCACGGCTGTCTATCTCATTAACCGCCTTCCATCCCCTACCATTGATCATTTAACACCTCATTTTAAATTATTTGGTCATCATCCTGTGTTTGATCACCTACATACATTTGGCTGTGTTTGCTTCGTTCATCTCCCTCCCACAGAAAGAACGAAACTAACAGCACAGTGTCGCCGGTGTGCCTTTTTGGGTTATGCCACTAATCAAAAAGGTTTTGTTTGTTATGATCCCATTGGTCGTCGCATCATGGTTTCTCGAAATGTTATTTTCTTTGAAAATCAATATTTCTTCCACACTCACGTGGACTGTCCTCATTCCACTTCACCAGCTCTATTACCAGGTTTTTCAGAACAACTCTCTGTTACTAGGTTTAATCCTGCTTTTGTATACCGCCGATGGGAGCAGCCTCCCACTGCCGATGGCCCTTCCCCTGATCCTCCACCGACAACTGGTTCCATGCCTACTCCTGCCTTACGTCGCTCCTCCAGAAATTCTAGACCGCCTGAGCGGTATGGGTTTACCCATACTTCTTTGATGACCACTTTATCTTCTCTCTCTATCCCAAGTTCTTATTTGCAGGATGTCCAACAAGATTGCTGGAACCAGGCCATGAAGGATGAATTAAATGCATTGGCTCTGAATCACACATGGGATATTATGGAGTGTCCTTCAGCGGTTAAGCCCATTGGTTGCAAATGGATCTACTCAGTCAAACTTAAATCTAATGGGTCGTTGGATAGACACAAAGCTCGACTTGTGGCACTCGGAAACAGACAGGAGTATGGCATTGACTATGAGGAGACGTTTGCACCTGTGGCAAAGATGACATCTGTTAGGTTACTTCTCGCCATTGCTGCATCTCAGTCTTGGCCATTATACCAAATGGATGTCAAAAATGCATTTCTCCATGGGGATTTGCAGGAAGAAATCTATATGCGTATACCACAAGGCATACCCTCTCCCTCCAAGAGGTCCGTCTGTCGGCTGCGAAAATCTCTTTATGGACTCAAGCAAGCTCCTCGGGCATGGTTCGATACCTTCAAGGGTCGCTTATGCAATATTGGCTTTACTCAGAGCCTTTACGATCCTTCTCTCTTTCTCTGCCACTCATCTACTGGGGTTACTGTACTTCTGGTGTATGTTGACGATATCATTATCACTGGCACGGATGATGGTATGATCAAATCTCTCCAAGATTCTCTCCAGACTTACTTCAATATGAAGGATTTGGGCCCAAAGGTCTCTTTGTTAATCAACAAAAATACACATCAGACCTTATAGAGTTGGCTAACCTCCATGATTCTTCGCCTGTTGATACTCCTGTCGAGGTAAATCTTAAACTAAGATGATGGCGATCTCCTTCCTGATCCTCGTATATACCGGCGCCTGGTGGGAAGTCTTATATACCTCACCATCACTAGACCTGACATCTCATATGCTGTTAATCTTGTGAGCCAGTTCATGACAGCTCCTCGTCACCTTCATTTGACAGCTGTGAAGCGGATTATTCGTTATCTACTGCGAACTGTCCCTCGTGGTTTATATTACCCAAAGGATAATCCTCTTCATCTGACCGCTTATGCGGATGCTAACTGGGCGGGCTGTCCAGACACACGCCGTTCTACTACTGGTTGGTGCATGTACCTTGGAAATTCTCTCATTTCTTGGAAATGCAAGAAACAAGAACGGGTGTCCAGATCTTCTACGGAAGCTGAATATAGGGTCATCTCTTCTGCTTGTTCAGAGATCTTATGGCTACGTGGACTTCTTTCAGAACTCGGGTTCGCTCAAACCGCTCCTACTCCATTGCATCCTGATAATACTGGGGCTATCCACATCACTGCAAATCCAGTCTTCCATGAACGCACCAAACATATCGAAGTTGACTGCCACTTTATTCGAAATGAATATAAGCGTGATGTCATTTGGCTACCTCATGTCCCTACAGAGTTTCAGTTTGCCGATATCTTCACTAAGGGACTTCCTCGGCCTCGACATCAATTTCTTGTCTCCAAATTGCTGTTTTATGACTCCCCAGCATCAATTTGAGGGGGGGTGTCAATCCAGGCCCATCCATTTTGGCCCATTTATTGTACCCATTTATTGCTTTGTAATTAGTCAAGTTGTTACTTAATTTTAGGATCTAAGATTTGTGATTGATTGTAATTGATTGTAATTAGGGTATTAAGCCCTTATATATACATCAGTCAATCCTAGAATGGGATACGACATTCATCTCTCTCTCTCTCTCTCTCTCTCTCTCTCTCTCTCTCTCTCTCTCTCTCTCTCTCTCTCTCTTGTTCTGTGTTTCATCTCTCTCACTCTAAAAATGACATTTACTATCTCCACTCGCTGCATCTTCCATCATCCAGCATATCCCCTGCCGCACTCATTTCATCCACATCACCCTTTGCCCTTTGGCACTCTCGTTTAGGCCATTTATCTTTAAATAAAATGAAGTTTTTTATTTTCTAGTGGTGTATTTGGAAACATTTCTGTATCAGACATTTCTACATGTTTTGGTTGCCAATTTAGTAAACAACATGCTTTCCCTTATAATAAAAGCACTTCTTTTACTAATGCTCCTTTCGCTTTGGTGCATTCTGATGTCTGAGGACCTGCCTCTCAGCCAACAAAAGGTGGTTCCATTTATTATGTGCTATTTATTGATGATTTCACTAGATATACTTGGTTGTATTTAATGAAAAACCGTTATACACTATCTACACTGCTTTCTCCACCATGGTTTCCACTCAATTTAACACAAGGATTAAAATATTCAGGTCTGACTCCGGGGGAGAATACATGTCCCACAAATTCCGTTATTACCTGACCAGTCAAGGGACTCTAGCTCAATTATCATGTCTTGCCACACCACAATAAAATGGTGTAGCAGAACGGAAATACAGACATATCCTAGAAACTGCTAGATCCTTGATTTATTCCTCACAAGTTCCTCTGTAATTTTGGGGGAAAGCAGTCCTGACTACAATCTATCTGATTAACAGAACACCTTCCTCTGTATTATCTGGCACATCTCCCTATGAAAAATTGTTCTCCTGTAAACCTGACTTGTCCTATATCAAAGTTTTTGGCTGCACCTGTTTTGTTCTGTTACATGATAATAAGAGAACCAAAGTTTCCCCAAAATCCATTATCTGTGTTTTTTTAGGGTATGGCATCGAACAAAAAGGCTATCGATGCTATGATCCTAAAACCAATAGGTTACAGGTCTTTCGTAATATCACCTTCTTGGAACATATAGCTTTCTATACATTACCTACACAATCCCCTTCTCCTGAGCAACCTACGGTCTATACTCTTGATCCCTTTCCAAACCTATTTCCCTCTGATACCCCTTCCCCTCCACCCCTGCAGGTATATCATCGTCGGCCCAAACCTCCGTCTGCTCCTTAGGAATTTGCAACCCCACCTCCTCCTTCTGATCATGGGCCTATCTCCTCTGCTCAAGATGTGTAGGATCCTCCTCAAACTCAAAGGTATCCCAGTGCGCACCAGAATCCCTCCTTCTAGATTTGGCTTTGTTTGTACCGATCATTTTTCTCCATCATATAAGTCCTTCCTTGCAGCAATTCATACCTTGGCAGAACCACAATCCTATAAGGAGGCCATTGCTCATCCGAACTGGAGGTCTGCCATCATAGAAGAACTTGCAGCTCTGCAGAAAACTCAAACATGGGATCTTGTTCCTTTTCCCTCCGGGAAACGGGCTATCGGCTGCAAATGGATATTTAAGATCAAGACCAAATTTGATGGATCTGTTGATCGTTACAAGGCTCGCTTCGTGGCCAAAGGCTACACACAAGAATTTGGGGCAGATTATGAGACCTTTGCTCCGGTTGCTAAGATGACAACTGTTCATACTTTTATCTCTGTTGCCGCTGTTAGACACGGGGCACTCCATCAGCTCAATGTCAAGAATGCTTTCTTGAATGGATTTCTTCAGGAAGAAATCTATATGCATCCTCCTCCAGGCGTCGTGACTCGTGAGACCTCCTCATTATGTATGTTGTCTCAAACGTGCTTTATATGGACTCAAAAAACAAGCCCCTCGTGCTTGGTTTGAACGGTTTAGCACCAGCATCATCAGCATTGGTTTTTCTCAGAGTGCTCATGACTCCGCTCTCTTCACTCGCTATTCGCGATCTGGCTGTGTTTTCCTGTTACTCTATGTCGATGATATGATTATCAGTAGCAATGATGCTTCTGGTATTCTATCCTTGAAGAGTTTTCTTCATCGACAGTTTGAGATGAAAGATTTGGGTCATTTGCGGTACTTTCTGGGCATTGAGGTTGTCTACTCTCCCATAGGATACCTTTTGTCGCAAACGAAATACTGCAATGAAGTTCTCCACCGCGCTGGACTCACAGATCTTAAGCCTGTCTCTACTCCGATTGAACATAATCTGAAGCTTTGAACTACTGATGGAGATCTACTTTCTAATCCAACTTGTTATCGTGAAGTGGTCGGCAGCTTGGTTTATCTGACCATTACCAGACCAGATAATGCCTATGCGGTACATGTGGTAAGCCAATTTGTTGCGCGACCCACTCATATTCACTGGGCTGCTGTACTGCGCATACTGAGATACTTACAAGGAAGTTCAAACTGCGCCCTCCTTCTTTCCTCCAGTCAGAATCTTACTCTGCATGACTATTCTGATTCCGACTGGGCAGGAGATGTCAATGATCGGCGCTCTACCACAGGCTTCTCCATCTTTCTTGGCTCCTCTCTCATCTCTTGGAAGAGCAAGAAACAGGAAGTTGTTTCACGGTCATCCACTGAAGCTGAATATCGTGTTGTATCTCACACTACTACTGAAATTATTTGGCTTCGCTGGTTACTTCAAGATTTAGGAGTTCTAGTTCCTAAATCTACCCCTCTTTACGGACAGTGAAAGTGCATGGAAACTGGCAACAAATGATGTCTTTCATGAACGGTCCAAATATCTTGAAGTTGACTGTCATTTCATTCGTCAACATGTTCGGAGTGGTACTATAAAGCTCTTCCAGATTTCCTCGGCTGCCCAAATAGCAGATTTTTTCACCAAAAGCCACTCCACATCTCGTTTTTCAGAGCTAGTTCCCAAGCTCTCGATGGTCACTTTTTCCCATCCAAAGCTTGAGAGGAGGTGTAAAGCAGCAGGTCAGCTCGACCAATGGGTCGGCCCACAACCCATGTATTGGGTCAGCCCACAAGTCAACATTGTATGAGTTGTCAATAGATATTAGATAGATATTAGTTTCCTTAACTATGCCTGCAATCTTGTAATCAGATCTTAATTAGATCCACTAATTTAGGCTACAGTGTTATATATGTACCCATCGTCAATACAATGAAATATGAAAATATTCTTGCAACTGAGATCTCATCTCTCTTGTATGCTTTGTGCTTAGTTCATGTATCTCTAACAGACCCATTGGTCAATCTTCCCCCCTCCTTGGCAGGGTCAGTCTCTATTACCAAAGGCTAACAAATTTTTCAGAAAGAGCAACAGATACTAGGAACCATAATGGTTTCTCTCCCATTTTGCCAGAGCCAAAAGTAAATGAAAGAGCACACAGATTATTTTCACAGTACAATTTACACATTTGGTTGTTTTTCTATTAGTCTGATGTTTTCTAACTGCATGTTATGGGTACAGCTTGAATACATGATTTTCACAAAAGTCTTCCAAGAAATCTAACTGATCCAAAAGCAAGTTTCACAAAAGTCTTTCAAGAAATCTAACTGATCCAAAAGCAAGTGTCACAAAAGTCTTTCAAGAAATCTAACTGATCCAAAAGAAATCATATACTTAAAACATATATTTATTCATATGCATATTAAATTTATCTTTTTATCAAACTATTAAATAGATCACATCCTAGACACTAAAACAGTGCTAAATATGTCCCTAAGTTAACAGCAATTGATACTATCTGATTTCCACCAAAAACCTGATATGATCTGATTTCTCTGTGTGTTTGGGTGTGGGTGTGGGGGTGGTGGCTGGGTGCGTCATGCGTGGGTGTGTGAGTGTGGATTAGGGATGGCAATTTTACCCGCGGGTTCGGGGCCCCAAGGGTGCCGCCCCGATCGGGGCGGGTTCGGGGGGGGGGGGGGGGGGGGGGGGGGGGGGCGCTTTTCGGGTTCGGGGATTTTTCAAAATCCCCAAACCGGGTATGGGGCGGGGATAGTATTGCCATTCCCGCCCCCGAACCCGCCCCGATACTTATATATATAATATATATTTATAACAAAAAGTCTACATGGACAAACTTTTTGGCCAGAATTTTGGACAAACCCTATGATATCCCTTGAATATCAGTGATATTCAAGGGATATCATAGGGTTTGTCCAAAATTCTGGCCAAAAAGTTTGTCCATGTAGCACTACTGTATTTATAAATAATTTATATTTATATATAAACAATTAAACATACACATATATAAATATAAATACAATATGTGTATTAAGTGTGCAAGACTACTATTCTCTAAAAAAAAAGGTGTGCAAGACTACGTTGCGGGGATGGGGGCGGGGGCGGGGTGTTCCCCGTCCCCATTGGGTTCGGGGTCGGGGATCCCCGAATCTCAAGGAGACAGGGATGGGGATGGCATACCCGCCCCCGCCCCGTTGCCATCCCTAGTGTGGATGTGAGTGTGTGTGTGTGTGTGTGTGTGTGTGTGAGAGAGAGAGAGAGAGAGAGAGAGAGAGAGCTTGCTTAGAATCACCTGTCTCTTTGTATTCATCTGACTGTGCTACTAAAACAGCAGGGCCAAAGGAGAGTAGAAATGGCAATGGATTACTGAACCAGTAAACATCTACATCACTCAGGAGAACGTTATATCCCAGCCTCAGTATCTGCAATACTAAACGGGACTTCACCTTGGTTACCCTCTGAAAGCACTTTGTGCCAAAGTGGCAGTCATTGTAACTGATGTCAGTTGGAGCCAATGGGTCCTTGAAAACAGGTAGTCCCTAAAACAAAAGCAACTCTTTCCCTCAATGAAAATCATCTTATGCAGAATAATTGTACCTGTGTTTGATTTAATGGTGAAAAGCACAAGCAACAATTAGCAGACTTACCTGCAGAACAGAGAACTGATAAATTTCGAGATCAATAGCACAAATGATAAAATTTGACACTGAGAGGCGGCGTAAGCGGCAAACCCAACTCATGAGCATGTCCCTGTAATTGTTTGCAGCAACTGCGAGCACAACAGATCTATCTTCATCTGCAACAGTTCGGAGCAGCAACTCTAGGGAGAATGGGAGGTATAATGGTGATGACAGATTAAAAGAATCCTTGATAGAGCATTCCATTTTTCTGTCCAACAAAATACTATCCTCCACGCAAGCCATCCATTTCTTTTCTTTCTTCAATTCGAAGAACTTTCCTGTCCATATACTGGATCTTCCTTTCCCTTGACTTGATGCTCGCTGCAGGGTGGAAGGTGTGTGGAGATGTGCTTGGAAAGTATAAACAATCTCTTGTGCTATGTTCAAGAACAAATACTTGCCGTCACACTTGACAAATCTTATTAGGCTGTTAGAAAAATTAGCCAGGTTAAAGTAATATGATCCGTACAAAGCAGCAAGATGGGAATTACCCCTATACTCCCAAAGTCTTTCTCTAATATCTCCATTGTCAGAACCTTTAATGCTAGGAAAACGGCCCACAATTTCTGGGTAAAAGCTTGAAATTACCTCACTGGCATCAAATACAAATCTGAAGCCTGATGATAATGACTCAGTAACAACCCAGTGGTAATGAAGCCCTTTTCTGAACAAGAAAGGAGGAAGAATCCCCGCATGTAGAGGCAGCTCCCCAGTATTCCATGCCATAAGCAACCTGCCACTACAACCACTCCAGTGCCCTTTCTGAACTAGAAACTCCTGCAGCTGGTAGATGAGAGACATTTTCAATGAGCCCATACATTATCATCATCAAGGAACTTCATTATCATGCAATTCATTCCATCCACTTTTCACCTGTGATAATTACCTTCATACCTTCCTTTTTTTGATCTGTTTACCATCCTCTCGTAGCCAATGTTGTCCGGTCTCATCCAAATTAAATGGAAAATGAGAAACATTTCGTGGCATAGCAACAAGGAGCCAATCATGCTCAAGCTTGTGAGCATAATGCAAGGTGGAGATGAAGTCAGGCAAGAGAATGATCTCAGGATCAACCATAACAGAAATGTCTGAACTAGATGCTCGTGATCTTGCAACCATGGAATGGAAGAATGGGGTACCTAGAAACCTGGAATATGAAAGGCACAGACATAAAACATACAGCAAATATGAGAACCACTATTCAACTTTGCACAATAACTAGCGTTGAAAAAAAGAATCTGAGATTTCGAAGCTATTGTTAGAGCATAGAACTAAGGGGAATCCACACCTTAAAGGGTTTAAAACATGATTTCCCTTTCCTTAGAGCGAGTTGGGTGATTATGGCTTTAAATAATCTTATTTACCATTTATAGGGGGATTTTTTAATTCATCTAAAAGCTTTTATTAAAAGAAGATCAACCGATCATTAGGGTTAATCAATTTTAACTCTCAAAATTTCATTGCATCCTGCTTGTTACTTTTACTGTGGAGGTCAATAGGGGACCATCACAATTGTTTCCCTTTATGTAGATGAAACTGACTCCTAGGAATTTGACGGTCATTTGCAAATCTACACCCTTGATCCTTCATTCAGCCCCCTTTGATGAAAGCCAGTCTCCTAGGAACTTAATGTTGTTTTCTGCAAAACCAGAAATTACTGCAGTGGATAAATTAAATGAACTAAATCTGGAAAAAGAGAGAATAAAAATTTGGTGACATTTGAAACACGTCTTGAACACTTTCTTTTGGTAAAATTCGCAACCACACTAGTGCAATTGTTTACCTGAACATCCTGCTCCAGGATATTACAGATCTCTTCTTAGGCTGCTTCAAAAACTGTGCACTTAAAAACAGAGCAGATTAAACTAGCAAGCCATTTATAGAAGACTTTTTTGTAGCTTCTCAGACTGACAAGAAAACAACTATGGAAGCAGAACAGAGAATTGCTTGACCGCAATTGGAGAACAAGAGAATTTTGTACGCAAGGGTTTCCATTTCTGTGAATACACTGTTCTGTTTACACGAGTTTCTTATAAGCCTTTGTGACTCATTGATGACCTATTGGCCATAAAACCCATTACTTAGTTTTGGCAATGCTTAAATGGTTATAGAAATGGTTGTAAAAGATGCATAACGAGGAATAAAAAAGAAGGAAAAGAGAAAAAAAAAAAAAAAAGAACGAAAATAAAAATAGCCAAGTGATTCATGTGCGAGGAGCGCTCCTGCCACACATTCGTGACGAATCGAGCAATAGAATATGAACATGAGAGAGAGAGAGAGAGAGAGAGAGAGAGAGAGAGAGAGAGAGAGAGAGAGAGAGAGAGAGAGAGAGAGAGAGAGAGAGAGAGAGAGAGAACTTGGGTGCCTTTCATTGAAATTGGGCCCATATATTTATAATACAATATGAGTATTTATCAGTTAATTACAATCCCTGCAATCTTGCCTTCTTTATGAAGATATGATTTCTACTAATTTTCTATGCATATGCCAATCCACTCAGAAGGATGACATAGATTAGAATGAAATATTTTCTCCAGTTTTGAGGAAGAAATATTTGAGATTTGTTTTGGCGATGGTTGCACAGTTTTATTTTGAACTTCATCAAATGGATATGAAAAAAACTTTTCTCAATGGTGATCCGGAGGATGCTGTGTACATGGAGCAGTCAGGAGGTTTTGAAGATGTCAGTGGGGATCGCCTCATATATAAATTGAAGAAGTCCTTATGTGGGTTTAAATAGGCATCTAGGCAGTGGCACCTTAAGTTTCATTAAGTGATTTCGTCCTTTGTTTCTGTTGAAAATCTTGTTGACCGACGTATATATCTCAAGATCAGTAGGAGTAGGTTCATTTTTCTCTTTTTGTATTCGACAACATATTGCTCGCTAGCACTGAAATGGGTCTTTCGCATGAGATTAAGCAGTTCTTGTCTAAGAATTTTGAAATGAAAGATCTTGACGAAGCATCTTTTTTTATTGGTGTAAAATTCAAGCGAGATAAAGGCAAAGAGCTCGGAGTCTCCTTGGTTTATCTTGGAAAGTCTACATTGAGGAGGCTCTTAAGATATTTGGTATGCAAAACTATGATCATGGAGAAGTGCTAATGGTCAAAGGAGACAAGTTTATCAAAGTTTCAATGTCCGCGGAATGAGCTTCAACGCAAGGAAATGAAGAATATCCAATATACTTCATATGTAGGGAGTTTGATGTACACTCAAGTCAGTACTTGTCCAGATATTACATTCCTCATGGAAATGCTTGGCAGATACCAAAGTGATCCTAAATGGATCATTGGAGGGCAGCCAAGAAGGTCATGTGTTACTTGAAAAAGGATTACATGGCTGCATACAGAAGGTATCGGATACACGAATTCCAACTTCACTAGGTGCCTCGACGGTAGAAAATCCACTTCGGGCTATGTTTTCATAGTTGCTGGAGGTGCTATGTTGTGGGAAAGTGTAAAAGAATCTCAAACACTATCTTTGATCATGCATGTAGATTTTATGGCCGGCAAAGAGGCCACATGTGGGGTAATGTGGCTGCAGAACTTTGTTTCAGGGCTTTTGGAAGCCACTGAGAATCTTCCATGACAATTCCTCGGCTATTATCTCCTCAAAGGACAATGATTATTGAATAGTCTTAAGTTTATGGATATTAAGTACTTTATTGTTCAGGAGCGAGTTCGGAATAAGGAAGTGGCTGGTGAATATCAGTGCACATATGATGATTACAGATCCCTTGACCAAGGGTTTACCCCCAAGCAGTTTAAAGAACATGTTCAATGGGAATCACTGAGTCGGTTAGTAATACAATTCATTTTTCAGACGCATGTTTTGTTGCTCAAGATCATTAATAGATGATTATGCTTTTCATTTGTGCACAAAATTTAGAACGGCAGTTGAAATGATCTTAGTTTTGCCGCCTAGTTTAAGACAATTTAGGAGGACCACTTGGAAATGGACATGAATGATCACAATGTGCATGTCATTTCCATACCACACAAACAATACATGAAGATCTTTGTCGTTAAAGATATTGGTATTAGTAATTATATATTATTCCTATGTTGCTAAATGATGTATAGACTATCATGATTCTATATTAACGTTTTTGATAGACTAGATCATTTGAGGTGTACTAAGAATCCAATTTTTTTTTTTTTCTCAAAATTGAGTGGCCACTTGTCATGTATTTTTCTACTACATCCGGAAGAGTTTCTAAAAGAACTTACAAAAAGAAATTCCACAAAACGAATTTGTTGTTGTGATCTATGTAGCCCAAGTGGGAGAAAGTAAGATTTTCCATCTGGATGTAGGCTTATATAGATTAGTCGTTTCAAGAACCCTGATCTGGACCTTGGATGAGTGGACCGAATTAGCCCATTGACAGTTGTGATCATTATTGCATAATCAGGACTAGGTTACACCTCAGACTACCGTAATACATGTGTAGTTGAAATTTGTGTTAGAGAGCCTTAAGATTTTCTTGAGAAAACTAAACTTCACCTCTTGATAAGGTGAAGGGTTTTCCAGGAGAGTGGAAAAGAAGGTGGCGGGGAGACCCTTCATCTCTCCTCAAGGCTATTTAAAGAGGTCGTCTTGGTCTCTGTTCTCACCACTGCAACTGGTCATCTCATTGGTAGAGGGTAAAAGGCCAGACATAGCCATTCTTATGCCAAGATCTTCATGGCAGGTATGGTCTTATATTGATTTCATTTATCCCGGGATTGAATACACTGCTGACATACTTGAACTGGAGCTATGAAATTATGGAATTGTATACTCCGAGGTGCCATCTGGTTTAGTGCACTACTCTTAACACATCTCATGACATCATAAAGTGCATAAGAAACCAAATGTAATCAAACACAGCTACAACAAAAGGAACAACTGAATTCCCTCAAATGGGTCTCTTTCTTGAGCACTATTTGTTTGAGCTCTGTTTGTGAAATGCGAAATCAAGTTTAAGAAATCTCCAATCAAATAAATTTACTATGTTTTTCATCAGCTGCACTTCATTCATCATCCCTAGGCCCAATTCAAAAGAAAAGGGATTCAAGAGATTCTAATCAAACAAAACTATAAAATTCCACACCACCCAAACTGCACAAACAAGAGATGCAATCAATAGAAGAAACTAAATCATAACTCACGTAAAATCAATGCGGGATTCAACTGAAACCCGCGAGCCAAGGCCAGCTGCAAACGAGAGGATGGACGGGTGCTTCCCGAATAAAACTACCATCACACCTGGTGACAGAGCAAGCCATGATCGAACTGCCAGTGCCTGCCTCGCCCCCAACATGCTCTTACCGAACGGTGGTGAGGGTGCGGAGAAGATGGTGATGGTGGGCCCCCCAGAATTTCCATTCCCATTCCCATTTCCATTTCCAATTCCAATTCCAAATCCTTTGTGGGTTAGCTTGGGTATCTTGATGATCTGGTTCCTTATAGAAGGCAATCTCTGAGTTGCATAGAGGGATAGACAGATCAAGAGAAACCCATATACCCAAACACCCCATAGACCCACCTGCAAATGCATCAACAATCAAAAAACAGAAAAATTGAAGAAGAAGAAGCAGCAGCAGCAAAAGACACTTGGGTTTGTGTTTTTTTAAGAAAGGAAGAGAGAGGAGAGAAGGGTTGGCGGTATTCTGACCTTGGAGGAGAAGTAGCCCAAGGAAGAACAAACAGAAGAACGCCTCGTCATCATGGTCAATGATGAAAAGGAAGGACGGACGGATTCAGTTGAAGACAGAGAGAGATGAATGCAAAGCTAAAGCTCATAGTAGAGATTTAAAGGCACATGGCCTTGAGACTTAGAGAGAGAAGGCATGTGATGATGGTGAGGCATAGCGTCATGTGAGCGTCAGTGAGCACATTGGATCTGCTTTTCCAACTGCCAAAGCAAACGCCGCCCAAGTGTCAGTGGAGAGTGAACAGAGCTCGAGCACGACTTCCACATTAGAAAAGAAGAGTTTGTATACTCAATTAAACACCAGTTGTGTACTTGTGTTAGTCCGACTGGCCTAAGTTAGGCCAATTCACTGTGTGGCTGGGTTTAAATTTTATTGTTCGTTTAATATATGGGTCGGGCTTGTACTAAGCAGTTTGTGTGAGATAAAAGCCGCTATGCAGGATGAAATAAATCGGGATCCTCTGAGTAGTCCACTCACCGACACCGTGGGTTTTTTCTCACCAGATCCGTACTAAGTTAAAATGCAAGTTTCAAACTTTTTGTTTATTCCTCCCTATTGAAAAGGGAAGATGTCTGGGGTTTATGGACTCTTCCTCTCGGCCTTCTAAAGTTGCCACCAACTCTCTTCCTTCCTTCCTTTTGAGAGCAAGCCATTGTTCTTTCTTTCCCAGTTCTCTCTTGCTGTAAATTCCGCTTTCTCTAATGTGTGATTTGTATTGTTTTGGTCTTGGAGCTTGCTGTAAATGCAGCTAGAGATAACAAGAAGTCCTGAATCATCCAAGGCATGTAATGTTTGGCAATGAGAAATGCTGAAGAGCAGTTGGTTTGGAACATGGTGCCTCCTCAATGGCCTATTATTAGTTTTTTTTTTTCATTTTAATGACGATGGAAATTGGAGTTCTTACTGGCGTTTTATTCGCATATGATAAAGACATAACATTTTTTTTGAAAATTTTATTAAAAAAATAACTTTAAGTGGCCACTGCACCAAACAAGGAACTTTAACGAGTAGTGTACCAAATTGAGAATCCATATAGAAAAAAAAACTTTTTTCACCCTTTTTTTTTTTGTGGTCACATTCGACCTTCATTTTCTATGTTGAGGGTCGACTGCGACCCTCGCTATAACAAGTGAGGGTCACCGTCGACCATGAGCCGGCATAACCTCTTTATCTTCTTCCTCGAGTTCCTTTAATCGAAAGCTCGAACACCCACAACATAGAAAGGTCATTTGGATGAGATCCATTTAAATTTGATGGGTCGGTCTGCATGCAACTTTTAATGGATTGGGTTAACATCCATTTGAATTTGACATAGATCCAACCATTAACAACCGCTGGATTGAATTACAATAAAAACTAATGTTGTCCAAGGATAGTCCATTTTAGTTATCAGGTCTAAGATTAAGTCCAAATCTAGCATGCATCCCAAAAGGTCAGACCCAAGCTCAACTCATACATGCATGTTTGTGCTATACATGTTGTGGATTAAGCACAACTCACAAATCTATCTATATTATAAGACAACAACCATGATGGAAAGTCCTGCCATGTGTCAATAATCTAAAATTTTTATATTTTGACTACTTGGCAGTATTATTTTGACATGTGGGAGTATTTTCCTTAAACATTTAATACCCTCTTCTCACATTTAAGAACATTTAATACCCGGGTGTTTCTTCTTTTCCCAACTAAAATATAGCTAAATGAATTCTCTTTATTAAAATATTATAATTTTTGGTTAAGTTTTAGTAATATTTTTAGACCCGGGCTTAGCACGGGTCTTTTTTGCTAGTGCAAGATAAAAGCATCTCGCATATGTGAGACCCTGGACCTCTCAATGAGAACTGCAACTCCTTACGACAGTGGTAAGGAGCTGTTCTCACATTTTAGGATCATTTGTGTACAGAAAATGTTCTATCAAATATTACTTATTGACACCAATAATTGTTAATAATATGCTCCTTCTGAAACATCTAATGGCATTTTTAAGTTCTTAAAAAGGGTTCAAACGGCATATTCTTCTTAAAACTTGTTTAAAAAGTTTGTCCCACAGTTGAACGGCGTCTTTGAAGAATTCATTAAAAGGGCAGGGGATTTATCATAATTTCTCAAGAGGCAGACTCTTTTTCAGAAATTGGTATGTAAAAGGTAATTGGTATGTGAAAGAATTCCTAAATAAAAAAATATTGCTATAGTCGTTCCAAAATATAGTAACTATTGTTTGGCCACTTCCTCTTCTCAAATTGTAACTAGAACATGGATTACATGGGCCTTTCAATTAATAGAAACATTTCTAAAATGTCAGTTTTGGTGCTTAATTTTTCCATAGAAACCTTAAACCTTTCTTGACCCGTTTGGTGCACCAACGTTTCCTCCCTTCCAAGATTTTCGGCACATTGTTGCATCTGGGTTTTCCCCTCCAGCGAGCATCCGTGTTTCCCACCTCCCCGTAGGAAAGCAACGCACTACACAAACGCTCCCTAAGGGTGCGTTTGTGCCGCAAGGTTGCTGTGGAAATACAGTGGAGAAGGCACCGGAATTCCTCTATTACTGTTTGGTGCAGGGAAGAGATCCACCGAAACTGCTTTTCTTTTGGTATAAAATCCGCACGTAGCAAGGAAAGGGCCATTCCAGCTCTATGGTAGGAATCCTAATGTCGTGGTTCCGCAGATAGTGCACAAAAATACCCAAGGGTCTATTTCTTTACTAGAATTCCTGACATAAATTCTAGTGGTTAGGGTTTTGGGGACATGTCCACTGATATTTCCAAATTCCTTGTTTCTTGTCAAGAATTTCTAAATTCCAGCAGATGAAAAGTCTCAATTGGCATTCGAGAATTCAGGAACTCCACCCTCTTTGTATTTTGATTGAGTTCTTGAATGCCCAAGTCCAAAGGAGCATTCAGAAATTCCACCGTGTCTGGGAATTCGAGAATTCATGAATTCCCCATACATAGATTCCTTGAATTCTAGTAAATGAACAGTTTATGGAAAACACCCCACACAAAGCAAAAAAGAATGTTGGTGTGAAAGTCTAGATTCAACTCTCCTAACATGTGCGAGTTCCCATCCCCTCGCACCCTCGCATGTGTGAGTGATGTCTATCTCTCCTCTCATATGTGAGTTCCCATCACCGCACATGTGTGAGTTGTGTCATGAGTCTCAGGGCCCAGCCCGTTCGATGGGTTACGAAAAAAATAAACACTCTTACAAATCTTCGGAGTGTAAAACTTCTTGTAAGAAACTTGATCATTTGAATTTCTTAAATACAGATTTTTAAGGGCCGTTTATTTCCATGGAATTTCTAGGATTTCTAAGAAAAGTATTTGTAAAAGTGGCCAAGATTGTTTCATTTTCCATCTTCAATTGATTGTATTTTCCTAAAAAGTAAAGGTTATTTCATACTCATTTTTTAAAATTCACCTTTTATTTTTATTTTAACTACTAATGATATGAATTCAATATATTTAATTCCTATATATTCTAAAATAATATTATTTTAATTGCCATTTCATTGCAGTTGCTTTTTTTTTTAGATTCTCTACCAAATACAGAATCTTGGGAATTCAGGGACAAAGTGCACCAAGCATTTAGAATCTCCACACCATGTGTGGTCAGAAATTCCACCGTACAAACAGATTCTAAGACTCAAATTCGGTCAGATAAGGTGTTCCTACTCAGGACTTAGGACACATGGCCAGATAAAGTGTTCCTACTCAGGACTTAGGACACATGGCCATAACGTATGGAGCAAGTACAATGTTAAAAGATTATAAAGGATTTTACTAAAAAAACAAACGACTTAGATGTCCAGTGGGCTCAAAAGGTAATTTTAACCTTCATTACACTAGATTAGTCATTTTTCACGAAATGATATTTTTTTAGCACTTTCAACTAGCGTCCCTAGCGACCCTAGTTTTATAACGTTAATGGTCGCTAGGGACCCTGCGGTGTACAAAGAGGAGAACAAAATGGGCGTGTTTCCTCATGTTTCGTTTAGTACTTTCAACTAGCGACCCTAGCGACCTTAGTTTTATGACGTTAAGGGTCCCTAGGGACCCTGGGGTATACACAAATTAGAACAATCGATCTCTTCCCCATTTCTCAGCCGCTAGGCCTTCCAATTCCAGTTGCAGTGTTGTTCGTGTATTTTTTTTAATCGAAATTACCCATGTTGAAGATATAGTTAACCTCCTGATTCTTCCTTTGTCTTCTTTAATTGTTTTAGGATTTAGAGGTCATATCAAAGTATCTTGTTTCTTTCTTAGGGATGGGTATGAGGAGGGGAAGGTTCCCCTCATGATGAGGAGATGATGGCTCTGATCAGTGCATTTCATGATTCATGCAAAACACCTTCAACATCTTCACCTTTCATCATCATCCTCCAAACTCATAAATCTACCTCTGCTCAATCCCCCTAACCAAACTGGGGCCTCTACCTCACCCGCAGAACCAGCCGACCGTCCTTTCTCTGCTACCTCTCATCTCATTTGTTCAGAATACAGAGTAATCTGTATTCAGAATTAAGAAAATCACCTTAAAATCAGTAAAAGAGAACATAAAAGCATGATAGTCTTATCTTAGAATTAGGAAATAGCCCAAAATCAGACCATTGCTAACCAAAAAGGTAAACCTAGATGACAAGATCTCTCAAACAATCTCATTTCATTCCACATCACCAAAACCATCGAAATCAATATAGTTATAGGAAGCCCAAGGCAGAATCGTTTTAAAAAAGTAAGTTTCAAGTTATGCTCACAATTAAGGGAAATATCCTATGACTGGACCCAATCTAATTTTTTTCCAGTTTCATTAGAAAATAGTTTCTTAGGATGGGGTCTTTGCTTATATTTGATACAGAAGTCAGGAAAAAACTACATTTCAAACTCTCCATTTTCACTCATTGACGAGATGAAAGGAAAGGAGCAAGAGTGAGTTGGCTTCCAAATATTTTTTATTATCCAGATTCTGCAAACAAAGGCATACTAAGTGCTAACAACTCCTATTTCTACTTCTGCCGACCACAAGATTGTCAACCTTGGACAGATGCCCTTCCACCAACCCTATTTCTTTCTTGAAAATGACAAATGAAATTGGAAGGCGAGATCGAGATCGAATTCTAGGGTTTCGGCAGCCATGAATGGAGGAGGTGGGTGATTGTTGGTGGAGGAAAGAGGCGGCTATGGCTTCCTGCAACTGGAATTGGAAGGTGAGATCGAGATTGGATTGGCGAAGAAGACCTAGATAGCGAAAGAGAGAAAAAACCCTCTTTTGTTCTACTTTTCGTATACACCGCAGGGACCCTAGCGACCCTTAACGTTATAAAACTAGGGTCGCTAGGGACGCTAGTTGAAAGTGCTAAAAAAATACCATTTCATGAAAAATAACTGATCTGGTGCAATGGAGGTTAAAATTATATTTTGAGCCCACTGGACATCTAAGCTGTTTTTTTGGTAAAATCCCCGAGATTATACTATAAAATATATAATTTTGCTATATTATCGTGTCCCAGTCAGGTTGACTGTCATAGTAAACAGGTTGTTCAGGTCTTGGACCCAGACTTAATTAACACTGTGGATATGAGCTTACAAAAAAATGGGGTTAGATCCGGTCAAAGTTAAAAGTTGTCGGGCAACGAGCCTGCAGCTTCCACTGCAAAAGAAGCTCGCAAATTTCTGGTTCCACCCGTTTTTGCAAACCTAGAGAAGAGGCTAAACCCACTTAATACAACCCTGGTTCCACCCCTGTTAGTGTAGTCAATTACAAAAGCTCATATTCATACAAAGTTGTCAGTTCTTGTATGAAAGTTGTTCAACTATTGAAGTTCATTATATCTACTCTATTATTATAAAAGAGAACAAATTGCATCTTTTTTTCTCTACACCATTGTGGGGCCCACTTCATTTTATATTATAACTCTATAGAACAAATTGCATCTTTTTTTCTCTACACCATTGTGGGGCCCACTTTATTTTATATTATATTTTACATATTTTTTCTCTACACATTATGGGGCCCACTTCATTTTATATTATATTTTTTTACTACATCATTGTGGGGCCCACTTCATTTTATATCTACTATCTACTATATTATATATTACTACACCATTATGGGGCCCACTTCATTTTATATCCACTATCTACTATCTACTATATTATATATTATAAAGTTGTGGGGCCCACCCTTATTATCTTATAAAAGAGAGAAAGATGTAGTCAAGCAGTGGGGCCCACCCTTATTATATATATTTTAAAATATACTTTTTTCACTCCACACATGCCCAATGAGATGCAAGTTGTGGGGCCACCCTTATTATATAATAAATCTATATCTATACCCTTATAAAAGAGAGAAAGATGTAGTCAAGTTGTAGGGCCCACCCTTATTATATTTCTATATCTATCTATATACCCTTATATAAAAGAGAGGAAAGTGTAGTACTTTTCACTACACACATGCCCAATCAAATGCAAGATGTGGGCCCTACTTAGTAATATAATAGATATGATGTGGGCCCCACACAGTATTATAATATATATATATACTAGTGATTGCCCGTACCTGAAGGCACGGCGCACCACGTTCTGAGCACAGCTAAATCTAATTACTTTTCTTTGGACCACCTAACAACTAACCTGAATTTTGGCACCCTATGAGGGGTAATTCGGTCCACCCTATTTAATGATATACTGGTTAGGTCTCGAGTCAAAGATCACATATTATTCTTGAACCTCTAATTGTCCTAGGAATTGGCTCATTGCAATCTGTTTGTCGAGTGCTTTCCGTCCATATATAGAACTTCTAGATTCGACAGGTGGATCAAAAATCATAATAGAAGGTCCCACACCCCCGGGGTGCCCACCTGAAAAATCACCTATCACTTCTAGACCCCTGATCGCCCCGAAAGTTGGCTCATCGCGATCTACTTATCGAGGGCTTTCCATCCATGTATAGAATTCTGAAATCCGACGGGCGGATCAAAATCTGTGAAACCTGAGTTCTAGTGATTATTGCTCAGACCGGACTCCACTGCAACCCACCTTTTGGGCCCCAAACCTCTAATCCAGACCTTAATTGGGCCCTTAACTAAACCCGTAAGACCTGACATGAGCCTAACCCAATCCAACCCATCAAACTCTAGTCCAAATCAATCTGAACCCAAATCTAACGCAAAACCCATCTAACCTGAACCTAACCCTAAACTTGGCCCAAACTCCTTGACCCGTCGCCCGGATAAGAGAGAAAGAGTACAGGGATCTGGGGAAGTAGTGCCCCAGATCTCTGGACTCTCAAACCCCCTTAAACCCCTCAACCCCTTTCCTCTTAATCTCAGCCGTAGGATTTATGTACATAAATCCAAGGGTCCAAAATATGGGGAATTCAAAAACTGAGCTCCCTTACAAAATAAGTTTTTTTTTTTTTTTTTTTTTGCTTTTGACACTTTTTTATCAATGGCAGAACATAAGAAAGTAAACACTCTTGCTTTTCTTTTAAATGAAGAAGGGATGGCAATACCTGTAAATAACTCAAACTTGCTGCCCCTTTTTGTGCCGTACAAACCAAGATGTGAACGTGTTTTTGATGGGGATGGCAAAAACTTGTAAATTTCTCTAACTTTTAGCCCCTTTTTTCATTCCTCTCTTAAATCCAAGGGTCCAAAATATCCCTATGATTTATGTACATAAATCCAAGGGTCCAAAATATGGGGAATTCAAAAACTGATATAGATATCTATCTATATCTATACCCTTATATAAAAGAGAGGAAAGTGTATTACTTTTTCACTACACACATGCCCAATCAAATGCAAGATGTGGGCCCCACTCAGTATTATGATAGATATATATGGTATATATATATCTATATCTATACCCTTATATAAAAGAGAGGAAAGTGTATTACTTTTTCAATACACACATGCCCAATCAAATGCAAGATGTGGGCCCCACTTAGTATTATAATATATATAGTATATATATTTATAGATAAAGATGGGGACATAATGGGAATTTCCCAATTTATCTAAAATAGACTTTCAGTCAGGCTTGGATTTAGAGGGGTTTTGAGGATCCGGATCAAGATGAGTTAGAAGACTAAAGTTTAGGAATTAAAAATATCTACCCAATGGTACCATAATGTCAAAATTTTAAATTACGAAAAAGCCCCCCAAATTCTCTGAAAAATTGCTAATTACCCCACCTACTATACCCAAATGAACCCGGATCTAGACCGAACTTGGCATACACGATCCTAATAATTTTTTTAATCTCTTCTATTGAGTAGATGCTGATATTTTAAACGTAATAAAAATTCATTTTAAAAAATTCCAATAAATAGAGTAATTCTTTTTCGGTTTCTTTGTTTTTTTTTTTAAGGTGGTGGAGAAAAGAAAAGGAAAATGTGGATAAGATTTGAATCTATCTCAAATGTGTTTTTTTTCCTCTTCTTTTTTCAGTTTTCTTTTAACATTCTTCTTATTCAGATAATACAAGATTTTCCCAAAATAGACTTTGGGTCAGGCTTGGATTTAGAGGGTTTTTTAGGACCGGATCAAGATGAGCTAGAAGACTAAAGTTCAGGAATTAAAAATATCTACCCAATGGTCCCCTAATGTCAAAAATTTAAAATTATGAAAAAACCCCCTAAATTCTCTGAAAATTTGCTAACTACCCCCTACTATTACCAAATGAACCCGGGTCTAGACCAAACTTGGCACACACGATCCTAATAATTTTTTTAATCTTTTCTATTGAGTAGATGCTGATATTTTAAAAATAATAAAATTTTATTTTAATACATTCCAATAAATCTAGTAATTTTTTTTAAGTGTCTTTTTTTAAAGGTGGTGGAGAAAAGAAAAGAAAAAATGTGGATCTCAAATGTTGTATTTTTTCCCTCTTCTTTTTTCAATTTTCTTTTAACATTCTTCTTATTCAGATACTACAAGAATCTTAAGGGATTTTGTGGGTATGAGGTTTTTCCTCCGTGAGTAATTGTGTATGGAAGAACATGGCATTTTAACAGATTCTTCATTGACTCTTAGCTTCTTTTAGAATGGAAGGAGTTTTCATACATCTAAGTGAGCACTGTCTATTGAAATTATTATCGTTTGATTGTGTCTTCTTCTTCAAATTTTTTTTAATGTTGCAATAAAATCTTCATTCTAAGAAAAATGAGTGCAACCAGAGTTAAGAAATTGAAGATGAAGAGTTGGTTTTTTTTCTTTCTCATTCCTATTTGAGGTATCCTTGACATAGCCGGTCCCAAGCCCGGACAAAGGAGGAGGGTTATGTGTTAGGTAGCCGACAGCCAGCACAATACTCAGTCGGATTTCTTTATGGATTTGAGACCTAATAAAATTTCATGGGGGTGTCCCCTACTTAGCGACGCACTGTATGGTCCGGGTACAGTGATAAGTGAGCAAGGACCGCTGCATCGGCGCCCGGGTGCAGTGCTAAATAGGCAAGAGTCCTCACACTTTATTGGACGAGTGTGGGGGGTAAGGAAGCTAGTCCAAAATAGAAGGCTGAGATTGGGTACTTGGAACATTAGGAGCCTAACTGGGAAACTTATGAAAGTGGTGGATACAATAGAAAGGAGACGAATCGCAATTGCTTGCTTGCAAGAGACAAGATGGGTGGGACACAAAGCTAAAGAGATTGAGAGGACTGAGTATAAGTTATGGTATACGGGACTTAATAGATCGAGGAATGGGGTTGGCATAGTGGTAAACAAGGACTTAAAGGAAGATGTGGTTAATGTAAAACGCTATGGAGATAGGATTATTGCAATTAAGTTAGTGTTAGGAGAAGAGATAGTGAATGTAATTAGTACTTATGCCCCCCAGGTGGGCTTAGGAGATGGACATAAGGAGAAGTTTTGGGAAGACTTGGAAGGAGTGCTACTAGAGATACCCCTAGGAGAGATGGTCTTCATAGGAGAAGATTTGAACGGTCATGTAGGACGCGATGTAGATGGATACATAGGAGTACACGGGAGACATGTGTACGGTAATATAAATGAAGAAGGGGAGGATATCTTGGAGTTTTCAGCGGCTTATGATCTCATGGTAACTAACACCTTTTTTTAGGAAGAGAGAGGAGCATTTGGTGACTTATAAGAGTGGCTAATCAAGGACACAAATTGACTTCTTCTTAACTAGGAAAAGAGACCACTTAGCTCGTAAAGATTGCAAGGTTATACCAGGGGAGAGCTTGACTTCCCAACATAAGTTGTTGATCATAGATGTGCAGCTACAAAGGTGGACTAGAAAAAAGAAGTTGTATAGATGCTCAAGGCCTAATGGTGGAACATGAAAGGTGATAAGCAACTAGCTTTAAGGGAAAGAGTACTAGAGGAAGATGTTTGAGCGATAGATGAGAGTGCAAATAATATGTGGGATAAGGTAGCAGAGTGTATTAGGAGGGTAGGGAAAGAAGTCTTAGGAGAATCCAAAAGGGGTGCTCTGGTTCAGAAAGAGGCATGGTGGTGGAGCGAAGCCGTCCAAGACAAGATAAGAGTTAAAAGAGAATGCTTTAAAACTTGGCAAAATGATCGAAATGAAGCGAACTTGGAGAGGTATAAAGAAGCAAAAAAGAGAAACCAAAAGGACAGTTAGTGAGGCCAAGGCAAAGGCATTTGATGAGCTATATAGGCGACTTGACACTAAGGAAGGCGAAAGAGAGATATTCAAGCTTGCTAAAACCAGAGATCAGCGGACCAAGGACTTAAACCAAGTTAAATGCATTAAGGATGAGGATGAAAATGTATTAGTAAACGAAGATGAGCTAAAGGAGCGTTGGAAGAGCTACTTCTACAAGTTATTTAACAAAAGCAGTAGTATGACATACAATTGGGGCAGCTTACCATTTCTAGAGAAGAAGCGAATCATATTTTCTATAAGAGAATCAGTATGGAAGAAGTTAAAGAATTATTGAAAAGAATGGAGAATGGGAAAGCGGTTAGGCCAGATGGTATCCTTATTGAGGTATGGAGGTGCTTGGGGGAGGATGGCATTAGTTGGTTGATAAAGCTTTTTAATATAGTGCTAAAGAGCAAGAATATGCCTAATGTATAGAGGAAAAGTATTCTTATACCCATATACAAGAACAAAGAAGATATTCAGAACTGTGCGAACTACCGTGGGATTAAATTGATGAGCCATACGATGAAATTATGGGAGAGAGTTATTGAAAAAAGACTAAGATAAAAAAAACAAACATTTCAGAGAATCAATTTAGTTTCATGCCTGGGAGATCAACCATGGAAGCTATCTTTCTCCTGAGGAGGTTAATGGAACAGTATAGAGAAGATCAGAGAGATTTACATATGGTGTTCATTGACTTGGAGAAGGCCTATGACCGGGTTCCTAGGGAGATTCTTTGGAGAGTTCTGAAAAAGAAAAGAGTGTGTGTCACATATATTGAGGCGATAAAGGATATGTATGATAGAGTCGTGACATCTATAAGGACGACTGGTGGCGAAACAAAGGAGTTTCCTATCACGATTGATCTACACCAAGGCTCAGTGTTAAGCCCGTACTTGTTTGCCCTAGTTATGGATGAGATTACAAGACATATTCAGGATGAGGTACCGTGGTGTATGCTATTTGCAGATGACATTGTTTTAGTGGATGAGACGATAGAAGGAGTGAATGCTAAACTAGAATTGTGGCAGAAAACATTAGAGACAAAAGGGTTGAGGCTAAGTCGATGCAAAACGGAATATATGGAATGCAAGTTTAGTCAAAGTAGGACACCTGGTAACATAGAAGTAAGTTTTGGCACACAAAAGATTGTAAAGAAAGAAATCTTTAGGTACCTTGGATCTATGGTGCAACAGGATGGAGGGATTGATACTGATGTAAGTCACAGGATTCAGGCCGGGTGGACCAAATGGAGGAGTGCTTTAGGAGTCTTGTGTGATCGGAAAGTCCCCTTCAAGGTTAAAGGAAAGTATTATAAGGTGGCGGTACGACCAGCATTGTTATATGGATCAGAGTGTTGGGCAGTAAAGCATAATCATGTCAAGAAGATGGAAGTTGCGGAGATGAGAATGCTAAGATGGATGTGCATGATCACAAGGAGAGATAGGATTAGGAATGAGGAGATTAGGGGCAAAGTAAGAATAGCACTGATTGGAGATAAAATGAGAGAAAATCGACTGAGATGGTTCGGCCATGTTAGAAGGCGTCCAACGGAGGCATCTGTTAAAAGGTGTGAAAGCATAGAGATTGCCAGGAGTAGGAGAGGGAGAGGGAGACCCATGAGAAGTTGGAAAGAAACTATTAAACATGACCTTGCCTTCATGGATATAACGGAGGACATGACCCTAAACATATTTGATTGGCATCGTCAAATCCATATAGCCGACCCCACCTAGTGGGAAAAGGCTTGGTTTGGTTTGATTTATTCCTATTTGGGCCAGAGTGAGGCCCATTGATAGCCTTCGTGCTCTGATAATTTTAATTATATATTTATTTTATTTCTTGAATCTTAACTGCAGGCTTCCAAATTGTGCGTGCCTTATGGTAGAACTTCGTATTTAGTTCTCACTCTATGTTTGGAATATAAATTTGTGCATATCATTTAAAATGTACAATTGATACTGTTTTGTTATGTGAGATAGGAAAATGGAAAACTCAAACAGAAAGTGTATTGGTTGAGAAAAGCAAAATAGACAATAACTAAAAGGACGATGCTATGAGGCATAGAAAAGCTTTCCATTATCTGTCAAAATATGTTTTTCAAGTACTTTGTTTGCGTTATTGCTTTATGTTTAGTTTTTTCTTTTTTTTTTAGAAAAAAGCAGCAACTGACAAAATATCATAAATAGGAAAGCAAAATGTACAAACTTAAAATCATTTTATATCCGCCCTGTTTTTTTCTTTCTTTTAATGAAAGTTACCATGAAAAAAAATTAATATTCTTTTCCATTTTGCGTCATGTGTTTGTATTTTTTTTTCTAGTTATAATAATTGAGTTTTCAATCTGACATAATAGTTGTATTGATCTTGATTTATACCCCTGTTGGAAGAATAATCACAAGTTGGATAATGTGATAACTACTACTAAATATTGGCTCTCTTCTGATATTAGTGATTTCTAAAGATAATTCCATAAATGCAATTTAGTGGTAGGTCTTATAGATTGCTATCATAAATTGTTGTTGTTCTGTACAATTTTTACTTTATTAATATACAATTTTTTGTGAGTTTTTTTTATTATAACAGGGCATTTAAGGGCTTGAATATATTTATTTATTACTGCTTTTACTCATGAGGTTTAAATTGAAAAACTCTGACCATTTTCTAGCACATTTATTTCTTTCATCATTGCAAGCATTTTCTTCTTCTTGTTGTTGTTCTTCTTTTCATATATTTCAATGAAGCGTCATGCCTTTCTTTAAAGGGAAAACGAGAATCTCATAGAAACTGTTTGTTATGCTAGCGTTACTACTAACTTCAGAGTCAGTGAATGAAGTGATCGTTTTAAGTGTAAACAACTAAAATAAGTATTTGATAATGAGTTACAACAAATTCAGTTTGTCTTTGTTCGTTTCAAATTTTTCTTACTTTGATCAGCACTCTCATCCTTTATACAAAACAGAGCAGAAGAGTTGATCTAGAATACCTGAGTTACATTCTTCTGTATTTCTTAAGAAAAAGGTCCAATTCTTTTGGCAGGTTTGTATTTGTAGTTTTTTGTTCTTTTGTATTTTTTCCCTATGCATATCTCTATTTATGAGCTTCCATTTAATTGAACTTCTATGATTACTTTGTATTATCCTTTTCTTACAGGGTATAAAATATAGCACTTTGTATCAAGCAAAAGAAGATGCTGACTCTTTGAGAGGTATTGCCTCCTTTTACCTTATAGTGGTCCGTCTTATAAAATAAAATAAAGCACATGTTAAATACTAATATTGATCAACAGGTGCTCTGCAAATCTTACCCGTCGGAGTTCATATCATAGTTCCACCATTGTTGATCCCTGTCGTTTGAGGACAAGCCGAGTTACTTCATTATTCCTGACGGTCGGTGTGAGATGTTATTCTTCTTTGTAAGTTAAGACAAAAATCACCATCTCAATTTTTTTATTCTAATGTCCTTAGGTAGGATATAATTAATGCTTTTTTCCTTAATAGAATTTGATTTTGTAGTGAACATATAATGTTCATGGTAATTGGTTATAACGTAAGCTAATATGGTTCTTAGTTTTTATTTTTATTTTTTTATAAAACTGAAGGTTATCAATTTAACTATGCTTTCGACTGGACTCCAACTTTAGCAGGTCAAGTTTACCAGAGAACTGATAAGTCGACCTGACAGGCTAAATAAAATAAATTTAATTTTCTTTGTACACGTTCATGATAAAATATCTAGAAATATGTGATTTATATCCTCAAAAAGTTATATAAATTTCATATCGATTGTTTTTTTAGATCTCATTTTTTTAACTATATCATTATTTTATTATTTTCAAATGTATAAGAAAAAAGTAGTGTCAGCTGTATTTGGACATTGCACAGGCCTTGCAATTTACAATCACTCATTTTTTATTGAAATTTATTTTTTAAATGTATTGAAGCTTCCACTGAATTTTTAAAAAATTTTATTTTTTAAAATTTTCATAATAAAACCGTGTTCGGTGCACGTGCAGGGCTCCCCTAGTGGTGTCAATGTGGCAATTAGTAAGGGTGCCAAAACCTAGCTTGACTCACTACCCTGACCCATATCTGATTCGCATTTGACCTGGGTCGGTCAGAAGTATGGATGACCGGATTTTAAAGGGGCTGAGTTAGGTTCATCCTGCTTAATGCATATCTTGTTGTGGTGAAAGTTTGGGCTGACACCACTAGGGGGGCCATGATTTTCTTCCAAGCAGGGAAGCGATTGTTGACTAGCATTGGTGAAGCTAAATTTTTTTCTAGAGGTGATCGATAATATCTTCATATTTGTTAATTTTTTAATTACTATTTAAAAATAAATATATTATTTTTTTTCAATTTTTTTAATAATATCTAATAAAAGAATCCTAATCTGAAAAACACCTCAATATTTTTTTGAAGACATATTTTTTTTAAACTTTGAGTAAGTACAGTTAAAATTCAGAAATAATAGGGCTCACCATAATGAACCCAAAGCCACTCAAAATAAACATTTGCTCTATTTTTAGGAATGGGAGGTGTATCGATGTCACTCTAATCAAAGTAGGGCCTATATCGGATTGATCGCATGTAAACTAATCTACCCAAACTAATTAATGAAAAAATTTTAATTGGTTACTCGTGATCGTTTAATGAACCACAATACATGTGGTAGACATGGATAGTTGAAAAACCCATTAATTGATTACTTGTAATCATTTCATGGGCAACGATGCATGCGGTGGGAATAGATGGTTGAGAGAATACCGCTGATAGCCATTACCCATTACCATGAAAAGGTAAAGCAGTCTAAAAGTGTTATATCATGTTGCTTTAAATAATGTCATCTTCTTAAGTGGACTTTCTCCAAGTTTTACCCCAATAGAAGATGATCCCACCATAAGATTCAGCACATTATATTTTTTAACATAAATACGGTGAGACCAACTCCTATTTGAATACAAAGGATGACCAATATGCCCAAATCCAATTAACTGTAAAGATTAAAAAAGGTTATTTTTCTCAAAGTATTGTGGAGGCTTCCATTTTGGAGAAAAATTTTCCTCTAAACTTGGACATGAAGTTTTAGTCTATAGCTAGAAGGGGTTGACAGGCTCAACTCAACTAAAAGTTCAATTATATGGCCCACATCAGCCCAAGATAATTTTGTATTCCAATATTTAATCATCATTTGGCAGGCTGGTCTCAACTTTTAGCTGGTGGGCTAGATCTGGACCTGATGCTATAAGTCTATAACATAATTACCAAAATCAGGGCAAGGAAAGGCTTTGGGTTGGCGCTTGCGCAGTTACAGGAACATGATGATAGGCTCCCCGATTTGGTATCTGGCCCTAGACCGGTTTGAACAAAGTTATGTTTTTGTTACTTCTAACTTCTAAGATCCTTACTGTATGGAGATCAGATCCAATTTTTTTTCTTTTTTCGGCTTGGAGACATAGATGATTTATTCTTCTAAATGCTCCTTCTAACTATATACAAGGCACATAGCTTTCCAGTCCCTTTGAATTTGTTGCGAAAAATTTTTTAGATGGAGATTCAAAGGGACAGGGAGGCGGGAAAATTGTCTTTGTCACAAAACGGGTACCTTAAGAAGGTTCTGGAATGCTTTGGTATGCAAAGCATTTTAAACAGTTGGGAGTATCATTTTGTTGGAAAAACAGGTGAGCCTCTAGGATAGGTTTCAAAACTTTTGACCCACTTGATGCAGGGATCAACTATCCAGAAGGCTACCAAAACCAATCCAAGATGCAAACCCTCAATCTCAGCCATCATGATCAGTAAATATAATCTATTTAGAAGATAGAAACAGCAACTAACAAGCATCCATAATAATCTACAACATGTAAGGAAGTTGATTATACCTTTGGAGCTCGGTTGTGCGCTAATCGAGGAGTTGCGTCTTTTTTTTATGATGAAACACTTTCACGAATCAAAATAAGATTTCTAACACTCCACGCTATGACCCTTTTTCAGATTCTCTCTTCTCAAGAAGATGGGTGAGATCTTCAAGAGAAACTATCCAGGAACTAGAAGGAAACTAGAAGGAAACTTGAAGAGAACTAGAAGAGGGAAAGGGAGGTGGACGTGTGCAACAACTTGCACAAAGAGAGACTTGGTCGTGCAACACTATTAGGATTCAAGTAGTGGACGTCCAGCCCTAGTCACCTTCTTTTATAGCTTTTGCAAACATCCACTTACTAATTTCTATTAGAAGTCTTACTTCCAAATTAATTAGTGACCTTCTCTTCTTTCTTAATTACAATAGAAGTCTTACTTCCATTAATAATTAGTAACTTACTATTACCACTATTAGAAGTCTCACTTCAAATAGAAATAGTAACTTTCTTTTTACAGTTCAACTAGAATTAGTATCTTTCTAATTTGGGCTAACGTGGGGACCACTAGGGATTCCTTAGAAAGCTGGCTCCAATTGGGACTCGCGACCCCATATCTCATGTGCAATCCGGGCCCACAGTTAATTGCAAATAACTCCACTATATAAATGCAATTGAACTCCAGTCTTTAGGAAATTACATAGAAGACCCTAAAATTCCTTAATACCATAAGTAGGCCCCTCCATCAATATTTATGGATCAATTGGACCTGTCTTCCAAACTAGATCCATATCTTATTATCCTTGAGCCCCAATTAATTATAATAATCATATGTACCTTTCCAATTAACTCTTAATCAGAATGGGTGTACACTTACCAATGATAAATCCATTAATTGACACAAGGGGATATTAAAGATAGATTCCATCTTGACCATTGAATGTTCCCACAACTCTACTACCACGTACCCAAATCACTGAGGTGTTGACCTACAGTTGGCCTCACTCATTGGTGACTCAAAGCAAATGAATAGATAGAAACTTGAGTTCATTAATGTCTCAGAATTGAGAGCTTAATGCTAGGGAATTATGAGAGCAGACCTTAAAGTAAAGACAATATTTATAAGGTGCTTCTCATGGTCCTTCAATACATCTAATGTACCAACACTTTGATCCAGAATCTTACATTCTAATGATCGAGACAAATCACACTATCTCATAGTGATCAAAATGCTGCAACCTTGTTAGTATAAGATGTCCAGTCTCATTACTGGTTGTGAAGATATTCAAGTATAAGATTTGTTATACATGTCTCCTGTATGTGGATCTCATCCATACATATGTATTACATTTAGTATACTTATGGACTTTGGTTCATCTCATGAACCATCATGTCATTCGTATTGATTATGTGTAAGTATATAATAAAACACTATTCATCTTATGAAATGGAAATCATGAATATATTGATAAATAAAGAAATTAATCAATTTATTACATCATATACTGTTATTGAGATCATAAAACTAACAATATCATTTATGTTATGGTTTGTATGAGGCCATATATTTTACATGCGATTAGTGTAGTTAGCAAATACATGGATAACCCCAGGAAGGCCCATTGGCAGGTTGTGAAATGGATACTCCGTTACTTGAGATGTACTATTAATGTTGGGATAGTGTATGACAACAATTACTTTTGGAAGTATTTTGGGGTATGTTGATTTAAATCTTGCTGGAGATTTAGACAGAAGAAGGTTCTTGACAGGTTATGTATTCACTTCTGATAGCGGTGCCATTAGTTCGAAGGCGACGTTGTAATCTACAGTTGCCTTGTCCACCACTGAAGAAGAGTATATGGGAGCTATGGGAGGTATATATAGAGGCGGTGAATGAACCTATTTGGCTGAGAGGTTTGGTTGATGATCTGGGGTTGTAACAGAAGCTAACTACTGTATTCTGCGACGGTCAGAGTGCGATCGATTTGTCGAATAATCCTAAGTATCGTGACACATTTCATTGGGAATGCCTAGGGTGCTATTACAGTGAAGAAGATTGGGAAGTGTGTCTTAAGAGTTTAGATAATATGTGGGCTCTTGAAACCCAAGTTGTTCATGGAAGTTTCTCTAATAAGGCAACAACACTCTTTCAAGAGATTGCCATGTGGTGGCCTACCTTTCATCCAATGCAAATAACACCCCCCAGTGCTAATCATCAGACTTGATCCATGAAATGACTTTCATGTTGATCTTTGGGTAGGCATATCTCTATCATCTTAAACCATTTGGGTCTCAGTTTTGGTGGGCCAGTAATTCAGACAGAGAGATAGGCATTCAATCCTCCCAACCCCCTCATCCTAGTTGGGCCACATTGGGGTCTCTTCCGGGTGAAAAGCATTCTATAATAATATTCATTAAAATCTAACATTAATAAGCCTGATTTCATTTATTGAGATTGTAAGGTATTTTATCTCGAGAATTATATGTAGTGTCGAAAACTACCATATTAAAACTTAGAAGGCTTGAAAATGTCTATAATTAGCCTTTTTTTTGTGATTCTACATATTTATAGACGTTTATGTTTTGCATTTTTCTAAAAAACTATTAAAGACTTGAGTTCTCACCCTGCACTTGACATACCTCCAAGAATGGGGTAGGGCTTGACGTGAGGGCCTGCCAGCCCAAACTGGGTCTACTTTTTATTTTTTGATAACAGATTGGGTCTAATTTGCCTGATTGGAAATGGGATGCGCTCTGAAACACCTCGGCCTATCTCTGGGACCTAGCCCAGCCCAATAAGACCTTTTTTTTTTGGGCTTTTTAAAAAATATTTATCAATATTTATGTTAATTTAAAATGTAAAAATAAATGTCTTGGAGTTTATCAGTTCAATAAAAAGAACTTGAACCATTCCAATTGTAACATCACGAGAATCAGGGCTACAATTGAAAGTGGTTGATGAGTTTCTCAGGCGAACTACCTAATTTTCAGATCTTTTTGGCTGGCATCAATGACATGTGCTATATTTTCTGACTTTCTTTATTGTTAATGTTTCATCATAGATAATATTGATAAATAATATCTTTTTCTTAAATTTACTTTAAATATATTTTTATTTTTAGGCCGGAGTAATAACACAGTTTTTTTTTTTTCTTTTTTTTTGGAGTGCTGCTATTGGCACACAAAATTTATCTTTTCCCACACCATTCCTCTCCACACACATTACTAAAATTTAAAAATGAATGTATTTCTTTCCACACACATCAAAAGTTCCTAAACTGACCTTATATTCATTCCCCTCTTCTTTCTTCCCACACACATCTTCTTCTTGTTCTTCCCACACACAAACCAAAAGGGACTTCCACTCCACCGACTGGATCCATTTTCCGGCGATTCTCCGGCGAGCCACCGGTGTTCCTATTCCTCTAGACATCCTTCTCTTCCAAAGGTAAATGGATCCTTCCAACATTACTATTTCTTCTTCTTTCCTATCTATTCTTTACTATTTTTTTCCATCTTAGATTACTTATTTTTCCATGAAAACTTGTTATTAGGATAGATTTTCATTCAATGTAAGTTTTGACAAACAATGTTACTAATTTCTACGCGTTTTGGGTTGCATTTGATCCACCATCGTCGCGGTTTTAGGTTCAGAAATCGCGACTGTTCGGCTCTGGTTGACCGAACGGGTTGCAAATGTTCGGACACTAACGTCCGAACAAATTATTTTTGTTCGGACCTGAGTGTCCGAACATATTACTTTTGTTCGGACACTCAGGTCCGAACAAAACCAATTTGTTCGGACACTCAGGTCCAAACATATAGAGATCTAGCAGTCAAATAAAATTTTTTCCTTTCGTATTTTAGAAATGGACCGGCCAACCTCTTCTCGGGTGTGACCTACTGCTTCAAATAGGAAGCGACGTCAGATAGTAGAAGAGGTTGTAGAAGACCCAGAGGTATCTGAGGAAGAGGAAGAACAACAACAAGAGATGGAAGATCAACCAGCTCTGGGGCCACAAGATAGGTCCTTATTGACCAGCTTTGATATACATACAGCTGGGTACATTTGGATTGGACATGTGTGTTTCACTTGTTCATATGAAAGTTTTATTCATTTGTTAATTTATTTAATTATGTATTAATGGTTGAATGCAGGATCGAGGCCCACTGAAATGTCTAAGTCATGGGCAGAAAGTGCCTTTGTGGCAACTGAATGAGTCTGACAGGTTTAGGGATTTAGTCTCGAGGTCTGGATTGGCTCCATTAGTGACTGCATCTTACCGCTCCGTCAATAAGATTACTGTATCTGGTTTTGTGGAAAGGTGGCAACCTGAGACGAACACCTTTCATATGCCTTTTGGTGAGATGACCATCACCTTAGATGATGTTGCATCTATCCTAGGCATCCCAGTGATTGGGCGGACGGTTTCTTATAATGAAAGAATGTCATATGAAGAAGCTCAAGCACTCCTCGTTGATGCACTAGGAGTAGAACCGGTAGAAGCACATGACGAGTTGATACAAGTGCGGGGCCAATCAGTTAGATTGGAGTGGTTACGGGAAATGTTTTTCAGTTTGTCTGACGATGATGGGGACGAGATGATAGACTCTGCAGTAAGAGCTTACCTTCTGTACTTATTGGGTTGTACCTTGTTTACTGACAAGAGTGGCACAGTGGTGCCGATCATTTTCCTTACAAAACTCGTGGATGTAGAGGCCATACGTTCATATGCATGGGGTGCTGCTGCACTAGCATACTTATACAGGCAATTGGGGTTAGCAAGCAGGCATGAAGTGAAACAAATAGCCGGCTATTTGACTATACTAGAAGCTTGGGTGTACGAACACTTCGAAAGTTTGGCTCCGACTCCAAACTTACTCTATCAAGCCATTCAGCCCCGGGTTCATCGTTGGTTTCCTCGTAGAGAGTCTGCTCCTTTACAAAGCATACGAGAGAGAATTGATGTCATGAGTGCTGATCAGGTAATTAACTTGATGTTTCTTTTAAATAGTGTATCGGATTAACTTTTTATTTTCTATTATATACTTTCATATCTTACGATTGGACTAACTACTTTCAGGTGAATTGGGACCCATATCGTGATGTTAGACAATATCATTCTTTCAATGAAGTAGCATTCTACTGTGGGTGCATCAAATGTATGGATGTTGTTGAGCCTTATCACCCAGATAGGGTGCTCAGACAGTTTGGGAGAGTTCAGACGATTCCTCCACCGCCATTAGCCCCTATTCGTGCTACGCGAGGTCCGACTGCCCGTGACTATCAAATCGCATATCAATATATCAATCAAGTTTGGGAAGGATGGCCTAATCACCTACTATCTGCATTGAATCGTAGTCAACCAGTTAGGCGTCCTTCAGATTGCGTTCTCGGGTATATGGATTGGTATGCACGAGTATCGTGGAGGATATTACAACACCCAAACTTTCATTCTAATTTCGCGCCCCGTCCCGAAGAAAATGAGCCAAGTGGTAGCGGTATGATTGACTATCAGCAGCGTAATTCGGATGCACTGATCATACTTGATGAGGTTACAGGAAGAGGTGAAGACCATTGGGTTGAAGACCCGCGGGGATTATATACCCATGTGAATCAGGTGGCACATGTGTTACGGGGAGTTTCAATTGAGGATGCTCAACGAACCTTTCGACATCCCCACATGAGTTCACAAACTTACAGTCGCACTAGGACTAGGAGGGGAAGGGACAGTTGAAGAAATGTAAACAGTTGTTATAATTGACGAAAAACAAAAAAACATTGTAATATATTTTTTTCAAGTACTAACATGGTTATTTTAAGACGATGTTCTTGTGTAATTTGGATATGGTTGTACTTGCTGTCAAATGTGTTTTAGTTATTTGATGTTATCTTTAATTACTTTGGATAGTGCTTGATTTTTTATGTACAGGTTGAAATATTTTCATTATATACTGTCAAAGTAGGGTAACTGAACCTCCGTTCGGATACACAGTTCCGAACAAAATATTTTTGTTCGGAAACTCAGGTCCGAACATATTCATGATGTTCGGAACTTCAGTGCCGAACATATCCATGATGTTCGGTCACTCAGAACCGAACTATATGGATATGTTCGGCACTGTGTATCCGAACGGTATTACAGTTACGAATTTAACTTTTTTTAATGAGTCTGCATTCAATTAATAAGCACGGACTCAACCACATTCAACATAAAAAAACTTATTTTAATAGAATGCACAGAAAAAAAAAAAAACATCATCAACTTCATTAAATGATTAAAAGAACATTCCGATACAGAAACATAAAGGAATTGTGTCCAATTACATTCAATCCAAATCAATTGTCTCTGCTATTGATACGTCTGGAGTTACGAGCTCTTTGAATTGAACAATCCGCTCCCTATATGGAGTCTCTCATCCATCCGCACAAGGATAATGAAACCGTTTCCACTTATTTGCAATAGGCGGAATTGGATGACCAGGTATTAAAAATAGTTGTACAAAATGATTCCCATTAACAAACCGATTGTTCTCTCGTTCCGAGAAGGCATTGGCACCGGCACAGATCGCAAAGGCAGGAAAGTCAGGCATTGTTCTCTGCTCAAATGATATAACACCAAATTATAACGTGATGCTATGAGATGTCCCATGTCAGGCATAGTCATCCAATAGTCTATCAATGGGTTGTCATCCATGCATGATAATGTTTCAACCAATTCCTCAACTCTTTCCTCTACTCCATATAATTGTCTGTAGTGGTCTACACGTGCAAGCAGCTCTTGTAATAAATCTCTTCTGACTTATCTCCATTCATCCTCGGGTAGGCCTACCAATCCAGCGATTGCTCTGAATCCACAATTACCATCAGCTGCAACATCCTTTACAACCTTAATGTAAGGTCTCAACCCCACGGGAAATGAGTCCACATAATTACTGATGTTCTTTGACCTTGTACGAATCGCCCTTATCTTCTCGTTTCTCTTTGGTTTGAATCCCAATTGTCCTTTATTTTTAACATCTTTCACTGCAACTAATTTAGGAGAGTAGCTATCCTGTGCAGACGGCACCAATTCAAAAGCATTTGGATCTCGTCGAGTTGATGTGTCAGCTTTCATACTTGGTCTACCTCTTGTTCTTGAAATCACCTCGGGTTCAATCAAATGAGTGCTGTCTGGCATAGATAGCTCCCGTATCTTCTTTAGAAGTTGCAATTTTCTAGTGGAATCATACTCATTGAACTGTTTTTCAAGTAACTCCAAATCTGCCTTGCAATCCAAACCCATAGAAGAACTCGTCATCGACGAAGCAGTTGGCAACATATCAAGCTTCTTCCAATGCTGATGTACACAGCTTAGAGGAATAGGCCGCCCTTGACTGATATATTCTGCAATCTCATGCGCACAAGGTAATCCATGTGTGCGTCGAATAACACAACCACACACACTGGCGTCAATTCCAACTACTGTAGCTCTCTTGGTTTCTGTTAAAATTTTATCAAGTGCATTTTTAGAAACATTACCACGAAGATCTTTGTATTCTGCCGGCTTGAAATTATGTTGCACAACTATCTTACTTTTCTCAAATGAAGCTTTGATATTGGTATGCTGCAACTAAAGCAAATTATGGATTTTAGACCAAACTGCTTCAAAATTTCCTTGACTTGAACTAAGCTGTCTTTTGAGTTGTGCATGTGAACTCTCGGCCCTGCATTGGATTATTAAGAGGTTAGTCTTATTAATTAATAAGTATAAATCAAATAAAGTAATTTTTTTAAAAATTACCTGTTCGAGGTAGTATTCCAAAATGGACACAATTGTCCGTCCATGCGGAGACAAATCTCTCTTTGTAAGCATCCAACCAACTACCTTTCACGTAATTGAGTGAATCATGGTACGTGCTGAATTCATTATTTAGCTTACTGAGTTGTTCACCAAACTCATCTTCTGTGGATGAAGACACCAACATATTCCAGCTCAAAATAAACCTGTCCCATTTTTCTTTCGTTTCGAACAACTTCTTGCATCTCGCCAATACGTTTCTATTAATGTGCCATTTGCATAATAAATGAGTAGCACCAGGGAATATTCTGTTAATGGCGTTCATGAGTGACAATTCTCTATCCGTCACAATGACATCAGGAAGAATACCATCGCCAATAATAGAACGCAATACACCTAGTGCCCATGCATAATTTTCTTCACGTTCAGCATGAAGGTATGCAAAGCATACTGAAAAAGTCATGTCTGTGGATGTGACTCTAACAATCTCCAGAAGAGGCATGCGATAACTATTGGTCTTGTAAGTACAGTCCATTATCAAGACATGTGGAAATGCACGCAACAAATCTATACTTTTTGGGTGCGTCCAAAACAAGTCAGTTACAATCTCGCTATCCTCACAATTCTTATGCCATTCTATGTAATCATGCTCTGCCAACTTACCAAGTAGTTGTTGCATCTGACTTCTTCCACCCCGCTCATTAACTTTATATCTGTAGCGTGCATTGTATATGGTCTTCATTGTGGTTACGTTTAATTCACTTCTTTGTCTCAACGTAACCAAAATTTCTTTTGGTCTAACCATGCTCTTCGACATGTCAACCAGCAACTTTGTTTCCTCCTCTGATAATCTTCCTGCAAATGAATGCCCTTCTAAATATTCCGCTGCCGAATGGTTATGCACACCACATATGACCTCCAACATCCAATCATCATTTGAGTCTAACTTTTTACCCTTTAGTGCGAAAGGACATCCACATTTCTTTGAACCGGTTTGTTTGATCCTCTTTCGCTTTTGGCACTCTTCTTGTTTATATTGTCCATTTCTCTCGCAAGCAAGGAGTACTCTCGCTTTGACACCCACTCGAGCAGCATTTGAAACCTTTATCACGATAACAAACCCATTTTTCCTTCCTACTCCACGAGCCCAACTGATCAAAGAATCGCGGCTGTGAAATATCTACAATAAATAAACAAATTAAGTACGAATTTAGTAATAAGTAAATGTAACTTGAATAATAAATCCTACATATGTTGGTCTTACCTCGTGAGTTATAAACTCACTGGTATAATCCATGACAAAGTCCGATCCAACCTGACTTTCTTGCGTAGAGACCTGCATAATATATTAATTAAATATCAGTGTCCGGATATTTAATTCCGAACATATAGCATATGTTCGGAATCTCAGGACCGAACATATGCTATATGTTCGGAAGTGCACGACCGAACATATAGCTTATGTTCGGTTGTATAGGTCCGAACATATGTCATATGTTCGGTCCTGTACGTCCGAACATATGCTATATGTTCGGTTCTGAAATACCGTACATATCGGGAGGTTCGAAGTTTCAGGCGAGATGAAGAAATTACAAAAGATACAAAAATGAAAAAAAAATATCAATGAAAAATACCTTTCCACTACTGCTTTGATTAAAAGGCACCATTTGATTGTTGTTTTCATCCATCTCTTCCTTCATTGCACAATCAAATGGAGGAATGTGAATGAAATATGAGTTGCAAAGGAAAATGAAGGAAGTGGAGAGTGAGATAGAATGCCCAGAAAAAATAAAATGCAAGTGACTGAAGATGACTTGCCCAAGGAAGATGGAGGAAGTGGAGAGTGAGAAGTGGAGAGTGAGTTGGGAGAAGCTCTTTAGGGAAGAAGAATGGAGATTGTGTGTGAAAAGAAAATCTGATTTGAGTTTTTGTTGGATAATGGCTACTTTAGTCATTTCATAAAGGGGTATAAATGTAATAAAAAAAATAAAAAATCATTGTGTTTGAAAAGAAAATTTTTGTGTGCCAATAGCAGCACTTTTTTTTTTTGCTAAGCACGGCCCTTTTTTTTTTTTTAAAGAATGTTTTTTGGGCTAACCTCGGGCTTTGTTGCTAGTTTATTACAAAACTATCAATCAACTGTGTCTGTGTGAATTCTCTGCAGGGAAGTGCTAAACCCTGGTAGCAGAGTTGCAGACGAAGAAGAAACAACAGAAACTCTATTTCCCTCCTCCTCCTCTCTCTCTCTTCCAAAATGTTCAGACACCCCTACAATGCTCTCAACAAGTTCAAAAGCCCTCTTCCAGTCCCTCATCTCCTCAGCAGACTTCTCACCTCCCAGCCCTCATACTTCCCTCCATCTCCCACACAAGAACAAGAACAAGAACAGTCAGCAGCAGCAGCAGAAGAAGAAGAAGGTCACCTGACTGGAGACTTTGATCAGGTGAGGCAGCTCCGAATCCTCTTCCAAAAGAACCGGTTGGAATCCGCCAAAACCCTCCTTCAATCCCTCCTTCGGTCCCAAGCCCTCTTCTCTTCTCCTTCCCATGTCTGCAAAACCCTCTTCAACGTCTCTTCAAACGCTCCACATCTCATTCTATCTTCCTACATCGACCTCAACAGACCCTTTCAAGCAATCGAAATCCTTCACAAGATGAGAGACGTCGGAATTAGCCCACCGCTCCTCTCTCTCAATCGACTCCTTGAGTCACTCGTCTCCCAGAGGAGATACAAAGATGCCCTCGACCTCTTCTCAGAAATTCAAAACTGGGGTGGTGTCTCTTTGGATAAATTCACTTACAACAAGGCGGTTCAGTCGGCTGTGAAGTTGGGTGACTTGGATATGGCGGTCGGGTTGAAGAATTCCATGGAGGGGAACCGGATGAAGCCCGATTCGTTCACCTACAGCGTTTTGATGTCGGGGTTATGTAAGGAGAGGCGATTGGATGACGCCCGGAAGCTGTTTGATGAAATGCCTGAGAGACGGGTTGCCCGGAATCAAGTTGCTTACAATACGATGATTGATGGGCTTTGTAAGGCTGGGGACTTAGAGGGTGCTTTTAGCGTGAGGGAGCAGATGCGGGAGGCGGGTGTGAAGCTGAATCTTGTGACGTATAATACAGTGATTGGGGGGCTTTGCCGGGCGGGACGGGTAGAAGAGGCAAAGGCTGTTTTGGAAGAGATGAAGGAGCAGGGATTGGCTCCGGATGGGTACACTTGCAGCATTTTGTTTGATGGGTATTCGAGATTGGGGGATTCCCATGCGTTGGTGGGATTCTTTGAGGAGGCTATGGAGAAGGGAATTCAGATTGGAGGTTATGCTTGTAGTGTTCTGTTGAACGGGCTCTGTAAGGATGGGAAGGTGTCTGTAGCAGAAGGGGTTTTAGAGCAGTTGATGGAGAAGAAGGGTTTGGTTCCGACGGCTGTGATTTATAATACGATCATTGATGGATACTGTCGGATAGGGGACATGAGCAGTGCCCTCGAAACGGTAAAACTGATGGAAATCAATGGGGTAAAGGCTAGCTGCATTACGTACAATACAATCATAAGTGGGTTCTGCAAGGTGAATAACACGGCCGAGGCAGAGGCATTGGTGAGGGAGATGGAATTAGAGAGGGGTGTGGCGCCCAACGTGGAGACTTATAACTCCCTAATTGATGGGCATGCCCGGGTTTTTCAGTTTGATCGGTGTTTTCAGATTTTTCAAGAAATGAAAGAGAAGGGGGTTGAGCCCAATGTTGTGAGCTATGGCTCTCTTATAAATGGGTTGTGCAAGAATGGTAAAGTTGTTGAGGCTGAAATCCTCCTTGAAGATATGGCTGACAGAGAAGTTTCTCCAAATGTAAAAGTCTATAACATGCTCATTGATGGCTATTGTAAGATGGGTAAGTTGCTTGAGGCCTTCAAATTGCTTAAGGAAATGACTGAGAAAGGTACTGCTCGGACAGTTGTAACTTACAACTCATTAATAAATGGTCTTTGCAAGGAAGGCAGGGTATCAGAAGCTGAAGAATTGGTTTTTAGGATTAGAACTGAAGGCTTGACTCCTGATGTGATTACATACAATTCTCTCATCACGGGCTATGTTTGTGTCAGCAATACCCTAAAAGCTCTTGAATTATACCAGTACATGAAGAAGGTAGATGTCAAACCAACCTTAGTAACTTATCATGTATTGATAAATGGGATCAGTGGGGAAGGAAAGATGAAAGAAATAGAGTCGCTATATCAGGAAATGTTAGCGAACAATCTTGTTCCCAACAGGATTATCTATAATGCCTTGATTCGTTGTTATGCTCAATTTGGAGATGTACGCAAGGCATTTGATATGCACAATGAGATGATAACGCGAGGAGTGGATGGAGATGAAATGACTTACACCAGCTTGGTCATGGGACATTGCAGAGAAGGCAAGTTGCAAGAAGCAGATGATCTCTTGAATGATATGAAAGTTAAGGGGCAGGTTCCGAGTGCTGTTACTTATTCGGTGCTGATTGATGGGCACTGCAAGTTAAGCAATTATGATGGGGCATATGGACTTTATCGGGAAATGGTCGAGAATGGTTTCTTTCCCAGTCCTTTTATTTGCAATGAAATGTTAAATGGCCTAAAAAGTGAGGGTCGATTGGAAGAGGCTGAGGTTCTTATGAATGAAATGAGGGAGAATAAAGTGTTTGAATGGAGTGACAGTTCTGATCTATCACCTGCTGAGAAGTAGGGGAGGCATGTTCTCACCTTGTTCACCAACTCTCTGCACTTGATCATCAAGGAGCAAGTAAGATTCTTTGGTATCACCATTTTGTATTCTGTCTTGTTTAATATAAAGCATGCTTCTTGTGAGATAGAGGACTACATAAAACACACTGGACATTCCTCTTTTATATTAGGCAGACTACTTGGGTTTACATTTCAAATCTATCAATTTCTATGTATGGCCGCACTGTCTTCTTGAGATAGTAGGAGTTCTAAAAGTAGCTAAACTTTGCTGTGTAGGATCTTACTTCTGGGTTTTTGTATCTGCTTCTTGTTCTTACATTCTTGTCATAGTGACTACTAATCATTTCAGGAATCATCTACATCATGGAAATTTCAGTCCAGTTCTAAATTCAAATGATTTTAAACATCCTAGGACATCAAATGGCTTAAATTTCCAGTCAGCATGAGTCTTCCCAAGAGGAGGAAACACTTTTGGAAGCAAGAGAAGGAACTAGGTATAAACTTCATATGATTCAGATTTTGCTAAACAAGTTGTTGTATGTAATATACAAGAATTTGATAATTTAAAATCCTCACCTCTTATTTTCAGACAAGTGACAAAAGGACCGGTGCCACTTGCCTCGGAAAACATAGCTGACTGAATGTTACTTCATCAGAAGCTCACCCCTTATTTTCGGACAAGGGGACTTCAAGTTTGGTTTCAGATCAGGATCCACAGCCTTTCATTATTGTCTCGTTTCCTAATCCAACACATTCAAGTTGGGTGCCTATCTACTCCATCTTTGTAAGTTATACTTTCGGAATGATTATGGATTTTCAGGTATGTCAAATGAATTACCATAGAACGAAAGGGAATACTTTCCTATTTATTTGTATTAATTTAAAATTTTTCTTCAGTAAAATGCTGACTGTTACTGATGAAAGAAAGTAAAACATCACGAGTTGTTGATCATGTGATTTGTACAGTAAGAAAAACATTCTTGTGAAAGAGACTGACCTCTATGCACGTATGGCAATCAATGAAATTTCTCTTAGAATTTTTTGGCAATTAAACTGGGGCTGACTTGTCATTGCACCTGTCTAGGCCCCAGCTACAATTTGCCATGCGCCTCTCTTGCTTTGCTTCCAAACCAAGTTTCCTAGTTGCAATTTTCCTCTTAATGATCTCTTTTGGTTGGGGATTTATTTTTAAATTTTTATTTTTTAGTTGGATATTTTATGGTAAACAGCAAGTTTCCAAGGCCAATTCCATCCTATACGGTTTAAAATTACTTGGAACCTGGAACTGTAAACAATGTGTCTTAGGGCTATGCCAAATGGCTATATGGCATTGTAAGTAAAAGGCAATGCCTTTGGTTGAAGTTGGAACCAAAGTCACGACAACTGTATCCTATGCTAGTGTCATTGGGAGCTTATTTATGCTATGTTGTGTGTGCATCCTGGCATCTGCTATGCATTTGGGTTTTTCAATTGTTTCCAGGGTAACCCAAATTGTTTACCAGTGTGCCATGCCATTTGAGTCTCCAATACTTTTTTTTTTTTTTGAAAAGGTAACAGGAATTTCATTAAAAGGGAGAAGCAATACAAAGAGCAAAGAAGAGTACAAAGGTACAAGAGAGATGTACCCCCGCCTATACAACCTCAATTACATAACGAAAGCCTCCCAAGGAGTACTCCAATACTTGAATGCCAATAGGAACATGATACTTTGTTACCATGGTGGTGATCTTGGCGTACTAGCGCACTTTGATTTGTCCTTTTTGGATGATCTTGATGACGAGATACATATCATTCTTTGTTTTTTTTGTTTAGCTGGAAAGCTAAATTGTGCCCTTCTAAGAAAGAGGGGGTTACTACGTAGGTAGAGTAGTTTGAATCAGGTAGCTTAATTCAGGGATTAGATTAGCAGTCTTTTTATTAGTTATTTCCTTTTCTTGTAATATATATTAGGGGTGTAAAAAAAAAACCGAGAAATCGTCTAACCGAACCGCGGTTAATAACCATGTTTCACGGTTCGGTTACGGTTAATGAAATCCAAAAACTGCATGGTTCGGTTCGGTTATGGTTTTTCATAATAATTCACGGCGGTTAACCGAACTGATCCGTAAAATACGGTTCGGTTAACCGTACCGTTCTACTAATACAAGAAAAAATAAGGGGCTAGATGAAATAATTTTGAATGTTAACAAAAGGAAACCCTAACAATGTTAACAAAAGGAAACCCTAAGTCCAAAAGGACAAAAACCCTCTCCTCAGTCCTCCGTTTCTCGCCTTAGACGGCAGACGCCTCTCTCTCTCTCTCTCTCTCTCTCTCTCTCTCGCCTCAGACAGTCAAACGCCTCCCTCTCTCGACTCCCGGATGGAGACTAGACCTGCACCGACCGGAGGCGAATAAGAAGAAGAAGAAGAAGAAGAAGACTCCCCTGTCCAGATCCAGGTTTGTTTGTGTTCTTATCACGATTCTAGGGTTTTTTTTTGTTTATTTTGTTCTTAAATGTTAGATGTTTAAAGTTTGGGTTTTGAAAAAGTTAGGATTTAGTGGTTTTTTTTTTTTTTTTTTTATGTTTTTGTTTGAATCGGTCTCCTTGAACATGAATGTCTGTGGTGTAGAGAAGTCATCTTCTCTATTTTCCTTTTTTCATTTTATGTTGTAAAAATCACTGTCCTCAACGAAGATTTTGCCAATGAAATCTCTAAATCTCTTGGAGTAGAGCTTTGGGTCGACTTCAGAAATTGAAGTGGGATCTGCCTGGAAGGACTTGTATGCTTCTTTTTCTTTTTTTTTTTTTTGTGAGGCTCTCACCTATACAACTGCTAAATTCAGCACTATCTTTTATTCTATGATTTCCATGCCTTTCTCTTTCCTTGGATTTCACTTTCCCCTGTTTTACAATCACCCCTTTTTTCATTCCCGCCGTTGGGTTGGTTGTGGGATCATACGTCGCTTAGTCTGTAAGTGGAAAAACTCAATTTTGACGAAATTTCTTGCCTACTTGTTTGTCTTTAAGGATTGTAGCTGTCTTGTATTCTTCTGGGTTTTGCTTTGTTTTAGTGTTTCTGAAGTGGGTTTTCTTTGGATGATTGATTTGATTGTGTTTGACTGCTTGTATTGGTTTCTACTTTGATGTGGGTTGATATTTTGTTGGGGGTTTAGGGGATGGGTTCTTTGTTTGTGTTTGAAACAGTTGGAGAGTTGGAATTGTATGTCTTGTTTATAATCAATCGCCCCTCTACTGATTATAGTGAAATATGAAGAATTTTACAGTACAAAGGACAGATCTGAAATGTGTTTGTTAGTTTGATCATTTTTATAGGTGACGCACTTGAGAATTTATAATCTTTCCCTTTCTGTTTCTTTTACATGTATTGATGATGGATTTGAATGCATTTGATATTTCTAGAACTGTGGAGAATAATTATAGTTTTAAAACGTAGAGCACATGCCACAGTTGGAATGGGTTCACTGCTGCAATCATGAAACTACATGTTTGAGCTTTACCTATAAAAGAGAGAGGAAAAAATACAAGTATATTTTAGCAAAGTGTGCTGATGATCACTTTCCATCAAAGCACAACCCATAAAACTTTCGATTTTGTGCAATGCACGATTCTCCCGGTATTTTGTTCTGAGTGTTTTTTTTTTTTTCAATTTCATTGTCAGATTTTCATGTCTAGTATGGCTGAGATTCCACTTCCTCCGCCTGCTGCTCCTCAACCTAGAACTCACTCTGTTAGTCACTGTCATAGTTAAGTATCCTCTCTCAAAAGAAAAAATAACAAAGAATCGGATATTTGGTAGCATTTTCCTATACCTGACAATTATGACCATAAGATTCAGTATACACTCCATTGTGGCCATTGTGATGCTCATGTTAAGTGGTTGAGCGCTAATGGAACTAGTGCAATGAGGAATCATTTGAAAATCTGTCCTAAGTTTCCAAAAAATATAAATGCAAATAGTCAGAGACAAAAGAAAATTACATCAATAATGAAATCTACTAGTGGAGCTGAAAATGTGAATCCTCTTGCACTTTGGAAATTTAGTCAGGATGTTTGTAGAGAGGAACTTGCAAAAATAATCGTCTTAGATGAATTGCCTTTTAAATTTGTAGAGAATGAGGGGTTTAGGTGCTTTTGTAGCATGATGCAGCCCCTATTCAAACCTATTTCACATGTTACAATTGTTAAAGATTGTATGGCTTTGTTTGTGGTGGAGAGAAAAAAAATTGAATAGTATGTTTTTGAAAAGTAAACAAAGGATGTGTCTTACTACTGATGCATGGATATCAAATCAGAACCTTTCTTATATGTGCCTTACGTCTCATTTAATAGATAAAGACTGGAACTTACACAAAAAAATCCTAAACTTTTGTGTGATTTCTAGTCACAAAGGTGAGGCAATAGGTCGAATGATTGATGAATGTTTGGTTGATTGGGTAATTCAGAAACTTTGCACATTAACTGTTGACAACGCTACATCAAATGACACTGCCATTACTTATTTGAGGAGAAAGTTCTTTAAGAGAAATGATAGTTTTATTTTAGGCGGTCGATATTTTCAAATGAGATATTGTGCACATGTGTTGAATTTGATTGTGAAAGATGGATTGGATGAGTTGGATGGTGCCATAAATCGAATAAGGGATGCTGTGAAATATGCTAGGAGCTCTCCACAAAGGGAACATATTTTTAAGTCTTGTGTGGAGAAGGGGGGAATAGATTGTAAAAGGATGTTGTGTTTGGATGTTACAACTAGGTGGAATTCTACATTTCTGATGTTGGAAACTGCAGCTAAATTTGAAAAGGCATTTGATCGAATGATTGATGATGATGATAAATCTAAGAAGGAACTTGAGGACGTAGGTGGACCTCCTACCTTCGGGGATTGGGAAGACTGTAGGCTCTTGACCATTTTTTTACAGAAATTCTATGATCTTACAACTAAGTTGTCTGGCACTTCATATGTGACTTCTCATTTGTATTTTCCTGTAGTTGTTTCCATTGAGAACAAATTGAATACCTTGATGTCTGGTTTTGATCCTTGTTTAAAAGCTATGGCTGTCAAAATGAAATTGAGATTTCAGAAGTATTGGAAACCAATTGAGAAAATGAATATGATGTTGATTGCTATTGTGTTGGATCCACGTTACAAGTTGACATATGTGACATGGTGTTATGGATTTTATTTAAAACTTGAGTCTTCCAAGGTGGTTGAGCTTACTGAAAAGATAATGGATACACTTAGTACTTTGTATGTGGAGTACCAACAACTTGAGTCCTCTAATGCTTCATCTTCGAGTGCTAATTCTGAATTGGAGACCAACCCATTTTTAATGAAAATGATGGGGTGGAGGAATATGAAAAGCATATGGCAGAAGTAGAAAATGACGTGGACAAAAATGAAGTTAAACAATACTTGGATTTTCCTCGTGAAAAAGTTCAAGCCAATTCTAGTTTTGATATTTTGGTTTGGTGGAAAGTAAATTCTTCAAGATATCCAGTTCTTTCTCAAGCTGCACGAGATATTCTAGCTATTCTCGTCTCTACTGCTGCTTCGGAATCTGCCTTTCGTACGGGAGGACGTGTGTTGGATCCATATCGTAGTTCTTTATCTCCCAAAACAGTAGAAGGCCTGATTTGTGCACAAGATTGGTTTCGAAATTCAAATATAGCAGATGATTTGGAAGATGTCACAGAGGAATTTCAAGCCTTCGAGGAGTTAGGTAAAACATTCCTTAATTTTCTTGAGATTTCATGTTATTTCAAATTTGTTGTGAACTTTCAGTGGCCATCCCTAGCCTCACATTTCGCGGCTCAGCAGCAAAATCGGGAAATCGCTCATCGAAGTCCTTCCATTCCTGACTATCTGCCGGATGACGCAATTCCTCATCATCTACACGTTTGTCCTTGTGCCATCTCATATCGGGAGCTGTTTTCTCACAATAATATAGCCTTTGTAATCTCGGAGTCAATGGTAAGTACCGCAATATCTTGTGGGGTATTTTTTTACCCGTGCCATCGTTAACTTTGTACCTAGGCTCATTACATGTAGGGCAATTTTTCAATCTTGAATTCTCCTTCCAAAAGAGTGCGCAGTCATATTTGCATGCATGAATGTGCACGTATCCCAACCAAATCCCTCAAGAATTTCTTAGCCTCATAAATATTCCAAGGAATAGTCTCAATATCACGGTCTACAGGTAGCATCTCTTTAATAATCTTCATAATCATGTTGAACGTGTCATTGCCCAACTTCTTATATACTTTAATATGAAGCATCTTAACAACGAATGCTAACACAGTCTTTGCACAACCAGGGTAAGCTTTACTTTGAGCAACATTGAACAGCTTTTCAAAATTCCGCCCATCTTCCCTCTCAAGATTAGGCAATTCGTCGGCGTCATCATCCAAGATGCCACCAACAAAAGCCTGTTCTAACATATCACGCAATTGGTTGTCATTCTCAGGGACCTCTCCTTCCAATTCGTCTCCTATTTCGTCCCTAATATCTTCATTGTGTTCGTGATTGTCATAATTCTCTGTTCGAGGCTAACGAGCAGGAACAGGTTCCCCATGGTACACCCAAGTCTTATAAGAAGAGTCGATTCCTCTTCGTATCAAATGGATCCAAACAACTTCACTGCTAAGTGTTTTGCTATTTAGACAATCGATACATGGGCATCGAATCTCAGCTGCAGCTCCTGCATTCACCTTTGCAAATTCTATAAAAGCTCTCACCCCTTGTTTATACTCCTCACTTAACCACCTATGTTTTATCGTCATCCAACTCTTATCCATTTTGTATGACCTAGAAAGATATAATGTATTGATTAAGATACTGCATGATCTCCAGATGTGTTTATCATGATTAAACCACAACACCATTGAATTCAGATACACATAGTTTGATATATATTTGGAAGAAAATAAACCTATGACATTGAGAAGAGATTAATGGTGAATACATGCCTCTTCAATCAACTAAAAAGATGCAATGAAGAAGTTGGGAAGATGACACATGTTCTAGGAGCTTTTCACAAGAAGACAAGTGGCGGGGATATAAAAATGAAGAGGATAAAAAAAAATTATTCTGAATGTACACATGGAATTCATATTATACTTTTTGGATTTTGATTTCATTCTAGGTCCAAGCCCTTTATTTGGGACCAGGTCCAAGTTCAGGTCTTTAGTTAAAATTTAGACACGGCTATGGGTCTCATAACATGGACTCAAGGTGAGTAGAGTCCAGGTCTCCTACTAGTAATTCAGGTCCAGATATGCTAATATGGCTTGTGAAGCTGGCATTTTCATCTATAGCTGGTAAGAGATATATAGAACAAAACTGATGGGCTACTTTAACTTTGTGTTTGAATTGGAGATGTAAGCTTCAATTATTCAATAATAACAGGATGAGGAAACTAGAATTCAATTATATTCTAGTAAGACCCAATCTTATAGGCGACAAAGGAGTGTCACTTCATTATTAAGGTGAGATGATGGAAAACAGCCCTGCATTACCTTTCAACCAATGCAACTTTCCATCCAAGAAATTAAGTCCCTGAGGCAACCACCCACGTTTGCATAGCTTTTGTTTTTGCCTGCAAGAGGGGAACAAAGGTGATGCCACCCAACTCCCTAACAAAGCCTCCTGAGATAACATGGGCACCATCTTTTTTATGGAATTTCCATTTCATGGATTTCACACATCACTTCACAGTCATTTCAATATTGAAGTGGTCAATGTGAGTTGCAACTTGCAAGGACCAAGAGAAATGTGCACACGAGGGTCTACCAAAGAGAAATGATTCGCACCAAAAACAATTTTTTTTTTTTTTGTTTATGAGTAGTGACCGTCACTAAAAGCATTTTAATGTGTCACTAAAAGCATTTTAATGTGTCACTGTAAGACAAGAAAGACAGGCAAAAACTTTGGTGTCAACAGTCACTTGTTGGGTTAGGGAAAATGGAAAGAAACGTTGAATTCACTTTGAACAACCACTTGGGGATACAGAAAATGGAAAGAAACACATAGTATCCTGAATCACAAAAGATGATCTCATCACTTGGCTTTTAACAGATGGAATTCATATTATACTTTTTATGTACAAAATCTGAATGTAAAGTTTGTTAGAAAAAAAAAATTATGAACACGAGATGAGCTAAAATTGAAACCAAGTTGTAACCAACAAAGGTAATGTTTCTAGTAATTCTGATTTAGGGGGTGTTTGGATAAAGGTAGAATATAATATGATCAAATTTGAATATTGTAATATTTCATTATCACATAATAAAATAGTATCATATTATAATATTGTGTAATTTATGGTGTTTGGCAATTCTATAAATTTCAATATATCTTTCAAGTGTTTGGCTATTTATAACATTTTCACGAGATGATACATCAAACAATAAATGAAAAGAAAAACAGGGATGATTGACCCAGTGGGAACCCATTAACTAGTAGTCACGCTAGAGTGATTTAATATTAGTAACCACAGTAGGGCCCATTTAATTAGAAAACCATTAGACTAAATGTTAAAAACCAAGAGCAATATTATTTAATCAAAGTGGGTCCACCAAATGTTAATAACCATAATGCAATACATCCAATGGTGATTATAACGGAGAACCCTATGAGTGTTGATCATCATTGAGGAATCCATCTATGAGAAATAAATGTAAGACCCATTTGATGTTAATAATCACATTAACAAGCTAATTATAGTAATCACAAGAGGGCCATTATACAATATAATTCATTTAATGATGGTAAACTAGTAATTAGTCATACAATCCAATATTGGTAATTAGTATGAGACTCATCTAAAGTTGGTAGTACGGGACCTACATAATGTTGGTAATCGTGGTGGAAATTACCTAATGTGATATTTGTAGGACCCATCTAAAATTAGTAATCAATAAAAAATTATGTAATAATAACAGGCTATGGGACCTACATAAAATTTGTAAACGCTAAATTGCTCATCTAATATTGACTAATTGTAGGATTCCTATAGAAATCATTAATATTTAAAAAAAATGCAGTGGGCCAAACCCTTATTTTGGTTAGTTGTCTTAATGAAATATTGTTTTATACAACATATAGTTGAATATTATAACATGAAGGTTTTTGTAAGAAAGTGAGATATTGTAGAATACCTTCTAAGTTATCCAAACACCTAGTTTTTAGGTGAGTAGATTATATTCTAAACTAGGATATAATATAGCAAAATCTTTAGGAATATATGGTTTCCAAACACCCCCTTAACATATTTGCAATGCTTATTTAACCTTGCCCAACAAAATCCCTACATGTTTAAATTAATGGGATTGGGCAAAGTTCATGATGAGACAAAGAAGAATAGGAGAGATGGGTTCAGATCCAAATCAGATAAGGAAATATGTTTTGGGCATTCCAAGTGAGTTCATACATGAATTTGGTTCCCACATTGTATGGTATGGAAATGGGTTGTGCATAATCAAAACAAAATCCAAAACCATTTGATCCATCAACAAAATCCAACAAGAAATATGGCAAAACAAAAAGGAAAAACAAAAATAAAAATAAAAATGAGGAAAGCAGAAGAGGCTTACCGAAATATCAGATAGAGACGAAAAGAGGAGAGAGATGTAGAGGCAACACCGGCAGAGAGGCAACGGGGGGGGAGTCCGAGCAGAGGCAGCGGCGAGAGAAAGCGATACCGTTTTCGAGCGAGAGAGACAGCAAGAGAGAGCAGAGAGATCGAGCACAGAGAGATCGAGAGAGAGAAATAGCAGAGAGAGAGAGAGAGTGCGAGAGTGAGAGAGAGACAGAGAGAGAGGGCGAGACTGAGAGAGATCTAGCAGAGAGAGTGCGAGAGTGAGAGAGAGAGACAGAGAGAGGGCGAGAGTGAGAGAGATCTAGCAGAGAGCGAGAGTGATAGAACAGAGAGTGAGAGTTAGAGTGAGAGAGCAGATAAGAGTGAGCGAGGCGCAGGAGAGAGGGAAAAGAGACGCGTGGTGGCGGGAGAAAAAAATTGGTGGGAAATTTTCCTTCCAATTTTTTTCTGAGCAAAAAATAAAATTTTTGTCAGTAAATTTTTTTTTTTAAACAAGCAGAAAATTCTACCAATCTTTACCGATGTTTTATATTAAACATCGATGATAAATTTTCCGAAGCTACATTTCGTCGGTAAATAAAAAATTATCGGTAAAAGACTCTGATTTTTAATTTTCCTAAAAATAAAATTAAACATTACCGACGTTTTACAAAAAATGTCGCTAAATGTTCATTTTATAGACGTCATATAATTCGTTGATAATAGTCTCTGATAGTTTTACCAACGTAAAATAAAATAAAAAAAAGATTTTTTATATTTTTCTATATTTTACTATAAAAAATAAAATAAAATAAAATACTATATTTTACCGAGTTTTTATTAAAAGAAAATGTCGGTAAAAGGTGCAGTTTTACTGACGAAATTAGAAAACGTCGGTAAAATCTAACTTTTACCGACGAATTTATGAAAACGTCGCTAAAAAACGTCGGTAAAAGTGCAACTTATTGTAGTGAAACATATGAATTTAATGCGTTCGGATGCATTAATTTTTTGCGATCATGTGGCTGCCTATATCTAATGTGTTAGACCCTAGGTTGTTTGCAATTTGATGTCTGGCATAAGCATCATAATTCAACCATCACATAGTTTCACATTTCATAAGTTTCATCTTGAAAATCACTCTTTTGAATTAACCATGTTTTTGCTTCATATAAAACTCTTTATGGTTGATTTAAATTTTGATTTTAAATGTGTTTTATTGTTAAAATATTTTACAAAAACACCTTACTATTCTGAGTGTTCACTTGGTTTCAAAGTTATACTTTTCAAAAAGCTTCTGAACTTCAGAATTTCAAAACTGACCATATCGTCAGTCAGAATTTCGGTCAGGTATCGGCTAACCGAAAATGCATCTGAAGCTGACCGAAAGCATTTCGGTTAGAAAACCAGAGAGTTGGTTTCTAGACCAAATTTCACTATCGGTCAGAATTTCGGTTAGGTAACGGTTATTCAAAATATGACCGTTAGCTTGTGACCGTTGGGAATCTCGGCTAGTCGAACTCTGGATTTCGGCTAACCGACATGTAGCCGTTGGGCCAGTTTTTCTATAAAAAGCAAGTTCATTCCAAAGTATTTTATGATGATTGGAGAGACCATTTTTGGTGTTTTAAGAGCCCAAGCAAATGGAATGAATTAAGGGATCTTAATTGGTCCAAATGGAAAGTTAAAGCTTGATTACAAGAAGTTCAATTCTAATAAGCTTTAATTTCCTTTTTCATATGGTTCATGCTTTGTTTTAAACCTTTGGAAAATATTTTCTAGCATGTTAACTATGTTGTGTGGAATCCATATACTACACAATTTAGGGGTGTACAAAAAATCCGTCAATCCGTCAATCCGATCCGATCCGCGGATTTTAATCCGATCCGAAGGCCAACGGATTGGAAATTGTGTAATCCGTTAGCAACGGATCGGTGGCGGATTTCATCCTTAATCCGCAGATTCAATCCGATCCGATCCGTTGTCATTAAATATAAATTAAAAAATTTATATATAAAATAAGAAAAAAAAATGTAAGGAGTCACTAACCTTATGAATAGAATAGACATACAGCTCTCAACTCATGCCCCTTTAATTCAGTGGCTTCAAAATTTATGTGTTTTTTCTTCTTTCTTTTTCCATGTAATGTACAGTAACAGATTGAACGGATTAATCCGATCCGATCTGCTCCTCCACGGATCGGATCGGATCGGATTTCAACAGTAATGGATTGGTGACGGATTACAAATCCGTCAATCCGAAGGTAACGGATCGGTGACGGATTTGGCCCAATCCGCACCAATCCGATCCGTGTACACCCCTACTACACATGACCCAAATTTCACCAACACATTTGTGAAAGGTGAGTCATCATTCTCATGCACTCACTCTCCATTGCCCAATACAAAATGTCATTATTGTGGTAATGAAGGGCATTTCACATTCGAGTGCAAAGTAAGAAAAAGTCATTTGTTTAAACCTATCTATGAACCTAAAAAGGAAAATCTAATTCTATGAAGGTTAAGGCATTTAAATCAAAGGAAGACTCTAGAAAGTTTCAACAAATTAAAACATCTCAACAAGAGTCTCCTAAGATAGATTTTAAAGAGACAAAACAAGTAAAAAATGGTCAAATTAAATCTATCAACAAGAAACCTCTCACTTTACCTCCTTTAACCTTGGAAATGAAAGAAATTTTGAAAAATATTGAAAGATTAAAATTAAAATTCAAAAGACAAAAAGAAGGAGGAAAAGTTAAAAGAAATGAGAAGAACACAAAGAAAACACGACACCAACCACCAAAGACTAATCACCATTTTAAATTTGTCAAACCTCAAAGATTTGATGATAAGTTTAAAAGATTTCAAAATTTATCTCCTATAGTTCGTGGAATCTTAAACATAGGCTCAAAGGCTCAAAACCTTAGATGGATACCTAAGGTTAGGCTATTAGAAAAATACTAAGGCCTTGCAGTGCCGGCCCTAGGGACAACCCACACAGGCGGTCGGCTGGGGCCCCAAAATTTGGCATCCAATCGGGGGCCCCCAAATCAACAAAAAAATCATCGAAACCCACCTCTGCCTCGTCTAAATCCTGGCCCAAAATCACCGAAAAATTCATCGAAATCCTGGCCCAAAATCACCGAAAAATTCGTCGAAATCCTGAATGACGCTGGATCGGGCAGTCAGGCTGGAAAATCCGGTCTGAATATATTTTTTCCTCCTAAAATCACCGCCACACCCAAACCCAGCCACCCTATCCAACCTTTGTCAAAACCCCTTCGTCCCTCCAGCCTCCTCCAAATCCCACCCAGCAGAAGATTAAAAAAGAAGAAGAGAGAAACAGAAAGAAGAAATAGAAGACGACGGAAGAAGGAGAACTAGAGAAGGTCTGAGTGACTGAGTTCTGCCGTTCTGGAACTGGAAGCCAAATCCGCACCAATCGTTCTGGATTCCAACCGCCATCAACGCCTTTGGCTCCACTGCACCAAGGCGCCGTCGCCGCCGTGACGCCGTCCAGCAACGGGCAGCCCGCTCCACTGCACCGTCAACCCCATCACCAGACGCTAGTGCCTTCGGCCTTCCACCCCCATCTCCAGATGTCCTCTCCGTTTTCTCTTCTTGCTTTCCAAGTAGCATCACTGCATCAGGTAAAGCCTCTTCTTTCTTTTGCTTTCTTTCTGCACGCATCCCAAGGGCCTCTCTCCCACACGTCACACGTGTCTGCTTATCTCTTTGGAGGCTTGGACCCAGCCTGCAGTTCCGATCTGACCTGATTTCAGTGCGGGCCCAACCTGAACCCAGCCCACTAGCAGTTTTTAAAAAAAAGAAAAAAATAATAAAAAAATTGTTTTTTATTTTTTTTATCATTTATTGGTGGGTATACGGGTAGGGCCATACTTTAGGAACTCACCTAGGGCCTTCGAAAACTCAGGGCCGCCCCTGAGGCCTTGTAATTAGAGTAGACCAACCCCCTCTCATAAGTTATATATTTTGTTGGTCCTAAGTCTAAATGTTTCAAACCTTCTTAGTATTTTCTATATGTTTAGAATTTCCAATTGTTTGAGAATTATTTGTTGAAAATGCATTTTTGAATTCAAAATGTACTTTATATTAAAATGCATATGTTTTATCAATTTAAATTGAAAAAGATTTTCTTTTATTTTGATTATATTTCTTATGATCCTTTAATTGTTCTTCATAGTTAAATCAATCATAATACACCCTAACTATTGATCATAAGTCAAAATTTTATTACCTGCAGTTTTAATTCATAATTCTATAGAATTTGGCTGACCGAAAACACTCTGGGGCGATATAAACCCAGCGCGCAGAACTATTCTGTTCTGTTTCGTTTCTCCTTGACTCATCTTCAAACCTAGGGTTTTCCATCTCCTTCTCCAAGCTGTTGCCCGTCTTCCAAGATCAAGATCTCCATCTCTTTTGAAAAAAAAAAAAAACGAGTCCGATCATCCTCCTCAGCTAGGCGTCTCTTTTGATTGAACCCTCACGAGCTCACTGTTCATCTGTTGTTCGTTTGGGAGCAGTGGATCGCTGGCTTGAAGATTTTCTACATCTCTATTGTGTTTTCTCTAGCATTTCCAGAGACCCTCCAGGAGCATTCAGTCCTTCACCCAGTCAAGCTCTCCAAATCGTGTGTTGGCCTCTCCTACTACTGTGCATGTTTTGGGAGACCCAACGTCCGTTTCAGGTTCTGTTTGGGTGGTCTTTGGCTATTCTCTCACTATGAATGGATGCATGTAGATTTATTTCATTTGTAGACACTTTTGTCCAAATTTGAGGAGCTGAGATCAGTGATTATACCAAGCTTCAATTTCTGCACACCAAGTGTTTGACAGTTTGTCTGAACCACTTTTTCATCTCATTTCAGCTTCTGTCATTACTCTTTTCAAGTTACATCTTTGTGCATTTGATCTCATCCTCTTTCTCTCATCATCTTTCATAGCTGTGCTCTAAAATTTTTCAAAAAATTCCTACTTGAAACTCACTGTGCACTCCATCTGTTTGTCAAAATGCCTCCAAAATCGAAGAAAGCCACTACCAGTCGTCCTCTTAAGAAAGGAAAAGCCACAGCTTCATCTAGTAGGCCCCATTGAGGAAAGCACTGATGGTAGTTCATCCCCATCTCCTCCACCTCTTTCAATTGAGTTGAAACATGACTCAAATATTTTGCAAGGTCTTCATAAAAAGCCCATTGTTGTTGAGAGGAGAACTGTAGTACAAAGAATTCTTACCAAGGGCTATGATCTGAATGCGGCACTTGGTAGAGTAAGATGGGAAGGGATTCTACATTAGGGAGAAAATGCATATTCAACTCTAGTAAAACTCATGTATGCATCCATCTCCAACACTGCTGTTAGTAACAATGCTTGTTCTTTCACCATTTCTTTTGTGGATAGGGATGAAGTCATTACTCCTCAGAAAATAGGTTCAATCATGGGTATCCCTTGTTCTCAGAATGGTATATCTTTTGTGTCTGATTCTCCTTCTGAGGATGAGAAAATTAAAGCTACCCGCGACATTTGTGGTTTTGACTGTCCATGGGACAACAAAAAACACCACTTAACTATCAACTCTCTAATTCCTTTATATCGGATAATTCATCAAATCTTCACATATAATGTTTATCCGAGAGGTGGGAATAGGACCGAACTCACTCTCTATATGGTTAGCGTCCTATCCAAGGTAGTGACAAATACTGCTATTTATCTACCTTCCATCATCTGCCATACAATCATCAAATTCCACAACAATCCAACTCAAAAGAATGCAATCCCTTTTGGTTATTTGATGACCCAATTGGCTGTCTCTTTTGGCATGTCCATACCCCATGAGCAACCCATCCTCAAGACTCCATTTTCATTGACCAATCTGAATCAGATGAACCTTATTCCAAATCCTCAGATTCTCATAGCAGATGATCCTCCCTTGGCACAAGAGCCACCTGTTTCTCCACCTCCTATTCATCGTGCCCCATCTTCTACACACACTCCTGGTCCTGGTCCTTCTTCATCAAGCACATCTCAAGATTGGAGGGCAGCAATGGAGAGAGATATGGCTTACGTGAAGAAGAAGCAGAAGAAGCAAGCAAAAACTATGAACAAACTATTCAAATATCTCTCCAATATTTCCAAAAGCTGCAGAAGGGATGATGTTGCTGGTTCACCTTTTCCATCTCCTCCATCTCCAGACTCAGACTAGGGAGTCATCCTTGTTTTTCACTACATTTTGTTATGATTGGTATATTCTTGGTGGTGTATTTTTGTTGGAAAAAGGATGGAATGTTTTGTTTAAGGATGTTATTTATATTTCTGCTTATGTTTATGGATGGTTTATAATTAGGTTTATGTCTTTGTCATTTATCAGTTGTAAGACTTTCAATTTCATTTTATGAATGACATATTTTGATCTATGAATCATCTCAATGTTATCAATTGTGAGGATATCAATATTATGTTACTTTGAAAGGTATATTTCTTGCATATGAGTTTTATTTGCAGATTTTTAGCAATTTGATGTCAATGGGGGAGAAGAAAGAAAGATAGGAAGAGAAGACAGAAAAAGAGGAAAATAGAAACAAGAAGAAAGAAATGTAGGCGCAAACACTATAGGGGAGAAAAGAAAGAAAAAGGGAGAAACGAGAAAAGAAATATGAAAACACCATTGCTAGAACAATGGGGGAGAGCTAGAAAAGCTAGAACAGTGGGGGAGCAAAGGAAGAAAGAAAGAACAATGAAGTAGCCGAATGGACTGTTGTGAAATGAATGGTTTATGTGTGATGTATTCTTAAATGTTTCTTAGTCTTTTTAGTGTTGTTTGCCATCAAATTGCAAAGGGGGAGATTGTTAGACCCTAGGTTATTTGCAATTTCATGTCTAGCATAAGCATCATAATTCAACTCATCACATAGTTTCACATTTCACAAGTTTCATCTTGAAATTCACTCTTTTGAATTAACCATGTTTTTGCTTCATATAAAACTCTTTATGGTTGATTTAAATCTTGATTTTAAATGTGTTTTATTGTTAAAACATTTTACAAAAACACCTTACTATTCTGAGTGTTTACTTGGTTTCAAAGTTATACTTTTCAAAAAGCTTCTGAACTTCAGAATTTCAAAACTGACCATACCGTCGGTCAGAATTTCGGTCAGGTATCGGCTAACCAAAAATGCATCTGAAGCTGACCGAAAGCATTTCGGTTAGAAAACCAGAGAGCTGGTTTCTAAACCAAATTTCACTATCGGTCAGAATTTCGGTTAGGTAACGGTTAACAGAAAATTTCGGTCAGCCGAAGTTTGGAAAGTTTCAAAATATGACCGTTAACTTGTAACCGTTGGGAAACTCGGCTAGCTGAACTCTGGATTTCGGCTAACCAAAATGTAGCCGTTGGGCCAGTTTTTCTATAAAAAGCAAGTTCATTCCAAAGTATTTTATGATGATTGGAGAGGCCATTTTTGGTGTTTTAAGAGCCCAAGCAAAGGGAATGAATTAAGGGATCTTAATTGGTCAAAATGGAAAGCTAAAGCTTGATTACAAGAAGTTAAATTCTAATAAGCTTTAATTTCCTTTTTCATATGGTTCTACCATGCTTTGTTTTAAACCTTTGGAAAATATTTTCTAGCATGTTAACTATGTTGTGCGGAATCCATATCTTATTTAATCTTTGATTCATTTGTTTTGGATTCCACCTCTTGATTCAAATAGTTGAATGTACGTTAGCCATGTGACTATGACAAAATCAAAATGATCGAGATTGTTGATTTGGTTGATCTAGTCGATTACATCATTCGGGTAAATTTTTTACTCGATCGGGTTTAAAAAGTCCGTAAATCGCAATACAATTGATAGTAAATTATACCTTGTGCGCTAGTTGAATGTAGAGTATCACCAAAGCCAGGGCATAATCATGACAATCTAGATCAATGATTTCTTTTTAACTATTGATTAAATTATTTGCGTAAAATTTTAGCTCGATCGGGTTCAAAAAACTCATTCATCGAGGTGCAAAATCATTAGGAACATGATTTGTGATTGCTGTACAAGTTTTATTTGCTAGATTTTTGCCGACTAAATATTTTAGTCGGGAATTACTTAGAAACAATAGCCAACCAAATAATTTAGTTGGTAAATATGAAGTGAAATTTCCGACTAAAATATTTAGTAGGAGTTGATCAAGTACCCGCGATTACTTCCCGGGAAGTGAGTTGGCGAAAAAAAAAAACACAAATTCGCCGACTAATTTATTGTTTGGTAGGGAAAATATTTGATTTTGGCGACTAAAAATAGATTAGTCGGCGAATTTGTTCAATTTTGCCGATCAATATTTATTTCGTCGGTAATTGTTCGTTATTTGCCGACTAACGTATTTTAGTCGGGAAATTTAGTCGGGAGTGGAGTGATTTGTTGTAGTGCCTCCATCTTTTGACTAAACTCTTTTGTTAGTAAATGTTAACAAAATGATATTTTCATACATACAATGTTGTCCTTAAACTAAAAATAAAGATTATGTTATTAAAGATGGAAACTTATCTATTTTCCATAATCGAGAATGAAAAGATTAATAATAACATAACTTAGTAAAATTACAACCCCATAATGTGAGCATGCGGAATAAAAGCTAGCCAAAACAAATTAATCACTCCACTAGTCATCAAACAGCAAAGCGATACATAATATCACTGCATCATCTGCAAAAAAAACTACAATTTGGCAACATATAACATGCTTAATGTGATGGCATTGGGCTTAATTAGTATCCACAAAGTGACCTAATCAAAAAGCAACATTATCCATCTTAAATTTGGAAAAAAAAAATAGTGATTTATTTATAGAAATCACATGAATAACACTTTACAGAATCATGGAGAGGCAGGATATAATCAAAATAACACGCATAAACATATAATAAGTCAGAAACCTGGTAATATGATTCAGAAAGAAATGTTATGTAAATTAGTTAATTACTACCTACTATTGTGAATAAAAGCAAGGGGTTGATACAGAAGTTCCTTTGGTAGCTCACATAATGTAATTTGGTCTTTTTGTATATATTGATATAATGCTTTTATACATTTGTTTTCTTGTTTTTGTGTTTTGTCTTTTAATGCACTCTCTCTTATTGTTAACATAATTTTCAAGCAACTAATCTGGAAAAAAAAAAAGAGGCTAGAATGATGATGATGATGATGGTGCTACTTCATATAGGCCCCAAACACACTCAAAACTTGGCAAGGAAGGGATGTTAGTGAGCCACGACAAGTAACATTTTTGGTTGTCGGTTTGCAAAAGTAGCAGGCCCAAACAGGTGATAATAGTGTGAATTGTGGGGACTCAAATGCAGTACAAAGGCTGGATTGGTGTCTGACTTATGTGCTGGTCAAGGTCAGCGAGATGGACAGAAGCAACTCGCATCCAGTTTGAATTGAGCTGTAATCAAACAGCTGGTGAGAGTTAATTGCTAGTTTCAGACTAACCAATGAAACTCAACAGGACAGTAGTCAAGCAAGAGTTAAATATCCAATAGAGTTTAGCTTTTTTTTAGGCTATCCAAAGGTTGTGAACTGAATAATAACAGGATCTTCAGTGACGAATGAAATGAGACAACATTCTACACTGACCTTTTTACTTATATGATGTGACCCTAAAATGGCTTAAATAGCATCAATATTTGCTTTTCCCTAACCAGCAGGCGCAGAAACTTCATGGCAAAAGAAACAATACAATGACACACAAATCTCTGAATTTTAGGGATGTACGACGGGTCTCATGCCTGGGTCAACTAATCACTCCAAGGAATTGGGTCTCGTGCCAAAAGCTTTCACAAATCACTTGAAAAAAGGGATACTTTCACTCGGAGCATTTCAGTCAACACAAAAATCATCATACAGAAAACTACAATAATTATTTAGGTGTGACCCTACAATGGCTTCAATAGCAATGACATAAAGAATAAATAAACAAAGGACCTTTAAAACATATTGTCCCTTGATGAAAGCAACATGCCAATCTTAGCCGTCCATGATGACATTGTTGCAGAATTAGATGATGGCACTATGTCCCAAAGCCTCATGCTACTAAGTACATCATCAAGAATACTAAAAGAACATGCTTATAATTCAAATCATGCCCATAAATGCCTGCTCCTTCACTTCAATCTTCACCATTTATCACGCACAAAACATGATACGGTGATTGGCTATTCAATAGATATTGATCATGACCCATGTGGCTGCCTTTTATTGATGTTGCATTATGTTGCAAGAATGCAACATTTAGAACTAGGTGGGAAACAATGGATAATGATGAGTCTAAACTTCAAAATCTAAAGAAATAACCAAACCAAACCAAGCCTTTTCCCACTAGGTGGGGTCAGTAGGGGTGTACATCGGGTTTCAAAACCCGGCCCGACCCGGTCCGACCCGGACCTAATCGGGCGGGTGACATAAGGTCTTTTACTCGGGTCAGGGTCTTACCCGGCCCGATAAGTCCTTATCCGAACCGAGTTCCGGGTTAAGAAAGTGTGGTTAAACGGGTGACCCGATAACCCGGTTATATTTTTTTTATATATATTTATTTGTATATATATACAAATATATACAAATAAACATTAAAAATATATATATTATATTTACTGTATATATATATTTATAGTATTTTTTATCTCAATTATTGAAACTTTTAGTTGTTCTAAAAAAAATATTTTAAACTTTATAATTAACCGGGTGACCCGGTAACCCGGTAACCCGAACCCGGATAACTCGGATATAGTTTACTGGGCATTCGGGTGGGTTTCTTGTGTTTATAAAATTACCTGGATCGGGTCAAACCCGGCCCGATAACCCGGGATCCGACCCGATGTACACCCCTAGGGGTCGGCTATATGGATTTGACGATGCCAATCAAATATATTTAGGGTCGTATCCTCCGTTAGATCCATGTAGGCAAGGTCATGTTTAATAGTTTCTTTCCAACTTCTCTTGAGTCTCCCTCTCCATCTCCTACTCTTGGCAATCTCTATATTTTCACACCTTTTAACAGGTGCCTCCGTTGGACGCCTTCTAACATGATCGAACCATCTCAGTCGATTTTCTCTCATTTTATCTCCAATCGGTGCTATTCCTACTTTGCCCCTAATATCCTCATTCATAATCCTATTTCAAAATCTGAAGAAATATAATGTTAAAATTTGAACCAACTGCATATCTAATACCTTAGCTATTAAATCCACTCTTTCACTACACACTCAAGTTAAGCAAGCAAGGTTGCTATCATTTTCCCATGATACTAGGAAGAAGTTTATGATCAAGGTTTCATTATACCATAAATTATGGTCTAATAACTTTCTAAGATTTCTTTCAATTAGGATCTAAATGTAATGATACTTGTAAGGACAATTTTGTCGAGGAGAAGTATGGCTGTGCAATTCTCCTATCAGAGCTGAGCTAACCCTCTTTTCTTCAGTTGAATCCTCTTCTATTGAGAAAAAGACCTGTTTAAGAGCATAAAACACAGTGAAATTTGATCGGATTGTTCGATCGGAATCTCTCTGATGCCTAAATTAGAATCAATCTTGTTTCAGAAAGATCAAGAAAAGATCATGCCTCCTCCCTCTTCGTTTTTCCCCTTATATTCTTCTTACCTGGGTTTCTCCATTCCCCCACGTCCAGCCGCTGGTCCTGGTCATTCAGGGGTTCATGGCCTCCCCGTCGTGGGTGGTTTCTCTTCTGGTTCGGTCACCTCCTCCTTCTTTTCCGCCAACTATCTTCCATTTTCCCCACTTACTGCGCTGGGCAGTTTGGGCCAGCCTGGGATAGTTATGTTGTCTGGACCTAATCTAGTCCAGTTCCGAATTGGTTTCACAAACTAATACAAAGAAGGTCCCAATCCTGAATGGATCCTCGGGTCGAGTCAGTCCTTTAGGTCATGTCAGTTTCAGCCCGGACCTGAGTAAATTACCTCTCACAATTGCCCCCCCCCAAGCGTCCTTTCTCCTCTCTGTTTCCCGAGAAGAAAGGAGGCTTGCAGTACATTCGTTTCCACGTGGCGCCTCCGGAATTGTTGCCCTGTCACACCAGCCTCCCGACATCTCTTCATCTTTATCATTCGCGCCTCTTTCGGGATTTCATAAATCCTTTCAAAGGAGACGCTCCTCTTCATCTTGCCTCATCTGAACCGCCTCACTTGAATCACTTCTTCGTCTTCTCTAAGACCCTTCCTGTGAAGACTCTGGCCTTGATCCATCTTCGCCGTTTCTCTTTCCCCCAACTGTAAGTCCTTCTCCCTTTCTTGCTTGCTCATTTGTTATTTCCTTCCCTCTTTTTTTTTTTAGAATGGGCGATCTTAGTTTTCTCCTCAACTCTCTGGAAGGGCTCGCTGAGTTTAGGCGTAAGTACGACATCCCTTCGGATGTTCAGATTCGCGCGCCCCTTCCCAGAGAGTCCCATGACAAAGGTTCCCGCGAAGGCATGCCCTTCCCAACCATTGCCATAGTCAAGGGTGGCGTCCGCTTTCCATTGGACCCCCTTCTCGTTTGCTTCCTCTCATTTGTAAATCCTTTTCCCCTCCAATGTGCCCCCAACCTATTTCGTATTGTGATGGGGGTGGCCGCGCTGAACAGAATGCTCGGCACCAACCTTGGAGTGTTTGACATTCTCTCCTGTTATTTCCTTATCCCTCTAAACAATCAAAAGACTGTTTTCTATTTGAATTCTCACTACCAAAATAGGCTTCTCATCCACTATCTTCCGGCTCAAACAAGCCTAGCAAAGGGGACTACGTCATTATTAGCGGCAACTGGGAGGCGCCGACCACCTGGGGTGGGGTCAGCCGAGAAGTAACCCGAGCCCTAAGTTACCCTTGGTCGGCCCTTCTTGCATTATGTTTCGTTCTTTATATGCATCGCATCCCCTTTCTTTGTCTCTGTTTTTTTTTATACAACTCCTCATCCTGTCTTTTCTTGCGGATTCCACAATCAATCAACTCCCCTATTCTCTTCTTCGCACTGAGGATCTGAACACGGTCCTTGCATACAGCGGGCCTCCCGAGCAATTTGGCCGGGGCCGAGCTGCCCATATTTTGCTTGGATATACAACGATCCTACGATAGCATTTTAGCCGTTCCATCTTGGCATAGCCTCGGAGTCAATCCTGGAGAGCCCTTTCATCGTCCGCTGCGGAGGAAAGTCTCAGCAGTGAAGACGCTAAAGCCTTCGGGTTGGGATAGAACAGTCAGTACTCACTCTTCAGCCTCCCAGCATTCTTCCAATCCTTCTCCTGCTGTCGATCAATCTACTCCCTGGTTAGAGACAAATTTCTAGGAAATCGTCTCAATCCAACACTTCTTCCTTCTCTTATTCAAAGCAGGTTCCGATTTTAAACATATCGGACGGTTCTTCCTCCTCCTCGGATCTCGACAAGCCCTCTTCCACAATGACCATGCGCAAACCAAAAAATCTCCTTGGCAACCTTGGCGATTTTCCCTCTCCTGGAGCAGGCAAGACTTTCTCTTCTGATCCTCCTTCCATGCTCGGAAAAAGCCCTCCACCGATCCTCCTCTTGACCTTGGTTCGAAGAAGACCAAGGGTGGGTCTTCGGCCAAACCTGCCAACGACTTGGATTCGCTCTTCAGATGGTTGGAAGATAGCATGCCTCCTCTTCCTCCTCATTCGAACCTTCTTTAGGGCGAAAGAGCTCTCCGAGCTCCCTTCCCGAGTCTCGCCCTTCTTTGGGTGAGGGAATAGCCGGCTCTCCATCGGTGGCGCTTTAGTTAGGAAAGTCTATTCTTCTGCCTTCAAATATGGGCCTGCATGGCGCCATATTCGACCACGACCTAGTGTCTTCGGGAGTTCAGCACTGCCTCTTGGTAAGTCGGTTTGTTCTGCTCCTTCCTTTTATTTGGTCTGTCCCTTGGCTTCGATATCCCTTTCTCTTTTTCCTTAGGGGCTTCAGAAGTGGTTTGTCGCCTCAGATCTCATGGAGAAGACTCAAAAGCGAGTCGACGACCTGGAGTCGGAGCTCCTTGCTTCCCAGGTTGCTCGGCACTTGGTAGAGACCAATGCGTCTAATTCTTCCAAGGCTGCGAAAGTCGTGGAAGCTAAGGCTGTCGCTGCCATGAGTCACCTGATTGACAGCGAGATGGAGCTAGAAGTCCTTCGTTCCAAGATTTCTAAGATGGAGGTGGAGATGCGGGATGTTGCAGAGAAGTCGAAAGATGCAGTCTTTGATGAGATTGAAGCGATTTACCTCGAGCAGGTTGAGCAAATAAAGATCCTCATGTTCAAACGGGGATATGACGTGGGCCTTGGTGATGCCGGTGTTCCTGACGACTCCGCTCTTTGGGCCAAGCATGCAATAGCGCCCGAGGCTCCTCCATCCTAGTTGTCGTCTGCTGAGACTTCTACTCGGGACCCTGCTGGGGTGGTTAGCTCGCCTGTAGCCGACGAAGGCGTGCTCCATTGGTTGCCGACCTGGTTTCCCCTGCCTCTGAAGACCTTAAAGTTGTTTGAATACCTATCGTTCATGTTGCTTGATGTATTTTGTTTTTTTTTTAAATGCCCAAGCTGTGGGCCATACATATTGATGTCCTCTTTTCATTTCCTTTCTATATGAATGAAATTGTCTATTTCTACTGCCACTATCGGCCTTTATCCAAACTCCCTTTAACCCAATGTTTGCATCGTCATGCCAAAACATTGGTTAAAAGGAAATCAGTGCTGCATACCTAGTTTGGGACACTCCTAGTTAGGATTTTTTCCTTCGGCACGAAGTAATAGGCTTGTTTCTACCCTTTATTTTAAGGCCTTAGCCCCATAATGGCAGGGTTATCCCGAAAGGAAATTATTCTTAGTGCGGGTCCCTGCTATAAGATTTGAGCAATTTCCTTGTTGGCACAACATCATAGAATAATGAATAAGAACTCAAGATAACAGAATTTTCATAAATAAAATGCAAGATACAAGAGTGATAACTCCTCAGGTACAGAGGTTAAAAATAGATTTCTTCAGATTTGCCACGTTCCAAGGCCTTGGCAATGTTTTTTCTTCGAGTGTCTCAAGGTGGTATGCTCCTGTTCCTCCAACAGAAGTGACCCTGTATGGTCTTTCCCAGTTCGGCCCAAGTTTGCCGTGGTTGGGGTCATTTGTACCTGGGAGTACTCTTCTCAGGACTAAGTCTCCGACCTTAAACACCCTGGTCCTGACCTTCTTCTGGATATTCCGACCTAACTGTTGCTGGTAGGCAGCTAACCTGATTAGTGACTGCTCCCTGCGCTCCTCTACTAGATCGAGCTGCTCGGCGATTCTTTCTTTGTTTCTCTCATGGTCATAACCCTCTGTCCTCATGGTCGGTAGCCCGACCTCCAGTGGGATCACTGCTTCCATTCCATATGCTAGAAAGAAAGGGGTTTCCCCAGTTGACCTCCGTGGGGTAGTTCGGTAGGCCCATAGGACGCTAGAAAGTTCGCTTACCCTTCCCCCTTTTGCTTCATCCAGTCTTTTCCCTTTATGCCATCAGCAAGGTTTTGTTGGAGTTTTCAGCTTAGCCATCACTTTGTGGGTAGACAGGGGTCGAGAAGTGATACCTGATGTTGAATCGCTCACACAGGTTCCTGAAAACTTTCCCTTCGAATTGCTTTCCATTATCCATCACCAATGCCTGAGGTATTCCAAATATGGTTATGATGTTTTTCTAGAAGAACTTCTCGGCATCAGTTTCCTTGATGTGGATCAATGGTTTCGCCTCTACCCATTTGGTGAAATAATCAGTGGCTACAGTAAGAAATCTGAAATTACCTGTAGCTCTTGGCATTGGTCTGACAATATCGATCCCCCATTTATCAAAAGGCCATGGACTCAATATTGAGTTTAGTTGCTCGGCGAGCTGATGGATGTCCTTGTCAAAGCGTTGACACCTTTCACATTTCTGGATGAACTATAAGGTATCCTTTTGCATGTAGGCCACCAGTATCCTTGTGACATTGCTCGGTGGGCCAAGCTCCGACCACCAATGTGCCCCCCACAGCATCCTTCGTGGATTTCCCATAATAAGATCGGAACATCGTCAGGGTTGACGCACTATAGATATAGTCCTGAGTAAGACCTTTGATAGAGCATGTTGGTTGGCGACAACCAAAACCTCGCAACCCTTCTTTTGATCTTCAAGCTTTTTTTTGGATTTTTTGGAAGCGTACCATCCTTCAAGTATTCCTTTATCGGTGTCATCCAGGTTGGAGCGTCGCCTTCCTGCTCGGCGTTCATGACCTCATGTCCCTCAATGCTAGGTCATGCCTGGTAGTCAACGATGACCTCCCTTCGTAGTTCAGACTTTATAGCGGTAGCCAAGCTGGCTAAGCTATCGGCATGTGAATTTTGCTCCCGACCAATCTGCTTTACTTCGACTTTCCCTATTTCTTGGATTAAACGATTTGCTTTTGCAACATACGCGGCCATCTGATCATCCCGAGTAGCATATTCTCCAGTAATTTGATTGGCAACTAGCTGTGAGTCGCAATGAGCGATTAATTCCGTGATCTTAAGCTCCTAGGCCATCTTGAGTCTAGATAACAGCGCCTCGTACTCAGCTTCATTGTTTGATGCATCGAATCCCAATGTAACAGCCCGTTCGATCACTCCTCCTTCTGGCATTATGAGTACCACACCAGCGCCTGCTCCCCGCTAATTGGATGCTCCATCAACATATAATTCCCACTGTTTGTCAATACAAGGCCAACCATCATTCCAAGCAAACTCTGTTTGCTCTAGATGCTCCCTATGTGTGAACTCGGCAATCACCTGGCCTTTTATCGAGCTTCTGGGAATTATTTTAATATCATGCTCGCTGAGATCTATTGCCCACTTTACCAATCTTCCAAAAAGGTCGGCCTTTTGCAGAATCGTCCGAAGAGGATGCTCGTGAGGACTTTGATCGTGTGGGCCTGGAAATAGTGCCTTAGCTTTCAAGCTGCACATACCAAGGCCAAGGCTAGCTTTTCAAGTGGCAGGTACCTCGTCTCCGCGTCTAATAGGGTTTTGCTGACAAAGTAGATCGGCTGATGTTGCTTTCCCCACTCCCTCATTAGGGCTGCTCTGACTACATGATGAAACACCGCCAAATGTAACACCAGCTCCTCTCCAAGGCTTGGAATGGAAAGGATTGGGGGGGGGGGAGCTTAGATATTGCTTGATTGGTGCAAGTGCCTCATCGCATTTCTCGTCCCATATTTTTCTGTGCCCTTTTCTTTAGGGCGAGGAACATGGGTCGGCACTTGTCCAAGTTCCTTTTTATAAAGCGATTAAGGGCAGCAAGCATACCTGTCAACTTTTGCACTTCCTTCTGTGAGCTGAGTCGCTCCACTTTTGCACAGCTGTGACTTGGTCGGGGTTAGCCTCTATCCCCCTCTGAGTCACGATGTATCCTAGAAATTTGCCCGAGCTACCCCCGAATGAGCATTTCGAGGCATTCAACTTCAATTTGTACTTCCGTAGGATGTCGAACATGGTTTTTAGATCATCTTCATGAGTGACCTTCTCTTTCCTTTTAATCACCATATCATCAACGTAAGCCTCCACAGTCCTACCAGTCAAATCTTGAAATATTTTGGTGACTAACCTTTAGAATGTTGCCCCCGCATTCTTAAGCCCAAAGGGCATTCTCTTGTAACAGAATGTCCCCTTTTGCGTTATGAATGTTGTCTTCTCCTGGTCGGCCTCTTCCATTGCGATTTGGCGATACCCTCGGTATGCATCTAAGAAGCTCATGCATTCATGCCCTGTCGTGGAGTCCACAAGTTGATTCAGTTTTTGGAAGTGGGAAGCTGTCCTTGGGGCAGGCCTTGTTTAGGTTGGTGAAGTCCACGCACACCCGCCACTTTTTATCCTTCTTCGGGACAACAATCGTGTTGGATAGCCATTTGGGGTAATGCACCTCCCGTATGGCATCTGCTTCAAGAAGCTTGTCGACCTCCTCATTGACCGCTGCTCGGCAATCTGGGGCGAGCTTCCTCTACTTCTGCATTACCGATTTTGCCTTCGGGTCTAAGCCTAGCTTGTGGCAAATGACCTCGGGGTCAACTCCTGGCATCTCGTGCGGGTTCCATGTAAAGATATACACGTTTTGATTGAAAAGCTGAGCTAAGTTGTCCTGCTCTTCTTTGGTCATCGATACTCCAATCATCCAATACCAATCGGGAGATGGGGCGCCTCCCCTTTGCGCCAGAATTGTCTTCAATTCCTCCACAGCCACGTCGGTCTGGTCGGCATATTGACCTCCGCCCGCCGACCAACCTGGCTGTGATTGCTATTTTAGGCTTGACTCTCTATCCAAGCATATGCCTTCTTCTTCCCCCTTCTTGGCTTTTCCTTTGATTGCTGCGATTAAGCAACCCCTGGAGACTACCTAATCTCCCCTGATTTCCATCGTTCCTTTTCAAATTTGGGAAGTGGATCCTCTGATGATAAGTGGATGGGATTGCCCTCATGCGATGAATCCACGTACACCCCATGATGGCGTTATAGGGAGACAGATCGTCTACAACTAGAAATTCCATATCTAGGCGAATAGGGCCAGCGCCGACCTGCACAGTCACCAGGCCCAAAGGGTGGACTGCCTTCCCACTGAACCCGAATAAGGGTATTGAGGTCGGCTTCAAATCTGATTGCTGCAGGCCAAGCTTACCAAATAACCCAGCATACATGATCTCTGACGAGCTCCTCGGATCTATCAGCATCCTGCGGACATCATACTCCTGTATCCGTAGGGTGAGCACCAGGGCATCATTGTGTGCTTGGACCACATCCCGTAGGTCCTCGTCCGAGAATGCGATTTCTCCTTTGGTTCTTCCGACTTTGCTGACAATGCTCGGCTCTGTGGTCATTTGATATACCTCCTTCAAGTGGGCAGCCATCTTCCTCTGGTTTCTAACATATTAGGGTGTCATCTCGGTTGGACTCTTCGCCCCATGCACCACATCTATCACCCCCATAGGTGTCTCCTTCTCGGCGTCGCCTATTTCCTCTTTCTGTCCCGGGCTTCCCGGAACCTTTTTTGCACATGGATCCTCCACATATTCTTTCAGGTGTCCATCTTTCACTAGGTTTTCTAAGTGCTGCTTGAGCATCTGGCAGTTCTCCATCAGATGGTCGTTCTCTCCGGTGGTACGAGCACTAGAGGTTAGGATTCCGGCGCCCCGGATCACTTACCATCTTCAAGGCCTTTTGAAGTATGGCCTGTCTTTGATCTGATTCAAGATCTTGTAGATCGGATCCTTGAAGATAGTAAATACTCCTTCATAGGCTGTCCTAGTGAGGTCAGTTCGGGCTGCTCTCTATTCCGATCCTTCGTCGTATTCCCTTCTTCTTTTCCTCCTAGATCCGTCCTCTGCCGGGCGGGTCCACCTAGGCTCTAATGTGCCCATGTTCTCTTCCAGCTGTATGAGTTCCTCGATGCGTTCCATTAGCTCTCCTTGGGTGGTCGGGGATCGCTTTGTCAGAGACTGGCGACTCCTTAGACAACCATAGTTTGAAAGTTGCGACAGCCACCTGCTCGTTGCTCCCCTCTACCTCATTGTAGAGGAGCCAATATCGAGCGCTAAACTCCTTAAGTCTTTCTGAGCTTTGCTTCGTAAGAGATAGCAATGCTCCAACGTCCTTTGCTGTTTAGAGTTTGTCACGAAGCGTGTGACAAATGACCAGCCAAGCTCTCAAAAATCATGGATCGACCTTGGCTTCAGACGGGAAAACCATTTTAAGGTGAGGTTTCCCAGACTTGAGGGGAATACCTTGTGCATTAATGGCTCGTTCCCTATCCATAACGCCATAGAATGCTAGAAGTGCTGGACGTGGTCGGCGGGGTCCGAGGTCCCACCATAGACCTTAAGGTTTGGAATCGTGAACCGCCGAGGTGGGTCTGCCTTTTCTATCCACTTCGAAAATGGTGATTCGAAATTTTGAGCATTCCTCATGCACCTGGCTCTAGTGGGATTTTCTGGGGGGATCCTCCGGTCGGTCAGCGCCCTTTCTATTAGAGCCTGCACGTCCTTCTCGGCTAATCCCCATTGGGGCATTTTATTCTCGGGGCTTTGTCATTCCTCGTGCCTCGAGCTCGGAGGTCACCATCTCCTCGCCTCTGAGGTTGGGAACTCGACGTTCGGCTCCCTTCATCACTCGTTCTAGTCTTAGCTTGGCTAAGCCGAGCCCTTGAATCAAAGTGCTGGCCCCGTGGTTCCCTTGTTGTCCGGCGCCCTCTTTCTCGCGCCTGGATAGCAATTTCCTGGCTGAATGAGCGTCTCTGTTCTTTTTTAGCTATTTCCAATTCCTGCAATAAGCGATTAATTTTCTCTTGCTGTCGCTTGACTCCCTCGGCCATATCTCGAACAGCGTCTCTGCAAGTCTGCTCGAGCCGGCAATATGCACTTCGTGGCGGGCTTCATTTTGGGAGTCACCATTCAGTTTTCGGTGCGTTTCTCCCCGCGACTTTTCCACGGAAGGCGAAGCTGCTATCCGGCTTGGGCCTACTCGGTGGACTTCTGACCGGACTCGCTCTTTTGCTCCAACCGTCAGGATGGTCTGAATACTTTCCATGCAGGGGACGTATTCAAAATCCACCCCATCAGAGTGATTGGTCAGGGGATCCTTGCCCAACCGCTCGCGTTGCATTTTGGATCGTGTTTCCTCTGCCTAGGATGGGGGTCGTTTGGTTCGGGATGGTGATCCAGGGCTCTATTCTTTTTCTGCCATTTCTTTAGCAAAGCAGAGCGCGAGTGGATTATGTTTCCTCGCTCCCCACAAACGATGCCAATTGTAAGGATAATTTCGTCGAGGAGAAGTATGGCTGTGCAATTCTCCTATAGGAGCTGAGCTAACCATATTTTCTTCAACTGAATCCTCTTCTATTGAGAAAAAGACATGTTTAAGAGCATAAAACACAGAGAAATTCGATCGGATTGTCCGATCGAAATCTCTCCGATGCCTAAATTAGAATCAATCTTGTTTTAGAAAGATCATGTCTCCTTCCTCTTCGTTTTTCCCTTTATATTCTTCTTACCTGGGTTTCTCCATTCCCCCATATCCAGCCGTTGGTCCTGGTCATTCAGGGGTTCATGGCCTCCCCATCGTGAGCGGTTTCTCCTCTGGTTCGATCACCTCCTCCTTCTTTTCTGCCAACTATCTTCCATTTTCCCCACTTACTGCACTGGGCAGTTTGGGCCAGCCTGGGATAGTTCTGTTGTCTGGACCTGATCTAGTCCAATTCCAAATTGGTTTCACAAACTGATCCAAAGAGGGTCCCAATCCTGAATGGATCCTCGGGTCGAGTCAGTCCTTCAGTTAGGTCGGTTTCAGCCTGGACCTGACTAAATTACCTCTCACAATTCCTACCTATGTATCTTTATTAGGATCTCATAGTCATAGAGCTTGCTTTATTTGATATTGATAAATAATAGTTTGAACTCCCTTAGTTTATGAAAGATGTATTTTATATGTAAATTTATGTTGAGTATCTATTTATTCACTAAAAAAGTATATGTTGATACATCCATTTTGAAATGCATTAAACGCCGATTAAAGTAAACTATATAAATATCAAAATGGAACTGTGACATGGTTTAAAGTTATAGTTGCAAGGGGCGTCATGATAGGCCTTGAAAAGTGATTGTTGCCCATTTGGTAATTTTACTTGTCAAGTCAAGTTAAACATCAAATCAAAAGTACTTTTTACCAAAACTCCCTCCATCTTTAAAAAAAAAACAGTTAAAAAGCAACTACCTTTATTCACTAAAAGACAAAAGAACTTCATTTTCCCATAAAGAAAGTCAAGAATATTCCATTCCAAACAACTAAAAATAAAATACCATCATAACCCACTTATATTTTATTCCCTCTTTTTATTTCACTTCCCTCCACTTTATTTTAAAAGTAAAATGCCAAACGGGCCGGGAGACACAGTGAACTATATAATGATGGGTTCGCTGAAAAGAATATTTCAGAAGGTGAGGGTTGAAGGATAGAGGTGAGACAAAGATGGGACCTTGACCTTCCTAGGCTTATTTGATTTGCTAGAACCTAAGTAATCAATTTCCAACAAAGAAGGAATTGGTTGTGGATCTTTACTTGTGTTATTCAATTTTAGCCACTTAGAAGTTAGAAGCAATACATTTCTTAGAATTCCTAGGAATTAAATCTATGCAAACAAACACCTGTAGAGGACTTAATAGAAACGATAGAGATTGAAGGAATTAAATCAATTACATGTAGAGAAGGTCGAAAGCAACATAGGTGCGAGCATGGCCGTTGTGGCTGAGTTTGTAGGCAGTGACGCCACATACGTATATGCCCACTTTGCATTGGGATCTTAGGCTTGAAAGCTTCCTTTTTTCTTTGTCATTGTGCTGAAGATTTAAAATTCCCTATCCTCCATTACGATTTTTGATCCCCAACAACAGCAACAAAACCCTAGATGGAGTGAGAAAGAGAGGGACGCTCAAGCTTCAGTTATATGGATTTCCTTTCCTTGCATACAAAAAAACCCTAGGACTGCATCTTTTGAGAGGTAAAAAAAAAGAGAGAGGGGAGCAACTGAGAGAAAGAGAGAGGAATATGGAAAGAGAAGCTGAAGAAAGGATGGAGAAAGGGAGAGAGAATGTAACTTAGGTCTCAGGAGGTCGTAGAAGACGATCAATAGAGAGAGAGTACGCGACGGCGTGAGTAGGGATGTCAATGGTTCCCCGATTCTCCGATTACCCAGAGGTTCTGACCCATTAAAAATCAGATCTGGATCGTTATTTAGGCCCTGATAAGTAAATGAGTCCGGCTCCACCTTGGTTCAGACCCATAGACCCGAGACCTGACATATTAACTTAATTTTCAAAAATCTCTCGTAAAATCCATTTTTTTAATATCATTATCTATCTAGACCTGGACCCAGATCCAAACCCGTCCCATATATGGTTCTGGTTCCAGTTCTGGAACCAAGAAATTTATTTCGAAACGGTTCCGAGTCCGGATCCAGTTCCACCTTCTCCTTAATGGTTCCATATCCACCATGGACCTAGACTGGAACCGACCCGTTTACAACCATAGGCGTGAGATATCATAGAAGCAGGAAAAGGGTAGGGGGGCTACTGTTATGAGATATTGATCTTGGGTGGATGCCCACTTTAGATGAGTTAGGGTTAGAATTAGGGTTCCTCTGTTATGATGGTACTTTTCTTATAAATAGGCTCTCTCCCTTTGTATTTACGGATAATTAATGAGATAATAGAAAAGCTCTTTATTTTCCCTTTAATATTCTTTCTCTTGGTCTCTCTATTTTGTAACTCGTTATCAGCACGAGAAGAAAAAAAATACAAAGCCTTCAAAAACCCTTCTGCGTACGTTGAGAAGAAAACCCAAAGAACTTTTACAGCATCTATTTCAAACATCTAGCCTCAGATCGTGTGCAACATCAAAGACCACAATTTCTCCTTCACTTCACGTGCAACATCACTCCACCTTTTACAACTTTGTTTCAAACATCTAGCCTTAGTTGGTGTGCAACATCAAAAACCTTTACAAGCCATTCTGCCACGTTTTGTGTGCATTGAAAATAAACAAAGCCCATTCCTATCTTGCCTCGGGTCACACACCAAAGCTGCAAGAATTCTCATTTATTCCATAACTTCTTCATCTAACCTTCAATCAAGGAATGGGTTGGTTCTGCAGATTTGTGGTGACGAACACTATCTAATAGATGCAACAGATCAAAGGTTTCAATAGTCAAAATTTTTTTTTTCTGGATTGCGATCACGGTAAGTGATTTCCAAACCATAGTTCAAATCTAAATTATTTACTGTAATTATAGTGCTTGGTTACTGTTCATCTTCTTACATGATTTTTTTTCTCTCTTTATATTTAAATTTATTAATGTTATGAACGGATCACAAAATAAGAACCAGAAGTTCTAAAAGCGAACCTGAAGTTCACATATCCATGGACAGGCAGTCCTAGAAGCTGGAATACTGATATGAACCTGTAGATACATATCCATAAATCAAAACCTAAAGTTTTTTATTCAAAAATCCAAATAAATTATAAAGCTATGAAATTAAACCTGGAGTTTTGACAGAACCAGAAGTTCTGATCAATTGTTATAAACCAGAAGTTTTACTTCAAACCTGAAGATTTAATAGAACCAAAAGTTCTGATAAATTTGATAAAATCAGAAGTTCTACTTCAAACCTGAAGATTTGATAGAATAAGAAGTTATGATCATTTGTTTGAACTAGAAGTTTTATTTCAAACCTAAAAAGGTTCATCCCGAAGAGGCAAGTAATACTCCTGACGCTCCTGAAGATGTTTCTCCCGAAGAGGCAAGTAATACTTCTGAAGAGGTTCCTCCTGAAGAAACAAGCAACGCTCCTGAAGAAGTTCCTCCCGAAGAAACGCTCATAAAGAGGTTCCTCCCGAAGAGGCACATAAGCTCCTGAAGAGGTTATGGAAAAATCCTTTATCTCTTGAATAATGAAAGTCCTGATGAGACTTTGGAAGCCCTGAAGGGGCACCGGTACCGGATAATAAAGAGATCTCTATACTTTACAATTATTCAAGAGAGAGATGGAATAGAAATGATGATGATGATTGGGACACAGAACCACGTTTTATGGATCCCGAAATGATTTCCTTTGCCTGAAGCAAAGCTAAGGAGTACGTACTCATTCCAATTAAGGCACTGTATTAGTATTAAACACATCCTACGATATTTGCATGGAACAACTAATTTAAGAATATTTTATTCTTATAATCGTAGAGATTTCAGTTTTATAGGATATGCAGATTCAGGTTATCTCTCTGAACCTCATAAGGGTCGATCACAGACAGGTTATGTGTTTCTTAATGGTAATGCCGTCATTTCTTGGCATTCTACTTTGGTAGCTAATCCCTCCAACCATGCTGAGATTTTGGCTCTTTATGAAGCCAGTAGGGAATGTCATGGCTAAGATCTTTGATTCAGCATGTTTGTAGTTCTTGTTAATTACCATCTATTGTAGGTATCTCAAATATTATCTATGAAGATAATGAAGCATGCATAAGACAGATTCGAGAATATTTTATTAAAGGAGACAAGAATAAGTATATAGCACCAAAGTTCTTCTTCACTCATGAACTTCAAAGAACAATGAATTGAAGTCAAGCAAGTTTGTTCGAGTAACAACCTGGCTCACCTGTTTACCAAATCTTTGTAAAAATCAGTATTCCAGAAGTTTGTATATGAGATTGGCATACGTAGAGTTCATCATCAAACTTATAAATGGTTGCTATCATCAGGGGAGTGGTTTATCAGAGAGCATCCTCAAGTATGCTACCCAGGATATTTGTACGCTGTACTCTATTTCCTTTTCTTGGTTTTATCCCATTGGGTTTTGCTAGTTAAGGTTTTAACGAGACAGCATTATGCACGTCCAACTACCAGTTCAATAATCTTGAAGAATGTTGTACTACTTTTTCCCTTCGCTTTGGTTTTTCCCACTGGGTTTTCCTTAGTAAGGTTTTTAATGAGAGAACTGTCATTGAATGGTGGTCATCCAAGGGGGAGTGTTATGAGCTATTGATCTTGGGTGGATGCCCACTTTAGATGAGTTAGGGTTAGAATTAGGGTTCCTCTGTTATGATGATACTTTGCCTATAAATAGGCTCTCTCCCTTTGTATTTACGGACAGTTAATGAGATAATAGAAAAGCTCTCTTTTCTCCCTCTAATATTCTTTCTCTTGGTCTCTCTATTTTGTAACAGCTACGTGGTTCTTCAAAGATATTTTTTCAAAATTTCAAGCCCTTTTTTAATCACCCCCAAAGGTGTAAAACGGGCCTACTGTCTTACCCACTATGGCACAGCATGGCCCATCTGGGTCTAACCTCTCTTTCTCCCTATATAAAATTAGGCCCGTCAATTTAGCCTGTTGAAATGGTTATCCGGCCCAGCCCGACCCATCCCAAGCCCGAAAACATAGGGCTTTCAAAAAAATTTGAGCCCAGCGGGCTGGGCTTGGATAATTATTTGAAAGCCCGGCCAAAATGGGACTGCGAATGGACAAAGCATGCCAAGCTCGTCCAGGCCTGCCATAGAAAAGCTCTCTCTTCTCCCTCTAATATTCTTTCTCTTGGCCTTTCTCATTTTGTAACAGCTACGTGGTTCTTCAAAGATATTTTCCCGGAATTTTGAGCCCTTTTTTTAATCACCCCCAAAGGTGTCAAATGGCCCCACTGTCTGGCCCACTATGGCACAGCATGGCCCTAGCTGGGTCTAACCTCTCTTTCTCCCTATATAAAATTAGGCCCGTCAATTTAGCCTATTGAAATGGATATCCGGCCCAGCCCGGCCCGTCCCAAGCATGAAAACACAGGGCTTTCAAAAAAATTGAGCCCAGCGGGCTGGGCTTGGATAATTATTTGAAAGCCCGGCCAAAATGGGACTGGGAATGGACAGAGCATGCAAGCCCGTCCAGGCCTAGCCCTGCTCGGCCCAGTGGCAAGGTTATTTTACTAATTTTTATATATTTCAATGGAACCCTCCAAAAACTCCCTCTAAAATGTCTCTTTCCTCCACCATTTCTCATGAATTCAATTCCTTCCCACTCCACACCAAAAACCCACACCATGAATTGGCAGTGGACTCAATTTTTTTAATTGGACTGGATCCATTTTTTAGTTTAGGTTTGAAATTCTTGATAGATTTATCACCCTTCATTTTGAAAACTTAATGTCTACTATCTAGACCTTTTGAAATTTGATCGATCAAGCTGAAATTTGGTCCACCCCTTGTCCGGCCATCATTATCATCTTTATTAATAGAGCTTCACCCATTAAGAAGAAAAAAGGCGTCTCCACTGATGAAAATGCTAAAGCCCAGGCCGGCCTGAGCCCAACCCGAGCCTGCACGGGATGAGATTTGGGATTGGACAATCCCCAGCAAGCTCATCCAATATTAGAGACGGGATTGGACAACCATGCCCAGGCTCGGCCCATCCCATTGACAGGCCTATATAAAATCTCTAGCGCTCTCTATATATATATCTCTCTTTTTCTTATTTTTTACGGAGGGTGTCCCAGTCCTTTGGGCCAGAATAATCCATATGGGCCCAAGGCTAACCGGGTAAGTCCCCTGTGGCCCCAGTGGGGTAGTACAGTTTCGAACCCTCAACCTCAAGGTACAAACCGTGGTCCTAGGCTCATAGCACTTTCTTTAAAGCACCAAAAGATTTCTTTATACTCTCAGAGACTACTGAAGTTTAATTAGTTTGTGGGGGACTAAGACTGCTCTCTAGGAACTTCACTATAGATCTCTCTTTTCAAGGTATTTATTTGTTTAAATTTCATATTTTATTTAGTATTTACATAGTAATATTATATAATAGTCTCATCTCCTCCCCTTTCTTATAAAATTTATCACAATAAATGCATTAAGTATTTAAATATAATTATATATATTTTAAAAATGGTTGCACCATCACAAGAGTTCAACTATCACTTTAGTTTGAATGATTCAAATGCTTAAAATTTGTGTCTACATCAAGATTTAAAGGTAGAAAGAAATCATGAATTTTGTGGTGTCCAACGTCAAACCTCAACTAAAAGGAAAAGAAAACTGACTTCTAAAGTTTGGAAGCATTTCAACTTAATTGAGACTAAAGATATTGTTAGAAATACAATGGAAAAGGTACAGTGCATATTCTATAAAAGAATGTTATAGTTGTGAGTCATCATGTGGCACTGACCACCTTGATAGACACATGTGAGTGTACATGGCCAAACATGTTGGAGGAAATGTTAATCCGACAACAGGGGGTAGTAGAATGCATACTCTATTATCTCAAACTTTCTTCATCTGGTATGTTAAGAATTTTAAATTATAAATCTTATAATGCTAGATACAAACTTGTAAGATTTATAGTAATTAATCGATTACCATTTCTAATTGCCAATAATGATTCATTCCTATATTTAAAAAGACTTCTAGTAATAATGTAAGACCCTGACCCTCAAATTACATGTATTAGTACTAATTAATAGTAATTTGTAATAATTATTTGTATTCATTAGTTTTTCTAAGTGTTTTAGATGTGGACCAACTTAGTTTGAGGATTAGAACATGTTTTGTATAGCTTTGGGGAGTTTTGAGGGCAGTTTTGGGCAAGTTCGGCGACTTTAGGTGCCTAAGTGTAGAATTCAAAAAAGTTCAAGGGGTTATCTGTAATTTCTAGAAATTCTATTTTTGGCTATGTTTGATAGGGGAAAAAATTCTCCCTACAACTTTCATGCTTCGTCCGTATCCATTCGAAGCCCCGAAAACCCGTTTTTTCCAACCTTAGGGGTAAAAAATTATTTTCACTTGAAACCTGATCCCAAAATTCATCATCCCCAAACCATGTCAAATTTATACTTTTTAAAAACTATATCTAATTTCATGAGCTCGTCTTCTACATCACATCCATCCGAGGTCCAAAAGGTTCTAAGGTTTGGGATTTAGGGGTTTTGTGTTAGGTGTTTTATTATGGATTTGGCTTGAGTATAGGCTTGTTTAGATTTGTTGGAAGGCCAAAGCAAGTGATTAATTTCAAGATTACTATGTATTTTCTTGTCTCCCATGGATTTACATGTTCTACTTCATGACTTTCCTAGTTTTGTACTCATACTCAGCTCATGTGTTATGTCAATTAATTATAGCCATTTGTATCTTATATTTAGGTGATTAATTGATGGTCATTTGATGCTAAAAAAAGTGGTGCAAATACCCCCCACCAAAAAAAAATCTGGTCAAGGATCAGGGAAGAAAACTGCGCAAAACAGTTCAGTCAACAGGCCATTGGACATGGCCTGGCCAGATAGGTCCCCATGTCCGACCAGCAGGGGTCCATGCCTGACCATGGTCAGACACAGCCCCTTTTGGGCCTGTTTGGACCTAGTTTCTTTGCCTTCCTTCCCCACCTTCCTTGGTTGATTCTCGTGGTTCGCCTACCTCAAACTACGGCCATTGTTTCCCCCTCTAATGTACCAATTGGAGGAAATGAATCTTGATTCTATGAGCTAGAATTCTTTACCTTAGACTTAGGACTTTTGGACTATAACTTGAACTCACTTGGACTTGATCCCCAGACTACGAATTTGAGTAGTTTGAGTTATGTGACACCCTTGGAATTGTCTGGAGACATGCGAGAGACATTGATGAACCGAATGTAGTCATATTTAAGGCTTAAGAATGTCTCTGCATCACAGAGCATCAAGGTATCACAATACTTGACATCTGGATCTTAAATACGCGTAAGAGCGTTTTGTAAATGTCTTAATGCAATACCCTGACCCTACCATAATCGTGTTTGGTATCTAATTAATCCTAACTAGATGCCTATTGGATGTTTTGAATGCAACTGGAGCTGATTAGGTAGATTAGAAGGGGTTTGACCATTGACTTGATAACATTATGACTTTTTTTGGTATTTAGGTTCTACTGGGTCCCACATGTGTGTTTTCTATTTTTTGAGGATTTGGGTGCATTTCATATGTCATGAGTCACTCTTCAATTCTCGTGTTTTGACCCAACTCATTTGAGCTCATTTAGATCCATTTATGACTCAAAAGCCCTAAATTATAAATTTCTATTAGAATTTGGACTTTCCTAAAAACAAAAAACAAAAACTTATGTATAAAACCCTAGCTAAAATCCTAGAACCCATCTTCTTTCATTTCCTTCTCATCTCCATTAGAAAGAGGCAACTAGGGCTTATTTTCTCCATCACTTCTCATTCCATTTCTTTGCTTTCAAACCCTAAAGGAGAAAGTAGAGAGTGTTTTACTCCATATTCTTCAAGCAAGAACCCATTTGCCTCAAGCTTTTATCTTCTTCAAGCTCCAACTATTTTTCTTCATATCGATCTTGGTAAGCTTCATGCTCAAATCTCATATCTTCTTTTTTGCTTTCAAATTTTATTTTTGAAATATGGCTGGACGATCTTCTAAAAGAATTCCCACACAATCTTCTTCTGTTAATTTAGGGGGAGAAGATAATTTTGTTGAATTAGAAGAGGAAGAAGTATGCAAAGTGCCAGTGCAACCCACTAGTTCTCGTAGACCATCTAAGAGAACCAGAACTTCTCTTATCTGGCAAGCTTATGAAATTATTAAGCTTATTGAAGATGAAAAGGAGGCCGAAAATGCTAAATGTTAATATTGTGATAAGATTTATGTTGCCGAATCAGCTGGGGTACCGGCCATATATTAAGGCATAGGAAAAAATATGAACCCAAACATATTGGGGAGACTCAAAGGGAGGGGGGTCAAGGACACAGACCTAAATTTCTACTATTGGTGGTAATAGTTTGGGGATTTTTTCTTATAATTTTGTTTCTAATAGACAATCACTTGTGAAAATGATTGTCTTAGCTGAATTACCTTTTTTTTTTTTGTTAAAAATGAGCTTTTTGAAGAATATGTCCAAAATAATCTTCGACCACAATTTAGAAAGATTTCTAAAACCACTACAAGAAATGATGCTATTAGGCTTTAGATAAGTGAGAAGGAAAATATTAAAAATTAATTTGCAAATATTCCTGATAGAATAACTATAACTACAGATATACGGTAATCTAATGGAGATGATAGTTATCTTTGCATTACTTTCCTTAACATAGATACAAAATGAGTTATTAATAAATGAATAATTAGTTTTGCCAAACTTAAATGGTCATGCAATGGCAATAGAATAAGTGCCATTATTTTAAAAAAAAACTAGACGACTATAATATTAAGGATAAAGTTATAGCTATAACTTTAGAAATGCAACAAATAATATAGTGGCTATTGAACTAATGAAATTGTAGATGCCACTTGCATTTTTGAACATAGATGAAATTCTATGTACGATTTGTTAAATAAGGCAATTGATAGAAAAGCATTTTTGAATGAATATTATGCTTTTAATGCTATAGAATTTTTTATGAGTAAGGAACATTGAGAGTTGTGTGTCCACATAAGAGATTTATTATAAGTTTTTTATACTATAAAATTATTTTTCTCCAAGGTGTATTATCCCACACCTAATGGATCTTTAAATTATCTTTTGGAAATTTCTTTACATTTTAAAATATTTAGAGATAATTTTTTTACTTAAAGACTTTGTTAAGAAAATGGAAGAATAACTTAATAAATATTGGAAAGATGCTCCAATGACATTTTGTTTCATTGCTGCATTAGATCCCAGGTTAAAATTAACTTGTGTAGATTTTTTTATTGAAGAAATAAATAATAATACATAGCACCAAGATTTAGATACCTTTTCAAATATAAGGACAAAATTAAAAACACTTTTTTAATTTTATTGTAAACAAATGGGTTACTATAACCCCTCAACAAATCTAACAATTAAGTGGAGCTGGGTGGGATCTGTTTTATAGCAGAATGGGCAGAGCCTCTAGCTCAAGGAATACGGTGATGGAGTTATCCTTGTATCTTGACTCCGGTATATTACAGATGCAGGATGCATCTAGTTTTGACATTTTACCATGTTTCCAATTAGTCGCCATGGCTCGTGATCTACTAATTATTTCAATGTCTTCTGTAGCATCGGAACATGCTTTTAGTAGAGGTGGACATGTGGTGGATGACAGAAGAACGAATCTATCTGAAGAAACGGTTTAATATTGTGGTTGCCTACGAGATTGATATTTGCCTGACAAGAGAAATCAATAGTTGAAAGAAATTGAAGATTATGATCCATCTGAATACATTAGCGGACTACAAGTCTAGTTTTTTACTTTTTCTTCATTGTAATTTATAAATATTAAGTTTTTTATTTTTTATTCTTTAAAAATATTTTAAAAAGATTTTAAAAGTCTTAAAGGTAATCCTATTTAAAAACCTTCAAATAGGAAAGATCCAAATGGTTCTCTTCTCAGTAGAGTAGGTCGAGTCTGACCGTACCACTTAAATATGTGTGTAATTCTATTCTCAATGTGTATGTTCTAATTTTTAATTTTAAGAATAAGACCGAAACCGAAATGAAAATAAAGATATGTCAGTGGCCCAGCCGAAATAGGAGGCACGGTGGGCACGAAGGCACGCACGAATGGGGTCACGTGCCATGCCGGCATGGCTGGGCCGAGTAGTAGCCATTCCGTGCCGGCATGGCACGGCCCGTTTCACATCCCTACTTGCAATAGAGGTTTGTAAAAATGTCTCAGTTTTTATCTTTTGATGTTTATGTTCTTTCTTCAATTGATTGATTGTCGTGATTTATTTCTCATTTTGATTACAAGTTCTTTGAGCTCTCATGGAATGTGGTGAGATATAAAAAGAATCATGTTGTTATCTTAGGAGTGTTTTAGAGCTCCCGTGAGGTTTGGGAAGTAATGTTACGGTTGGGCGATGATAGGGTTTCTTTTTTTTTTTTTTTTTTTTTTTTGGAACCGTAGTGTCTTGCTTTTATAGGACATAATTATATAATGCAATGATAATACTCCACCTACAATATTCTCGGGACTTTTAATTGATTTTTTTCCTTGTCTTTTCTTTATTTTATTGGGTTAATGTCTTTGTAAACATTACTAATTTTGATGGTTTACTTTACACCATTTTATAGAATGCATGTAAAATGCAGTAAATGGCAGTCTCACAAAGCGCAACATAAGTTAGTCCTTCGCAATTCGTTATAATTTTGTTGACCTTGTGTATTTCATATTCTTTCTATCGATTTTTGTCATACATGTGTCATTTCCCACCCTTTGTGTCATTTCTCACCCGTTGTCTTGTTTAGATTTGGTTGGTGCGAAAGCTTGTACTTTAGCTTTTTTTATGAATTTTTATATGTGATGACTTATTTAGATTGATACACGGTTTTGATTATTTCATCACTTTATCTTTGGGTCCTTCTCATTGTCTAGTGTTTTAATCTTTAAATCCACCTTTTTTTAGATCATTTATTTTTCATATTTTGTTTTATGGGATTTGTTTTTACCTCATTCCTTATGTTTTATATATTCTCTATCTTCTTTGGATGCCTCCTCTTTTATATGATTGTCATTTGTAAGAACCCAACCTCTTAACCCTAGGATTAGTAGTAATTAATTCTGTGGTTAGGATTGCCAAGTGGTATTAGAGGCCAATCGTGGTGTTTTCTATGTTAAAATAGTCTTCGAGCAACTTTGAAAAGTTTTGAGAGCCTTCGAGTCTAGTTTGACCCCGTTTTGGAGCCCATCTGTAACTTTAAGTGACCGGGAGGTTATTCATAAATTCTGTAAATCTATTATTCTAAGCTCATTTGATCGAGATTATCATTCAGGACAAGTTTTGTATTCAACTCGAATAAATTTGAGGCCTTGAAACCCTTCAACTGACCAATTTCGTCATAAATTTATAGACTTTGACCGAATAGTTGAGTTTTTCCTTGGAACCTTATGTTGCGTGGATCTTGAGCCCAAAGGTTAGATCTTGACCTGCTTAACAATTTTCATGTTCAGCTCGAACTCGTTCGAGGCACAGAAAGCCCAGTTTGACTCCTGTCACACTTTTCGAGTGTTTTCCTGCAATTTGGAAAATCACAACTTCTGCCACTGATCTCTGAAAACTCTGATTTTGGGCTTTTTGGAAAGCTCTTTGCATGAGCCACAATTCTTCTTCTTTGACTAAATTTGTCCAAGGTCGCGAAGACCTCCGTTTGTGCATTACAAGCTTTGTTAAAGTTTGGTGAACTCACAAAGTAACCCTTTTCAAAATATCCCACCAACCCCCCTACTTTATTTAATGCTCTCACCTACCCCCACCTAACACCATAACTCTCCCGTTTACTCCATTCCACTGGCCACAACACAAGAGAGAACTCCTCTCTTTCTCTATTCTTCTTCTCCTTCTCGTCTTCTCCATGGCATGGTGAAGTGAAGAACATCTCCTTGGAGGCTTCCCTTGTAAGATTTGAACCCACCAAGAAGCTCTACGCCGTCAACTACGCGACATAGTCTGTTTGGGTGCAAATCCACCGGTGGCATCCCCTTGTTCCGTCCCCCTTCTCCTTCCTTTGAGCATCTAAGAGGTAGGTCCTCTTTCTCCATGAATGTTTCTTGGTTTAGACCCCATGTACATCACTTGTTTTGGGTTTTCATGAGGTTTGGGTTTTGACAGTGATTTGGTCTTTTTATTTAGGGTGATTTGTGGGTTGTTTGGAATAGAGAAAGCTCTTGGTTGGAGCTTAGCTTGACTTTGAAGTTGGGTTTGGTCCTTGATTAGAGGCAAGTATTTGAATTAAATTGCATAATATGTGTGGTTATACTTGTTTCTAATTAATTATGATATATTAATCATGTTTAAGAAATGAATGGTATTAATCACTGTGGTTAGTAAATGGTTATTATTAAATTAGTGTCTTTCCAATGGTTTCAATTGGTTTTTATTAATCCTAATCTATGGTTGGATTAGAGTTAGAAATTGAAATAAATGATAGGATTAAACCTTATTTTTTGTCCAAAACATTGGTGGATTTATCCATTTTAATCCTCCTAAATAAGACATTTGGACCCAACCTGAAAATCCCCTTTGAGACCCAGCCAGCAACCCGTTTGCCCTCTGCCAGCAGCCACTCTGCAGCAGTTTCCAGTAGCCACTCTGTTGCAGCATCCAATGTCCAGTCTACCAATAGCTACTCTGCAGACAGCAGCCAGCAACAAACAACCACTCTGCCCGTTGTGGGCCCCGTAAAACGACTTTTTGGGCTGTTTTTAGAACCTTTCTTAGGCTGTTTTCACCCGGTTTTATCCCCACAAATTCTAAAAATTTGGGAAACCAAATTAGAACTTAGAAAAGAAGTGTAGGTGGAACCTGAATTATGTAATTCCCATAATCTGGATTCCTTTCCTAAGAAGGGGACTTGAAACTTAGATCATCGGTGTACCCCGCACCCCGGCCAACATGCCTGATATTAATTCTAATTCATACTTGAACCCGAATAATTATGGATGCATGTGGAGCACGGTGACTCGTATTTTTATCCGAACTTAGGGGTTGGATATTCCCACCTTTCGAATGCATCAAGTGTACAAAAACACACCAATATCCATCCCTTTGAGTGTATAATTTTGGGAATCACCGTACTTGCATGTTTATGATTATTTCAATCAAACTTTTCATACTTTTATCATACACCTTGTAAACCTGACTTTAGCATCTTGCCAAATGGGACTCCTAAGGTTTTATCGCGTGATTTTTACCCTGCTTGACCATTGGATGTACCCAGATCCTTAGAGGTTCTCAGTTTGTGTGCGAGCATTTATTGCCCTGCCCTTCCGAGTTACCTGGATCACCTACTTTTTTGCCACCCATTTTAGGTCCCCTATTCCTACCCGAGATGCTGCCTGTTTTTCCGTAGAATTTTCTGGACTTAGAAGATATTGTTTTAGATCCCGTTTTCAGTATTGATTTGTGAGTTGACATCATTATGTTATTATTATTCATGTATAACTGTATATTACTACCTTCTGGGATGTCTTTTAAGTGATTGGTGTCACCAATGCCCGGGCTCAATTCAGGTTTCCCCGTGGCAGGACCTTGTTTGGGCTCGATACAGGTTTCCTCGTGACAAGGCCCATTAATAAAGTACCTAGCTACCCGGGCTCGATTTAGGTTTCCCCATGGTAGAGTTAACAACTCCAGGATGAGTCCTAAGGTACTATCTGCCTGAATGTTTGGAAATAAAGGACTTAGAAAATATTGTTTTAAAAACCAGTTTGAATGCGGTTTACTGGTTTAAAGGCTGAATCAGTATTGTTTCCGTTTTTAAGCATTCTAAGTATCTGTTTTTCCCCATACTTGCACATACATTTCTTGAGTGACCGAATTACTCACTAATTCCTGATTTAAGCCCTGAATCCTGCATTCTCCATTGATTTTCGAGTCGGCACCACCAAGCTGTTATTCTAGTATTATATATACATGGGGGATATTCCCGTGCATTCTTCCCTCACATATGATGAGGGACAAACTTAATGAGGCCACCTAGGGACCCACTGATCATGGGACTTGTGAGGGATGGGAAGAAACATCTTGGATAAGACCATATATCAAATTTGGGATAAATCCCATCCCTCTAACCCCTTATCCTTGGCCCACAAATTTAATAACTTTATATTAAAGAAAAAAATTTGACCCTCGATCCAATGGTCCAATCCATTTGGATAGGTGAAGATTCAATGGGTCTAGTGTACTTAAGGGGGTTCCATGTGTGTGGATGGTTTGGATGTGTTATAAAGTCAACCCTACTATGTTGTCCCTCACCATAACATGGTGAGGGATGGATGCACATGAATATTTTCTTATATATATATATATATTGTTCGCTGCAGTTTGAGTCTTGTATGTGACCAATGTCACTTAAGTACCCATCCTATCTAGGGAAGACTAGGTACCCCCATGACAGGGACTCCAGGACGAGTTCTAAGGTACCCCCGTAGCCAGCTTGTTAGGGGCTAGCAATTGCTACCCCTTCCGAGGATTATGCGAAGTGGTTGCCAAGTAATGAGTAGTCTAAATTAATTAATATTTATGAATGTATTAATCATATTTTCATGCATCGACCTGCCCAGCTCACTGACACTAATATCCTGAATAATCACTTGTATTTATATTCTGCTTTGTATCTGCAAAATATGCTTTTTATCTTGAATACTTGCCAAGCATATTTGTCTAATGTACGTTTGATGCCGTAGGTATGATTTCCTGACTTGTATCCCGGTATAATTTCCGAGGAGGCAGTTGCTGAGCCGCGAGTGATGTGTGATTAAGGTACAGAGGTTGTCATGTAGACTCCGTTCCTTGCACATGAGACGCTATATACCTGAGAGTTTTATTTTGGATTTATATTCTGTTTTATTGGCCTTTGTTGGCCTTTTATTTTGGGAATGTAATTAATACATCTTTTGTAAATTTTAACTTGAAATATGGGAATGAAATCTCCTGTTTACTTGTATAGCTCTACTTATATCTTGTTTGTGTTATACCAGTCTGAGGACGTATTGTGCAATTAAATGCAACTAATAAGACATTAGTGATGAAATATGGAATCCGATGAGCTCCGGACTTCGGATTGCACCACAATGCAATCTTCTGCTAAATATTCCATAACGGTGATGGACCTTGAAATTTTCACCAATGCGGATCATGGGGAAAAGAAAAGATTATGCTACAATAACCCCCTAATCATGGCCCCTTAATCCTACCCCAGTGTTGTTATGATTTGTTCTTTGATTGTGCGATAAGGTGGATTTGGTTCACTTTCCAAGGGTGTTTTGCGAGAGAGAGTTAGGTGGATTCATTTTACCATGTGTTGAACTTGTTAAAGATCAAACCTTCTAAACCTGTTCTTTGTTTAAAGTTCTGCAATGGGTGGCTAAAGATATAAAGTGTAGTGGCAACAGATGCTCTTACTTGGTGTTGCTAGACATATTTTCCCCATATGACATTTTTTTATCTTTGTTTGCAAAAACAAATTGAGTTCATGGGTTCAGAATTCTTTTGGTTATCTCAGACCTAAAAAGAGAACCGATACCGAATTTGAGTACTTTGTATTCATTCAGGAGAGTTATTTTTTAAGAAAATAATCAAAGTGTCATTTTTTTTTTTTTGCATAATAAAGGAGTTTACTAGAAGTTACGTGTAAAGCCAGTACAGTAGGAGGCAAGATGAGTAGTTGCCTCAGTTATACATCCAAAAGGCCCGAGGGCCGTATGTGACCCGCCCTTGCCCTTATACTAAACATTAAACCTAGAAATGAGGCTTAGTAACTGAAAAAACTCCAGCGACCAGACACTGGTCGGCAAAATCTCCTTAACACCCTTTGTGTAGGTGACTGATCATGCCTTTATACAAAACATTAAATGCATGAAGGAAGCATAGTATCCAAAAAAACTCTAGTGACCAGACAACAGTCAACAAAATTTCCCCAACCCCTTTTTATAGGTGATTTGTCAGGTGGACGCTCATGGTACTACAGCATTAGTCGTTCTTCCTGATTGTTCTGTTCCTTCATTCGTCTAGTACATCCCTGCCCTGCCCGCACTATTTTAATCCGGTGGATGGCAGTAAAAAGATCTGGTGAAGGCAGTTGCTCTTTCATTTTCCGCATCCGTTTGTATTTTGATGTGAGGTGGGAGTTCCGCAAACAGTGTAGAATTTATTGGGATTTCATAGCTAGCTAACATGTCCGTTGCTTGGTTAGCGAAGCGTTTGCAGTAATGTATGGTCCATTGTGCAAAAGATGTCAGCATATCCATCGTCCTCCTCCACAGCGGCATCAGGTCCCAGCTCAAGTGGCCCGAGTTTTTTATGGAAGTTACTAGGATCAAGCAGCCCCCCTCGATTTGTAGCCCTGGTGGAGTAAGGTGCGAGATGTGATGGAGACCCCTCTGCAATGCAATGAGCTCTGCTTCCAGTGGGTGAGCCGCTCGAACTCAGCATTGAAGGCCATTAATAAATTGCCATAGGGATCTCTAGCCAAACCCCTACGCATGTTTTCCTGGTGTGTATGTCGAAGGCGCCATCGAAGTTCAGCTTCATCCAGCCCGGAGGAGGTGGCATCCAGCGCTCTGATGTACGACTTGCATTTGCTCCGAGACCTACATAAAGATGAGCAGTATTCCAATAAAAATACTTATCATTGTTTTAGATATAACCTACAATGGGTGAATGGGATGGTAACAAAACAGATAATTATTCCTTGCTTCCCAGATGTACCACATTAGAATAATGCCTAATCTACGATTCTCGAGTGTAGCCTGATACCAGAACCAATTTGAAATTGAGCCCGACGGTTTTTTGACAAATGATGGGATATGACCCGATATAGAACGGGCAAAAGAGCCCACAAGTTTGTTGAGACAGCATCTAATGTCATTTTGGCCTATTGGACTGGAGATTTAGCATGTTGGAAATTTATACTAAAAGCATACTTTTATGTATTTGTCTTTGATTGACTTATTTATTAGTATATTTTGGTCTTTCATCTTTATGAGAATTTGTATGGGCAAATGGTTGCATTATTTAGTATTATGCATGTGTGTGTCTTTTATTCTATAAAGTAGACAAGTTGATGTGTAGAGTTCAACTTATATACGGAAGACTTATTTGTCGGTTCTTAAAGAATATAAGTTGTTGTTAACAATCTAGATGGATTTGGACACACCATCGGTACGATTGTAGTATGATGTTTTAGCAGGCTTGTCTTGGCTGCGGGAAACAGAATAGTTTCAACTCATTATGCCAGTATGCTTTGTGTGTATTGAACATGACCACTTTTTTGTTTATTGTCTTTATACTGACTATATAAGACAGTTAACATCCAAATGGTTATTATGAGTGCTTGTGCTCTTAATCCCGATATAAATAATAGACACATACATTTAGTATTTCACATTTTGATTTACAAATGAGTGAGATCTTTTATGGGTCAATAATCTCAGTAAATTGTACGAGTACACTACGTGTATGTTGCATATTAGCTTTTGACGGAATCCACGTCCCGTAATAGGGATTGATGATATCCCCTTGATGAAGCTTTTAACTTTTGATACTGTCAAACCCTGCAAGTGGACTTTGTGTCCGACATATCAAATAAGTTGAGCGTTAGGTCTCAATGAATTATAAAGATATCGATTAAATATAGATGTCAGTAAATATTTAATCGATGGATATCTGAAATCTTAACATGGGGAGATTAATAAGCATTTAATAATAAGAGGCTTGAAATATTATTTTGAGAATAAAGGAAAGGAGTGTAATTATAATTCTCTAGTGGACTGAATTATAATTTATGAAATTAGGATTCTAATTTGGGTCGAATTAGGGTTTCCTACTTCCATTAGAAGCCTATCCCTTATTTACTTCTTAAGGTCCCTATTGTAGCCTATAAATTTGCGTTATTGCTCTCTAGGTTATAACACACAAGAGAAATCTCATTTTTTAGAGCAGAGAGAATTCGCAGAAGAGGCCCACTCCTTGGTGCGGATTCGAGCATAGAGGAATACAATAGAAGATCTTTAGATTTTCGAGTTGCTGTGATACCGAGATCAAATCAGAGAGATCTCGCATGTATGATCTTTGATCATCATTATTTCTGCATTTAATCTGTACGCAATATCTTGAGATTCTGGCGGCATCTTCTAATTTCTCTTCAGCAGTTAGCACAATATCCAAATTTCTCTTCCAGTCATTGTAATTTGGTCCGGTAAGCTTGTGTTCTTTGAGAATAACAGCAAGTGGTTTGAAAACACCCATCTTAAATCCTGAGAATTACATAATCATAAAATTATGATGGGCAAAATAAAACTTTGGATTCAAATAAAAGAGTAATGGCTCCCTCTGCCAATTAATAAAAGAATTCGACAGCAATCTAAACACCAATGCATAGTATGCCTCGATGTGAGGACTTTTACCATACTTATTTTGTTCAGATAGGACATAACCTATTAGTTTTACTGTCAAGGCAACATACCGTGCTAAGTAAAACCAAATAGCTGCCTTGACTTTGGTCTTATAAATAACAGAAGAGACTCAGATGGAGAGCATATTGTTGTTTATAGCTAAGTATGTACCATCATTTAATTCAAGGTTCATTATTCTATATTCAGTCCCGTCAGATGGAGAAGTGACCTTATACTAATAATTACCTTAAATTATCCACATGGGAGATTGTTCTGGAGATTCCATATTAACCCATTCGATGAGGAGGAAGACTCCAAGGTCAACACATAAATCGATTACATCTCCTACTAAACAATGATGGAGACCGTGGGAACTTAAGAGTTTTCCTCTCCCACTTTAGTTATTTAACAATGAAGGTTCTTTGTAAAACAATTTAATTAAGACCAGTTTGAAATCTAGTAGAAATAGCTAACCATATCTTTACTATTAAACCATTCCAAACATAATTAAACATGTTTAATATTAAAACTAGAAAGTTATGATAATAATAGATATGCAAGCACAATAAGTAAAGACAACCAGCAAAAGAGCCCTAGCCATCATAGTCAAGAAGGATCCTTTTGTCTATATGATTGTCACTTCTTTAAAACATGCGCTTCGCAAAGGGAGTCCGGAGGTATCCCCTGGCGGGGTTCGAGCTTCATAATCCGTACCCCTCCTTCAGAAATTAAATTACATTGAAAACGAATTTCTGCCTTCAGAATGCCTTCATAACTTGTACCCCTCATTAAAAAATTAAATTACATTGAATCCTAAGCCTCCTGACGAATGGAGTTCACACGCTATTTTAATATAATTACACATGAAAAATTACATTGAATCCTAAGCCTCCTGACAAACGGAGTTCACATGCTATCTCAATATAATTCTATCACCATGAAAAAAAAGTAAAATATGTAAAACAGTAGCCACGAATTTCTAATTCATTCACATAACATACATACATGGTGACCATGATAGCCAGATCATTCGCTGCAAAACAGAAATTAGAAAACTCGCTGCATACATTCTAAACTTAGTTTCATCTAAGTCAGTACCTACTACACCCACATAATTATGGACTGTGTGCAAACCCAATTTAAAGCATGTTCGGATTTGGGGTGGTTCTAGGGAACACAGATAAGTTGGAACCAAGAATGGAAGTTTGCATTTTCATTGGATATCCCAGAGGAACAAAAGGTGGTTTGTCCTATAATCCTAAAGATCGAAAGATCATTGTTAGCACCAATGCTCTATTATTAGAAAAGGACTATGTAATGGACCACAAACCCAAAAGCATAATTGTTCTAAAGGAATTGAAAGGAGACAGACCTACCCAAACTATTCCAGTAGCATAGGAAGAGACACCTCACGTTGTCGAGTCTCAAGCTAATGATACTCCAGGTGAAAACAATAACATGTTGGGTGATGAGCCGGATCAGCATGTCGATGATGGTACACCAGGACTAGTTTTAGAGCAACTTGATCCTACTCATACACAGACATAGGATGTGCCTCGTCGTAGTGGGAGGGTTATTCGTCAACCCAAGAGGTATACGTTCTTGGGAGAGTATTCGACAGAGTCCCTGATGAGCTAGATACCGAACCCCGTAACTATAATGACGCACTCCAAGACAAAGATGCAGATCTATGGCAACAAGCTATGAAAACAGAAATGGATTCTATGTACTCTAATCAAGTCTGGGATCTTGTAGAACCACTAGAGGGGATAAAACCTATCGGTTGTAAGTGGGTCTACAAGAAGAAAAGAGGGGTGGATGGAAAGGTTGAAACCTTCAAAGCTAGGCTTGTTGCGAAAGGGTTTATTCAGAAAGAAGGAATCAGTTATGAGGAGACCTTCTCGCCAGTAGCCATGATGAAATCCATCTGAATCCTTTTATCCATTGCGGCTCATTTTGATTGTGAAATTTGGCAAATGGATGTCAAGACAGCTTTCCTTAATGGAAATCTTGATGAATGTATCTATATGGTACAACCAGATGGATTCGTAGCTGATGGTCGTGAGCACATGTTGTGCAAGCTTAAGAAGTCCATTTATGGACTTAAGCAAGCATCTAGATCTTGAAACATTCGTTTTGATCAAGCCATTACCTCTTATGATTTTGAGCAAAACCCTGATGAACCTTGTGTATATAAGAGGTGCAACGGCAGTGTGGTGACTTTCTTAATACTTTATATAGATGAACATCCTACTCAGTGAAAACGATGTCGGGGTGTTGTCTTCGATCAAAGTATGGTTGAGCAGTCAGTTTGATATGAAGGACTTAGGAGAAGCTAGTCACATTCTAGGGATCAAGCTCTTGCGATATCGAAAACAAAGAATGTTGGGCTTATCTTAAGCGGTTTATATTGATACGATTCTTGCCCGCTTTAGCATGCTAGATTCTAAGAAAGAATTTCTTCCTTTCAGGCATGGAATTACTTTATCCAAGGATCAGTGTCCTAAGACACCTGATGAGATCGAAAAAATGAAGGAAGTACCTTATGCTTCGGCGGTGGGAAGCCTCATGTATGCAATGCTATGTACTAGACCTGATATTTGTTTTACCGTAGGCATGGTTAGTAAATACCAGTCTAATCCAGGGAGAGAACATTGGACTGCGGTAAAGCATATACTTAAGTATCTTAAGAGGACTATAAATTATATGCTTATTTACCAGACCGAGAGTTTGATACCCATTGGGTACACAGACTCGAACTTCCAGTCAGATAATGATGTCAGAAATTCGACTTCAGTTTTTATATTTACCTTGGGAGGTGGAGCTATAAGTTGGAGGAGTGTCAAGCAATCATGTACTGCTGACTCTACCATGGAAGCCGAATATGTGGCAGCTTCTGAAGCAGCTAAGGAGGCAGTTTGGCTCAGAAACTTTTTGATGGATCTAGAAGTAGTACAATCGGTAAAATCACCTATAATACTTTATTGTGATAATACCGAAGCTGTTGCTAATGCAAAGGAACCCAGGATGCATAAGAAGAGTAAACACATCCAGCGCAAGTATCATCTCATACGAGAAATCATACAGAGGGGTGACATAATTGTGACCAAGATTACATCGGCGGATAACCTGGCAGATCCTTTTACAAAGAGCATACCAGCAAAGAGCTTTGATAGACATGTGGAAGGCATAGGGTTGAAATACATGTCAGCATGGCTTTGAGTCTAAGTAGGAGATCGTTGGAAATTTATACTAAAAGCATACTTTTATATATTTGTCTTGATTGACTTATTTATTAGTATATTTTGGTCTTTCATCTTTATGGGAATTTGTATGGGCAAATGGTTGCATTATTTAGTATTATGCATGTGTGTGTCTCTTATTCTATAAAGTAGATAAGTTGATGTGTAGAATTCAACTTATACACGGAAGACTTATTTGTCGGTTCTTATAGAATATAAGTTGCTGTTCACAATCTAGATGGATTTGGACACACCATCGGTATGAATGTAGCATGATGTTTCAGCAGGCCTGTCTTGGCTACGGGAAACAAAATAGTTTTAACTCATTATGCCAGTACGCTTTGTGTGTATTGAACATGACCACTTTTTGGTTTATTGTCTTTATACTGACTATATAAGACGGTTAACATCCAAATGGTTATTATGAGTGCTTGTGCTCTTAATCCCGATATAAATAATAGACACATACATTTAGTGTTTCACATTTTGATTTACAAAGGAGTGAGATGTTTTATGGGTCAATAATTTCAGTAAATTGTATGAGTACACTACGTGTATGTTGCATATTAGTTTTTGACGGAATCCACGTCCCGTAATAGGGATTGATGATATCCCCTTGATGAAGCTTTTAACTTTTGATATTGTCAAACCCTGCAAGTGGACTTTGTGTCCGACATATCAAATAAGTTGAGCGTTAGGTCTCAAGGAATTATAAAGATATCGATTAAATATAGATGTCAGTAAATATTTAATCGATGGATATCTGAAATCTTAACGTGGGGAGATTAATAAGCATTTAATAATAAGAGGCTTGAAATATTATTTTGAGAATAAAGGATAGGAGTGTAATTATAATTCTCTAGTGGACTGAATTATAATTTGTGAAAATAGGATTCTAATTTGGGTTTCCTACTTCCGTTAGAAGCATATCCCTTATTTGGGCAAGTTTGGTTCACCAACTTGTAAAGTCAAGTGGAGTGAAGTCAAGTGAAATATCACATCAAGAGCACTTTTTACCATAACTCCCTCTATTTTTTCCAACAAAAAGTCAAAAAACAACTACAATTACTCACTAAAAGACAAAAAAACTCCATTTCCCATACCAAAAGTCAACAATATTTCATCCCAAATAACTAAAAGTAGAATATCATCATAACCCACTACATATTTTATTCATACTTTTTATTTCACTTCACTCCACTTGATTTTAAAAGTAAAGTGTCAAACTAGTCCAGGTCCCTATTGTAGCATATATATGCACTATTGCTCTCTAGGTTAAACATACAAGAGAAATCTCATTTTTCAGAGCAGAGAGAATTCGCAGAAGAGCCCTACACCATGGTGCGGATTCGAGCATAGAGGAATACAATAGAAGATCTTGAGTTTTTCGAGTTGATGTGATACATAGATCAAATCAGAGAGATCTCGTAGGTATGATCTTTGATCATCATCATGTAAAGTCAATTCTGCATTAATCTGTACGTAATATCTTGAGATTCTGGCGACATCTTCTAACACTGCATAAAGATGATAACACTGCATAAAGATGAGCAGTATTCCAATAAAAAATAACCATCATTGTTTTAGATATAACCTGCAATGGGTGAATGGGATGGTAACAAAATAGATAATTATTCCTTGCTTACTAGATGTACCACATTAGAACAATGCCTAATCTACGATTCTCAAGTTTAGCCTGATACCAAAACCAATTTGAAATTGAGCCAAACGGTTTTTTGATAGATGACGGGATATATATGACCCGATATAGAACTAGCAGAAGAGCAGGTGACCAGCAAATGATCAATGGTCTCCACACCTTCCCTATAGATGGGACAACATGGTTGTATGCTGGCGTTCCACTTTGACAGTCGTGCTCCAGTTGGCAATTTGTTTAAGAGAACTCTCTAGGCCAACATCTACACATCTTCCATACCATAGCCCAAGGTAGTGAAAGGCCTTGACGCCGTAGCTGTAGATGTTTAAAAATAGCCTTAAAACTATAAGAGCCCGCAAGTTCATTGAGCCAGCATCTAATGTCATTTTGCCTATTGGTATATTCTTGACTTCGTGGACGATATGTGGCTGCCATAGAGTATTTAACAATGCATCATTCCATTGGCTTCTGCTTGTTAAGTGCACTATTAGGTCCGCCACCTTCCAACTTCATGGGTCCTTTGGCATTGCCTGTATAGACATGACGATGTTTTCAAGCGCCTCAGGCTTCAATAGTTGACGCAAGGGACCCAAACCTAGAACCCAGTGGTCATCTAGAGCTCAGACATCTTTACCGTCACCAACTACCCATAGTGATTGCCTCTACTATTATGTTTTGAAGCTTTTACTATATTACTTTCAAAATGTTCTTGAATTAACTCCATATGAAATGACTCTTCATCAAACAGATTCTCTTAGTGTAGCTATATAATGTATTGAGTATGTTTCCTTTTGCCATTCTAGCTCCTTTGTAGCGGCATTGAGTGTGATACTACTTTAAGTTGTCTTAAATCGATGCTCAATGGTTTAATGTAGTGGGTTTTTTCTTCCTATTTACTACTCCTTTGTTCAATCTCTTTGGGATTTGGCTTTCTGTGTTGGTATTGATTTGAGTAGGTTATTCCTGGGACATGTCAATATCCATACATACAATACACATATAGATACACACACACACCACATATATAATATAATATAATATAATAAACTCCTCTTATTATGATACATGTCCAAGCCTCAAATGCCATAAAGAAGCAGAAACCTGCTCACCGACAAATGTAGCATGGTTTACATTATTAGAATGGTTGGAACTCATACGAATTGGAAAAGGATATATAGAGTCCATTTTCACTTTGCCCGCGGAAAAGCGTCTTCCCCGTAGCCTTGTCCTTAATATAAAAACCAGATGCATCAAAGACAAACATAGTTGTTATCGCTAGCATACGGATGCACAGAAATTAAATTGGCAGAAATATTGGGAACATGCAACATATTATATAGGTGAAATTGAGTAGTTGGTGTGGAAATAGAACTGGACCCAGTATGTGAAATGCACAAACCTGCAACATTGCCGACAGACACCTTGTCCTGCCCATGATAGTCCGACCGAATAGACAGATTGCCAATGTCAGAAGTGATGTGATCAGTAGCACCGGTATCTATGTACCAAATAGGGTCACTAGAAAACTGATTTGAAGCGGCCATAGCAGGAGGTTTTGTTGGTGGATGACGGCCTTGATATGTATGATCCATGCGATGGTAACAATCCAATGCAGTATGGCCAGTCCTATTGCAAATCTGGCATGGGAGGCGAGGTGGTCCTCATGCAGAACTTTGGCCAATGTAGTTGTTAGTCTTACCTGAGCCTTGGGAACCACGACCCCCATTGCCACGACCGCGACAATGACTTTGGCTAGAGGAGCGTCCTCCACCACGACCAGAATGATTAGCATTTCCAACTTTAGGAGAAAAAAGTGCCAATGTAGTCTGTTCCAATGGAGAAGACTAAGAAGATCTATGGCGGGCTATGCGCATCTCCATATTAAGAAGGAGACCATGTACATAGGCTACAGAGACAGGATTAGCTAGAATCGCAGCTGCGACATTCATGACAACTGGATCATATTCCTCAGGAAGCCCATCCAAAATGTGAGTCACTAGATCCGACTCAGTAAGAAAGTGACCAACAACACATAATTCATCAGCAATAGTTTTATGTTTAAACAAGTAATCTGTAATAGTAAGATTTCCTTTCTGTAGATTTTGGAGCTGACATTTCAACTCAATAGTATGAGCGCGAGAAAGTGAAGCAAAACGTTGTTCAATGGCATTCCAGACATCATGAGACGTGCGCAAACCGATAACTTGTGATAAAACATGCTCGGAGAGAGTAGCACGAATCCAATTGAGCAAGTTTTGATCTTGTCGGTTCCAGTTCAGAAAATCAATACTAACAGTGGTTGTGATTTTCATATCCTTATCACGGTGATACTTCTCCGGGCAGGGGTTGGAACCATCTTAAATCATGGCTAAGTAGAAGAGGTTCAAATTGAGAACGCCATAGCAGATAATTATGGCGGTCGAGTTTGATTGACACTAAGTTCGATATGTTAGAGATGACAAATGATGGAGCAGAAGAACTAGATGTACCTAAGCTTGCCATCGATAAACCTGAAGTAGCGCTTGTCAAAAGAGATGACCAGATGTATGATGCCATGTATCGTAAGAATAGAAAAAAAAATGTTGATAGAGGTGACGATACGCAAATACGTGTCGGAATAAGATATGGAATATGGGACGTGAGTCTTACAAGGCTCTGATACCATGTAATCGTTTGGAAATATTGAGTTAATCTCTCTTGAGAGGATTTCTGTATTGATGTTATATATCTGTTTACACTGATAAGGATGGTTTCACTTTTAAATTTTGAACACTTAAAATCATTTGAATTTTGAGTTTGTTGAGGATCACTTCTTTGCTAAGATGTTATCCTCTGTAGAGACCTTATCTGCTGAATTGGAAGGCTTATCATTTGACATGCCAACAGTGTGCAACATAACCTCAAATTGAGGATAGCTTGTATAATTACTTTAGTTCATTTCTTCTAACAAAATCTTTGATGTAGAATAGAATTGATTTTAATTATCAATTGTACATTGCATTTGTCGTCGGTTGCTCGCTTGTGCTTAATGTGGGCATCCTTTGCTAGTTAATACATGAGCTTTGAAGGATCAAAGATTAAAAAAATGCAACTAAATATATCAAAATCTGAAAATATCAATGACATTCAAAAGTCATATTTCACATCATAAAATCTGAAAAATGCATGATGTCTGGAAGATCAAAGGAAACAAGCTCTAGACCATGAAGAACTGCAACTTGACAAGTTCTATAAATATTACAAAACATGAAAATAGAACCACTTCAAAAATGCATGAACTTTGAAAAATTGAAAAAACCAAATCTACGACTTTGGCAATCAAAATCTTAAAATACCAAACCAATATTCAAAATACCATTTATATAAAAAAAATTCTAAACGTGACACATGAAAACCAGGCCTTCTTATTGTGTGGACGAAGATGAGACTATCCAAAAGGAAATTGAAAGTTTTGGTTGAAGAAGAGAGAGACTATATATCCAAAAGTGAATTAAAAGCTGTGGAGATGAAGACAACACTGAGGCCAATGGAGGATATGCAACCACCAAATCTGAGGTGAGGTTGAGTGGGAGGAGGAAGTTGTAATTTAAAAATGAACTTAGAAGATGGAGATAGGGGGCGTGTGTATTCTGAAATGTGAGATAGATAGTGGTAATTTGAAAATAATGAAAATTTTTATCATATCTCTCAAATGACGGAGATAGACATTTCAAACTTTTTACATTTGAAAATGAATCTTAAATGATCGAGATAGGGCTTTATTCTAAATTGGGAGATAAAATAGTTGTAATTTGAAATTTAAAATTCTAATCCTATCTCTTGGATGATGGAGATAGAGATTGACCCATATAACGAAGAGTCAAAACGAAATCAAAATTGAGAGTGAAATCGCTTTAAATCAAGCCTAAATTCTCCAAGCAAATCGCTTTGAAATAATATATATTAATGATTGTAAATCAACATTCAATCATCCGAGTATATCCGAAGTCTTTGGTTTCAAATAATGCAAGGATCAGTACCTAATTTAATATCATGAGAAATCCTGACCCAAATCTATAACCATGCTTGTAGGATCCAAAACCGAAACCTACTATGCTTTGACATGAGGATGAGGACTTGGATACATGATGATTTCATTCATATATTAGAAATTTATATAGGTTTTATGGGCCTATATGGTTTGAGTTTATTCATATTTGAGGGTCTACTTAACTTTAATCAATTGTATATTCAAAATTGATGTTGGAACCAGATATAAAGAAATAGGTTCCATGTTGGAACCAAATTACAAAAATGGATCCAAGACCGGATCCACCATGGTTCCAATCCACCCTTGGATCCAATCCGTCTACTTGAATCTGGACCCAAATTAAACCCGGGCCATGATATTGTACGTTTCGGGTCTCTCGGGCATCCCGGAACCGGATCTGCCAAAAGCAATAAAAGGGCTGGCAGCGAATTACAATCACGGGCAGCGGGCCCCACACGTGCCCAAACTCCGTTTTTCATTAATTAACGGCGGCATCACATGCCGTAACGGCTCCGGCTCACAAACTCACGGTACCGGGCTCCCGTTACTCTCTAATAAATACGATTCCCGCCTACCCCCAAACGGTTCCCATCCAAGCCCTAACGTCGTCTCCTAACCCCTTCCCTCCTCCGTCTCCGTCTCCTTCTCCGTCTCCGAAAAAAATTCCAAACCCTAGAAATCCCCAACCCTCTCTCTCTCATGGCCTCCTGCGACGACGATTTCTCTCTCCTCGGCGACGACTCCCACCATCACCACCACCATCACCACCACCACCACACCCCAACCTCCTTCGCCGCCTCCCACCACCCCAGATTCGCCCCAAAACCCTCCCCTTCCTCCCTCCACCACATCCCCAACAAGAAGCCCGTCGGCCCCGCCGATCACGACGACGACTACGGCGACCCCTCCGCCTTCTGCTCCCATCCGTCCGACCCCAAGTTCGTAAACCCCTGCTTCGACGGCGATCCCGACAACGATGATGCCGCCGCAGCCGCAGCCATTGCCGCCGCCGGAGGGAACCCCTTCGGTCATCCGGACGACGACGGAGATCCCGACCGCAAGGGCGGAAAGCGGAAGGACCGCTGCGGCGGAGGCGACGACCTCAGCGATGATGGCATGGCGGCGCCCTTCAAGAAATCGAAGACGATGATTGGCAGCGGCAGCGGCGGAGGGGACTACCGGAAGGACAGGGAGGAGTGGAGCGACTCGGCGATCGGTTGCTTGCTCGACGCGTACATGGAGAAGTTCATGCAGCTGAACCGCGGGAATCTGCGGGGGCGGGACTGGGTGGAGGTTGCGGCAACGGTGAGCGAGCGGGCGGACCACCAGAAGTCGTGCTGCGATAAGCAGAGGGTGTCGAAGAGCGTCGAGCAGTGCAAGAACAAGATGGACAATCTGAAGAAGCGTTATAAGGTGGAGCTGCAGAGGATGACCAACGGGAGCGTGTCGGTCAGCCATTGGACCTGGTTCAAGAAGATGGAGCTGATTGTTGGGAGCTCGGCGGCTGCTAAGGCATCTGTCTCTGATGAAGACAAGTCTGTCTCAGGGCCCGTCACCATTATGCAGAGGCAGACCAAGAGGTAATTTCTCTTTTTGATTTTGTTAGTCTCTCATTGTTCTATTTGAATTGGGTGCAATTCACTGAATTTTGAAGGATTTCAAAGATAACACTTGATTGAAGGTATTTCTTGACTGGTAATAACATAACTAGAACCTGCAACTTGATGGTTGGGATGCCCAGCTGTGCTGCCGCATTTGTAGGTTGGGTGAATTTACTTCAGCATTTGGAGGTATTTTCCGCTTTCTAGAAATATGGTAATGTAGGAATGATGGGTCTTACTAAATGAAGGGAAAAAAATGCTAAAGACATGTGGTGTTCTAGCATTTTGGTGGGCTATTGACAAATCAGGAAGAGAGGAAATGATTGGGAACATATTTCTATGGTAATGTCATTAGAGATGGATCTTACTGAATGAAGGGAGAAAATGCTTAAAAAAGTTATGTTTTCTCAGCATAACTTGAAGTTAGGCCCTGAACAACTAATTGATCAAGCAATTAAGGATGGTTGCTTAATTGTTTACTTTTTGTCAATACGAGTAAATCAGCTGAAGAACCCGATTGACATTATGGTTAAAATAGAAAATGATTAATGTAACAGGGTTTGTACATCAAAATTTATAACCTATAGGCGTCTTGTAACGCAAGAGTGTCGAACCAAGTGTCTGCTTTACAGCATCCAAGTAACAACAAATTTCCAAAAGGAGTAAAAGGCAGTAAAATCCAAATGAAGGTGATATCCATGCATTTTTCCAAGTAATTTAAGAGAAGGAGCTAATGTCACTTTCACAGTTTCGCTCCCATGATTTCCAAGCATCATGAAAAATGTTTCCTTTATTTTTAATTTGGAAGTAGAAACAGGTGGGGAGAAATGGAACTTCATTCAGATAAGAATATGGATCTTCTTTGTTACTAGCATTGGTGATAAAAACAACTCCAACTCTCTCTCTCTCTCTCTCTCTCTCTCTCTCACACACGCACGCATGCGCACACACCCAACTCCAACTCTCTCCCTCACACACGCGCTATGATGCCTAGATACGGCATGGATTCGGCTAGGATACGCTATAGACACGGCAAGGGCACGAATTTTACACATAAAAAGTGAAGTATCGAATATGATACGACACGATACGTTGCCCATTTCGAAGTATCCGTGCATCATAGCAGACACACATGCACCCCCACCCCCATAGAAATGCTTGTTCTATTAGGGTTGGGCCTTATAAGAAAAAAGGAAGTTTTAATGAATAGTCAAATTTGTCAGCTTATGAATTTTTCTGTATGGTTGGACCTTATAAGAAAAATGGAAGTTTTAATGATTAAGTCAAATTTGTCAGCTTATGAATTTTACTGTTTGATTCTATCTGCATTGTATTGCATTATTAAAGACAAAATCATACTATTTTATGACATGCTGTTCATACATATGATTCATTTTGAAACTAATATGATATGATTTGAATAAGGGCACCATTTAGAAAAACAAAGAAGAGAGAGAGAGAGAGAGAGAGAGAGAGAGAGAGAGAGAGAGAGAGAGAGAGAGAGAGAGAGAGAGAGAGAGAGTGCTAAATCATAAGATTCAAATTGTAAAACATAAAATTTCAGTTATATTGTATGAATAGATCAATAGATGGATTTAGTTTGTAGAGGAATGAGAGTGCATGTAAATATGTCGGGTTCATTTATTCTACTGTGCTGGCATCTGCATTGAGTTGGAAGAATCTGGACCATTAAAAAAATGTTGTAGATTAAAAAATCTTCTCTCAAGAGGAGATTGTGCCTAGTTAATTGAAGACTGCATGCTCAATGGAATGACTGACAGAGGGGTTACTGCCACTGTGACACCATTTTCTTGTAGAAGATAATGTGGCTTAGGCCCACTAGGCCCAGCCCAGCCCATCAAGGGCTTGTACACTAGCTGTATATCAGATCCCACGTGTGGGATCATCTTTGATTATGTTGCTGATTTCTCTGTATTACTTCCTTACATAGATTAAGAGATTGATTTTCATTTATTATTCTGATTGTATTAATTAGCATTTTTAGAGCCCTTGATTAGGGTATAATGATAATATAAATTGACAGACGATCCTCCCTTTGGAGCATCAGTTTTTCTCACAACTCTCGTCTCCTTATTTCATATCATTTCATGGTATCAGAGCGTAGGTTATGATCAATCATCTTCTATCATTGATCAATCTTCTTCTCTCATTGATCCACTGAGTCTCCCTGGTGTGGATCTTCTTCCTGGAGTGGAAAACTTCTCAGTTAGTGTCACTGATCAACAGTGGCCCACCACGGATCATCTTCGTATCTTCAAGAGACCTCCACAGTTGTGATTGACCATTATTAAGGATGTTTCTAAGGATTTTTCTGGATTCTTTTCCATCACCTTTGAGGTAGTTTTCATCCACTTATTCATCTGTCGGTTTTAATAACATTTTGTCAGATAGTTTTCATCAAGACCGTCCAGATTTGTGGATCTTTTTCCAAATCTCATCAGATTTGGACTGAAGGAAGTAAATTTGATCCACTTTACAGAGATCAAACCTGATATGTGATTAGACAACCTTGTGGGGCCCACGCATAGATCTAGGTCCAAATTTCCAGTTCGTCTGGCTCTGTTTGGAACAAAATTGCACTGTTGTGCTATCTACTGCTGTCTTCTTCTGTTTTCTTCTTCTGTTGATCATTCTGATTGCTGGTATATGCTCTATTGATCATTCTGATTGCTGGCATATGCTGTGGAAGCTACTTGTTACGGATTAATGACTGATCAGTCCTGGATCAAAGGTGGGTCATCTTCAGATCATTCAGAAATAAAAAACAAACTACACCACAAGGGTCATCTATCCTCTCTAAGATTTATGGGCATTTTTTCAAAATTTTAGGCACATCTGACGTAGGCTATCTACTGCTACTTGTGTTTTCCCAGTTTTTCAAGATAGTTTTTATCAGATCCGTTCAAATTTGTAGATTTTAATCAGTTTGTCATGCAACCTGTTCTGGAAGTTAGTAAAAAGTCTTACACAGAAGACTCCATTATCTGATCAGAGGTCTGATCCCATTGTGGGTCCCACGTGCCCACTCCAGCAGCAAAAATGGTGGTCGTCTGGCAATATTTTTCTCATTGTTGGGTCGTTTAGCACTATTTTGCTCACGTGCAGAACAACACCCCTTGGTTGCTGTTTGATACAAGAGGTTGTGGCTGTTTCCTGCTATATTAACACATTTATAGCAGATCAATATCAACTCTACCTTCTGTTTTGTTGATCTGAGGGCTGTTCTCTTCTTTACCCACTGCTGATTGTGTGTGCTGCTGCTCTCTGTTGACCCTCTTCCACTTTCTTCTGCAATGGACAAGTATGTTGTTATGCGCACGGTTACTTCTGCATATGCGTCTATGGGCATCTCTGGTGGTCGGTATCAAACTCATTCTCATATAGCATCTCATGCTTTTCATTCCTCTGCCTCTCTTTCTTCTCCTATTACCTCTTCCACATGGTTTTTAGATTCAGGAGCCTCCAATCACATGACTTCTGTAGAACATAGCTTTACAGATTCTCACCCTTACCTTGGCAAAGAGAAAATAATCACTGCTAATGGTGATCAACTACTCATTTCAGGAGTTGGTACCATTACTTTATCTAGTGTTTCTGGCCAGTCCATCACTCTTCCCAATGTTTATTTTATTCCCAAATTATCAGCCAATCTTTTTTCTGTAGGACAACTTATCGATGATGGCTATCTTGTTCACTTTTCTTCCTCTGGTTGTGTAATACAGGAGCGACACACTGGAAAGGTGATCGCGACGGGGAGTAAACATGGGCGCCTATTCTTGCTGGACATTGGACATCATTCTTTCTTTGTTTCTTCTACTCTCAATAAATTGTAGACTATTTGGCATAAACGTCTTGGTCATGTGAACAATGCATATTTGTTTTCCTTGTTTAAATTTGGTTATTTGGATTCTACTATTAATCATACGATGATGTCTTCTTTATCTCAATCTAAGTGTGAAACTTGTTGCTTAAGTAAAAGTCACATCTTGCCTTTTCCTATTCATAATGCTCGTGCTTTGGCATCATTTGACATCATTCATTTAGATGTTTGGGGAATTGCTCCTACCTTGAGTAGGACAGGATTCAAATACTATGTGACTTTTATTGATGACCATTCTCGTTATACTTGGATTTACTTTATGCGCATGAAATCTGAAGTCTTCTCCATTTTTCAAAACTTTTATAACATGGTCCAAACCCAATTTCAAAAAGCAATCAAAATTCTAAGATTAGATTCCGGTGGAGAATACATGTCTCATGACTTCTCTGCATTCCTTTCTGATAAAGGAATTCTTCACCAAAAATCTTGTCCTCGTACTCCTCAGCAAAATGGGATTGCGGAAAGAAAGAACAGACATATTCTTGAGACTGTTCGTACTCTGTTGATTGCATCTTTAGTTCCTCCCACCTTTTGGTGTGATGCTGCACAGACTGCTGTTTATCTCCTCAATCGTCATCCTAGCTCCGTTCTAGGAAATACTACTCCTTATGAAAAACTCTCTTTGGTCATGCCCCTTCATATTCTCACTTACGAGTTTTTGGCTGCCTGTGCTTTGTTCATCTTCCACCTACAGAGCGCACGAAGTTGTCTCCTCAGGCTGCCAAATGTATCTTTTTAGGCTACAGTACTGAACACAAGGGATTTCTGTGTTATGATCAATTCGAGAAACGCATGCGAATATCTCGTAATGTGATCTTCTTGGAACACATTCCTTTCTTTTCTTTGCGTTTGGATAATCACCCTGTTGCTGTGTCTTATATGCCGCACTTCCTTGCGACTTCTCCACCACCTATTACCAATGTCTATGTCCGGCGGAACACGGTTCCTCCTGTGGGGACTACTTCTCCAGATCCTCTCCCAGTGTCACCTACTGCACCCTCAGGTATTAATGCTCCCTCTACTAATAGTGTCATACCTCTGCGACGCTCTAGTCATCCTTCTGTTGCTCCTGATAGATATGGCTTTCTTGCTCTTTTCACTTCTTTGGATAGTACTCCTATACCCACCTCTTAGTCACAGGCCTCGAAGATTGCATACTGGCAGGATGCTATGACTGAGGAATTGCTTGCTCTTGAAGCAAACAACACATGGGACTTGGTACCGACTCTTGAACGCGCCTATGTGATTGGCAGTAAATGGATCTACTTTGTAAAAGTTAACTCTGATGGGAGTCTTGATCGCTACAAAGCCCGATTGGTTGCGCAGGGTTACAAGCAGGAGTATGGCATTGACTATGAGGAGACATTTGCACCCGTGGCTAAAATTACCACCGTTCGTACTCTTCTTTGTGTCGCTGCAGCTCGCAACTGGCCTCTATGGCAAATGGATGTCAAAAATGCTTTTCTTCATGGTGACTTGAAAGAGACTGTCTACTTAAAACCTCCTCCGGGCTATGCTTGTCCTCCTCAGCATGTTTGCAAATTGCGGAAAGCTCTTTATGGACTTAAACAAGCTCCTAGGGCTTGGTTCGATAAATTCCGTGCCGCAATCCTTCAAGTCGGATTTCGTCAAAGTCATTCTGATAGTTCTCTCTTCCTGCGATGGACACCGAAGGGCTACACATTCCTCTTAGTCTATGTTGATGATATGATTATCATTGGCAATGATACTGCAGGCATTACAGATTTCAAACACCACCTTACTCGCCACTTCAGGATGAAGGATCTTGGTCCTCTCACATACTTCCTGGGGCTTGAGTTTTCACGTACCAAATCAGGCATTCGGGTCCATCAGCGTAAATATGCTACCGATTTGATCACCTCAGCAAGACTTGATGATGCTCACACTTTTGATACGCCGATGGAATTAAACAGCGAACTCAGTGCAGAGGATGGCCTTCCCCTGGATGATCTCTCTATTTTCCGGCGGATAGTTAGTAGTTTGCTCTACTTAACAATGACTCGACCTGATATTTCTCATGCAGTTCATACGGTTAGCCAATTTGTGAGCAATCCTCACAAACCTCACATTGCTGCTGCTTTGCGCATACTCCGCTATGTTAGAGGCACTTACTCATGGTCTCTTCTATCCTTCTGATACTTCTCTGCGCTTATCAGCGTATGCCGATGCCGACTGGGCTGGTTGCCCTGATTCTCGGCGATCTACCACTGGCTGGTGTATGTTTCTTGGCGACTTTCTGATCTCATGGAAGTGCAAGAAGCAAACCACTGTGTCCAAGTCTTCCGCTGAGGCCGAATATCGGGCAATGTCATCCGCAAGCGCTGAAATCATCTGGCTCCGCCGTCTTCTCTATGAATTCGGTGTCATTGTTGGTCGTTCTACACCTCTTCATGGGGACAATACCAGTGCTACCAGAATTGCAAATAATCCAGTCTTTCATGAACGGACGAAGCACATTGAGATTGATTGTCACTTCATCCGTCAGCATGTTGTCACTGAGAAGATAACCTTGCCTCATGTCTCTACTCATGACCAGTTGGCGGATATCTTCACCAAAGCACTTCCCAAGCCGTGCCATCATGAACTCACTCGCAAATTGCTGTTTTCTGCATTACTACATCAATTTGAGGGGGAGTGTAGAAGATAATGTTGCTTAGGCCCACTAGGCCCAGCCCAACCCATCAAGGGCTTGTACACAGCTGTATATCAGATCCCACGTGTGGGATCATCTTTGATTATGTTGCTGATTTCTCTGTATTACTTCCTTACATAGATTAGGGGATTGATTCATTTATTATTCTGATTGTATTAATTAGCATGTTTAGAGCCCTTGATTAGGGTATAATGATAATATAAATTGACAGACGATCCTTCCTTTGGAGCATCAGTTTTTCTCCAACTCTCGTCTCCTTATTTCATATCATTTCAATTCTCTCTCTCTCTCTCTCTCTCTCTCTAAATATTTCCTTATTTGATCATTTCTAAACATTTTATCTCCTGAATTGAAACATGGTAGAGATTTTCGGTAGGGTTATTGATGGTTGCAAAATATGGCTGGTTGTTCCTAAGAATGCTATATTGTTTACATGTGATTGGCCCTAAAATAGGGCCAGTTTGGGTAATTCACTTATAATTGAATTAAAGTGAATGATCACTTTAAGATACAATAAAAGAAAAGGGCTCATATAAACGAAAACAATGTTGAAATGGGTGAAGTTCTCTCACATATTTTTGAGAGAGAGAACGATGACTTCTTATATAGAAAAAGAATGTGTGTTGTTTACAGTTGGGAAAATTTTGCCAAAAGATATGAAATAATTAAGAAAGGAAGGTAATACAGGAATCTACATGTATAAGAGAGCTGTATTCGTAAAAAAATCTCAAGAGGATTGAGTCAATCTGCTTGATTGTAGCCTTGTATGAGATAGAGAGGTTGACTGTGTGCTGACTGTGAGAGGCTGACTGTATATTGCATGAAGTATGGAACTGATCATGTTGTTCTTGATCTAAGCCGTTCACTCTATTGTCTTCTATACTCACCCTCAAACTGGGCTGAGTGCTTGGCCACACTCCCAGTTTGATACGCAATCTAGTGAACACATCCCGAGGCAATGGCTTGGTAAAGATATCAGCCACTTGTTGATGAGATGGGACAAACCATGTGACTAATGATCCAAGAGCTACCTTCTCACTCACGAAGTGGTAGTCAATCTCAATATGCTTTGTGCGAGCATGAAAAACATGATTCACAGTCATATAGAGAGCACTGATGTTATCACAAAAGAGAGTGAATGGTCCAGGGTGAGGGATTCCAATGTCTCATAGAATAAACGAGAGCCAAGTTAGCTCAGTAGTTGTAGATGTCATTGCACGATATGCTGCCTCAGCGCTGGAACGTGCTACTGTAGATTGTTTCTTTGCACTCCAAGAGATGCAGTTGGATCCAAGAAAGGTGCAAAATCCAGTAGTTGATCTGGTAGGACACCCGGCTCGGTCAACAATAGAGAAAGCATATAGGTCAAGAGAGCTGTGAGCAAGAATACACAATCCAAGATTGAAGGTCCCATTGACATATCTTAAGATGCGTTTGACCAATCATGGGATTGTGCATGAACTGGCAAACTGTATTTACTGCAAAAGACAAGTCAGGTCTAGTTATTGTGAGGTATTGTAGGGCACCCACAATACTTCTATATTGAGTAGCATCCGGATGAGAAGTAGTGCCCCCTTTGTCAATCATAGACTCAACTCCCATAGGAGTAGAGATACTCTTGCGTGACATCATTAAAGCCCGTGAAATAAGATCGCTAGCATACTTTGACTGCGAGAGGCACAGACCATGATGTGTACGAAAGGCAAACAGTAACGAAAGACATGTCATCATCTGAAGCTTATTGAGAACATGGCTACAAGTAGGGTCCAATGGAAGAATAAAATCCACAAAGGCAAACAGTAGGTGAGTTAAGGATATGAGGACGATGGTAATGGATTTTTAATGGAAAATTAACTAGCTTGAGTGACCATAGCCAGCACTTTATCAATACCCATAATCTCGGTGTGTTCTTGTAGGGTTATTGTGGTAGGGCTTTGGCAATAATTTATGGAGTGTTATATGTTGTATAGCACTTGAACTTACATTCCTCGATGTTACAATTTATTTTCTTGTATTTAGGAACTTATACTCCTAAATTATTTATTTGTTTGTATACCACTTGAATTTCACATTCCTAAATGTTACCATTTACCACAAGGACTCATACAAGCATGCACATGCAGAGAGGCCTTTTATGTTCCATAGTTGTAGTTGTATAAAATTGTTGGTTGTAGCACTTTTTTAGAGTTCATTATTAGAACCCTTTTTAAGCCTTTATCGCTAGGATTCTGTGAAATCAGCAGCCTAACAGTGCTAGACATGTCTTGGACATGACATCTTGTTGGGTTCTTCGTGGATTCTTCTATTATAAATTTTAAACACAATTTTGCAGTTAAAAATCACTACAGATTTTTCTTTTGGAATCTTACTAAACATCACATATTTTGTAACGCCCAGAAACCTGGAGCTCTTCAGATTCCGGAAACATTACTATTATTATTTCAAGATCACAATATAAATCAAAATTCTGCAAAGAATTGAGTAATTCCTTAAATTTATTTCAATATCATTTAAGGTCGAATGATAAAGGAAAATAAATCGAATAACAAATTAGTCCTGAGCATAAAGGGAACCAAAGTTCAGTTTTTATTGAAGGAAAGAAATTCATTTCTAGATTCTAATTCCTCTGGCTAAGATTGTGGACGCTCTCCCATGAGCCACACAGATTGAAATCCGGGGGCTGATCTTCCTCATCACCATGCTCCTCCATGTGGCCCGTACTTGAAGTGGGGTGAACCACTAGTCAGTAAACTGGTGAGCAATACTTCTAAATTGATAAATCAAATTAATAAACATAATTCAATAATTGTAATGACAAGGAGAATCTCATGAGATTATAAAAGGTTTTACGGAATTTCTTATGATCTTATAATTTTTCTAAAGTGGAATTTCATAACCACATCCTAGCACTGGTCAAGTTCAATATTCCCAATCAAGGGTCCTTATAATTCAATAAGACTCTCTCGTAAGAGAGGTTCAGTCTTTTCCAGGAAGGAAGTCATTTTCATAAGTCAATCAAGTTTCCCATAGGAGAATGGTTCATTAAACATTAATCAATTCAGTTCCTGTCCATCCTTATCACTCCGCTCCCACAAGGGTTCACTATTCAAAATCAATATTCAGAGTAATTGTCATCACTGTGATGATCCAGATACGATATCATTATCCCGTACAGTGCTTGCTGTAAAATGTTCAAGTTCACTATTTTTTTTTTTTTCATAGCATAAGGGGAGTAGTTCATTAATTCATCTATGCCCACGGATAGTAGTTCAATGAGCAGTTATGGAAATTTGCAATGCTATTCATTTTGATATATGGCTGGTCCCACAAACTGGGGTTTATCAATGCCCCACTTCTATTCGAAGTTGGTACCCGTTTATGTGGCAATAACCATATATAATAAAATTCTAATTTCCCTTTTGCATATAATACCATTATGCCATTAATAAGTGGACTAACCCTCAGGAGAATTCAATTTATAATTTGTATGGTCAATTATGATCTATCACACTACCCACTTGATCATTGAGGGGTCCTACCCAAAATTTCTTCTAAGGAAGGTATGTTTAAGATAGATTTCCATTCTTGGTACCACAACTTTATGTTACATGTAAGGTCATTCAAATATCACATTTGACCCAAACATCCCCTAAAAGGAACAGTCCATACACCCACTGTACAATTAATTTGGGGTTTAAAAGAAAAGAATAAAGAAAAAGAATTATAAATTTCGTAGTCCTTGGGCCAATTTGGCAACTCTACTAATAGAGTCACGTGAAGTAAAGTTGACTTTGAAGAAAGAATAAAATATAAGTGGGTGATGATGGTATTTTATTTTTAGTTGTTTGTTATGGAATCTTGTTGACTTTTTGTATGGGAAAGTGGAGTTTCTTCCTTTTTTTTTTTTTTTTTTTTTTTTGCATTTTAGTGGATAAAGATGGTTGCTTTTTTTTTTGAAAAAGATGGAGGGAGTTTTGAATTAAAGTGCTTTTGATGTGACATCTTGTCTGAAAAATGGAGGCTTTACTTGACTTTTACTATGTTAGTAAAGTGCCAAACTAGCCCCTCTTACAGAGAGGGGTCTTACGCCCAAGGTATTTGGGGGAAAGGGATGGTGGGCCCCTAGCGGGCCAATCCACCTGGGACCAGGGCCACTCTGGTTGCCCATTAGGGCCCAGCTGGATGGCTGGTCCTGATCTATGATCAGGTGGGCAAGTGGGTACCACAAGCCTGATCTATCAAGAAGTGATTTTGGCACTATGTTTCTAGAATTTTCATTTTTCTCTCTTCTTTGATCCCTACTCTGGATCATATTTCCCTGGGTGTGTTTCCTCATATTCAACCTTTGAACATCAATCCAGAACCTTGCTAAAACGAAAAGAAAATGGGGATTTCTAGCAGTGTGAAAACTGTCGAAAGAATGTAGAAAACAGAGGCTCATGCCTCTGTTGTCTTGTACTTCAGATGGTGGGCACTCAGTGGTCCGACCCATCTGGAGCCTGGTCCACCTTGGTCGCCCATCAGGGCCCAGTCAAATGACTGGTCCTGATCATTGATCAGGTGGGCCCCTAGGTCCCAAAAGGTCTGACGACCCTGAGGTGTTTTGGGTCGATGGAAAATCTGGGAAATCCCATTCCAGATTAATTCCTTCCTCTGGGCCATGATTCATGGGATGGATTTCACATATTAAGAAATTGATCATAAGAGGAAAACAATCTGCATAAATTTGCTCACAGAAGTAGAATTTAGGGATAAATGCAGATTACCTACCTGTACTTTGCATGTATTTTAGATTACCCCCCTGTAGTTTCGTATTTTTTACTAAACCTACCTATATATTAAATCACGATGCAAATACAAACGTCCGTGACGGAAAAGACTGAATGACGAAATTACCCATCTGTATATAACTCGTGTCTTGCCCTTTTCCATCATTTTTACCCTTTTTGGATTACGGTTAGGGTTCTTCGAAGAACTGGCGATTTTGGGAGAAAGAAACCACATCAGCCAGGTTCTTCAATCACTGCCTGCAAGAATCGATCAACAACGATTTTGGTCTTGAGAATCCATCAAGAAGGTGGATCGATTTCATCTTGCGGTTCTTCAAAGACGATGTGAATCTTGAGAAGATGATGTTGCAGTGGAAGAAGAAGAAGAGGAGGAGGTTGCTGGGGTGTGGGTTTGGGGTGATGAGATTTTGCACAGTCTCGCTCCATTCGCTAGTGGTTAGAGCAGAGACTGTGTTGCAATTCCTTCATCTTCTTCTTCTTCATCGTCGTCAAAGAGGCATCTTTCCAGCTCCTGCAACTTGTTCTTCATCTTCCCCTTCTCATCAGATCTTCCCCTTCTCATCAGAGAATCAGCCGGACACTCTTGCAAAAGAGGGAGTTTCACATCAGAGTCTTCCTTCCAATGAGAGATGAATTATATGTTGACTTGCATTTTGTTTTGTTTCCTCTTTGTTGCGTTTTTTGATGGGCTGGCTTATCGGTATCTCTCTTGTACCGAGCCTTTTAATGATATGGTTGCCAGATTTATGAGGTACATAAAAAGTTTCAGTTCAGGGATTGTAGGTGATGTTAATCGCCACAAATTCTGAAAGCAAGTCATCTGCTAAAAAGCTACAAGCTTTGGAAGAGTTCCTGGCCATGTGGTGGCAAGAGTTGCAAATCTATCTACTATATATGGCATAGGTGGTTTCAATAAGGATTAATTAGGACGACTCTGCAGATCTTAACAGATGAAATTTACATTGGTTTGCATCAGAAATTGAGAATACAATCAACAGAAGCGAGGTGATTAAAACCCAAATTGAAAATAATTTATTCTGCTAATAACCTGTTCCACACATGTTATTTTCTAGTACTGTGATTGCACTTTTGCATACGTGGAGAGATGACACATCAATCCAATTCAAGGGTTTAATAACCTTCCACTCCAACAGATTCTCACTATGATGAGCTAGATCGTGCAGATATCTAATATGCTCGAAACCCCTTTGCAGTTGTGTCGAACTTCTCCCATGGCTGCCTCTAGAAAGGAAAAATCCGGTAGCTATATCAACAATGAAAGCATTCGGGGCTCTCTTGATTGTTGATGCTACTGTTTTAAACAAGCCACAAAACCCATAAAACCCAAGGTAAGGAAATCAACCCAAACGACTACATTTCTCTATTAGAATCCGGTTCTATTGTTCTCCATTCACCTCTCTGTTGCATTTCACATGAAAATCTCCAAGACCCATTTTCAAAAACTCAAAGCACCATCTTTTCTCAAATGGGTTTCTACAGTTTTCGTGGAAACACATCTGGGTTCATCAAAATCCAATCTTTTAGGTTCAAAATCCAAACTACAGGTTGAGAAGCAGAGAGTAGCGAAAAGAGGGTCTCTTTCAAGGAAGTTTGGAGGTGAAGCGATTAGGTTCATAAATTTTTTCTCCCAATGGGCAAATAAGTCTTTTTGGGCGAGTAATTTGCCGCCGTATGCACCAGACACCATTTATACGACATACGCCGTTAATACTAACAGAATCCGTGACTTTTGCATGTTAATTAAAACTATAGGTAGGTTTAGTACAAAAAACCAAAGTGCAGGGGGGTGGTCTGAAAAATGACCAAAGTCCAAGTAGGTATTTTGCATTTATCCCTAGAATTTATAGACCCATTTTACAGTCGCCGGAGTCTCCCAACATCACCATTATCGACAGAGATTTTCAGGCCACCGCCTGTGGGTTCCACAACATCTGTCCCCAAGAGGAACATGCCCTCCTTTGGTTGCCCATGGGTCCCCATCAGATCCACGGATCGGATTACTCATCGGGTAGGGTATGTGGCCCCACTATCTCTGTTGATTATACCCTTGTATGCCGATGGGGAAAAGAAATCCCAAATCTGGTTTGGGTTTTCTTCTTTGTTTCATACTTTAATCATTACAGAGAAAAATCATATAATAATCATACGCAAAGAATCATTACTGAGAAAAATCATATAATAATCACACGTAAAGAATGCATTCCCGACTGTGTCTCCTCTCCAAGAGAGTACCGGGTTTGGTTTTCAGATCAGAGTCCTACCAAACCCAAAATTCCCCCGGAGAGTTGGGTTTCCAATTTTTATCCAATACACATATCCTCATACTGATCAATTAGAAGAACATCCCAAACTTTCATATTGATTGTGGCACGTTTGATGTGAGACCTTGAATAGTGCATCCACTACGTTCCCTGAAGTTGGTCTTCTCGTCTTCCTTGCGAACCCTATTGGTCTCCGTTGATCCCAATTGAAAATTCCTCGTTTGCACTCTTTCTCCTCCTCTCCTCTTGAACCCAAGCGAGAGAATCGGTGATCAAAACTGAAAGGTAAATAAAGAGGAGAGTTTTGATCAGTTTTGCGGATAAACTCGGATTTCTACCCATTGGAAAGCCTCTGTGGGTATCCGAGCGAAATCCTCCTCCCAAGGAGGTATCGTTCTAACAACTCTCTCTGGCTCTTTTGAGTTTCAAATAAGAGGGCCACTAATGGGTTGCAAATAGGCCAACAAAATAAACTAAAACAACTCAGCCCAACCCATTACCATATGGGTTGGACGAATCTGGGCCTAACCTGGCCCAGGGTATTACATATTTGTTGCTTGATTATTTTTTTAATTGGTTTGCACTTGATTACTTAGTATAAGATTTGTATATAATATTTTTGTTAGTGTTATTTTTGCATATTAATATTATTTTTATTTAGAAACAAACAATTTATTTAAATTATTTGTTATGCTAAGTTATTAATCCTTTGTTTTGGGATTTGCTAAATTGGACATCTGGTACTGATATCCTGTTCCGCCTCATGTATCGTATACATGCAATTTAGCTATTAGCCTACTGATCCAAGATTGAAGAGATAATGCGATGATATGTATCGGCGGCAACTATCATTTTAGGAGGTAGTAGTATGTGCTCCAACATTATGAATTTTACACTTAGATGTAGAGTTTGTTAAATTCCTTTGGGTGCTATGAATTGATTGAGTCAAATTGATTAATTGATTCATTACAAATTAGTTTTACATTTACCCTTAATCTGGTCAGTAGATGAATTCAATTTAGCAGTCATAAATTCATTTCAATGTACTTCTGTTTTTGTAATTCATGAATCCTTTTACTACCAATGGGTCCTGAGTATAATAGTGTTTAGTTATGGAACTGTATAGCACATGGTCATAAAAGTTAGATACATTCGAATAAGAATATCATTTGAATCTGTAAAAGCAAAGGTGAAAGTAACTGGGCCTTGTTAACTAAAGCATCAAATCTTCCATCCATGTATAGTAAGTAACAACCATTAGCCCATATTTACGGACTAACTGTAAGCATTTGAGAAAGGTAATTAGCTATTTCTTTCTATGATCTATTATAACTTCAGAGATGAATAATTTTTCTTTTTAAACTAGGTTTTGAGGCTATCACTATCAGAAAGAAGTGGATGTGGCTTTTCTTAAAATCATTTAGTTGAGCTTCTTAAGCTCATTTCACACCTTTTGGTGCTAATACGACGAATCAAACCTATTTAAGAGGAACCTCAAGAGGCACCTCTGGTTTTCCTTTTTGTGGGTGCTGCGTCATGAGTCATGACTGAGTAGCTCTTGCATGCCCTAGGGGCAGGTCTATGGATTAGTTAAGTTGCATGTATGGACCATCTTTTGACAGCAATGCTAGTAGGGTGACCTAAATGTGAGAAGGTGCTCATTGTCGCAAGCAACAGGTTGCAGGTTTGAGTTATGTTACATATTGCCAAAAAGATGTGGAATCAAATGACCAATGAACTCAGTGAATGAAGCAACAGATTTAATGAACGAATAGTGAACCAAATTTTCTGAGCTGGGTCAAACCTAGAATTCTCAAATGATGGATATAATTGCATATGAACCCATAAAATATCACTTGGAATTCACTAAGTGGATTCACTTAGAATTGGCTCCATTTTGTTGTGGAAATCAAACGAATTGAGTCAGTGAGCATAGTGCGAATGATCCCACGGACTTGATGAATTATAACAGCAAACCAACTTTTATAAATTGGATTCACTTAGGATTTCCAAATTATGTATATTGTTGAATTGTAAATGTATAAAATACATATAGAATGAGAGAAATTTGTGATTCACAACTTCTGTTCTTATTTAATGCCAAGATATCACAATAAATGATTAACTTGTATATAATCTCTGATTTTTATGCAGATATGCTGTAGCCACGCCTAGCCCTGTTGGAATAGCCAATAACATGAAGTACGAAATCGTTATCAAATCCACCAAGGTGGCGGAGAGTTGTTTTCAAAATTAGTGGTGCAGCATTAGCTGGGAATGACCCTCAAAATGTTGATCCAAAGGTGCATTCCTTGTTTCCTGTTAGGTGTAATCTTGGTGCTACATGAGAGGAAGTATTTGGTATTACTGCATCTTGCAATGTACAGTTTCTGGATGCTGCAGTTGTCCGTTATGGTGCACATGGACTAATACATGCTCACCAAAGTGGTTGAGCGATCATCTGAGATTTTCCATATTGGATGTTCTTGCCCCTTTGTCAATAGTCTGAAATAGATGTCTCAGAAAACAATACTATAGTGGTCCAAAGAAGTCCAAATATTGGAGGCCTTCATACACACACATTGGGGTACAATTAAATTATTGGTCTAGATCACCATACCTGGACCAAATACAATTGGTGCATTATTTTGTCTTCTCATCCTATTTTATCATTACTTGATAATTCATTCTAGAATGTTTTCTGTTTACTTCATGAAGAGTGATTGCCAATGACACACTCAGTTCTTGACTCTGCAATTGCACCCTTATATTGTGTAGGTGACTATGCTAATTGCGAGGGAAGTTGCAATGGCTAATCGTCTTGGTGTGGAGGTATGCTTAAGACCCCTTATAGCTAGTTTGTTGATGATTTCTTCACTGTCATTATTATCTCAGCCTTATCATAGAGAAAGATCAGTATGCTTAAGACCCCTTATAGCTAGTTTGTTGATGATTTCTTCACTGTCATTATTATCTCAGCCTTATCATAGAGAAAGATCAGTAGCATCTTTGTATCCTTTGATATGTTATTCTAGGCACATAAAAGTATTTGGTGATCAGAGGCCACAATTTACAAAACTATGAACCATTTCGTGGGGCCACACCTTTTCATGCCAATCACTGGGGTAACTTCTCAAGAGGGGTGGGAATGTCTTTATATAGGTTAGGGGGAAATCAGCTTGGTCATCATAATTGGCTTCTATTTAAGAGATTTAAAATTAAATTTTTATAAGGGCAAATGAGTCAACTTAAATGGTGAAAAAAGAAAAAGAAAAAAAAAAGGTGATATCAGTTGGGGTAGTATCAAGATGAGGATGAATGCCAACTAGCTGGGGAAAACAGAAATGATTTTTTTTTTTTGTACGTGCGTTACTTTTTTGTTGGGTGGTCTTTTTTTTTTTTTTTTGGTTGGGGGGGGGGGGGGGGTTGGGGTGGGGTGGTAGAATTGTTAGTGGGTTGGATTGATCATATGCGACCTCTCTTAAGTTCCTAACTAGTGGCTCAATTAGAATGGATATAAATGAAAGTTCTCTCTCTCTCTATATATATATTGTGAGTGGTTATGTAGTCAACCTTATTGATAAGGTTGAGTGATCTCAATTAAATTTGATCAAACGGGGCTACCTTTTGAATATTCAAACCATTCACATGATACTTCAACCTATTTCTACCCTAGTGGGCTGAAGATCCACTTCCATTGGGGTAACATTCCTCATTTGAATGGAAAAAATGTGTTAAAATGATGATAAATAATGATTTTATACAATAGGGCCCACTTTTCATGGATCCAAATCATCCATGTGAGATGCAGTTGGTTTTATGTACATCATCAAATGCAATTACCCTTTGATTAGGGTTATATTCAAGATTGGATTGGACAATTGTGATTTGTTTATTTATTTATTTATATTCTTTTATGCTTTCAATCAAATTGTAAGTAGTTCTCATTATGGGGCAAAATTCTGGGCATCTACCAGTCCTTGGATGAAGGTTTGAATGGATGGTCTGGATGCGAGCATAAGGTGGCTGCGACTGAACAACATATTAAATCCAAAAAACAGTAATGTACTTTTTTTTAAGAACTCGTCCAATCCAAGGGTTATGAATGAATTGAAACTTGGACCAATAAAGGTAACATGGGCGGATGCTTCTTTTGAATGCTTCAGATCTTCAGAAGGTGGGCCCAAAGTGGATGTGTATGACTTATAGATATGTTGACCTTATGTAACAACTCACACACTTACATATATAATAACACACACACCAAAATATTCAAGTGACAATCATTTACACATAAGAACTGTGCAGTTTGCCCTATTTTAAGGTCGCATGGTCCACCTATGACCAACTCACCCCCTCACACACTCTACCCCCATTAAATTGCCATAAGCCCAACTCATTCAACTGTTAAATCCCTGTTGGATTGAAATACAAAAGAATGATGCTTTAAAAACATCAAACTTGAAGGCCGTAGATCAAGGGACTAGGATGATCTAATGGGGTTGTTTTTTGCACACCCCTAGATTTAATTGAGATCTCTGACCTCCCCTCCCTTGGAATGGCATGGCCAAAGGTGGGGACCCCACCATCCTTATTTCCAAACAGTTTGAATAAAGCTCTCTCTCTCTCTCTCTATATATATATATATATGTGTGTGTGTGTGTGTACTTTTTCAAAATATATATATATATATATATAGCTGCAGCTTATGTTATCCTAAGCTGAAACAGTGCATCATTGTCATTATTCTTTGGATTTAACGTCTCCAACCTAGCGATAAATCCAATCAGAATAGGATTTTCCAATTTCGTCAGGCAAAAAACAGAGAGTAATGACAATGGTGCACTGTTTCAGCTTAGGATAACATAAGCTACAGCATAGGACAGACCTCTTATATATATAGGGGAGTATTCCTATGCATCTATCCCTCACCATAGGGGTGAGGAACACTCCCTTTTTTGGGAAGTTTCAAGTACATAGGGAGTATTCCTATGTACTTGAAAAGTCACTTTTGTACTTGAAACTTTCCAAAAATGGGAGTGTCCCTCACCCTATGGTGAGGGATAGATGCACTTGAATATTTCCCATATATATATATATATATACACACATACAACACATACGCGCGCGTGCACGTACGTATGTTTTTATGAGTAATTCTCAAGATAACCCACTTTTTAGCAGTTACTTTAGGTCACATTTGGCAACCAAATCTTTAGGGAAAAGATTTCCGGTTTCCCTAAAGTTGTGGTAAATCCTTGTTTGTCAATTATAAATTTATGAGGATTTGGACAAATGGAAATCTTCATTTGTTGGGATTCTCAGATCCGACCATCCCCCGTAAGATTTGAAAATCTTCACTGAAGTGGATATGCACACCGAACCCTATTTTTCTTAGCTATATGCATCGATACACACCAATATCAATGTGAAATCCTCAACTATACAAATCTCCAGTGAGGAATCCTTGTTCCAGTGGTAGTGAAGAATCATCAAATCTATGGATTCCTCGCCTGTTACCAAACATGCTCTTAAGATTTCATATATTACCACCTCCACCTCTGATCAATCCAATCCTTCACAATGGTGGAACCAAAAATTTCCCTTGGGGAGGCCATTATGTAATAAAGAAATATATATAGGCTTTTTTTTTTTTTTTTTTGCAAATGTAAAAACATATACAATTTTTCAAACCTTGAGGAGTTTTCTGAAAATTTTGGGCCGCACTGACCCACTTGAATTGGCACTGTTCTTATTTTCACCATGTCCTGGACATTAGTATCCATTGGGTTTATCACAATAAATTTCATGATGAATAACCATTTAACTTTGATGACCTGAAACTAAGGCCTAGGATCATTTGATTGTCCTGATATTTGGCATTTCTCTAATCCACATCCAAACCTTTGCAATACCATGCCTCCATTAATTGTCTTGCTTCCAGGTGGGCCACTAAAAGTGGGTCTTTTTCCAAAGGTAAACCACTCGAGCATTATGCCATACACAAGTTTATGATGGGATTGAAAGAGCTATATATGGATTAAGGGTGGGCTAGATATTTTAGTACAGTCTGGTGATCATAGTCATGCATTCATCAAGTTCTGCCAAGTTAAATGGTTTTATAAGTGCCTGTATAACTACCATTAAAAAAAAAAAAAAAAGTTCCTGTATTACCCTTATTGCCACTGAGGTTGTGGGTTTCAATCATGATACTGATAAAAAAGACAAATGAAGATACAACTATTAAAACTTTGGAATCTTTAAACAAATGGTCATGACTCATGATCATTGGATTGTGCCGATTTTCTATGTGCCTCCAATCCATGCAAATGTGTCTAATTGCATTCTAAACCTGTGATTGGCACACGTCAAGGTGGGCTCCACAAAAGGGTTTGTATGTTTGACACATGCAAATTGTTTGTAGCTGATTCTTATATATATTTATATATATATATATGCTTGTGTCTTAATTGTCAATACCGATAAAAATAAATTTTCATATTTTGTCAATTTTGTTTCAAAGGGCTCCTCAGGTTGCATCTAAGATGTGGAATATTTTGGCATTTTGGTTGTTTTGGTATTCCATTTAAAAATTACCATGGAAAAATAGTAAATTATAAAGAACATAAAAAGCTATAGAAAGGAAATAAAAACTAAAGCCACTTGTTTAATCCCTCTTGTTTGATTGGGAGGGGTCAAATGGCCTTTTTCCAATTTTTCCGAGCTAGATTTTTCAGATGTGTGGAAACAACCGAGGATTTTGCGACTTGTGAAATCCATGTTTTTATTTTATTATTATATTGGGTGAGGATTCCACAGCTATGACACTTGCAACTTTTAGGAGGGAGAGTCAATAGATTCACCGAAGGTAAAAGAAAAACAAAAGATGAAACCATAGGTCTGACTTCCCCCTTGGTCTTCTAATTGCTAAAAACATGGATTTAAGTTGATGCCTTTGGGACATCCATGGAGGCACTGAAGATTGGATTTACACGTTGGTTGAAAATTTTACATTTTGATGGAAAGTTTGATGCACAAACGTGTTCCTAGGGGTTTACAGGAAGAAATTCAGAATTGTACATGTTCCTTTAGAACAAAATTATTTTCGTTTGTTTGCCGGTGTCAGTTGTTTTTTGGCCAAAACCAGTCTGAAAAATTTTGCAGAAATTACCAAAAACTGGTATTGTAAAATCACTAAAACTTGGGGACCTTAAACTGCAGATCATCATCATCATCATTTGATGAAAGTAGTTGAGAGATTCATGTTCCCTTACCCGTGCGATTGGCCATGCTCTAAGTGGGACCCATGGCCCTAGCAATTTGCAATTTTACCTCCCAATTGTGGCCAGATTGCATCTGAAAATTGGTGGGTTGCATGATCACGCTCATTTTGCAAAGTGTAACAAATTGGATGACAGATTGCATATGAAAATCTCATGGTTACTTATGTATTTAAATTTTCATTGCAACTTAGGCTTCTATGCTTATATTTTCATTGGATTCTTATTTGGATACATATTAGGTGGCGATTGTTGTTGGAGGCCGTAACTTCTTTTGTGCAGATACATGGTTAGGCACAACTAGCCTTGATAGAGCTATGGCATACCAAATAGGGTACGTGGCTATTGCAAAGTTGTTTACAAAGTCACTGTGTTTTTTGTAACACCCTGAGGATCCTGTTGCAATGCCTTTTCTTTCTTAGTTGCAGTTGCATATTGTACATTAAGAATATGCTGGTAACTCATTAGATGCAACTTCTTATGTTTCTTTTACTAGTGTCTTTAATAATTTCCATTTTTAAGGTTTGACATAGCATTTGGTTTTGTTTATTCATGTTAGTTTGTAACACGCGTATTTAAGGATAAAGTGATTGAGAGGGAGATTTGAATTTTGAGGGAGAAACTACAGCGATGTGAAATCAAATGGCTAACTTTGTATTCGGAAGATTGCAAAAGAGGTTCTTGGAGAGTCAAAAGGGAAAAGACACTATAATAAAGAAACCTGGTGGTGGAGTGTAAAAGTTTAGGAAGCTGTCTGAGAGGAGACGTTATACAGTTTGGCAGGGGACTAGGAATATGGAAAATTATGAGATGTATAAGAACACAAAGAAAGAAGCTAAGAAAATAGCAAGTGATTCAAAGTTCAAAGCATATGGTGACCTATGTAATAGGGCTTTTTTAAAAGATTACCTATATGATAGGTTGGGAACAAAAGAGGAGAGAAGAATATTTTTAAGCTTACAAAAATAACGGAAAGAAAAAGTAGGGACTTATATCATGTCAAATGTATTAAGAGTAATGACCAAAAGGTTTTAGTGAAGGACTATGATATCTAAGAAAGCTGGAGGGAATATTTTAGCAAACTTTTATATGAAGACTATATAGGAGACATAAGAACAAGAGGGGATATTTCGTTAGCAAAATAAATTTTTTTCTGTAGAATTGGGGTGGTGGAAGTGAGGATGGCATTGAAAAAATGAAAACAAGAAAGGCTACTGCTCTAGATGACATTTCGATAGAGGCTTGGAAATGCTTAGGAAAAGTTGGGATTAACTAGGATCTTCAATAAGATGTTAATGCCAAAAAAAAAAAAAAAGCCGGATAAATGGAGAAGAAGTGTTGTAGTATAGTACCTATATATAAGAAGAAGGGAGATAGACAAAATTGTACGAATTATCGTGGGATTAAACTTATTAGTCAAACTATGAAGCTATGGGCGAGGATAATGGGGCAAAGACTTAGACAGAAGACTAAGATATCAATTTGGTTTTATGTAAGGGAGGTCAACTATGGAAGCTATGTTCTCACTTAGGCAATTGATGGGAAAATATCGAGTGAAGAAGAAAAATCTGCATATGATCTCCATTGATCTAGAAAAAGCTTATAATAGGGTATCGAGAGATTTAATTTGATGGGTTTTAAATAAAAGGAATGCTCCAAGAGGTCATATTGAAATTATTAAAGATATGTATAAAGGAGTGGTAACGAGTGTGAGAATTACTTGTGGAGAGACAAATGAGTTCCTAGTGATCATAGGTTTGCATCAAGGGTCATCCATAAGCCCTTGTCTCTTTACACTGATTATGGATGAGTTAACTGCTCATATTCAACAGGAGTTATCTTGGTGTATATTGGTCGCAGATGATATAGTGTTGGTAGATGAATCAAGAGATGATGTGAATGCAAAAACTCGAGAGATGGAGAGAGGCTTTGATTCCAAAGGCTTTAAATAAGCCGTATAAAGACATAATATATGGATGGCAACTAAAGTGGGCATATACAAAGAGCTAATACTACTGTGAGAAGTGAAGCTCATGAGATATCACAAAGAGATTCTTTCCATTACCTTGACTTGATAATTAGTTAGGATGGGGAGATAGATGAAGATGTCGAACGTAGGATCAAAGCGGGATGGTTGAAGTGGAGACTTGCTTTTGGAGTGCTTTTGTGACCAACTAATACCAACAAGATTGAATGAAAATTTTTATAGGGCAATAATTAGATCAGCTATGACCTATGGAGCAGAATGTTGGCCACTTAAGAAGAAATATATGCACAAAATGGAGGTAGCAAAGATGAGAATGTTGAGGTGGATGTGTGGTAAAACTAGGAAGGATAAAATTAGAAATGTACACTTTCAAGAGCATTTAGGGGTAGCATCAAGAGGCTATAAAATTAAAGATGGTTTAGGCATGTACAACGCAGGCTGGCAATGGCGCTGGTAAGGAAAAGTTTGGCTATGTAGGTTGATGGCCCACCAAGGGGAAGTGGTGGTCCGAAGAGGAAGTGGATGGAGGTAGTAAATTTAGATCCAAAGGGGTGCAATAGATCGGAATGGAGAAACGTAATTCATGTAGCCAACCCCAACATAGTTGGGACAAGGCTTTGATGATGATGAGTTTATAACAAATAATGAGTGATTGAATTGAAACGCTAAAGAGAGTACACATGGCTCTGCTAGCATAAAAGGCATATGACTAAAGAAAGCCATGAAAATAAAGAAATAGAAAATAAAAGAGAATTACAATATTGGCTGTACATAAATATCTATTCTATCATCTTCCTCTTTAGATAATGAGTTGCATCCTTATTAGCGCTTCTCGAGGTATGATGGAATTCAACCTCCAACATTGTTTGATTTGATTGAAAGTTCTTTCTCCAAGGTCCCTTGACTCCCTCCGCCACCCAACTAATAGCATTCCTAGAATTGCACTCTACTTTCAGTCGTGCAGGTTAAGAAGTTAATTCTCAAAGCATCGAGACCTCTGCTCGATTTGAATCTCTAACCCCCTCCAATACTGAAAACACTACCTTACGTGAATGATTCTCATCATTTAACATTCGGCTTTTCTTGCAGGACCATGGTTTACCTCTTATAGCTCCATCAACATAGATTTTTAAATTTACTAGTTGGTTTGTGATAACTCTCACTGCTTTGTGGTGTCCCACGGTGGGACATCAAGGTTTTTGAGGAGATTGGGAGTAAGCTGGGGAAGGTGTTGGTTGTTGCTCAAAAAACCCTCGACAGATCTTTTCTAGAATTCATTTAAGTCCTCTTGCAGGTGCCATTTTCTAATCTGATTAATAAGGAGGTGTGACTAAGCATCTTTAATCAGTCTTTTCCTGTGGTGATTAGAGAGGAGCTGGTGTCTTAGGGTAACCCTGTTTTGGTAGGAGGGAGGAAGGTTGTGGAGTGCTCCTAGCCTAGGGATCCAATTGAAGGTTTGCGGGTGGAATTGAAAGGGAAAGAGGTTGCCATGTCTTTATAACTTGACTCTTTTGGCAACAATGCCTTTCGTCATGAGGGAGATCGTGGTAGCAGGTTCGATGAGTTGGGACACAAGGCTGAGGTGGCTGCCAACTCATTGGTTTTTGTGGTTGATGTAGCCGAAGGACGTTGGAGAGTCGGTTCGCAGACTAGAGGCAGTAGGGAGCAGGATCCAGATGTTACGGTCAAAGTCTAGGAGGGATAGAGGAAATTCAAATCCTTTCCCTCCTAATGATGAGGAAGTTGAGGTAGAGAAAGGGATTGATAGTTTTCCCACGTCACCGGTTCTGGAATGGTCTTTGTACAAGTGTTGGCAAGTGTTGTCAAATCCTCGATTCCAGGTGGATAGAGAGAGGGTCTGCACTCTACAGAGGCTTTCAATGAGGATTCTAGGGCAAATGAAGGGTCGCAAGTCGAGGAATCCTTTTTGAATAAAGGTAGGTTGGGTTTGGATTTGCCGTTGGACGGGGATCGAGCTAGGGCTGACGTGTTAGGTCTGGCCATGTTGGCTGGGCACTCTATGGGAGCCGTTTTGGCTCGGGTTGGAGAGAGGGCAACTCTTTCAGTTACTACTAATATTGGAGCCCACCAAGTCTTCTAGGGTTCCACCTCATTGGATCTAGAGGGTCGTTTGCAGATTGGGGCCCTCTAGCACTGAGAGATTTCTAGTCTATGAGGGGTTTTAATATTGTTCTGACTTCTTCCAAGGCCTTTCTCCTTCTCCTTGCCAAGCATAGGAGGAAGTGGGGTGGGCAGGGGAGCAGCAGATCGAAGGGCTTAATGACTCCTTCAGTTACTACTACTAATATTGGAGCCCACCAAGTCTTCCAGGGTTCCACCTCATTGGATCTAGCGGGTCGTTTGCAGATCGGGGACCTCTAGCACTGAGAGATTACTAGTCTATGAGGGGTTTCAATATCGTTCTGACTTCTTCCATGGCCTTTACCCTTCTCCTTTCTAAGCATAGGAGGAGGTGGGGTGGGCAGGGGAGCAGCAGCAGATCCAAGGGCTTCATGACTCATGAGAAAAGCCATCTCGCAAGTGGCAAGGTGTCAGTTTCCGTCCCTAATGGTGGAGAGTAGTCTGGAATCCACACGCTTTCTGACAGGGGGACGGCTCAGCCGCTTAGGTGCAGCTTGTTGGTGGTGCGGCATAGGGAAGAGGATGACTTATCCAGCGGCAAGTCCTATTGTTGAGGAGGCAGATCAACAGTCTATGCAAGATGCGGTTTTGGCAGAATATGGGTGAAGTGTTGGTGGTGGAATTGGGTAGATGGTTGTGAATTGATTACAAGCCTAAAAAAGAAGGGTGAGGCAGAAATTGTTGGAAGTGGAGGTGGCTGAAGCGGCTTCTAATCTGCATGCAGGTGATTCTTTGGATTCGATCGGAGTTTGTTGCTTGATTGGGTTCTGTGGGAGCTTTTGGCTGTTTCAATTTTAGTGATAATTGCATCTTCAAATATAAGGGGATCATCTTGGTAGGTCTGAGAAACAGCTAGTGATAAGGACGTTGGTGAGAAGGCACGAGGAAGATTTGTTATTGTTGTAGGAATCTAAGGCCGCAGGGTAGGGGTGATCGACCGGATTTCCGGTCCGGTTTTCGGACCGGAATCCGGTCGGACCGGATTTTCGGTCCGGCCCAAAATGAAGGACCGGACCGGACCACTTATAAGCGGTCCGGTCCGGTCCGGTCCGGTCCAAACCGGTCCGGTTGGACCACTTAAAGTGGTCCGGACCGGTTTCCATTTTTTTTTTTTTTTCATTTTTTTTTTCATTTTCACCTCACATCTAAAAAGTGGGCAAATGTCAAATGAATGAATGATGGGTTTTACAAATGGGTGCTGGGCTCATGCCTCATGGGCTCAAAGATTATGAAAAAAAAATAAAAAAAAAATTATTTTAATAAATGCGGTCCGGTCCGGTCCAGACCACAAAAGGCCCGGACCGGACCGGACCGGATTTGGACCACCAAGACCGCAAATCCGGTCCGGTCCGGTCCGGTTTTGTGGTCCGGTCCGGTCTGCGGTCCGGTCTGTGCCCTACCAGGATATTGATCATATAATCCATGACTTTTGGAACTCAAGAAAATGTGAGTGGGATTGGGTTCCATATAAAGGAGCTTCTGGGGTTTTGATTTCCATATGGAGGGATTTGGATTCTTCTAAGAATCAAAGGGTGCTTGTGGTAAAGTTTAGCAGGTGATGATTTCATTTGGGCAGCGACTAACATATATGGGCTAAATGTTGAATTTGAGAAAAGGGTTTCTTTTAGAGCATCTGTCAGGTGTCTTAGTGCGTTGGTCTGTCCCTTGGTGCATTGGAAGGGATTTCATTCCTTATTGGGTTCCCTCACGAGGAAAAGGGGAGAGAGGGGGGTTGAGCACTTTTCTGGTGTGATGCAGTTGGCTTTTCCGAGGCTGTTTCCAGATCATTGCCCTATTAAGTTGTCCTCTGGCGATTCTAGATTGGGATCTCAAGCCCTTAAAATTTGAAAATTGTTGGTTGCTGAATAAACATTTTATAGCTTTTTTTCTTTTTTTGAGGTGGGTGGGGGTTGGATGCAGTGGTTCTGTTTGTTATGAGCTTGGCAAGAGACTTCAATGGTTGAAGAAAAGAATTTAAGTTTGGGATTGGGAGGTTGGTGGTAGAGTTGGCACCTCAAGAGATGCTTTGTCAAGGGAGGTGGAGGAGTGAGATAGGGAAGAGGAGAGCAAAATGTTATTGTTTGAAGAGATTAGTGCTAGGTGGGAACTGGTGACTAGTGAAAAGGTTTTGGGATCTGAATTGCATGGAAGAATTGTCTTGGAGACAGAAATCTAGAGCATTATGGCTGAAGGAAGGAGATAAAAATATGAGATTTTTTCATAGGATGGCTTGTGTGAGGAATAGGGTAAATTATGTGGGAAGGATTGATGGTAGAGTCTTTGATGGACTGGATGAGGTCAAATATGAAATGGCTAAGTTTTTGTAGATCTATACAGAACAAACAAATTCCGTAGGCTGAAGCTTGACGGTATTTATTTCCCTAGTATTCCTTTGAATCTCTAGGGGTGGTTGGAATCAGGAGTTTGAGATGGAGGAAATCTGATGCAGTCTGATTTGGCTCAATCAGACTTGTGAGGGCCCAAAAATCCAAGAAGCAGAGAACAGTCCAGCAACTACAGTATATGCGGTAAAAATCCAAGAAGCAGAGAACAGTCTAGCAACTACAGTATGTGGTAACAAACAGAAATCCAGAACTCAAAAATTTGTGCAAGGAACAATGAAGAACCCAAAAAAAATCTGACCTGCAGGGGCCTTCCTCAATCCTTAAATACACATACGTTCAAGAGAGAGGGTAGAAAGAAAGCAAAATTGTGCTTTATTGATAATATCTAACTGCCGAACATGAACTAGGCCATCAATTGACCATTACAGTGTATATATAAGACTCAAAACATCCTCAAAACCCTAAAAAAATCCTAGCAACCACTTTCCTAAGAGAAATAGCTAAGTGTTTCCAAATCAAAATATCCAATAATTAGTAAGAAATTTAAACAAAAATTGAAATTTTCTCAAAATCAGTCGACTTGTATACTTCTGATGAGAATGGCTATGGGGCCCACCTGGCCCACCCTTTGATACAACCTTAACGATCTGAAAGAGCCCTCATGGGCGAACCTGCTGGTGGTTTCCTTTCTTGGATTGGGTCCAGTTTGACCTACCAACGCGTGGCTTGAAAACTGCTGAACGTGAGGCTTATTTTAAATCTGGATTTTCTGGAAAAAATGCAAAACAACCCTGATGTTTTTGTCTGTTCCCAAAAGGGCCCCTGAAATTCATATCTTAGCATAATTCCTAGCTGTTTGGGCCCAAGTTTTCAATCAAAACTTGTCGGGACCCTTGCTGGCCATCTTGGGATGCTCCAATTGTCTCAAATAAGCTTGTGCGACTTCAAATTCATGTTGTAAAACCAATTTTGCATCAAAATCACCGAAGCTTTGGAGGAATGCAGAGGAGATAAAGCTTTGGGTCTAGATGGTTGCAATTTTTCTTTCATTAGAGCTAGGTGGGACTTTGTCAAAGTAGACTTCCGGGCTAAGTTAGTGGAATTTCATCGGAGAGGTAGATTGAATAAAGAAATCCATGCAACTTTCCTAATTCGCAGTGGGCTTGAGGGAATACAGGCCCATTAGTTTGCTTGGGTGTATATGTAAATTATTGGCCAAGGTTCTTGCTAATCTGTTGAAATGAGCTCTCCCTCTTATTATTAGTCCTTTCCAAGGGGCTTTTGAAGTGAATAGGAAAATCTTGGATTGTGTGCTAGTTGCTAATGACACTCATTGACTTGAGGAAATGGATGAAAATAGAGTGGGTGATTTTTAAGAAATATTTGGAACAGGCTTATGATCATGTTGAGTGGGACTTTAATGTGGGTTGTTGACAGATGGCGGGGTTGGATGAAAGAATGCATCTCTTCTACTTCCTTTTCAGTTTTGGCAAATGGTTCTCCCTCTAGGTTATTTCAAGCTTCCAGAGGTCTTCGGCAAAAGGGTTCCCTTTCACCTTTATTATTCACTATTGTGGCAGAAGCACTGGTGCTTTGTTGTTAAGGGCTAATGATCTCGGTTTGATTAGTACCTTTGAGGCGAAAGGGGATGGAGAGGCTGTTATCCACCTTCAGTTTGCATATGATTGGGCTGCGTTCTGTTTAGCTAGTAGGGATGAGTCTGTTACAGTTCCAGTTGTGTTCTGGTTTGAAGGTAAATATGTCTAAGACCTAGTTGGTGGGGGTGGGTTGTTCAGATATAGTATTCATTGTAAAACGGGGAGACTTCCTACTTCCTATCTTGGCTTTTCTATTGGGGAAAACCTAGTTCCAGAGCATGTGGAGCCCAGTTGGAGAAAGTTGAGAAAAAGTTATCCCTTAGGAAAAGGAATTAGTAAGCCTTAGGTGGTAGGATCACCTTGATTAAGGCAAGTTTAGCTGACATTGCGATCTACTATGTCTATTTACAAAATGCCTAAACAGGTGGGTGCGGCTTTAGATTGGTTTAGCTGTGATTTTGTTTGATAAAGGAAAAGTGAGTAGAAGGTGCATTTGTTGAAATGGAGCAAGGTGATTAATCCAAAGAGAGATGGGGGTTTGGGTCTTGGAGACCTTGAAAAGAAGAATTGGATGCTCTTAGCTAAATGGTGGTGGGTGGAGATTCGGAGAGGAGAGAGGGGCTTTTTGGAGCAGGATTATTGCCAACACATATGGTGAGGACAAGTGGGGTTTGGGTCTTGGAGACCTTGAAAAGAAGAATTGGATGCTCTTAGCTAAATGGTGGTGGGTGGAGATTCGGAGAGGAGAGGGGCTTTTTGGAGCAGGATTATTGCCAACACACATGGTGAGGACAAGTGGGGTTGGCTGCCTAAGCCTATGCCTAGTTATCCTCTACCAATACAATCAGAAATATTGTCCAGCCATGCAGTTTCCAACACACTAGAAGAAATAACTGTTTTCAATGTTCTAAAGAAAAAGCAGATGCTGCTGGAGATGTGGAAACATGCAAATGAAACTATTGTGGATGGTACAAGTCTCTCATTCTACTTCCAGGTACACAGGTCCTAAACAAAACTATGAGTTGCAGTAAATGATACTTAATAATCATTTGCAGTCAATTGGCTCATGGAAAGTAAACTCAAAGTAAGTTTGGGAACATGCAATACAAGGTAATCTAACGAATGATACCAATTTTGTTGGCCATTAAGGGTGACCAATCAACAGTTTGAATAGTAATATGCGTGGATGGCCGATAATATCTAGTTAAAAGTATTCGTCTGGAGTCATATGATGTGGATCACTGGAACCAAATATCCATGGTAGGGTAGATCATATTGGCATTAGTCATGGCTAAAGCGGCAGACTGAAGAAGCTGATCTGAAGGTAAGAAACTCTGCTGAATACTTTCTTCAATTAGATGCTGCATCTGAGCAGTGAGGTTAGACATAGGTTGATGTGTGGAACATTGGCGATAAGTGTTTCAAACTTAGATTGTTGAATTCCTTAATTACTTCAACGGGGCTGGTCAGAATGTGTGTGCTGATGTACTTGAGTTTTAAGATAGATGGGACAGTCTTGTTTCCAGTGGTTAGCCTTTATGCAGTTATTGGAGATATCAGTAGAAGAGGGTCCACAACCCTTTTTTTCCTAGTTGCAGATCCAGAGGAAGAATCTGTAATACTGAGAAACACAGTTTGTGGGTTGATAACCCTTTTCTTTTGCCGTGGATTTTGAGTTTGTTCCTTGGCGAGAAGTTTATAAAGTGCAATATCCAATGTAGGAAGAGGTGTCTTTTGGAGGAACTGTTGAACAAAATCAGATCGGAGAGCCATAAGAAACTGAACCAGTGTGGTTTCTTGTCTGTAGATGTCACAAGTTGTGGCATCCTCAGTAGTGGCAAATTGGGGCTCCGTCAATCCCAGCCGATCCCACAATCCACTCATCTGAACGTAGAAATCATGAATCCCATCATCTTTTGTTTAGCACTTTTAATTTTGCATTCAATTTGAGTTCTTGCTGTGTTGGGTCGGATATATATCCTAGAAATACATTCCCAAGCTTCTTTTAGCTGCTTGGACTATGCTAATTGTTTTCTAATGGTGGGATTGACTGTATTTACAATCCAGGAAGAATTGTCCCTATATCACGCTCGTATTCCTCGTTTTTGGAATCCCATTGCTGTGCATTGGTTTCCTCTTGTTAGTATCAATTTCAACCATGAAAACTTGTTCAGCAGCAGGAAAAAAATTGGTCAGCTTTAATCACAGGTGCCAGGTTATTTGATCATTTTGCTCAACCTGTGTAAAATAACCGTTTGATTCTGTTAAACTCTACCTGATCCAAGTCAGCACAAAGAAACTGTTATCTGACATTTACCACAGACCTTTCTCGGCCCTTCAGATAAAATGCTGTATTTGTTCTTATTACTTCACTATCTAATATGCGACCCGTAAGGGAAAATGGTATTAGGCAGTAGAATCATCATCATTGAGCCTTATCCCATCTATTTGGGATCTGCTTTGTGATTTTTACTTTTTTCAGTTGAATGCTTATTTAGCCCTACTTTAGGCAGCTGAGTGGTTTTGCTATATATTTGACCTGCAGTGGAACTTCTACCAAACCAAACCAAGCCTTTTCCCACTAGGTGGGGTCGGCTATATGGATTTGACGACGCCAATCAAATCTGTTTAGGGCCATGTCCTCCATTAGATCCATGTAGGCAAGGTCATGTTTAATAGTTTCTTTCCAACTTCTCTTAGGTCTCCCTCTCCCTCTCCTACCCCTGGCAATTTCCATGCTTTCACACCTTTTAACAGGTGCCTCCGTTGGACGCCTTCTAACATGGCCGAACCATCTCAGTTGATTTTCTCTCATTTTATCTCCAATCGGTGCTATTCCTACTTTGCCCCTAATCTCCTCATTCCTAATCCTATCTCTCCTTGTGATCCCGCACATCCATCTTAGCATTCTCATCTCCGCAACTTCCATCTTCTTGACATGATTATGCTTTACTGCCCAACACTCTGATCCATATAACAACGCTGGTTGTACCGCCACCTTATAATACTTTCCTTTAACCTTGAGGGGGACTTTCCGATCACACAAGACCCCCGAAGCACTCCTCCATTTGGTCCACCCGGCCTGAATCCTGTGACTTACATCAGTATCAATCCCTCCATCCTGTTGCTGTGGAACTTCTATGAAAAGCAATTTTTCTACACCAATCTCCCAATATTCTCCCATTCCTTTGTAGTTGAATGCTTTAGGGCATTGTTTTGATTTTGAGACGATTTGAAGTTGCTGTTACTTGTGAGGCTTGAGAGTAAAGCACAAGTTGACTCATTACAACCATACCATGAAAGGTAAATGTTGCGAACCCCAGCCCTGTCCTGGCCCATCTATTTCTCTGCTCTGTAACTTCACATGTGGATTGCAAACTTGATAGGCCAGCCTGCTCAATAATGATAACCGTAGCACAAATCTTTTTACGTTTTTATGAACTATTGCAATTAAATAGAGGAAACATCCACAACATGCTAATATTCCACGTGAACTGTTGATTAATAATAGGAGAAGAAAGCTTAGTCTGAAATTATTGTCAAATTCATTTTTCAGGAAATGGAAATTATCATCGGTGAAAATACTAGCTTCAGCCAAGTACTTAGTTAAATTCACAAACTCATTGATCTTATTAAAGGTTTTAGTATTCGTAATATTTCTACTTTTGCACATTCTCCAAAGAGAACGATATGATTATTGTATTCTAAACCAGCCTAACATGTAACGTGTTAATGGTATCAGGATGATGGCAACTGTAATGAATTCCATATTGCTTCAGGCTTCTTTAGAGAAGTTGGGCGTTCAGACCCGTGTTCAGACCTCATTTACCATGCATGAGATTGCTGAGCCATACATGAAGCGTAAGGCTATCAGGCATCTTGAGAAAGGAAGAGTAGTTATCTTTGGCGGTGTTGGTGCCGGACTGGGAAATCAACTGTTCATCACAGACACAGCAGCTGCCTTGAGAGCATCGGAGAGTATGTCTCTTCCTCAATCGCTAAACTTAGTATCTCTTTTCCCCATGAAGTACTGAATCATTCCTTTAGGGTGTGTTTGTGCATGCCTGATGCCGCGGAAAAGAAAGTGAAATGGCGCCTGTTTTTCCGCCGCTTCCTACCCTAGGTGTTTGGTGCAAGGGAACAATGCTGAGAATTCCTGACATTTTAAAACGTGTTTCCACGCGAAGAGGGGATATTGGAGTCCGACGTGTGAGACCGGATTTGTATTGCCGCAGAAGAGGGAACGAGGTTTCCGCTTTTGTGGCGGTGCACAAACACACCCTTAGGTATTTCAAATTGTTGGCCTTTTTGTTCGGCTGGCATCACCTGAACGTGGCAATTTTTCTAGATCTGAGATCAACCCATTAATCAGGCATGACCCCTTTTGATAAATAATTTATGTATGCATTTTAGATAATTAATAATTTTTTCTTAAAAAAGAAAAAAGATAATTTTTAAATCAACATGATACTAATTAAAGGAAGGATGTATGGTCAACTGTACAGAATCCTCCCATACTGTGGACTTTGTATTATGAGATCTCTATATGTGGGTTCTCCTTAGAGGATCCAAACTGTTAAGATTGTGCACATTGCATGTTTTCCTAGAGTGGGCCACGATTTACTTCAACGAAAATGAGATTCACTGTCAAATTTACAGAAAACATGATTTAAGTCCCACAGAAACAATGATCTTGATAACCAAAATTGGACTCTTAACCAAACCACTGCCAATGAAATTGTAGAGGTCCCGTTTTCACTTCATTTGGAGTAATATTTAACTGAGAATTGGACTAAATTTGAAAAGATATTTGAATAATGCTTGTCCAATTTGTCAGTGAATCTCTTCCTGATTAAGTGATATAGGAAAGTAATTGCATCTTATGGGTGGTTTGGATCTTTGGAAGGTGGGCCCTGTCGTACAGAAGAACACAATTTTCAAAGGAAGTGTTGTGTTATTTATTTTTGGGCTTCAATCATGGTCCCTTCTATCCAACATTTATTATAACTCTGATGTAAGTCTTATTTTGTCAAACCATACAAAAAACTTTATATGGTATATGACATAGTAATCATTCAGCAGAGGTTAGTGGCAGTATATGATTGTTATTGTTGTTCTTTTATTATTAGTTATAGCAGTTGTACCATGAACCTGATGTTGGCACATGAATTGCATATTGATTATATAGACTGTACAAAACCCCATCTGTCATTTATATCGTATCATTACTCTAGTTAGCAGCATGATGCAGCCGAAGGCTCCTTTTGATTGGAAAACCAAAATTCCAACACTAACCCAAATTAACATGGTAAAAAATGCAGAAGAGAATAAAGAAAAAAAAAAATCTGTTGAAACCTTCAGTAGATGGATATTCAATCAATCTATGGAGAAGAGAATAAAGAAAAAACTTTCATCCAAGATTCTGCAATAAATTAACTGGATGTCACTATTAAGAGGCTTAAATACAACTCAAGTCTATTTTAAAACCCTATATTTACTGTTTCCACCGATCAAAACATTAGAACATTGGAAACCCTATGCTGGAGAACTCCTAACTTAAATAAGAGAAAACCATCTTAACTCTGTGCAAGTCCTGACCAGTTGTCTGAACTGTTTTGGGCTATTGTGCCCATGTGGGCTTCCAACTGGGCTGGTGTGACTTCTCGAATGTAGCATCTTAATGGGCGACCCCTTGGATGGATGGGCTGGATCAAATGGGCCTGTTAATTTGCTGATTTAAATGGCCCAAGTTTCATGCAGCTTCCTGGATTTCGTGGTTTGGACCAGATTGAATTCAGGTCAGGTCATGACCTGCCTTATGTCCTCCGATTGGTTGGAATTGCAGAAAAGTTCCTGTAACTATCTGTTTTACCAAACCAGTAGGTACCAGTAAAATCTGATAACTGTTTGGCAAATGTTTTGGGGCCCATTCTATCATAGGATCTCCCGGAGTATGTCCGGGTCCCTCATTTTCAATTGTGAGCATCCGAAATCTTTGAGACATAGATCCATCATAAATGGATGCGGCTCATCCGCATCATCACAACATCAGTGTTGTCGCAGTATCTGTGGTATAATCATCATTACTGCTGCTGCTATTATTCATGGGAATTATATCATTACTACAACTACTACTACTAACCTATGATACCCAGATACGGAAGTTTGCCTATGGTACCCATACCGATACGGATACGGGTACGTGATACGGCAAGATACAGCTGGAAACGTATCTCAGCCGTATTCCAAATTTAGGGATCCCTCTCTCTATTCGAGCAAAAGGAAAACAAAAAAAAGGGAGAAAGACCCCTAACCTGCTTCAATTGGGGCTGCTGTTGATGCTTTGACTGGGCTGCTGTTGGGGCTGCAGCTTTGACATGTTGGATTGGACCACTAGTGCCGCCTCCAACTCCAGGTACTCCCTCCCCCCTCTTCCTCTTCTCCTCTTCTCCTTAGTTCGTTCTTCTTTTTTTTTTTTCATCTGGAGCCTGGAGGCGCCCAGCGAAAAGGGCTTCGTTCTTTTTTTTTGTTTTCATCCGGAGAGTGGAGAGGCCCAACAAAAAGGGGAAAGTATCCCACCTTTTATAAAGGAGCATGGTACGGGCCACAACTTTTTTTTTATTTCTTTTATTAACGTGAGCTATTGGGCCACTCACTCATCCCACTTTTCATTTCTTTTTCTATGTTGAGCTATTGTCCAGTGAGGCCCACCTCATAAAAAAATTAATCCACACAGTGGGCCTTGCAATGTTTGAGCCCTAAATTGAAATAAAATAATGTTTTACATTAAATAAATTCCTAATCAAATATTTATATATAGATTTAAAAATGTCGTACCCGTATCCGTGTCCTAAATTTTTGAAGTTGACATATTAGATGCTCGTTCCCCTGTCCCATGTCCATATCCATATCCATATCCGGGCATCATAGCTACTAGCTATTCATGGCGATTGTTATCACAAATCTGATCTGGCACATGAATTCTGTATGGTGAGATGGAAGTTGCCCCTAGAATATTGACCTCTTCCTGCAAATGATCAAATCATTAGATTGTATCACATAATTTGATGACTAAATTCTTCTCATTTTGGTAAAGTACACCCACTGTCATGATGAAGTATACTCACTTTGTTTTGAGTAATATTTACAAACAAAAGGTAGAACTCACTGGCATCCACACCCATTAAACCACTGCCCGTTTCAAAAAATTCATTAAAAATTGTGGGCCCACCCTCAAAATCCACATGAAAATCCTCAGTTTGCCTCAAACCAAACTACCTATTAAGTTTCGCACCCCTCAAACGAAATCCTGGGTCCGCCGCTGCTCACTGGTATACCAAACATGTTACAAACATTTTTCTCGTGATAAATACCTACTTTGTTTTGAGTAATATTTACAAACAAAAGGTGCCCGTGCCAAGCATGGGCAGCAACACATTGACTCAATCGACTGTTTTCAATTGTACAAACATCATTTCAAGAGCCTGATTGAATTATAGGTAGGTGCCCTAAAATCTCTTGGTTTAGATGTTTGTCCATCAATCCACATAAATCCTCAAAAAAAAAAAAAAAAAATAGTAAAACCCTAAAAAAAAGAGAATCAAACACAAAATATAAGATCCCGAGGCAAATCTGAAATCAATAACGTATTTATGACCATGAAACAAGACTACTATTTTTTTTTTATAATCTTTTTTCTTGGATTTCTGATTCTAAGTATTTATGAACTAAGGGGAATTATGTTTGGACCAGTTATAACTTATAAATCATATCAGGGTCTGATCCAACAGTTTGCGTGGACATGAAATGTAGAACTCACTGGTATTAACCATTCGCCTTTCATAGCAACATAACTGCATCTCATTTATGACTTACAAGAGAAACTTGTAAGCAAAGACCAGTAGGTTCTCTCATGGGTGAGGATCAAAATAGCGGTTGCGACGGGCGCTACGTAGTGGTAGCAGCGTAGCGGTGTGAGAATCGAAAAGGTTGTCAATTTTTTTTGAAAAAATATCCAAAATATTGGAAATTGTTAGAATTTGATGTTTTTTCTTCTATAATAACTAAAGATAGAGGGTGTAGCAGTCCCTTCAATGAATTGAAATTCTGCATCGCTAAATGATTATTAAGAAAATAATATTGATCTAATTTGTTTCATGTATTCATGTTGGTTAGCTATACTAAGTTAGATTCTATCATGCATTTCTAAATTCATAATTCAAATAAGCAATTTAGTACAACTGTATATAACAAAGGATATATAAATTATAAAATAATGCTTAAATAAAGTTTAAAGTTTAAACCAAATAACAAATTACCTTTCTTCAAAACAAACAATGTGTTTTCGTTGAATGTAGAGAAAAGAATACCTCTACCAAAGGAGGTGTCTAATAGGATGTACCTAGAGAAGAGCCATTGAGAAGAACTCTCTATATTGACTGTAATTTGGCGAGATAAATTTTTTTTTTTTTGTTTGTGTTATTTTAAGCATAAAATGGTACAAGAGTTGTGTAGAAATGTTATTTGGAGAGAAGAAGAAATGAAACAAGTCTTAAGTTTGGAAAGTAGGAATATGTCTCACTCCGTAGCGGGCATAGCGGGACCGTAGCAAATGTGAGCGGTGCCAAATTCCATTTAGTGTAGCGGTCTTCACTGCTACTCCCGATATAGCAGCCGCTACGTATTTTGATCCATGCTCATGTGTTAGCCTCCCTCATGATGGTGAATTTTTCAATTTGGCCCTACATGTACAAATGTTTTGGAGTTCGAGATCTCCGTTCAAAATAGAGAGAGGTTCCCACCAAGGAAAAGAGGTTGACCGAAGAGGACATGGATGGAAGTAATAAGGAAAAATCTGAAGAAGTGTGACATTTTCTTGGATTTGGCTCTGGATAGATCGGATTGGGAAACAGACTTCATGCCCCAACATATTTGGGACAAGGTGGCTTTGATGTTGATGATGATGTTCAAAACAGACAGAAGTCTGAAAATATTATTAAGTGGTGGAACCATTATGTTTATATTTGGAATTTCACTTTGAGTAGGAGTCGACAAATTAAAAGAGAATTCAAAACACAAGCAAGGATCCCATTCAAGGTCCATGTGATCCCACCTCAGAAGTAATAATCTCATAAATGAAAGTTGACTTCTTTTTTACTTTACCGGGAGCTTTCTGTCCAATACCTTTGAGCTGATTTGCCCAAACATGTAGTTGAAGTAAACAAGATCGGACAATTGTTCTACACAAATCTTCCTCATCACATTCTTTGCTACCATTTCTCTTTCCTCATTGATCTCTAATCTATGCTAATAACATGATATTTTCCTCACTGTTGAACCCTTTTGCTTCAACCTTATCTCTTGCTGCGAACTCAATGTCGTATTCAACTGCAAGCCAAAGAATAAAAAGAGAAAAAAAAAATTAAATCAACTTAAATCAAGTAGTTAAAAGATCCTATCACAACCATGTATCCATGGGAAATTCTGCTATGAAACACCTACTGCAAAACATTAGACAAAATGCTGATCATAAAAGAAGCAAGGTTTGGGATGTAAACGGGTCAGCCACAGGCCGGAAACACAATGTAACCAGAACTGGAACCGGTTCCTAAAGGATGGTCCTGGACTCCCGGTCCTGGTTCCAGATCCGGTTCTGATCGGAAATGAGGAGACATGTCCCAAACCGGTTCCGGTTAGAGGTGCCAATGTTTTTCTCACCCATCTCTTCCCAAACTCCCTTTTTTTTCAACAACACACCCTAGAAGCCACTCCCTCGATTCTCATCTCCATCCATCTCCGCCTCTGCTGCCACCCCACATCCCAACCACAGCCATTACCTTCCACAGCCTCTACTCGCCTTTCTCTGGAATCAGATGGCAGGCTTAGTCATGGGATGGAGAGAGAGGGACAGCAAGAGGAACGAGTGCGGCAACGGTCCTCGATTGTAGGGCTTGAAGGATTGTGATAGTTCTAAAAGAAAAACCTATACTAAGCTACGCAGTTTCTGCTTAAAATGGACTCTTACAATACTGTGAATGGCAAAGTAGTAAATAGAGATAACATATGGGGCAAAATAATTGCCATGTCCTCTTTGAGAAGAGTGCGAAACTCCCTTTTTCCAACTTTCCTTTAAAAAATAGTGCAAGGTACTTGCCATCACCACCCGAGCTATAATAGATCACAGGTAACCAACCATCTAATCTCTTCCAACTCCTTTGGTGAACAACCAGAGATTTGTCTTTTAAAGAGAGGGGTCGATGTCTTCACCTTCACATAGGAAAAAACCATGGATGGGCTCACTCTAATAGCATGTGGATGCTGATGACTGGTGACGATTGTTAGCGTTGTTCCATAAAGAAAATGCAGTGAAGGATGATGGGGAAGCTCTCCTGCATTAGTTAAGGAAGCTTATCATTGAGAGAGATTATCCAGAGATATCATTATTAATAGATTAGAGTTTTATTCTTATCCTTTTATCTTGCAAGATTAGTGGCAATGTTTTCTGTCCTCTTATTTAATCTTTCCTATTTGATTTCTTATTATTTTGTTTCCTTTTTAGAGTTCTCTTTTTAGTTAAGGAAGCTTATCATTGAGAGAGATTATCAAGAGATATAATCATTAATAGATTAGAGTCTTTTTCTTATTTTTTATCTTGCAAGATTAGTGACAATGTTTTCTATCCTCCTTTTATTTAATTTCCTATTTGATTTTTTTATTATTTTGTTTCCTTTTTAGAGTTCTCTTTTCTTTATAGGGTCTTATTCTTATCTTTTATCTGTCAGATTACTCGAAGGAGGAGTGGGCCCATTGATAGTCAATTTTGGCAAAACTCGGTCAAAATTGAATGTAAAGTGCCTCGATTTAACATATAATAATGGGTGGTTACTATGTCATTGGGGAGGTTGATCTTGGTTTGCCTTATGTGTAAGGTGTGCTAAAGGAGAAGCCAACCCATGAAATAGCAAAGATTCCTTCATACATCATCATCATCAAGGGCTTGTTTCCAACTCTACATGAATTCTATTTGGCCCTTCCAATCTATCTTAGGCCAAATCCTCAGATATGGTGTACTTTTCGTATCAATCCTTGCAACTTCCATATATGTCCTTTTCGGTCTACCCGTCTACCTTCATTGAAGAACTTTCTTCATTGGTTGCGTTGTTGGCTTGTGTTGGACATGTTCAAACTATCTCAAGGGATTTTCTTAATTTTTAATGCCACCCTTAAATGCTCCCAGACGCACTCATTTCTGATTCTTTCTTTCCTAATTTTACCATCCATCTCAACATTCTCACTTCTGCTACACTCATTTTTTGCACATGTTGTTTCTTGATTGACCAACATTCTACTCCATTTATGTTACCTTTAAATGCTTCTGGATGCGCTCATTTATAAATCTTTCCTAGTTTTACTATCCATCTAAACATTATCATCTCTGCTACATTCAATTTTTGCATGTCTTGTTTCCTGATTGACTAAAATTCTTCTTCATAGGTCATTGCTGGTGCCTGGTCTAATCACCATCTTGTAAAAACTTCCTTTAATCCTATTGGTACATGCAAATCATAAAGCATTTTAGAAGCAAATCTCCACTTAAACCATCCAACTCCTATCCTATCTTCAACATCATCCCCAATCTCTTTAACCTTACTATATAGAGCCAAGGTATCAGGAGGAATTTCTTTGTGGTTTCTCGAGCTCCATTTCTCACAGGAGTTGATCTCTTTGTACATCCCCATTGAAGTTGCAATTCATATACTTTGTCTTTGTACAGCCTCCTTCCATCTCTTAAGTTTCGCCTTCATGCCATCTCTCGATTCATCCACCAATATTATATTATCTGCAAACAACATATACCAAGCTACCTACTTTTAAATATGAGTAGTTAACTTGTCCATCAAAAAAGATAAGGGTTTAAAGCTAACCCCTACTATGGTCATAAGAAACCCACTGGTCCATAGGTAGCTTCCACACTCGTTACCACTATCTCATACTTGTCTTTAATGATGTCAATATGAACTCTTAGGGGCACTTTTTTTAATCTAACTCCCACTAAATCGAATCTCTACTTACCTTGTTGTAGTTTTTTTCTAGATCGATGAAGACTATATAAAGATTTTCCACTTCTATGATTATTTTTCTGTTAATCATATAAATGAAATGATACAAGACAGACCCATGTCCCCATGAGTCGACCAGCCCGTTAGGCTAAGTCTAGTCTGGTCTAGTCCGTTCCATTTATGTTTTATTCGTTCATTTTATTAATTGAGCTGTGTAGGGCCCATTAGTTTTATATTATTGTTATAATCTCATCCCTTTACGTGTTTTAACGGTTGAGATCGAGTCTAGGGTTATTGTTTTTGCTTATTTAAAGCATTGTAAGCCTCTTTGGCAGAGGAATGATGGTTGATAATGAAATTAGAGTTTTGAGCTCTTTTGGGATCTTCACCATTCTTTTCGAGTTCTCTTCAAGATCTCTTTGCTTCTAGGATTGGAGTTTGGCGTGAGGCCAAATTCTCCCTATCTCTCCATCTCTATCCTTGCCCTCCCTGCATCTCCCCTATGCTCTGCATTAATTGGTATCCGACCTGAAGTTCGGTCCACTTGGATTCGCAAATCAGAGCCCTATCGCCGCTGCCAAACCAACACACCATAACCATATCCCACTCGGCAGATCCAACCAATCCGAAACCCATCTAGATATCCCCGTCACCCTAAGAACCTAAAGTCCACAGAATCCTCAAAACCCTAACTTTCAAATTCCCAAAACTGCCGAAAACCCTAAACCCAAACCTTTTTTTTTATTATTATTTATTAAAAAGTGACTATTTATAAAAGAAAACTATACAATATAGGAGAGTTATACTGTAACAAAAAAGGCATGAAGCCAAGCCCCAAAAAGCAAAAGAACCCCAACCCCAACTCCAAAAACAAGACAAAAACTGTAAAGGGAACATGTTAATAGAAAGACTAGGAAGAGATGCGCCCTCCTTAGCAAGGAAATCAGCTTCTGAATTAGCACTTCAAAAAATGTGGGAGAAGGTAACTTGGAGGCTTTTAGCAAGATTCAAAATCTCATCCACCACACCTGCCAGCTTCCAAGGGGCTTTTTGTAGAAGCTTTGGCCCATTGGATAGCACAAAAAGAGTCCCATTCCACGATAAGGTTAGGGTGATTCAGACAGAGAGCTTTTTTAAGGCCAGTATTGATCGCCAATAATTTTGCCTGCAACATGCCCTGAGAAAGAAAGAACAGGCGACCCTAAACCCAAACCTAGCCCAACCATTTTCAAGAAACCCTAATTTTCCAATTCCTTGAACACCCAAACACTGGGAACCGTAAAACCCTTCCATCCCGATCAATCCAAAAATCCCCAAACCCCATACCTAGACCATTTCTGCCATGTCTCACAAACCCCTTACCCACTTCAGAGACCCATCGAGTCGTAAAACCCTCATCAAACCCCCTATGATACCAAATAATGCAGAAGGAAGGGGAGATGCGGGGCGGGCAAGGATAGAGATGGAGAGATAGGGGAGAAATTGGCCTCGTGCCAAACTCCAATCCAGGAGGCAAAGAGATCTTGGAGAGAACTCAAAGAGAACTTGGGGAAGATCCCAAAAGCACTCAAAACTCAATTTCATTATCGACCATCATTCCTCTGCCAAAGAGGTTTACAATGCTTTAAATATGGAAAAAAACATAACCCTAGACTTGATCTCAACAAAAAAAAAATGCCTAAAGGATTGAGATTATAACAATAATATAAGACCAACGGGCCCTACACAAATCAATTAATAAAATAAACAAATAAAATAATGGACTGGACTGGGCCCGACGGGCTGGTTGACCCATGGGTCTGTGACTCTGCCCTACATGAAGATTATTTCCATAGTTCACCTCTGGCGTCAAATCAAAATGATTTTCTGATATCTTGGTCTTTATTTAAGTCTACGACCCATTGCTCTTTCCCATAGTTTCATAATGTGGCTAATAAATATCCTCTCACATAATTGGTGCAACTTTGTGTCTCTCTTTCGTACTTAAATATAGGTATTCCAGCACTTCTTCTCCATTCATCTGACATTTTATTTGCTCTTAATATCTTATTGAATAGTCTGGTTAAGCTAACCCATCCAATTTTGTCCTAACTATTTCCAAGCATCTATCAAAATGCCATATGACCTAGTAACCTTTACTATCTTCATTCTTGCAATGCTTTCTTCACTTCTGCTACCCTAGTTTTGCGATAAAAGGTATGTCCTTTCAATGGAGTATCCTTGTTCCTAAGTCTCCTATAGAATTTTCTATTCAAAGGTTGTTAAAATATTCTCTCCACCTTTCTTTAATAACATTGTCTTTCACTAAAACCTTTTGGTCGTCTCTCTTTATACATCTAACATGAACTAAGTAAGTCCCTACTTTCCTTTTCCTCATTATTGCAACCTTGAAAATATCTTTCTATCATTTTCTTACTCAACTTATTATCTAGTTCATCATATGTGTTAGACTTTGCATCACTTAATACTTTCGTACTCAACTTTTTTTTTTTGCCGCCTTATACATTTCATATTCTCCCATATTCCTAGTTTGTGCCAAACTTTGTTGCAACGTCTTTTCTCTCAAAAGGCTTCCTAAATAGCTACACTTAATTCTAGGTTTCTTTATCAAAGTGTCTTTTCCCTTTTGACTCTTCAAGCACATATTTTCAATCCTTCTAATAAATTCAGCCGTTTGGATTCACATCACTGCTAGGTTCTCCTTCAAATTTCATTTTTCCCTATTTATCACTTTATGCTTAGTTGTTTCAGTTTCCCTTTTCAATTCTCCACCTTGTTTTAGGGCACCTTTTACTGCCCCCCTCTTTCTATTTCTAATGCAGGCATCTAAAGCTACTATTTTATGTAAAGATACCTTCATTCTTTGCCATTAAGGTCGTCTCGCCCTTTATCTCTTCTTTCTTCTTCTTCTTCTTCTTCTTCTTCTTCTTCTTCTTCTTCTGGATGATTAGTTTCATTAAATGAAGGTATGATGTACAAAAGGTTTATACTAACAAGCTAAAACAACAACAGGCAGGAAACAAAATATGGGATACAAACGCAAAATATCTTCCAGCAGAAAACAGGCAACCAAAATACATAAGAAAAAGACCCAAAACCGAAGCTAAGATCCTGATTAAGAGAAGGCAATGTCCTTCCAATTAAACATCATTTGGTCAACAGAGTAGTCTTTGAAGATGGTATTCATCATCACCCATTGTGTGATTGAAAATTTTATCTTGCCACATAGCAGCTCTCCATTACTTGCTATCCCTTCAAAACATCTACCATTTCTCTCCTTCCAGATGTGCCAAATCACTGAAAGAAAGGAAAGCTTCCACATCTCCTTCCCCTTTGAAGACCCAATAGGAGATTTCCATGCCTCAAAAAGGTCCTAAACAAGCTATTGGAAAACCCAATTGCACCCAAACCAGCTAATTATAGAATTCCATATGTTCACAGCACACCTGCAACTCAAGAGAAGATGATGTACTGATTCCTTGTCCTCCAAGCACATATGGCATGCATTCACAACAACCTTCCCTCTTCGTCTAAGATTGTCCAAAGTAAGGATTCTCCTTCGGAGGGCAAGCCAACCAAAAGCCACTACTATAGGAGGAGCCTTAAACTTCCATATGCTTGCTGAGTAACATCTCATCATGGTCCTCGTAGAGAGAGCCAAAGAAAAAAGAGGACACTGAGAAGGAACCATCTTTCGAGGCTTTCCAAGTCCTCCCCTTCATTAGGAATATGAATGATCACTTAAAAGGTTTAGGAGAGACAGAAGTTGACTCTCCTGATGCTCCCTTGACATAAATTGACTCTTCTTTCTTCTTCCAACGTACTCTAAATAAAAATTCTAAATTGAGTGAACCCACATATCATGTTAAGTTTCTAGAATTTGCAAATGATGAAAAAGTGCAAATGAAAGAGAGAAAAACCAAATCAATACATAAAAATGTCAAGTCTACGAACCCAAATCTAATCACTCAAGTAAATACCTTCATGGGCTTGTTTGTTTGCTTTAAGATACATAGGAATTCATGGTGAAATGAACTCTACCAAAGGATTATTAAAGAGGTGAGAGGTGAAGGACATGAGGTGATGGGTGAAAGATATAAGATGGAGATGTAGATAGGGCATTCATTTACACATGTATTGAATTATTAGGGTTGTGGCTGGAGCTATTCATTTCCCATTCCTTGATTCTATTTCTATAGAAGGAAATGTTATTTGATGCTCGTTTTTGGAAATTTAATTTTGATCTTCATTTTTAACCACATCATCATCAAAGCCTTGTCCCAACTATGTTTGGGTGGGCTACACGAATTCATTTTTAACCACATATGGCATGGAATTCCATGTATTCTAATGCAAACAAACAGGTGCTAAGGGCCTATTTGCTTCATGTAAGTGAATTTCTTGGAATTCTAAGAAATTTTATTTCTAGAAGTGGTTAAAATTGAGAATGACAAAGGTGAAGAACAAAAATTGGACATCAAATAGTCTTCCCTCGAGGGAAACTGAATCAAGGGGTGATGGGAAATGAATACCCAGCCACCAATCTAGAAAATCAAGTCCTAGGATGTCAGTGTTCCATTTACATTTCCACCATATTAAATCCTTCACCTCTCACCTCTTTAATGTTCCTTTGTTGGAACCCCTTTGACCATGAACTCCTAGGAACTCAATTCCTTGCAAACATCTGGGTCTTAAGTTTCAACAATACAAATAAAAGAAACCCAAATGTAAGAACTCAAGTTTTGTATATATGTTTGGCTCTCTATGATATCAATATCTAAAGATCCGAAATAAAGGTATTTAATTTAAAGAAATCTGAATATTTACCAATGACAAAAGGGAGAAGAAAAAAAACGAATCCTAATCCAAGGCCTGAATATATTTTTTGGTGTTCTGTACGCGTGATATCCTTAACTGGAAGGCCTAAATAAAAAATTTATTACAAAAATGTGATCCAATAAATGCATATTCTTTTTTTTTTTTTCTCAAGCAGTCTTTAAAAAGGATTTTATAAAGGGATCATTAAAAAGATTGATTGGATTTTTAAAAAAATTATTTGAGTTGGCTTGTTAGAAATAAATGTTTGATAGAAGAAACACTATATTTTCCTTTCTATCATTTTGGGGATTTTGACTAGGGCATCAGAAGAAGATACAGGTAAAATGATTTTTTGATTCTGTTTCATAATTGAATGTAATTATTGAAGCATCAATATTTTTATATAGAAATCCTGTTAAACAAAAAGAACAAAAATAAACCAACAAATTGGTCTGACCAATGAGCCACTTCTGACTTACCTAACAGCCGTACTTTCAGTTCCAAGTTGGTCCTTGAATCTGAGAAACTTGGTGTGTTTTTGGCAGTTAATGCTGATGTGGTACTCAAAGGTACTAATGTAGATGGTGTTTACGATTGCCAGTCGAGAAATGGCAATAATGTGACCTTTGAGCACATTTCATTCAGAGACTGCGCCACCAGAGGTTTTTCTGCCATGGACATGACAGCGATGTCAATGTGTGAAGAGAATGGCATTCCTGGTTAGTTCAATTTATCTTGTAGTTAACGATTTCTTAGCAGGGGTTCTCTTATATTGAAGTGCCTTTTTCCTCTTGCAGTTGTGATCTTTAATTTACTTGAACCGGGAAACATCTCAAGAGCATTGTGTGGAGACCAAGTAGGTACCTTGATTGATCAAACGGGAAGGATGAGCTGAAGCCTACATTTTTTTGCACTCATCTTTGCTGCATACTTCCAAAGCACAAATACTGGGATTGCCATCCGAGGTTCAGTGTCAAAAAAATAAGTGCTCTCTTCTGCTGGAAGTTAACTTTTGGAGCTATTTTCTCCATTTATAATTATGGTAGGCTGCTCGAGCCAAAGTTGAAAACAAGGAGATGATCGAGCAATATCCTGATTTGGACAAAGATCTTGATCGGTTGCAAGTTTTATAGGCTGATCGGTGAAAACCGATAGAATCTATCTGCTGTATACTTATTCCGCAGCAAGCAATGCAGATCTTGTTAATGTAGGTGACTTACTGTTGCATGTAAATTGATTGGTATAGATTTATGGAAATTTTAGACCATTTAGATGCAATGCCAATGTATTACAATGTACATAGTAATTTCAATAAAATTAACTTTATCTTTCATTTTAGTTGTGCTTTTTCAGGTATTACGAGGTGTATGGGTCGACCTAGAGCCCCTGCACCCTGACTTGTGACCGAATACCTAACCTGCCCCAAAATAGGTATAGGATGGGTGGGGGTTTGTTGGTGGTTTCTTCTCATTTTCAAGTGAATAAATAAATAAATGATATACATATCTTACACACCTTTTTTTTTTATAACCCACGGGATCTCGCACCCAGCCCCACCCAAAAGCCTTTAGCTTTGAGTCCGAGGGACACTCAATTCTGGACAGCTGAGAACTAATTCCAAGGGCCAAATGCAAACCCTCGTATCTTACACACTTGAGGGCTCAACTGTATAACCACCGCCCTTACAAATGTCTACTACTGGCTCTTCACAAGTTTTGTTTTTAAACCATAAATTAGCAATATCTGAATTAGTGAAAAAAGAAGTGTGGGGCGGGGTTGGGGAAAACTCAAACCATCAAAACTAATACCCAACATGAACCTGGCAAGCCCACTGTCAAACCCCTCCTAATAGCATGTCAGTTTGGGTCACATGTTATTACCCACTGCCATACCTGTCAGTGTGTGTGTGTCACGGTTTGGTACAAACCAAGTATAGCGTCCAACAGCTCTGTCAGTGTGTGTTTGCTCTGCCACTTCGAGGAATTGCATATTTTCTGATTATTATTGTTGTTGATGATTTAATGAGACTAATTTTGGTCCATGAACTGTGAGGCTCCTACCTCGGGATGCTTTAAGAATTCTTTGATTGGAATGAAATTTGGTCTCCCCTCAATGCTTATGGTGTGAGCTTCATTGGTGGATTTATAGGTCAGGTCTTCAGATCTGGATTATCAAATTGCAGCCTAACTGATTGTAACTCAACTAGTTGGGATTAAAATAAATCACACTGGATTAAGATGACGTGACAAATAACAATGTTACTGAATGGAAATCACAGGCATCAACCAGCATTTTAAATGAAATGAAGGGATGATACAGCAATCATCCTAAAGCTAAAAGCTTAGAAGACAACTACACAGCGATAGACAAAAGTATCAAACAAATCAAGAGGTCTGTGAACAACAACGCTAGCAGCAGCAGGAGAATGTAGTAACAATGAAAAGAGAAAGATGATAAGCTTCTAGTGCAACGGTCAGTAACTAATACGGGCGTCTTCTGTAGTGGCCAGAGAAGGAGAGAGGGAGTTGCGCGACTCATCCAAATCCTCTCCAATTGGCGACTGCTCCACTCGTATATCTTCAATGAGCTTCACAACATCAGCCATGGCTGGCCTCTCATCAGCTTGTTGCGTGACACAGGCCAACGCCACATGAAGCATGGCCACCAGCTCCTCCTCAATGTTCTTGTACCTCAGCAGCTCTGCGTCGAAGATCTCTGCTGTCCACTCCTCTCTGATAGTTGACCGCACCCATTTTGGCAGATCTTCGATGACCATGCTCTCATCATGCTGCTGCTGATGAACATGTGTTGGACGAGTTGGATACTGAGCTGGAGCCTTCCCAGTGAGGGCCTCCAAGAGCAAGATCCCAAAGCCATAGACATCAGCCTTCTGTGATAGTCTCTTGCTCTCCACCTGCTCTGGTGCTCTGTAACCTCCCAATCTCGCAATGGCGTTAGCCGGGTTCAAGAGCAGCGCCAGTCCGAAATCAGCAATGCAGGCCGCACCGTTCTTGTCGAGGAGGACGTTGGAGGACTTGACATTCCCATGGGGGATCTTGGTGGCACTGTATTCTTGGTGGATTCGAGCTAGACCGCGTCCTGCTCCCAGCACCAAGCTTAGCCTTGTCGTCCAGTCTAAAGGCGTTCGGCCCGGCCCTCTATTCTCTGCAGCCAACAAATTCCAATTCAATCAAATCAATGCATTGCCTTTGGTGGAATTCATGTGTTAAAAGAATTTCTGAAAACAAAATGACAAGTTGTATGTTTATAAAAAGTTTTCTTACAAAACTACAGCTGCCAACAAGCTAGAAGAACAAGATAGTTACCGTGGAGAAGCGAATACAAGCTGCCATTGGGGAGGAAGTCATATACGAGGAGCTTCTCTTCCTTGGCGTAATAGTAGGCCCGGAGACGAACAATGTTTGGGTGCCGCAGCTTCCCTATCACATCCATATACTGCTCGAACTCCTTCCTCGCACAGGGGTTGGCATCCTTGAGCCGCTTCACAGCTACCATACACCCATCCTCAAGAATTGCCCGATAGACAGTCCCCAAGCTCCCTTTCCCCAGCATCTCTGCTGACGCCTTGAGCAGATCCTCCAGCTCAAAATGCTTCCTTGGGTCGAAAAACACCAATTTGCTTCCTATCCCCCGCCTCATCGCTATCTTTCTTCTCACTCGACGAGTAGCTGCTGCTCCTCTTCTTGCCATTACCATCTTCATCTTCTTCCCCTTCGCGGCCATCAGCAGTTGTACCTCTGCAGTAGTAGGCCACCAGAAATGATGTGATCACAAGCAGCACCACCGCGTCACCCACCACAATTCCAACAATTGCAGTGGTACTCAGCCCTTTTTTCTTCCCCACCGTCGGCCCCACCGACATTGCCGCTCCCGGCTTCCAGCTCGGGTTCGACGGCACAATGGTGGACTGGGCCGAAGGTGAAGAAGGAAGTGAATTAGCAAACGAGCATGCAGGGAACGGGCTCAACCCACAAAGCCCAGAGTTCCCTGTAAAGCTCCCTTCTCCAAATTTCTTCTGAAGCCCATCAGGCACCTTTCCATTCAGCTCATTGTTGGACACATTGAATTCCTGGAGTGCGGGCAGCACCGACGAGAAGTCGGGCACCTTCCCTGACAGTGCATTGTTCTGAAGGCGCAGAGTCATTAGCCGGGCCATCTTTGATAGCCCATCAGGCATTGGCCCAGAGAGATTGTTGTCGGAAAGGTCCAGCCTCATGAGGCGCTTGAGGCCGGAGAATTCACCTGGAATAGGCCCAGATAGATCGTTGTTGGCGAGGTAGAGGAGCTTGAGGTTGGCACATTTGGAGAGCGGGAGGAGGGAGCCGTTGAGGCGGTTGCCATGGAGGTCGAGGATGCGGAGCTGATCGAGCGCAGAGAGCGCGCCGACCGGCCCACGAAGATTGAGTGATGGGAGGGAGAGGCCCATGACCCGACCATCGGGTGTGCAGCGAACCCCACGCCAGTTCCCAGCACAAGCATCCCAGGCAGTCCAATTGTGGGCAAGGCTGCCATGCGCGTCCACCTGGGACTGAAACAGCAACAGCGCTTTGGTGTCATTGCTTCTCTTCTGCTGCTCTGAAGAAGTAAAGGAGAAGAAGAGGAAGAGGAAGCACAAGTAGAGAACAAAGGAGGGAGGAGGCATTGTTCTTGGATTGTCTGGTTGGGCTGGGTTGGGTTGCTGGGTTTGAAAGAGAGGGAAAGATATGTTTGAAAATAAAGAGGTGTGTCCAAAGAGAGCAGCTAAGATAAAGAGTTTTGTTATAGCTAAAGAAGGGAATATAGCTTTATTTCATTGGATACGACGTGGGTATGGCTTGTTGCATGATTAAAGTGGAAGGGAATTATGGAATAGGGGTTGAGTTGAAAATGAAATTGGGAATGATTTTTGGTTGGTGTCGGTTGTTTTGAATGATGATTGCTGTTCTCCACCCACTAAGATGGAATGAGTGAAAGGTCTTTGTAATCAAAGCTTCTCCTTCCTCTTGTTCTCACTTTTCTACTTTTAATACCGCGTGAAGACTAGACCCATTATTTTTCCTCATCCCATGGCTGACTTTTTGGGGGGTGGAGCTTGCTTTTTAAAAGGGTGGGTGTGTTTTGTGCATTGGTGAGGGCATTTTAAGAAATGGGTGTGTTTTGTGCATTGGTGAGGGCATTTTAAGAAATGGGTCTCTTGGAGCTTCTGCTGTTCTCAAGTGTCAACAACCCTAGGTTGAGATGGACAATTTAATCATTTATTCCTTGTGACTCGTAGAATAGGGTGGTAAGGGTGTGATGATTGACCTGGATAAGGGTGAGTCTAGAATGATCATACCTACTTTTCATTCTAAGCCGTCAAAGTTTTATGACTGGTATTTTAAGGGCACATATGGTAACAAGTGAGGATTTCTCACTTCTAATGGAATATACATTCCTCCGAGGATTTGTATAGATGAAGAATTTTTATCATCATATTGGTGCATATCGATATATATATATATATATAATTGAGAAAAATTATTGTTGTCTAAATCCAAAAAATGGAGATGTCCAAATCCGATGGAGGAAAGTTAGACCTGAAAATCTTATTACTGAAGTATTGTACTGTTTTAATCCAACAACACATAATGCTTAGATCAATGTCAAAATGATTATAGGTTAAATCACTGTCAAGTTGGAAGAGTGGGTGTGTGAGTGCATGAAATGCTCATGAACAGGGATTAAAAACTCATTATGAGGCTTGTCAAATGCCTCTTATTACCTTTGCAACACTGGATCTTTCCCATTGCTACAAAACATGTGGATGCAAGAGTTCTTTCTAGTCTACATACTGACTTGAGTCAGTGGTAGAAGTAGGTGGGTAAACAAATTCTAGGCCGAGACGGCCATTCTATTTGATTGCCAGAATTAGGTTGGCATCAACAGCTTTTCAGCTGCTTGGTTGTGTATTGGTAGGGCCGTGGGGACTTCTCATCTTCAGTACTAATAATACCCCAAAACTAGTTTGGCAGTATTCAATGAGACTAACTAGAAGACACAGACTGTTTTTAAAGCATGAGGCCCACCTAGATGCTTGAGTTGAGAGTTAAATTAGAATAGAGGGATGTATAAATTTGAATGCGGATCATGGGCGGGCTCAAATTTCAGCTCATATGTCTTGTGTGACTTTATCTAATGCAAAAAAGAAAAAGAAAAAAAAATGGAGATAATGAATTTATTCAGCCCATATTTCTTGTGTGACTAAATCTAATAGTGGATAATTGTTGGATGTTTATTAAATTGAAGTTGGACCTATTTCACAGGGTTTCGTGTTTTGAAGAGATTCCATTGATCAAAGGTGAAAGCCCATGTTGTGCAAACATAATACAGGCAAGAAAGCCTCCAAGCATACTTTCTTAAAAAAGATTCAAAAGGCCTACTTAGATGTATAACAATCAAAGGTGGCAATCGTTACAAAATAAGTAAATAAATAAATAAAAATAAAATAAAAAACAATCTAAGAAAAATCAAAGAAGGCAAAGAGGAGAAATAGGTTTGTACATGAATTAAGGGTGCATGCGCTTAATACATCGGTGATAATCAAAGGAGGCCAGAGGAAAAAAAGGTTTGCAAATGGATTAAGGGTGTGCTCAATATCACTTATAATTACTATAAATCAAAGAGTTTTTTTACAAAAAAAAAAGGCCCCTGTATTTTCATAAAACCTCAAAACACCCCCTGTACTTTTTGTTTTTACTTGATCATCCCTGGACTAACCGTCAAACTCAAGCAAAACAAACCAGCTGTTTCCACTTTCCCTTTTTGTCATGCTTTCCCATTTTAACCCTTGTTTAAGAATTTATTACTAATGGAGTTGCCCCTTCTTTGTAAGACAATAGTTGCAAGAAGAAACAAAAAAAAAAAAAAAACAAACTCCATTGCATTCTAGATTTTTTTTTTCTTCCCACATATTCTTCCAACTCTCCAACCAAGAACACACCTCCCTCATCAATTCCACAATGTTAAAGCAATCTAAAATAATAGGAAACGAGAATATCTAAGCAACTGCAAGTATGGCTATATACAAAAGGTTGATATCCAAAATAATAGGATCTGTGAGATCTTTTAAAATCTGGCGAGTATAATGTACTGGAACTGGAGTGGGCCGGGGCAGCGACCCTTATTCTTGATTATTTGGAATAGGATCCAGCAATAAGATTGGATTGCTTAACACACGCTAACCTATTATAATATTAATAGCTTTGATGTTGCAGAACAAACCCACGTATCGTATCGAACGAAAGCCCAAACCTGCCATATCGCGGCTTCTGCACCCAACTATAGCACAGCGTCGCATCAGCTAGAACGTGGGAGTAGAGGAGGAATACATGAGGTTTCCATCACCTATATATAATTATTTCTTCAGAAATGTTCAAGCGCATCTATCCCTTATCATAGGGTGAGGGACACTTTCATTTTTAAAAAGTTTCAAGTACAGAAGTAACTTTTTAATTACATAGAAATATTCCCAATACATGGAAACTTTTTTGCTCCAAAAAGAGAGTGTCTCTCACCCTCTATGGTGAGGGATAGATGTATGGGAACCCATCATTGTAGGCAACAGCCAGCTCATTGTACCTTTTTGTAAAACCAGAGACCCGTGTTACCAAATCAGTGGTTGGCTCATAGGGCCTACGGGAGATCTTATGAGTACTTTAGGTCATGTTAGCGGGGCAAGCAAGAAAGCAGGCAAAGTCATTGAGCCTATTCTATTCCGAAAGTTCCACACATGGATTTTAGCGCGAGCAGCAAGGAAAGGGCAGTCAGTGCGAAAAGGGAAGGGAAAAAAGATTTTCGATTTCTCTCATATTGTGGTAAATCCATATTTGGCAATTGTAAATTTACAAGGATTTGGACAAATGAAAATCTTTATTTGTTAAGATTTTCATATCCGACCACCCCCCATAAGATTTGAGAATCCTCACTTCAATGGATTTGCTCACCCAACCCTATTTTTCTCAGCTATATGCATCGATAAACACCAATATTAATGTGAAATCATCAACTATACAAATCCCCAACGAGGAATCCTTATTCTAGTGGTAGTGAAGAATCATCTGATATATGGATTCCTCGTCTGATACCAAACATGTTTAGAGATGAGAAAGAAGATAAGGTTAAAATGGTCATTTGAACTTTTAAATAAGAGAGCTGCTACCTACACACTGAATTTTCCTCTCTACCCACTGCATTTAAAAAAAAAAATTCTAAACTACCCCTATTCCTCTCCATCCCTCTCTCTTCCTCTCCCTTCTCCGGCGACCCTGCTCCGGCGAGCCGTCGACCCATCTCCTTCTCTTCCTCTCCTGCTCCGGCAGCCCCAGCCGCCCTCATCCCTATCCCCAGCCCATCCCAGACCTCCCCCTCCCTCTGGTCTCTCTCTTTCTCCTCCTTTCCCTGGCAACCCCCAGCCCACCACCTGCCCTCTCCCTCCCTTTGGTCTCTCTCTTTCTCCCCCTCTCCCCGACAGCGCCAATCTCCCCTTCCTCTCTCCCTCTCCTTCTCAATGGCCAAAGGAAGCTCAACATTTCTAGTGTCTTGCTGCCATTTTGATTCGGGCTCAAATCGAGTTTGTTCGGCCTTACGTGGCCGAACAAATCGAGTTCGTTCGGCCACACGAGGCCGAACAAATCGAGTTTGTTCGGCCTTACGTGGCCTAACGAATCAGATTCGCCGAGCTTTCATGTTCAATGTGATTCGTTTGGCCACATAAGGCTGAACAAACTCGATTTGTTCGGCCCTGCGACGCCAAACAAACTCGATTTGAGCCCGAATCAAAATGGCAGAAACACACTAGAAATGTTGAGCTTCCTTTAGCCATTGAGAATGAGAGGGAGAGAGGAAGGGGAGAAGGTTGGCGCTGTCGGGGAGAGGGGGAGAAAGAGAGAGACCAAAGGGAGGGAGAGGGCAGGGGGTGGGCTGGGGCTGCCGGGGAAAGGGGGAGAAAGAGAGAGACCAGAGGGAGGGGGGGTCTGGGATGGGCTGGGGATATGGATTGAGGGCGGCTGGGGTGCCGGATCAGGAGAGGGAGATGGGTCCACGGCTCGCCGGAGCAGGGTCGCCGGAGGAGGGAGAGGAAGAGAGAGGGATGGAGAGGAATAGGGGTAGTTTAGGAATTTTTAAAAAAAAAATGCAGTGGGTAGAGAGAAAAATTCAGTGTGTAGGTAGCAGCTCTCTTTAAATAAATGCAAGGGTAAAATGGAAAAGCATAACAAAAGGGGGAGAGTGGAAACGGCTGGTTTGTTTTTCATGTGTTTGACTGTTAGTCAAGTGATGCTTATAGTAAAAACAAAATATATTGAGGTGTTTTTGAGGATTCACGAAAAGATAGGGGCCTTTTTATATATATATAAATTTTTTTAAAAAAAAAAACTCTAAATCAAATCATCCCATATCATAGCGGCTAGGTTTAAATGTCCTTGAGAAAATAAACAAAGCTCCTATGATACAATTCAGATATTCTTGCTAATATCAAATTAAATCCAATGCCAATTTAAAGATATAAAAGTGTGAGTGGATTGAATTATCTTTGGTGGGCTCCAGAATTAGGGCCAAGAAGGTCCTGCTCATGAACTTGCCTTCCAAGGTATAATACCCCTGTACAAGATGATGTCCATAATGCAAATCAAAGGACCCAAGGCTTTTCCCTATTCCTATCCTAATTTTAGGCGCAAAAGATGCAGCTTTTGCCTCCAGTTGTATTTGATTTGGGACCGGATTGTACTGTCTGTCACAGTCACTGTGCCCTAGCAGACAAATTAGGCTCAGAGTCTTGCAGAAGAGAAGATTTCCTCTGCCTGTCCACACGGTTCCCAAGGTACATAAGAATTTAGTATAAAAAAAAACAAACAAACAGAAAGCTCTTTGTGCTGCCATGTGCGTTTTCCACACGGGAAACATGGTGGAACTGGAAACTCCTTCACTATAAAGTTTCTCTCCAGTAAGTTGCACACTGGCCTGGGTGGCACGGCTCACAAAGCCTGGTCATGTTGAATAAATAATAGGGTTTATGCAAACAAAAAGTGATGAGAATCCACGTTCTTCGCTTTTAGTTTTTTATATAATTGTTTTGTTAGAGGGCTGGTTTGGACTTAGGAGTGTGTTTTTTGGGAAGTTTGCTAATTTATTTGTTTTGTTTAATGTTTTCCTTCTGAAGAACTGTAGTTAAATAGGTGAGGAATCAACACATGCAAGGATTCCTCATTGCCCTTAAAATAAAGATTCCTCAATGAATATTTGTATAGGTAAGAACTTGATTGATATTAGTGCATATTGATGCCATATAGCTGAGAGAACTTGATTTCAATGCACAAATCCAAGAAAGTGAGAATTTCCAAATCCTAAGAGATATTGGGTTTGAAAATCATATAAAATGAGGTTCAAAATTGGTCCAAATCCTCGGGGACTTGCAGTTGTCAAATGTGGGTTTTCCATGACTTTGTGGAAACGGAAGTATTTTCCACGAGAATTTCGTTTCCAAAATGTGGTTATCCATATGCACATTGGGGGTGGGGCCCATCCGATGGTCTATCCAACTGAGACACACGTCCCCTAAGTTTTGCACCCATCCGAATGGATTGGACCTTTGGATCGACTGCACAGCCCTCCGAATGGACTGTACACCGTTAAACTTCTCAGGCCGGAAAACGTATTTGGAATTTGGCCTTACCAACTAAACTAAAGTAATTCACATGGAATGTGTGTTGTAAAGCAAGCCAAGAAGGTGAGGATCATCTTTTCACCCAATGCACATTCACAAAGCATATTTGGGATCGGTTTGACGATTCCTGAAAACACCCAGCCAAAAATACATCCTTTGCAGCTTGGTTACTGGAAGTTTCAGAAGCCAATCAGAAACTTGTATAAGAATACATGGGAATTGAAAACATAATGCGGTTAAAAATGAATATTAAAAGCAAAATTCTAAAATTGAACATCAAACAACATTTTCTTTTAGAGAAATTAAATAAAAAGATGCTATTTGGTGCTCTTTTTTGAAAACTCTCCTTCAATCTTCATTTTAAATTACCTTTTTTTATTCAACTCTTATGTATTTTAATGCAAATAAACATGCCTGAGTATACATGGAAAGGTCAAAATACTATCATTCAAATGTATCCTTTCTAAACCAACCCCCCATTAACACACCAATGGAATCTTACACAGCGTTTGTATGAGCTCTAACCTCATAGGCATGCCGCTCACCAAGTCAGTCCTACCTCTGACAATCAATTTTGATGGATTAGTTAAGCTGTCTGCACAATGTGCTGGAGTGGGAGGTGTCTTATGGAATCATAATGGAAACCTCCTAGCATTATCAACCAAATTCAACACTCTATGCCTATTTAGGAGCAGAGTTACAGGGGTTGTTCTTGGCTTTCTCCACCTGGGAGCTTCCATTCAAATTACAAACATCATTCATTATTGAAGAAAATCCCCTACTCCTCATAAAAGCACTTCAAACCCTCAGCAATCTTACATGGCAACTAATGACCCTTTTGAGACATTTTAAGACCCTTTAGTTAAAATTCCATATACGGGAGAAACACTTCTGCTGTTTATCAGCAAACGGAGTTGCTGATTCCTTAGTGAAATTGCCAACTCCTCTCAGAATTTTTTTTTCTTCTATGCACCTTCCTGATGACGTCTGTCTTATAAATGCATCAAGTCCAGAAGCAGCACAACAGTTCACTTTCCAGCCAGCAGCCTACAGACAGGTCAATCAGATTATGCATTATGGACGATTCTTTTTTTTTTTTTTTTTGGTTACCCTGTGCCATGTAATTACTGACTCCTTTGTTCAGTAAATAAAATTTCTTCTTAAGCCAAAATAAAGTGATCCATAGTCATGGTCAGCTGCTTTAGAGACATGAAATGTGTGTGGATATGTGAGTTCAAAAACCTTGTAAAAGTGAAGATCCATAGATGGCCACCAAATAATCTCCATTTTTTAATAAAAAAACAATTGAGGGGAGATCGAAAGAGAGTACCTAGCCATCATCCCAGTAAATCAAATCCTAGAAAAGCTAAGCATCCCATCTACATCTCCACTCCACCTTATATCTCACCCCCACTTCTTTAATAATCCTTTCATCGAACCCACTTACCGAATTCAATTCCATGCAGACTGGCCCTAAGCAATCAGTTTGCTCTGCTGAATTGATCTTGCCAATACTAGAGTCCCCTAGTCAATAAGGGGAGTTTTTTGACCCTCTGCTGCCGAACACAGTAAGAACTCTTACCACTGGGGACTGATGCAGTACATTAATAAGTCAGAGCGCAGCTTTTGCATTTTATACAACATTAGAAAACAATATAATACAAAACATCAATGAGAAAGACAAAAAAAGTACACGAAACTTGATGAAATTACAGAAGTTGGGCACTGTACAGCTGAGACTGGTTTATTGTACAAAAAAATGAGGCAGTTGTAAAATGGAAAGGGACTTCTATTGCAATAAACCCATACGAACCATTGTGCTGTATATGGGCATAGATGCAGGGAGTATCCAGCCAATCTTTGTGTACAGATTCTCATCTCACAACTTGAATGCTCAAGACCGATTTTGAGGGCCAATCATGGTAGCTCATGTTTTCTGGAATTCAGCACTCAGTGAGCCTGAATCTATAAAGGCTCCATTCAATTTGTCTTCCCGACAATCCTCGATTCAGTGTACAGGCGTCCTATCACCTCAAAATCATGGCTCAGATCTTCACAGGCAGTTCTCCTGAATGTAAAAATGCAACCCTCAAGCATCTTAATCTGATCCAAAATAGCGGTCATTAATTGAAATCCGATCAAATGCGTCAAAGTTGGCTGTCAATCCGACAAACTGGCTTGTAAACTGTGCACATTCAGCGTCTGGCCACTTGCAACCTCCTTCACGGGTGCGAAATGGGCAAAGAGTTTCGCAAGTCCGGTTGGGCAGTGTGTTGGATACAACATCATCTGCCACAACTGAAATAGAGACCGAGAGATCCAGTTTTTCTCCATGTTGCCCATCACCTGCAGAGTCTTTTCTGGAGTTACTCATGAATTTCTGTTTTAAATCAAGCGACGAATTTCCTACGTCCAGCGCACAGTCACCATTGCTTGAGAAATGCACTTTGCATCCAAGAGATTGTATTGCCCGCTTTATGGCTAGGCTCTCCCGACATGCTCTTTTGGCCATATCCATAGATGAGCTACTAAGCTGCTTCTCCTTCAGTAACTCTGCTGTAAGTGATTCCATGCTGGTTATGACATCTTTAGCTTTTGATTCTGCCATTTCTTTTGCCTGAAAACCCCTCCAGAAGGAATCAGTGACATGGTTTACCAAAATAGAAGAGGATAACAGATTTTACTCATTATCGAGCCCCGCGATTTAAAACTTTTCATGTGGTCCCACTAGGCAAAAAGACAACTAATTGAGCTATAACTTACATGTCCTAATGCTGCGAAAAGCATCTTCACAACAGCAGCAGGCCATCATTTTATTTATATATTTAAAATATATATAACGGTCTAGCAAGATGGTGCCGTATATGAGCTAACTTCTAAGGGTCCACCTGGATTTGTGCCAACCATGAAGGGCAGACGGGATTGAAAGATCATGATGGAACTAGGTGTGCAAAAAATCAGCCTCATCCAACGTAGTTTGATGTGTGAAATTATGTAACTTATTTCAGGTGAACAATTTCTGTGGGGCCCATTTGGAGATGGGACCAAGGGGGATGGAAAGACATCAAGTTTGACCCCAATCCCAAGTCCCTAACCCCTTCATCCATGCCAACAAGTTTAATAGCTTCATATTAAAAAAAAAAATTCAACCCTCCACCGGTCCAATCCATTCGGAAGGGTGCCAAACCTCGGAATAAGTGACTATCGAAAATGGAGGGGGAGAGAGGAAAAGGGAAGAAGTGGTGTGTGTGTGTGTGTGTGTGTGGGGGGGGGGGGGGGGGGGGGGGGGGGGGGATGGGTTGCTAGGTTGGCCCCACCAATAGTTCTCACGGAAGCATGATGAGAACTAGTTCTGACCTGAATGTTTCCAATATATATATGGATTTTTATCTTATGCGCCCGGTGCACATCTTGCGCACCCTACCTAGTGGGGCCCACATGATGGTCCATCCAACTGGACAATATATATGTCCCCTAAATTTCACACGTCCCCTAGGTTTGTACCCACCTAAATGGACTGAACCGTTGGATGGACTATACACCCATCTGAATGGACTGAACTTGTGGGCCTCGGATGATAGGTTTAGGATGTTCGGATGGGGAATTGAAAAGGAGATAATGGGTCACCTTGCCTAAGACCATTGTGGCGGAGGCTTTGGGAGCTCTTTTTTCAAAGGCAAATTCTATGGGTTAGAAGCTGGTAGAGATGGGGAAATAGTTACTCACCTTCAATTCGTGGATGACACGATTTTGTTTTCTTCTACAATATGAGAAGAGGTTGTAACTTTGAAGAGAATTTTAAGGTGTTTTCAAATGGCCTCCAGTTTGAAGATAAACTTATCCAAAAGTATTCTAGTGGGAGTGGGTTGTGCAGAAGAGATTATTCAGAGGTTGGCTGATAGACTAAATTGTAGAAAAGGCAAAATTCCCTTCCAATATCTTGGCCTGCCATTGGAGCAAATCCTAGATCGCTATCGATTTGGGATCCGGTGATTGAAAATTTTGAGAAGCAGCTATCCACTTGGAGGCGGCAATATCTTTTTCTTGGAGGTAGGATCACCCTAATCAAATCTTCTTTATCAAGCCTACTAGTGTATTATATGTCCATATTCAAGATGCCAAAGGCGGTACTTAAGAAGGTGGACCACATTCGGAGGAAGTATCTTTGGGAAGGGAATCAGGCAAGGAGGAAATTGCATTTGATAAAGTGAATGAGGTGATCAAGCCGAAAGTTTTGGGGGGGCTTGGGACTGGAGAATTTGGCTCTTACAAATTGGGCTTTATAGCTAAGTGGTGGTGGAGATATGGGGAAGAAAAGGATGATCCTTGGAGGAGGATCATAGTGTCTAAATATGGGGAGGATAAATGACGGTGGGTTCCTAAAAGAGTCCATAGGTATAGGTTGTCTGGGATTTGGTCAGTCATTCTGAGTTTTGGGGATGTGTCGAATAGTAAGGGGGAAGTGTTTGATAAGAGTTTGGCTTTTAAGGTAGGGGAAGGGAGTGACATTCATTTTTGGTCAGATGACTGGGTGGGGGTTGGTCCAAAATGTCGTCGTTCCCTAAAGTGTTTAGGGTTGTTCCTAATAAAGAGTCATCTGTCAAAGATTGTTATTGTTGGGTTGGGGACAATGTATCATGGGATGTGGGTGTCAAGAGGGCTCTTTGTCAGTAGGAGTCGGTTGTCGAGTCTTCTTTCTAACATCATTTTATGTAGGGATGTAGCAGATTGTCGCATTTGGAAGCAGGACTCTTCGGGATTATTTTCTTCCAAGTCTGTCTATAGGGAGTCGGACCTTATTGGTGAGGTGCGGTCTTCTTGTGCTTTGGTTTGGATGGGTCTTGCTCCTCCAAGGGTGGAAGCTTTTTGTCGGTTAGCTATAGCAGGCAAAATCTCTACAGCAGACAATTTAAGGAGGAGGGGGTTTTCAGATATATGTTGCCTTTGCAAAACGAAGAGGGAATCAATAGATCATTTATTTATTCATTGCAAGATAGCATCGACTATTTGGGGGTATTTCCTTAAAGAATGCGGTGTGGAATGGTGCCTCTCGGGTTCTCTAGTGGGGTTGTTCGAAGTTTGGAGTTGTACTCTCGTTGGGTGTGAATTGCTAATATGGAGACACATTCCCTATTCGGTTTTATGGTCTATTTGGAAAGAGAGGAATGACCGTATCTTTAGTGGAAGAGTATCTTCTGTGGGAACTATTATTCAGGCTATGGTTTTGAAGAATGCAAAAGAGGCTTGTGTTAAAAAGGGGTTTGCAGACCTTACGATAAATGATATTATGCATAATGGGAGGGTTTGTTTTAACTTTGGGCACTTCAAAGAAGAAAAAGAAAGTTTCTTTGTGTTCTCCTCCAATAGGAGTCCTAAAGTTTAATGTGGATGGGGCAGCTCATGGTAAACCGGGGTTAGCCGATATTGGTGGTGTATTGAGAAATCACAAAGGCGAAGTGTTGTACATGTTCTCCAAGTATGTTGGAATCAAAGAATCTAATGAAGCCGAAGTCCTTGCTATTCTAGAAGCTCTTCATATTTTCACTCTCTGATTTCAATATCTTATAGTGGAGAGCGATTCATCTAATGCTATATCTTGGGTGAATTCTTTTAAGGGCCCATGAAAGATGCAGTTCTATTTCAATGAGATTCATCACCTTTCATCAAAATCTCGGGTGTCTTTTCATCGTATAAGTAGGACCGGAAATAGTTTCGCGGATTGCTAAGCTAAACAAGGGGTTGACCGTTCATGTAATTTAAGTGCTTTTGTAACGTAGGTGTGGTGGGTGTCCGGTATAGAACTCTTATACCGGAACACTTTATCTTGGTCTCGTTTCTTTTCTACTATGCATTTCAAAATTTACCGATAAAAAAATGATCGGATGGAGCTATTTTTTGTAGAGAGGAGGGCCCCACCTAGATCTTCAAAACCCCAGGGGTCCCAACCCCAGGTGGGCAAAGTGTGCACGAACGCTCATTGAGCCCGGAGCGTACCAGGTGAGGCCTCTCTCTCTCTCTCTCTCTCTCTCTCTCTCTCTCTCTCTCTCTCTCTCTCTCTCTCTCTCTCTCTCTCTCACACACACACACTAAAAAACTCCCCCATCTCAAAAGGAAACCTATAAGAGATCCACCTTTGTAGGAGAATATATAGGAGAGAAAATAGGATGTGTATCATTGATAATGTCTAAAAAGAGGGGCTTTTTTTGTGAAAAACCACGGCAGCGTACCTCTCACACACACACATGAAGATTATCCTATGCGCACCCCTAGTGGGGCCCACCTTCTAGTCCATCCGAGTGTACCAAAGAAACACCCACCTCTATAGTACACAAGCCCATTGCTCTACAAATCGGATTTACATCGCAAATCATTCATACCCATGAATCGAATTGAATCGTGAATTGTATTCTTTATTTTTCTAATAAAAACTAAAAAAGAAAAATAGAAAAATTTGTTATTCAATCCATCCATTTTTTCCATTCATAGTAGTATAAATAGTTAAATGCAATGACAAATAAGTCTATTATACAATCATATCAAGAACATCATGACAAATATTACTATATAAGTATGTCCATACATTGGCAATTAAACATCTATACACTAAAAAAAATAGATATAAAGAAGAAAAATAATTAATGATCATTGCACATTAAGATTCAAAAATTTTAGGAGTTTGATTGAGCAACTGGGCAATCTCGGAAGAGGGAGAAAATCCCAGCAAATAGGTTCAAAATAAAAAGCAAAATGATTTGAACAAAATCATTTTCTATTCATCAATAATCAAAAGAAACATCATACCTTTGAAGAATAATTAACTTTAGACAATTTAGCAAACATATCATATGCAAGTTTACATTATATGCAAAAGTAAATTTCTAGAAAGAAAAGAAGAGAAGAAAAATCCTTGACAATAGCAACCGATTCAAGAATCTAGGAGAGCAGTAGAAGTAAGATACAAAGGGAGCAAGATAATATGCATAAATGAATATAAATTTGGTAGAGAAATCAATATAAGTTGGGTAGAAAAAGAGGTAATGTGGGGAGTAGATTTAAGTGGTTGCATGAGATAAAAGTTAGTGGTTGTACGGGATAAGAGATAAGCTGGGAGTTGCATGAGTGGACAGTTACCATTAGAAGTGGGGAGAGAATGTGCTACATCTTCGGAATAACTTAAAAAGTTAAAATAACAACCAACGGTCAAAATCAGTGCCAAAACCCCTTCTCTTTAATATAGTATAATGTGTAAATAGTTAAATAAGTTTAACGTATCAATATATATTTATTTTTTGTTGGCTTTAAATCAAAATATAAAAATAAAATTTAGGATATCTCTTTAAGTTGAGAAAGTATCCATCAAGAAAAAAAAAAGGTTCCTATAAAAGAAAAGACAGACAAGCCCTCTATGTATTGTCAAACGTTTTTAATCAAATGCATGTAACTTTATTTATCAATAAAACCCACCAAAGCAACAAAAATTCTTAAGAAGTTTCATTAACTACTAAATAACCTTTTAAAAGTGAGAACGAAAATAGAAAGAAAGAAAAAAGGTCGAAAATTATTAATATTAACTTATTGATTATAACTATTTTCGCTATGCCGAATTGCTTCAATCATAAGATTTAATGAAAGGAGTATCAAATCATAAGATTCACACTTGAACCCTAAGATTCATCTTTAAATGAGATTCATTGCATACATACGAATAGTTTTCGGGATTCGAGATACGAATTGTAGGATTTTGATAACAATGCACACGCCCCCTGGGTTTGGATAGATCTGAATGGACTAGACCATTGGATCGACTACACACCCCATCTAAATGGACTGAACTTGTGGGCCCTGGATGATAGGGTAAGGATGATCGGATGGCGCTGATTTTTTGTACATAGGAGGGGCACAGGCAGATCTTCATATCCCCAGGCCCCATCCCGAGGTGGGGACAGCTCCGTGCGCACTGCGCACATAGGATAACGACATACATACATAAGGAATAACCAGGATCACAAGCCACACACAGGGCACACATGTAAAATAATCCAAATATTATTTTATAAATGAGGCCCTAGATAGGTAGACCATGCCTAAATATTCCTACCAAATGTAGGATCTGAATAAAGACTCTCGACAGACATGGGTCTTACAAAGGAGAAGCAGAAGGCCTCTTGGAGTGTTGCCCCCTACCGAGATTTTCAAGTTTAATGTAGAAGAAGTGGCTAGACTCTAAAGGCAAGCCGGGCCTGACAAAAATAGAAGGGATCTTATGGAATCATCACAATGATATTCTTGGTATGTTTTCAAAAGATGTTGGGATTAAGTACTCCAATGAAGCCGAGGTCTAGGCTATTTAGGAGGCGATAACGTTTTTCACTCACTCATTTCAGGGCAATTTGATGGTGGAGAGTGATTTGTTGAATGCCATATCCAGAGTGAAGAATGGCATCATTAAGCCATGGAAGCTTCACTTTTGATTCAATGAGATTAAAGATCTAGCTATCATGTTGGAGTAGAGTTTTTTCATGTGGTAAGGTTGGCCAATGAGTTGGCCGATTCTCTAGCTAAGTAGGGGGGTGGAAAGTGACAGTTGCTAGCCAGCAATCCCAAACCAATTGGTGATGGGAAACTGCACAAGCAACTACTTAACGGAAAGAGCATCACCTTGGGAGGTCCTATTAATGTAATTTTGTTGTAGGGTATTCTCTCATATACCCTAGATGTTTTCTATTTGGAGTGATTTGTATATATCTCTTTTTTCTATAAAATTTACTTGTTACCTTCCAATAAATAAATAAATAACAATACGTCGCTTGTGTAAAGAAGAATGTTCCAAAAAGGAAAAAGTACACATGTATAAATACAGAAATAATATTAAAAAAAATATGGACCACAAATCAAGGAAATAGTAACATAATCTTTTGTAAAATAAGTTAACATAGTGAAAACCATGCTAAAAAGAGGTGCTAGAAAGAGGTCGCATTTTAATGATTTAAACCCTGGATTATAAACTACTGGATGTTGACCCGAAAACTATGCTAAAAGGAGCTGCAAGAAAGAGGTCTTGTTTTAGTGAGTCCAATTTCAAACTAAGGTCCATGAGCTACTGTAGATCAAGTCTACCAAGTTGGAGCATGTTTGCTGATTTGGAGGCTTAAGCAGTATGAATATTTGGAACATATCTGGTGATTTAAACCTTAACAGAATCGGCAATAGGATCATACAATTGAATATAGCTACATGGCATCTATTGCCCTGGGGAAAAGATCAACACTGACCCACACGGACAATGAATAAAACAAGTATGCTGAAGTGTAACGGTTTTATCAGACGGCCAATATCTCAAACCTTGGTAACACTAGTTCCTTTCCAGATATTAGAAGGTACGATATCATCTATAACATTAGGTCACATGAAGGGAACAAGAAAAGATATTTCAAAAAAAGACACAATAAGCTAGGAAATGTATAAATTACAAAAAAGATTGCATAAAGATTAGACAATAAATCCAGGAAATAGTAACATAAGTTAGGGATGAGAACTGATTCACAAATGCTTCGACAACCAAACGACCTGAGTTGAAAACTTGATATGGGTCCAATATCTAAACCCAATTTCAACTTGTGTCAGGATTCTAGTCCACTGCATAGGACCGAATAAAATTCGAGTCAAAGTTCAGGCCCAAGGATTTCATATCCAAGGACCTAAATACCAGATTCCACAACCATATAGTATAAATGTATATAATGTGAAAAACAGAACCCGATCTGGGCATGATAACAGCTCTTTATTCGAGTCTGGGTCTGCTTTTGGGTCTTTAGTTTCATTTCGGGTACAGGTGAGGATCCTATAACTCAGAACGAATTTAGGTTTGGGGCATACATGCCCTTGTAAATAATTCATGTTGGACCCAGCTACAATATGGACCAAACCTGTTTTCACCTCTACATGAGGTTACTTTTTAAATGGCAAGTGAACATATCCAAAATAATTACAATTCTAAAATTGAGTATCGCACTTGTTAAATATGTATTTGGACAAAATTATAATCATGTAACTGAAATAAGAATCAGATAAGAACAGTTAAAAAAAGGGAAATCAGATGATAGATGTGTAGAAGATAATGGACTTATGCTAACAGGCCCTAGGCCCAACCCAATCAGTTTATAACCCATGTAAAATATCCCACGTGTGGGTCTAGGATAAGCCTTATACAGGCTGTTTCATTGTTTTTCTTCTATGTATAGAGATAGGATATTCTTTAGATATTCTTTATTCTTCAATTCTTGATTGTAATTAGATTGTAAATACTGCTGATTACTAGCATGTGATTAGGGTATATTGATTATAAAAATGGTTGGTCGATCCTCCTTTGAGGCATCAACTTTTCCTCCAAACTTCTTCCTCTCATTTTGCTCTTTACAGCCTAACATGGTATCAGAGCTATGGTTATGATCAATCCCTCTTCTATTGTCTTCTATCATTGATCATTCTTCTTCCTGAAGTGAAAACTTCTCTCTGATAGTGTCTGATCATCCCTGATCAGAGGTGGCCCACCTTTGATCATCATCATCATCGCAGCGGAAGCAGCCTATATTGTTCGTCTGGTTATTCTCTTATTTATGGAGATTTTTTCAAGATTTTTGGATCATCAGAAGTAGGATATCCACCTCATTTTGTGATATTTCAGTTTTGTCCGGCAGTTTCAATCACAGCCGTTCAAATTTGTGGATTTTGATCCGATTTGAGTGAAACTTTGGCCTGGAGTTGTGAAAATAACTTGTTCTTCCATTCCATACCCCTGATCGGGCTGCGATCAATTATTCAGATCTCATAAGGAAATCGTCACAGTCACGGCATTGACGTGTTTGACGCTGTTCTCGTTGGTTCTTCTCTGTTTGCTTCTGTTTCACTACTGGCCCACCAGCGATGATCACAACATCTCTAACAGTTATCCCCATGTTGGTCGACTCTTTTTTCTGGGAATTATAGTGATTTTTCAGGAATTTTTCCATCACCTTTGAGATAGTTTCCAACTTCTTCTTCATCTGACGGTTTTCTCAGACAGTTTTCATCATCACCGTCCAGATTTGTGGATCTTTTTCCAAATCTCATCAGATTTGGACCTGAAGGAAGTATATTTGATCCACTTTACAGCGATCAAACCTGATCTGTGATTCGATCACCCTGTGGGCCCACATGTGGATTCACCCACTGAAGATAGGGACGACAGGGCTTCCCTGTACTCTGTTGCTGCTACTGTGCATTACTGTTTGCACCTTCCTCACTCTCTGGCTACCAGCATCCACTTAACAAATATTACCACTGAGTTTTGGACCATATCACTGTCGTGCTACAACAGAGACCATAATCTCTATTTCCTTTCCTCCATTGGTTCAAGGCATCAGATCTCATCTCAACATCAGATTGGACCTCATCTCAGGCATTAGATTCAAGGATCTGAACAAAGAAAACATTTCTGATCTCTCTCCATGCAGCTATCTATTGATCTGACCGTCTGATCAAGAACTGGGGCCCACCTCGGATTGTGCAACTGTCACAAGTTCTGCACCAAGCTGGTCGCCTCAAAAGTACTGTTGCTGCTGCTACTGTTAGCCCTCTTTGCTGCCGCCACATATTTGCTGCTGCTGTTGCTGTCTTTGCTGCTATTAGTATTGTTCCTGCCTCTTTTCTACTATGGACAATTATGATGATAATGGTGATCGGTATCAATCTCACACTCCTCTAGCATTTCCAGCTTTTCATTCTTCAATATCTCTGTCTTCATCCATCACCCCATCCACATGGTTTCTAGATTCAGGAGCATCGAACCACATGACTTCTGTAGAAAGTAGCTTTACAGCCTCTCACCCTTACCTTGGAAAAGAAAAAATCACCACTGCTAATGGAGACCAATTAATCATCTCTGGAATTGGTACCATTATTTTATCTGGTGTCTCTGGCCAGTCTCTCCACCTTCCCAATGTCTACTTTGTTCCCAAATTATCAGCCAATTTACTTTCTGTAGGACAACTTATTGATGATGGGTACCATATTATCTTTTCTTCCACTGGTTGTGTCATACAGGGGCGGCAAACTGGGAAGGTGATCGCAACAGGGAGTAAACACGGTCGACTATTTCTGCTGGACATTGGACATCATTCTCTCTTTTCTTCTTCTTCTCCTCAGTTACATAAATTGTGGACTGTGTGGCATAGTCGTCTTGGTCATGTGAACAATGCGTATTTACTTTCCCTATTTAAAAATGGTTTTTTAGAACCCACTTTTAATAATAAAGTGATGTCCTCTTTCCTTCAATCTAAGTGTGAAACGTGTTGTTTGAGTAAGAGTCATATCTTGCCTTTTCCTATTCATAGTTCTCGTGCGTTATCATCTTTTGATGTTATTCACACTGATGTTTGGGGAATTGCACCCACCTTGAGTCGGACAGGCTTTAAGTATTATGTGACATTCATTGATGATCATTCTCGTTTCACTTGGATTTATTTCATGCGCTTCAAATCTGAAGTTTTTTCTTTCTTCCAAAAGTTTTACAAAATGGTTCAAACTCATTTTCAGAAAGAAATAAAAACTCGTAGGTCTGACTCTGGTGGAGAATACATGTCCCATGAATTTTCTGCCTTCCTTTCTGATAAAGGAATTCTTCACCAAAAATCTTGCCCACATACTCCACAGCAAAATGGTGTTGCCGAGAGGAAGAACAGACATATTCTTGAAACTGTTCGTTCTCTCCTCCTTGCATCTTTAGTTCCTCCCACCTTTTGGTGTGATGCTGCACAGACTGCTGTATATCTCCTCAATCGTCATCCTAGCTCCGTTCTAGGAAAGACTACTCCATATGAAGCTCTCTTTGGTAATACTCCTTCATATTCTCACTTGCGTGTTTTTGGTTGTTTATGCTTTGTCCATCTTCCACCTACAGAACGCACTAAGCTGTCACCTCAAGCTGCCAAATGTCTCTTTCTAGGGTACAGTACTGAACACAAGGGATTTCTATGCTATGACCAATCTGAGAAACGCATGCGAATATCTCGTAATGTAATCTTCTTAGAACACATTCCTTTCTTCTCTTTGCGTTTAGATACACATCCTGTTGCTGTCTCTTATCTGCCACAATTTCCTGCAACTACTTCTCCACCACCACCTATTACCAAGGTCTATGTCCGGCGTAACAAGGTTCCTCCTGTGGGGCCTCCTTCTCCTGATCATCTCCCAATACTGCCTCCTACACCCTCAGGTATTAATACTTCCTCCACCGATAGTGTTATACCCTTACGACGCTCTAGTCGTCCTTCTGTTGCTCTTGACAGATATGGCTTCCCTGCTCTTTTCACTTCTTTGGATAGTGCTCCTATTCCCACCTCTTATTCACAGGCTTCGAAGATTGCATATTGGCAGGATGCTATGACTGAGGAGTTGCTTGCTCTTGAAGCAAACAACACATGGGACTTGGTACCGACTCCTGAAGGCACCTCTGTGATTGGCAGTAAATGGATCTACTCTATAAAGGTTAACTCTGATGGGAGTCTTGACCGCTACAAAGCCAGATTAGTGGCACAGGGTTACAAGCAGGAGTATGGCATTGACTATGAGGAGACATTTGCACCAGTGGCTAAAATGACCACTGTTCGCACCCTCCTTCGTATAGCTACAGCCCGTAACTGGCCCCTATGGCAAATGGATGTCAAAAACGCCTTTCTTCATGGCGACTTACATGAAACTGTTTATTTAAAACCACCTCCGGGTTATGCTTGTCCTCCACACCATGTTTGTAAATTGAGGAAAGCTCTTTATGGACTTAAGCAGGCTCCCAGGGCTTGGTTTGATAAATTTCGGGCCGCTATCCTTCAAGCTGGATTTCGCCAGAGTCACTCTGATAGTTCCCTCTTCCTCCGATGGACATCAAAAGGCTACACATTTCTCTTAGTCTATGTTGATGATATGATTATCAGTGGCAATGATAGTGCCGGTATTACGGATCTCAAACGTCATCTCACTCGCCACTTCAGAATGAAGGATCTTGGTCCTCTCACCTACTTTCTAGGGCTGGAGTTCATACGTAGCAAATCTGGCATTCGGATTCATCAGCGGAAATATGCTAAAGATTTAATCACTTCGGCACAACTTGATGATGCTCACACTTTTGATACTCCTATGGAATTGAACAGCAAGATCCGTAGGGATGATGGCCAGCCCCTAGATGATCCTTCTGTTTTTCGGCGAATAGTAGGTAGTTTACTCTACTTAACTATGACCCGACCAGATATTTCTCATGCCGTTCATACGATTAGCCAGTTTGTGAGCAATCCTCACAAACCTCACCTTGCTGCTGCCTTGCGCATACTCCGCTATGTCAAAGGCACCCTTAACCATGGTCTCTTCTACTCTTCGGGCGCTTCTCTGCACTTATCAGCTTATTCGGATGCTGACTGGGCTGGTTGCCCAGATTCTCGGCGCTCTACCACTGGCTAGTGTATGTTTCTTGGGGACTCCTTGATTTCGTGGAAATGTAAGAAGCAAACCACTGTCTCTAAATCTTCTGCTGAGGCTGAATATCGGGCTATGTCATCTGCGAGTGCTGAAATCATCTGGCTACGCCGTCTTCTCTGTGAATTCGGTGTCATCATTGGTAGATCTACACCTCTTCATGGGGACAACACCAGTGCTACGAGAATTGCAAACAATCCGGTCTTTCATGAAAGAACGAAGCACATTGAGATTGATTGCCACTTCATCCGTCAGCATGTTGTTACGGAGAAGATCACTTTGCCTCATGTCTCTACTCTTAACCAGTTGGCGGATATCTTCACAAAAGCTCTCCCCAAAACGCGTCATCATGATCTCACTAGCAAATTGATGTTTTCTGCCTTACCACATCAATTTGAGGGGGAGTGTAGAAGATAATGGACTTATGCTAACAGGCCCTAGGCCCAACCCAATCAGTTTATAACCCATGTAAAATATCCCACGTGTGGGTCTAGGATAAGCCTTATACAGGCTGTTTCATTGTTTTTCTTCTATGTATAGAGATAGGATATTCTTTAGATATTCTTTATTCTTCAATTCTTGATTGTAATTAGATTGTAAATACTGCTGATTACTAGCATGTGATTAGGGTATATTGATTATAAAAATGGTTGGTCGATCCTCCTTTGAGGCATCAACTTTTCCTCCAAACTTCTTCCTCTCATTTTGCTCTTTACAGCCTAACAAGATGAACTTTAAAAAAAGGAAAATAACCCATCCATAGAGCAAATGCAGAATACCTTCTGGATTTCTGAAAACTTCTTAGCCATGCCACGACACTGTGATTCAAGTTCCCCAGCCTGTGCTTCTGAAGGGCATGCCCACCTTAGATGGAATTGGGGCCACAACGTTGGAGCTAATGCAGCTGCAGGTGGTAACAATGGGCCATCATGTTTTGCCGGATCATAGAAGAGGTTACAGTGCACATGATAGCATCCTTCAGATGAACGCAGATCAGATAAATAGACCCACATGCATCCACAAGCATCAGAAATACCAGATTGCTGCCTTTCCTTTTCACTGAGATATAAGCAAGCTAATTAGAACTGCAGTAGACTCGGAAGATAATGCGAGTGACAAGATGAAGACATTTAGCTTAATGAGCATCGTTTAAACACCACAGTAGTTTGTATAGCATGAATGATTTTAGCATCAAGTCTTACTCTTAATGATTACTAAATAATAAACATAAAAATAAAAAAAATTGAAACTCTGACCACAGCAAAAAACTTTGTGAGCGATTATCACCAACCAATACACAACTCGTTTACAATATTGGGAAATTTATGAAGTGTTTGATTCCTTGCTATTTTGGGTAGGGATGTCGATGCACCTCTGATTACCTGGTTACCTATAGGTTCGAACCCAGAAGATCTGGGTATGAACCCACTTTTTGGGCCTCATTGATAATCAAGTCCATGTCAGGGTTTCGTTGTAGGGCCACGCCCAATTACCCAGTTACCCAATGATTTGTATAGAAAACTATATATTGTACAAAACATACATTAATAAATATTTATTTATATTATCATACAACAATTGACTAGAAAGATCAGGTGGCACAGATGGTAGAAGCCTATTGCTGAAATTACAGGGTCACAGTTTCAATTTCCATTACCAAATTGTGATATATTTCTAACATTTGTTGAAATTGAGTTGGTTCTAGAGTTGGGTTTGGGCCCAGTTAGGTCCATCGTGCCAGGGTTGGGTTTAAGCAGATCCAGTCCAGGTACACAATGGACCCAATCGGAACCCAACTAGTTTACATCCCTAATTTTGGGGTCACGGTTATGCTCCAGAGGAATATCAAGTTGGAGAAACTATGGATCTTCAAATATGAAGGTGGTATCTGGAGGCAAAATTCATAGAGAATGTACCTGTTACACAAGAAGTTCCCAAAACGACAAGACAGCATGCAGTCCAAAAAATCAACCAAGAATGCCTGGATTACAAAATGACAAATAAATCACATAATTGTTATTCACTGGATAAACAGAAACATGTTCAGACTGTGTCTTATAACAAAAATCAGTTGCATGTATTATACAATGGATCTTACCGATGAGAACTCAAAAGCAAAAGGATACATCCGCAATAACTGTGAAACGCAATCTACCCACTGCCAAAAGTTCAAATAAATACCATATAAGCAATATAGTTTTAATATTCAATATATAAAACTCAAGGTTCTTCTAGGCAATACATGTGCAGAATTATTGTATTTGTCGCAATATTTATCCAATAGTTGTATTCAACTCATTAAGAACAAGTGATAATGTGTGCTTGAGTGTGTATGCTGAAACAGCTCTACAATAGTTGCATATAGGTCTGTTGAGGAAAATTGTGAAAATTTTGCATATATGGAATTCACAAAATTCATAAACAGAAAATAAGAAAGAACTTTTCACAAAATGTGTTTTTCACTCATTTCTCAAATTTATATTACATGGATTCAAGCTCTGGCCTTATTAGTGCAAGTTGTTTACAAAATATATTTTACAACTCCCGCATTTAGCCTTATTAGATGAACTCAAAATAAACTAAATTACAGAAAAGAAAATACAAAAAAAAAAAAAAGAAAGACAAAAACTACAAAATAGCTGAATTTTAGGGCTACTGTCTGATCATAGCATTCTGGTCATGCAGTGCCTTGCAGAAATTGTCCTCTTTGTTTTCCTCCTGTTTCTCCCAAAAATGGTTGCCAAGGGCTCTAAATTTCCTCTACCACTGAAATGAGATGGTTTTACAAAGGGGCTTGGTGGGTGTTGTTTGATTTTAATTAACAGTCATCTGTGGAAACCATCACTTTTTTGTCAATAGTTGCTTTGTGCAAACTCAAGGGAGATGTTGGTTTTGGTGCCAATAAATGTTCAAGGTGGTGTCGGGCCAAAGTGGTAGTCCAAAATGAGGCCCAAGTGGCAAACACAACAGCACTTTCGTGTCAAGGACATTTGACGCAATCTCAATTTGACATAATCAGATTGTTGAAGGGCCCAATCAGTGAAACAGCCAATAACCAGAAAAAAAAATTCCAGCAACAATGGATGTGCAGAGACCAAGTAGAAAATAATTTCAGAATTAACTATACAAGGAACATCTATCTATCTATCTATCTATCTATATATATATATATATATGGCTTAAAACCACATTAAAAAAACCCTAAGAAATTCCTACTAATTAGACTCTTACTGTGATTAGAAATTCTTACAATACTTTCTTAATCAAAATCCATAAATATTTACTAAAAGAAATAAGGAAAAATGGCAGTTTTCAGATCTGGTTGTCATTGATATCCTGCACGAGATGGCTTGAGGGGTCCACATGGGCCATGCTTTGGAGATAACACCCAACGATCTCAAACTGCCCTCATGGGTGCCCATTGTGGTAGAGTTCTTTTATGGGTTGGGCTGGGTTTGACCCAAGGTTTAAAAAGACAGATTCAGGACCCGACTCACCCATGGTCAGGTCCGAGTTGCGCAAGTCGCATGGGACTCGGCCAAGTCGGATCGAGTCCCTAAAATGCTCAAAAAAATAAAAATATATATAGAGAGAGAGAGAAGAAGAAAGCAAAAGCATAGCAACAACCATGGTTTAAAATCGCGGCATCGGCCAATTTAAAAAACCGATACGGTATCGGTATCGGTCGTGATTCGCAGTCCGTCGTGGTATGAATTTTTTTTTAACCCAAAATTTTTTGAAAAATTATCCAAAAAAACCAAAATGTTGTAAAATGCTGGAAAACATGTTTTTTTCCATTAATAACAACTATAAATCAAAATATCGGTCTCCCTAAGTCATGACATCTTGTATCCTCGTCTTATCTGAAACTGTATGTATAAATTTTATTTAAAATTAAATAGATTTACATGTATATATTAAAATAAGTTGAAATATTACAAATTCTATGAAATGCAATCATAATTATGACTTATGAGCTATCATTAGTGTTAAATTTAAGAAACTAAAGCTTTTACTCATTACTCAATAGATCTATGCCAAACTAAGAAGCCACAGGCATTTCAATCACAATCCAAACAAATTTGAGTAACTATTTTGCAAAGATCCAAAGATTTCAACAAAAATCCCAATTCCCAAAACCCCTAATAGCATATATAGCCTAAAAAATGACTAAATTAAAGAAAATGAATGGTATCCACAACAAAAAGAGCATGCAATCCTCATTTCTAAGCTATTTCTAAACGAATCTTTAAACAGATCACAAAAAAAACTCATAATACGCTCCTTGGTAGAGTTGTATATGATTTTTCTGGATGAAATTCGCCAAAAAAAAATTTTTTTTTTTTTACTTTTTGATGGATTGAATGTGAGATAGTTGTTGGGAAAGAAGGTGGGGTAGCAACTGATATGTTTGGAAGGAGGAAGAAATGAGTACAAGAGAGGAAATGGAACTAAAAAAGGTTTTAACAATGTAGGCCGATATTTTTATATTGGCCAAGACTAATATTTTGAAATATCGGCCGATAAATTCCGATAATTTGGGGATTATTTGTCGAGAGGAAACCATGGCCGATTCACTAGCCGATATCGGAACGGTATCAGCCTAAGACCGGTACGTATCAGCCGATAGAAACTGGTCTCAGCCAAGAATTTGAACAATGGCGGCAGCAACACTGCACAGTAGCAATTTTCCCCCTTCAATGTGAGCAAAGGATTTTGATCAATTTCTCAGAATGAGTTTCATTAAGGTTGTATAATAGTACTCTTCCCTACAATGATCTCGAAAAACTCATTTCTAATTATATCCTTCCTAAGTTTACCACATTCGCCTCAACATTCTCATTTCTCCTACATCCATTTTGTGAATATGTTGCTTCTTGATTGGCCAACATTCGGCTCCATAGGCCATAGATTGTCTAATTGTTGTCCTGTAAAATTCTTTCTTCAATCTTGTTGGCATGTGCTAATCACAAAACACTCCAAAAGCAAGCCTCCACTTCCACTACCCTATATGTTAGACATCTTCATCATCTCTCCATCCTTACTAATTATCTAGCCAAGGTAATGGAAAGAATCTCTTAGTGGTATCTCATGGGCTTCAATTCTCACGATATTTCAGCTCTTTGTATATGGCCACTGAAGTTGCAATTCATATATCCTGCCTTTATAGAGATTATTTTAAAGCCTTTGGATTCTAAAGCCTCCTACCATCTCTCAAGTTTTGCATTCACATCATCTCTTGATTCATTCACCAATACTATATCATCTACAAACAACATACACCAAGATACCTCCTTTTGAATATGAGTAGTTAATTCATCCATAATCAGTGCAAAGAGAGAACGGGTTAGGGTTGACCCTTGATGCAAACCTAAGGTCATTGGAAACTCACATGTCTCTCCACGGGCAGCTCTCACACTCATTATCACTCCTTCATACATGTTTTTAATAATTTCAATATAACCCCTTGGAACATTTCTTTTATTTAAAACCCACCAAATTAAATCTCTACATGTTCCAAGCTTTTTCTAAATTAATGAAAACCATAAGTAGATTTTTCCTCTTCGCTCAATAATTTTCCATTAATTGTCTAAGTGAGACTATATCTTCCAAAGTTCACATCCCCAACATAAAACCAAATTTATTTTCAGATTTCTTGGTCTTTTATCTAAGTCTTTGCTCCATTACTCTCTCCCATAGCTTCATAGTATGACTCATAAGTTTAATCCCGCAATAGTTGGTGCAGTTTTGTATATCTCCCTTGTTCTTATATATAGGTTCTACAATACTTCTATTCCATTTATCTGGCATTTTCTTTGTCATTAATATCTTAATGAAAAGCCTAGTTAATCAACTCCCCCCAATTTCTCCTAAGTATTTCCAAGCCTCTATCGGAATATCGTCTGCACCAATAGCATTTCATGTCTTCATTTTGTCAATGTTTTCTTCACTTCCACCACCATAATTCCGTAGAAAAAGTATGTTCTGCTAACGAAGTATCATTTCTTGTTCTTATGTCTCCTATATAGTCTTCATTTAAATGTTTGCTAAAATATTCCCTCTGCCTTTGTTTGATATCATTGTCCTTCACTAGAACCTTTGTTATGATATCTCTTAATACATTTGACATGATCCAAGTCTACTTTTCGTTTCCCTTATTTTTGCTAGCTTAAAAATATCCTTCCCTTGTTTCCAACCTATTATATAAGTCATTATATGCTTTTAACTTTGCATCACTTGCAACTTTCTTAGCCTCTTTCTTTACCATATATATTTCATAGTTTTCCATATTTCTAATCCTCTGCCAAACTTTATGTCACGTCTTTTCTCCCAAACAGCTTCCTGAACCTCCACACTCCACCAGGTTTCTTTTTTATAGTGTATTTTCCCTTTTGACTCTCCAAGCATCTCTTTTGCAACCTCTCTAATATAGTTAGCCATTTGATTCCAGATCACCGTAGTTTCACCCTCAAAATTCCATTCTCCTTGCTCAATCAGAGCCCTTGTACTCATCCTTGGTATCTATTCAACAAATATCATAAATCATACATTGGAAACCTATTTGATACAACAGGACATATTCAGGATCAACTTCTGTATAAGATAGATGAGAAAAATTAACAGTTAAAAAATGATGTAGATAGCATTACAATATAACTTATAATACATTTATACTATTTTGTCACAACCCGTTTGAAAAAGTTTAGTTATTGACATCTAAACATGTAGTTTCAGTAATACACACCTGCAAAAATATTGGAGAATAGTTGTTTGATGTATGTGCATGTGATGGAGGATTAAGTGCAGACGTGCGCAATGGACCTGAAGAAGTACGCATGGGTGGCGATGAAATACTCCCACTTGACGGTTGTCGAGATAATTCCGAAGATGTGATGCTATTCCCAGATACTGTTGGCATTCCCATCCGATCTGAAAATGGATGACCAAAAGAAAGCCAGTCTTTTTCCACAAGTGCCTGTCAGAAGAAAACCACAAATTAAAATTCCATGGTTAATTTCCAAGTGGGTTACATTACATAGCCAGGATGCTCTAAAACATTTAGGGAAGTATCAAGAACAAGACAAATATCATCAAGTAGCATCTTGCCATGGCAAACAAGCCTATCAAGATCTTACAATAACAAAAATTCATGTGTCTGTTCATTTCTCTTCACGACATAATCAAATGTCTCCAAATTTCTCAGCAGCAAAAATGCATGCCCATTCTGATTCAGTATTCATAGAAATTGACCATTTATTGGCAAAGACAACTGTTATCTCCTACCTCTGCACTTTGCAGTAGAAATCAAGTGCCATTTCAAAATGCATGCTAATTCGCAAGAGAAAGCTATAAAATGCATGAGGTCAATTGACTACAGGAACATGCAGCATAAGAATCATTCATTTACTAAAAATTTAAAAACACACAAAAAAAATAAAAAGATAATAATAATCATAATCATAATAATAATTATTATTATTATAATTATATTTTTGCAAATGAAGGTGAAAATAATCAAAGTATTCAACATGAGAATATTAAGTGTCAACACCAATACCTGAAAACCCTTGAATGTCCGGTAGTATGGATCAAGCAGCAAACTAGCAAGTGAGACCAACTGAGTTGTTCTATCCCATCCATCACTACACAACAATAAGTTTGAAATAGTTCAATAATCAGGTCAGAACGTGCATAAGAAGATTCTGAAAAACGACCCTTAAATATTTGCTCCTTTTCCAATTTTCATACTTTTATGAAATAGAGGGTTTATTTGTAAATAAGTGAATCCCCAGGATCTGTATGTAATAAGTTTGCAACTATGGAAAATATAATAAAGTACATATACAATTGTGGTCACGCAACCCTAGAAACCACAACCATATGCTCTCTCTCTCTCTCTCTCTCTCTCTCTCTCTCTCTCTCTCTCTCTCTCTAAATAAGTGAATCCCCAGGATTTATATGTAATAAGTGAAACTGCAGGTTTTTTTTTTTTTGTTGCAATTATGGAAAATATAATAAAGTATATATACAATTGTGGTCACGCGACCCTAGCAACCACATGCTCTCATGCTATCATTTCTTACATGAATAAAGCCTAGATCACCTTCCAACTTGGTATCAAGGCTTCAAGGATAGCAGTAGACAAGCATACAAAAAATGAGATGAGGGAAATGAAGGACTGAAACAAGAGGAATCAGATGAAAAATTGACAAGTGGTCAACTAATTTACTTGCATTCTATTAAGTAAATTTTTATGGTGTTTGGGAAAGTAAAAGTGGAGTTATGGACTTTACTTTCCCACTTGTTGTGACCAACCAAACATGTATAAAGCAAAGAAACGGACAGCTGGGATCAATTTCCCACAAATTTCACTTCACCTCTTGAAAAACAAACACGCCCAAAATTGTACAAAAACTGAAAGCCATCCTCACCTTCTAATGTCCTAATTCTTATATATTTACACATCTAGTTCGAGCACACAGGGTAAAATGAAGTGCTTATGGAAATAGTATGAAAAATGGTGTTTGCAAACAAACATTGTAATATATTAAATTGTAATGTGTAAATTGATTGCATGTCATATGTAAATTGGTCACCGGGGATTGGATAGATCTGTATCCTGACGTATGCCAAATTGCCCTCCCAAAGCCCACTTCCGATCACTGCCCCATCCTCCTTGATTGCAAAAGTCTTAAATGGAGACCCTCTCCCTTCCGCTTAGAGATAATGTGGCTGGAAGACAAAAATCTCATTGCTTTAATCAAGGAGTGGTGGAATAGCTATGATATTAACGGTTGGATAGGTTTCATACTCTCTCCATGAAGCTCGGCATTAAAGAATGGAGGACAACCAATTTCGAGCCTATCGAAACTATCAAGGCTAAAATCCTAGAAGAATTACAATCACTTGACTCTAAGGAAGAATCCCAAAGGTTATCCGAAGCGGATATCGCCAAGAGGTTAAATCTGAAAGACCTTTTTGAGCGTAGAGTCCGAGAAGAAGAGATCAAATGAAAATAGAGATCAAGATGTCGCTGGCTAAAGGAAGGGGACAAGAATACCAAATTTTTCCAAAGTATGGCCACCACTAGAAGGAGGGGAAACAAGATCAATTACTTGCTGGTCAGCGGCAATAGATTAGAGGACAGGGATGGGATCACTAACCACATTCTCAGCTTCTTTCAAAGCCTATACAAAAAAGATGGTACTAGCAAGCCTTCCTTAGACAATCTCCATTTCTCCACCATCAGCGAGGAGAATGCCAATTGGTTGGAAGATGAGTTCCAGGAGGAAGAAGTCAAAGTGGCGGTCTTTAATCTTGCTAGTGACAAAGCTCCAGGCCTAAATGGTTTCCCAATGTCATTCTTCCATAAATTCAGGGACCTCCTAAGAGTTGACATTATGGCCTTCATGAAGGAATTTCACTCTAGAGGCAGGCTCTCCAAATCGATCGGTGCCTCTTTCATTGCTCTTATCCCAAAGAAGACAGGGGCTGACAGCATTAAGGACTTTAGGCCAATAAGCCTCTTAGGCAGCATCTACAAAATCTTGGCTAAAGTGCTAGCTTCAAGACTCCAAAAAATCCTTCCTTCCATCATCTCTCCCTCTCAAGGCGCCTTTGTCCAAGGTAGACAGATCCTAGATGGGGTTCTTGTTGCCAATGAATGCATCCACTCTAGATACAAAGACAAACTTCCCGGCATCATTTGTAAACTTGATTTGGAAAAGGCCTTCGACATGGTGGATTGGGATTTCCTACTTTACTTGATGTGCAAGATGGGCTTCGGATCAAAATGGAGGGTTTGGATCAAAGAATGCATTTCATCTGCTACCTTCTCCATTCTAATCAATGGCTCCTCGAAGGGTTTTTTTCCAGCTGAGAGGGGTTTACACCAGGGGGGATCCCTTGTCCGCATTTCTATTTGTCATTGTTGGAGAAGCCCTTAGTCAGATGTTTTCCAAAGCAGAAGACTGCAATCTGATCCACGGTTTCAAGCCTTCTCAGAATGCTCGTTCTGTCTCCCACCTCCTATATGCAGATGACACCCCTTTTCTGCAATGCTGGCGAGGACCAAATTAAAAATATGGTTGTTTTTCTCAGATGTTTTGAAGCTATCTCGGGTCTTCGGATAAACTTCTCAAAGAGCTCCATCCTCGGAGTCTCAATCGATGACACCTCCCTCCATCACTATTGATGGGGACATCATGCCTAATTCCCTCAATTCCTTCAAGGTCTACCAAAGGAGGAAGCGTAGGGAGGCGGATCAAGCTATGATGTGGATAGATGATGTGTATCATGACTTTTCTCGCCAAGATGGCATAAATCCACCGTTGGATTACCATTACGATGATATCCGACAGTTGGATTTTGGCGGATCTACCATTTGAAGGAGAGAAGGCCCCATGTGTGCAATCACATAGAAGGCCCCACTTTGGGAAGTGCCACATGGGTTGAAATAAAAGGGTTTTTAAAAATTGAGAGGGGCCCAAGTTATTTAATGAATAATAGAGTCATAAAAAAGAGCACATCTTCATTAAAGAAGAGAACAAAGAATAAGGGGGCCACCACTTAAAAGAAAATGGCCTTGGGATCGCACAACTCCTCCCTCCCTCTTGTCCGTTTCTTATTGTTTCTTTTTCTTTTTTTAATTATGTGATGATGTCATCACTTAGGGCTAATATTAATAGACTGTCTTGGTTTCTTTCTTCCTTATGTTATGCTATCTTATAATGAACTTTGAGATTAATGAAAGGAATGGATTTTCCCACTTCTTCTCTGTGAGTCTCTCGGGTTCCCCTTACTCAAAGGACGTAACGCCTCCGGATCGGAGTTTGGTGAGAGCCCAATCAAAGGTATACTCTTCTCTTTCTCTATTTCTTTTCCTATGAGCTATCTCCCTGCACTAACCCTAAATCTCCATTTAAGATCCTAATCATCAAATCTGCAACCCTTGTCGCTGGAGCTCAACCCCAAGTTTTTCCATTAATCCATCCCACCCAGCCCCTGCCCAGGTACTCGCATGGAATACAAGAAATACGAGTTTTGCACAATTGAGCATTCCCTAAGCATTTTGGGAGTTCTATCTTCCATTGGGATCCTACCCATTCATCTGAGAGGGACCTTTACTGCAGGACTGCAAGCCTATTTTGGGATCAATTACTGATTTTCCCATTAGATTGCAATATTTACCAATATGAATGGTGTGTTTAAAGTTCATATTAATTTTAGTTCTAAATCTGATCTCATCATACCATATTAGGTTTGATTTCATTTTGTCCTGCATCAACTATGCTACCATTTTGGGGTGCAGAGTTGACTCCTTCACATCCACCTACCTTAGTCCTCCCCTGTGCCTTGATAGAGTGCCTAAATCTGTATGGAATCCAGTGGTTGAAAGGATTGATAAAAAGCTATCTTTCTGGAAAGCAAAGTATTTATCCTTGGGAGGCAGAGTTGTGTTGATCCAATCTACACTTGCCAACCTCCCTATCTACTACATGTCCATCCTCAAGTGCCCCACTGCAATCATTGACCGCATTGAGAAGCTTCAAAGAGACTTCCTTTGGCAAGGCCGTGATGAATCTAAAAAATTCCACCTGGTCAATTGGAAAACAGTCTGCTACCCTAAAGACTCTGGCGGTCTTCGAATAAGACCTTTAAGGATCATGAATCAGGCTTTGTTGGGCAAATGTCTTTGGAGACTTGGAGAAGATTCAGATGGCCTTTGGAAAAGCATCCTGGTAGCCAAATACAAAGTGAGGAGAAATGGTTGGGAGATCTCTCCTCCTCCGCGAAGGTGCTTAAACTTCTGGAAAGGGATATATAGCTCCAAAGCTTCTTTTACCCAATCCATCCGCTACTGCATTGGCAATGGAGAGAGAATTTCCTTCTGGCATGATATATGGGCTGGTGAGACCCCTTTAGCGCTTCAGTTCCTTGACCTATACAGATGCGCTAGAAACCGCAATGCTAAGATTAGAGATTACCTCGACACAAGCACAAACAATCATTTGTGGTGGCCTATTTTCAAAAGGAATCTTTCCGAGGCAGAAGAAGCAAATCTTTTCGAGGTGCTTAACGGCATAGACGGCTCTAGGGAAGGGCCAAACAGCAAGCTATGGACCCCTTTCACGTGATGGTTCTTTTTCGGTCACCTCCTTCTTCTCCGCCTTATAGATCACTCCAGTTGCTTCCAATGTTGTAAAAATCGCTAGGCGGACGCTAGGCGGTGGGCATGGACTAGGGATTAATTCCCGATTAATCCCCGCCTAGCCTGATTAATCCCATCCTAGTCCGATTAATCCCCGCCTAGCGCCTAGGCGGTGACCGCCGACTAGCGCCTAGGCGCCGCCTAGGCCGATTTTTGCAACAGTGGTTGCTTCTCGAAGTTGGTTATCATTATGGAAGATCAAGGCCCCTCCCAAAGTCATTGTTTTTGCTTGGCTTGCTCTTCGGAACAAAATTTTAACTATGGATAATCTCCGCCGCAAACATATGCTCCTTGTCAACGCTTACCCACTTTGTTTAGCTAGCGAGGAATCGGTTGATCACCTTCTGCTCCATTGTAAGCAGACGAAAGCCCTTTGGTCAGCGATCCTGGAGGAGTTCAACTGCAGCTGAGTCATACCGCAGTCCTTACCCGACCTGTTCCATCAGTGGGCTAGCCCGATTACTACCTCCAAAGGGCAGATCATGTGGCGCCTCTTTCTTGGCTTGCATCTGGGCAATTTGGAAAGAGAAACAGAAGGTGTTTTGAAGGGATTACTTCCTCCCAAGAAGACTTAATCCTTAGAATGAAATTTTGCGTTGCCTCGTGGGTCTCCCATCTTCCAGTTTTTTAAGGCTTATCTATTGATGCAATTATGTTGAATTAGAGGGAAGTCGCATCAATTTGATTTGGTTCACTTCTTCCCCCCTTTTTTTTGCTAGAGGCCGTTTTGCCTCCTTGCTTTTTGTTTGCCCTCCTTCTGGGTGGTGGCTATTTTTTAGGGTTTTTGCCCAGCCGCTTCTCATTATAACTCTTTTATACTGTAACGCTCTTTTGTAAAGCTCTTTCTTTCTATCAATACAAGTTACCATTCAAAAAAAAAAAAGGAAAAAAAATCCCTTAAATCAACACCCCCCCCACCAAAAAAAACCAAAACAAAAAACAAAAAAACAAAAAGGGTTCCAATTGGAAAGGTAAGTTTTGGCCTTTGGGTTAACTCTAGGATTCTCTTGAAAAATCAAGTATGGGAAATTTTAGTATCGGCATCTGCAACTTTTGAAGGTTAATGTGTGTGTGTGTTGCTAGGTTGGAATAGAGGTAGGGGAGTGAACCTCTTACCTTGAGGACCAGGGATAAATCCCTAGTTTCTGTTGATAATAAGATGCCTTTCCACTAAAATATCAGTGGTTGGAATATATATATAATTATATATATATAGAAAAGTAAGCTAAATAGGCATGTAATTTGACTTTTAAAAAGTAGCTAAATAGGCATGTAATTTGATTTTTATATTTCCTCATATTTGCTTATTTAGAGTGTAGATCCCTTGTTTCAATCTCGGACCAATGGAACATGTTTCTCGTTATTTTTAATGCATATACTAGAAAAAGGTTATGGAATAATTTTCAATTTTCTTTTTAGTAATATGGAAATCATATTTGGAGTTTAGATCTACATCTATAAATGTAATGTTCCATTTTTTGAAGTTTTAATGAACTTAGGAATTTTATGATGCCTGTATGATTTTACTTTAACTGCCATCCAACTTTGCCAGCTCAGCTCGGTATCAGCTAATCAGCATGTCAACCAAACTTGAGGGTGATCTAATCCAAGTATAAAACTGAGTTTTAGATTCATAGTCAGTTGAGTTCAATTTAGGGTAAGAGCCTATTGAGGAGATCCAACTGATTAATAGGTGGGTGGCCCAATAACATGATCCACATTTGTTATTGAATCCCTCTAGTGGGAATCACTTGGAGGCATGTCAATTATGGGAGTAATGGATATTGGAAGGGTTTCATTTGTGGAGATAGTGTGAGTACATGACAAATTTTAATCCCTTAAAAGGCCAGTATCATGATCTTCTACAAAAGTAAACAGTTGAATTGACTTTAGTCATACTTCTCTTCTTTGTTTTTTTGTTTTTTTGTTTTTTTTTTCTAAACTTCATTTGAGGCCTTCTAAGATCAAATAATACCTTATATGACTTATATTAAGTGATCTTAAAAAGGATTGATATGTCATAGTATTAACTAACACAAAAATTTAGAAGAACCTAATATAAAATTTAGTAGAAGAATGACCACGAGTAGTGTGCTGGCTTAGGCATCTCCTCTCCATTAGAAAATGCTCATTTCCATAAGCATAAAAAGAAGTGTGGTTTAGAAGCTAGTATATATTATATTGTTGAGAAGCACCTAGGGACTTACTTTAAATTTTCTAGTAATCATGGACTAATTTTGAATTATGGGAAAATTTGGTGAGAAGGGGCTTTTCGTAAATTCTTAAAATAGTGAATCATATAAATAAAGTGTTAGGGCTGGTCATAAGTTAGGGCGGGATGACCAGTCCCTGTGGTTCTCCACAAATTCTTTCTACATCTCTGGCTTATTTTATATTTTAGGTTTTTCACTTAATTCACTTGTGGATTAGATACATCAACTTAAATGAAGGATAATATACCATTACATAAGATAAGGCTTCATTGATGATCAACAATTTCTCAATTTTATATTTTCAATTGCTTGTGATTTTTAGATTCAATTCAATTTTTAGATCATTGTAGTATGAGGGTTTCAATTGAACCACCATTTACAAATAAAAAAGGATTTGCAATGAGGTTTTAACATCTTATGTCAACACAGTGGCATTCAGTGATTAAAGTTGCATGATTGGGTTTGCCTTAAAACCATCTTAACTAGAGAGGTCTCTTAAAAGTCATCATAAATGAAGTAGCTTTCATTCTATGGGTTTTATGGCTGCGTAACTCTAATAACTTTGAAGATCAAATTGATAGCCTTGAAAAAAAACCTTTTACCAACTACAAGGACTTGCTATGAGTTTTTAACATCTTATGTCAACACAGTGGCATTCGGTGATTAAAGTTGCATTTGCAGGATTGAGTTTGCTTTAAAACCAACTTAACTAGGGAGGGTCTCTTACAAGTCATCATAAATGAAGCAACTTTCATTTTACCACATCATCCACAAGGAAAAGAAATTTTAGAAATGTAGTTAAAAGGAAGTAAAAAAATGTAGCAGGACCTAAAATAGTAGTGCTCATTCATGTTTCTTGACAAAATTGAGGGAAATAGAATCAGGGTCAAAATTTCAGAAATCATGACAGCAGAGAAAGATGGAAAATATGATACGTCGCTGTTAACAAGAGATCCTTAAGCTCCATTATCATGTAAAAAACAATTCATAGATCTCCCTACGGTCTTGAATGAAGACATGTTTCACTTAGATGCAACCAGCCCAAGAATCCAAACCTGCAATGAACAAGTACTGAAGATGATTCCATAGCTACACGCGCAGCAATCCAAGCAGAACCAGCTAGGACACTCTGAACATGAATTAACCAGCCACTATCTCCAAGGGTTGAAACAGAAGCAGACATACTGCTTAAATTTCCCCCTCCCCAAGTCCAACCCCCATTTCTCTGTCATTCAAAATTTACACATATTATATCATTAGAAGAGACCTAAACATAAATTTGAAGTGAGATTCACTGATTCTGCACAGTCGAAAAACTGAATATGAGACACCATACAATGTTACAATGTATCAAGGAGATCACCATAGAGAAATTAGACAAATTTCCTATATAAAAGAGAACATCACAGTATATTTCTAGATGAATAAACAATGCTTTATGACTAACTGTAAGAAATGCACTTTCAATTATCATTCTATCTATCAAGAGGGAAAGGAAATGGGAAATGGACAAATTAGAGCCTAGGGGCATTTAGAAGTGGTGAACAAGCTTTAGGACAAATTCTTCACAGGTGAAAGGCCATTTCACCAGCTTAGCATCCTTAAAATAAGGGAAACGTGGGCTGCACATTTCTCCCTTTTCACCTCAAATGGAGAAAAGGTTTTCACCAAAAAGACAAGTGAAAGCACACTGTTTACCAGTTAAAGCTTATTTTCTCTTTCTTAAGAACCTAATTTGTCCTTGGGGCTTTTCTGGTTCCCAAGTTCAAGGGAAATGTTAAATGTAACGTTTTTCACTGAAAAGCCTTTTTGAATAGATATTTATGGGAAGAACATGGTTATTGAATAGATATTTACTAGGAAGCACATGTTCATGCTTCTATGATGTCATTTCTTTGGAAATGATTCGCTGTTTCAGTGCATGTGTATAGGTGTATGTTGGGTTTAATGGTTCATAGAAAACCGCTGGATCCAGATGGAGTTTATAAAGATGGATTTTATCATTATCCTGGAAGGTAACCGAAAGGGGTTTTATATGTAAACTCAAATCACCTCTTTTAAACATACATGATGGGTTTGTATCATTATTATTACTGAGTATATAGTAATTATCATGTGCTTCGCCACTGGGTACTGCATATTTTTTGGTGATTCTCCAATTGCCTGGCACTCCAAGAAACATGTCATTTCTTGATCCCCCACCACGTCAGTATATAGTGCCATGGCTGACACTATGGCTGAGGTTATTTTGGCTTCAGCAGTTACTTGGAAACTTGGGCATTCACCTTTCTTTTCTGACACCTCTTTTGCGACAATAAGTGCTATCAACATTGCCGAGAATGAAATCTTCGATGAACGCACCAAACACATTGAGATTTTACTATCATTCACATGATATCATCATTGCCATGTCACTATTTCTCTACCATTCATTGCTACCAATGACCAAATTGTTGATTTCTTCACCAAAAGTTGCATTGATTTGTTTTCAACATTTATTGTCCAAACTTGCACTGTATTAGCAGGTCCAGGGATTAGTCCCGCCAAAGGTGGGGATACCCTGAGTTATCAAAAAAAAAAAAAAGTGCACTGTATTATGTTTCTACATTGTAAGTTTGAGGTGAGGTGTGCAAGTGTATAGGTCTGCATTGGGTTTAATGGTCCTATGCTATGATACCCAGACACTTGTACAACCCCAGCATATCCGTATCGGACCGATACAATACTTGTATTGGTACCCGACATTGCACCAATACTTCTAGGATATAAGTCTAGCACATCCTGCTTAGCAAGTCCATTATTTCATTTAGTTCTTTAAATTTTCTTACTTCTCAACATAGAAAATGTTAGAAAGGAACATAAACAATGATAATTTCATTAATGCAAATGTGATCTAAAGAAAAAATTAGGACACCTGTATCCGTATCCGTGATCTAGATTTCCAAAAGTGCAGAGTCCTATCCCCGTATCCGTGTATGTTCCCATATTCGTATCTAGGCATCATAGGTCCTATGGGCCACTGTTTTATAAGTAGTTAAGTAGAATGGAGTCTCTAGGACTACCATACAAAGGGACAAGGAAAAAATGCCTTATATCACTCATATAATTGGAGGGGACAACCAATCACTTCGTTTGCTCCTCTGTATCTTTCAAACAATGATACCTAAAAGAAACAAAGTAAGACAGTTCCTACAACCCAGAGAATATCATGAAAACTCAAATACAGATTTCTCGCCATATCTTCCGAATCTACTTATACGTAACTAAAAGATTTGGGCCATGTTATTCCGATTCAAGAACAATTTAAGCACAGGATACCTCTTCACCCACATCATACTCCATTGAATTCAGCCATGACATCACCATTTAGTTGGTTGCTTCCAGATCAGCATGCTTAGCAACATCCATATCTAGCTCCTCGACGCTTAAATAAAGATATCTTTATTTACCACCACTGAACATTTCAACAGCCTTAGATCAATAAAGAAACCTCGTCCATTGGGTTCTAGGACTCTCTTCCCATCAGCACGAAACCACTTCCAATAGCAGGGGACAACCATCTTCTATCACCTGAACCCTAGATACCAGTTCTTCAATGAATCAAAGGGACATGGAAGGCCTTGGAGTGAAAGCAGACTTTTTTATGAGTTTTCCAGTTGAAATCTTCAAAACCCCAGCATATATCTAGCAAAACTTCTCTGGAAACTGACTGAAAATCTCCACAAACTCAGCCAGCAAAGGAGGCGAAAAAAAAAATCCTACCAGCATGTTTTCTATACAGTGTCTAACTTAAGCAAGAGGGGTGTTGATGTCAGCCATAACAGGTGCAAAACTTCAGAACGGGAGGAGAGCTAGAAAGAGGAAAGGAAGTAAGAAGAAGATATACCCATATATGGTCCGCTCTAATACCAAATTTATCAGTTCTAATTAGAACACTTAAAAGTGGACATGATAAGGGCACACACAATGGACATGATAAGGACACGATCACTCTATCTGGAAGGGATAATTATCTTATTGCTATGGCTAATTGCATGTTAGCCCTTCACTCCTACTTAAAATTTTACTTAAGTGAACTGTCAGGATGAAAGTAAACAAATAACACAAAAATGAGTTGCTTCCATGTAGCAAATACATGTCAACTCCAACGAATTTTCAGGTGGCTGTGTCATTTTTAAAAGCTTGCTGTGGTTAATTGAAGATGGGTAGGATCATGGAAGACACAGACACACTTAACTTTCTTCCTTTTTTCCGCCCTTATTATTGTTCTCCTCCTCTACTTTGTTCTTCTTATTATCTTTTAACTTCTTAATAAAACATCTAATCCATCTACTCCAACTTCAACATGGGCAAGAACATTCCATGTACTCGAAACACAGATACTATAAGCACCTACCATATCATGCAGTAAATATATGCACATAACAGTGACAACCATTATAGTCATAGGAAGCCTACCTAAAAAAAGGCATGACAATATGTAACCATTGATTATAAGTATTCTTCTACTGAGGAAATTAGATTATGCTGTTAAAGGACAACAAGCTCCATACAATATCAAAAATGAAAAATTATTATTATAAGGTATAAGAGTAAATCAGAAAACATAATATAAAAATTGAGAACATAATAAGTTCGAACATTCAAGAATGGTTGTTCATCAGCTCACCAAGAATGATGACTGCCCGTCCGACGAAGCCGCACCATAAGTGTCTAGGTAGTCTCGAAGTCGAGCAAGACTATCCCTCATGGCATGAATATTGTCAATCCCAAAGAAAACAACCTGAAAAGGCAAGCAGAATAAACACAAACTAAAAATTAGAAACGATATTAGGTTAAAAACACTGAGATGTGCAACCACAAACAAACCTCGGATTGGAAATAATTAGAAGATGATTCTGAACCGCCTCCCATTGCTCCATTTGCTAATGCATTCTTTCTTGGCCTTGCATCCGCAATATATAGTTTCCTAAGAAAATAACACTCTTAGTCTCACTGATAATGTAACTCCAATAACAAGATAATATGACATACTTGGATGTGTTTTTAAGGGGGCGGGGGTATCAGAGCCCTTAGGTTCATCCTAGCCCTGTTCCTTTTGAGTAAAGGATCGAATGGTGCAACCAGCTTAATTGCCCTGAAACTATCTCAAAGCTATTCCAAGTGACTTTAGTGTTACCGGAATAGATTATCTCAGTTCTCCCTTTCAAATCCAAAGCATCTCCTGGCTCCCGTTCCACCACTTCCATATCCACTAACTATATCATAACTACACCTTTACCACTCCATCAATTACCTACACCAGCTCCCTGCTTATATTATAACTTTGTTGTTGATCGTATGCAACAAGGGTATATTTTGGATAACCAGTTCCTTTGTCTCAATGATCAATATCCACATCAGCTCCCAAAAAGAACTCTTGCATGTTATTATACCAATGAGATCACACGACTCCTGTATACAAGCAGCAAGATCATCCGCCAGACCCTGATTTTCCGGTTAAGACCTATGAATATGATTGTCTCACCGGACTATACACTGATGCCGTCAACCTTTGAACCAGGCGTGCAGTATGAAGAATGGATAGCTGATCCATATCCGATTGAAGAACTTTGCAGCTAGGGAGGTTTTCTTTCAAGCGAGGACACCTCTCAGGTGTAATTTCTTAAATAACACTATAAAAAAATTTATTTTATTTTTTAACTTTTTAACTTGACCATTGCCCGCACCACCCAAATGAAAATCCTAGGTCCGCCACTGGTATCAGACACTGCTAGATGCTGGCGAATCCTTATACCAGCTGCTCAGTGACGTTGAAGATGAAGTCACTGAAAGCAACAGCAAAGACGAGGACCTGTGCTCAAATGCATATGTTTCAAAATGTCTGACTCCTATGATTCTGAAGAAGAAGAATTATGCAGAACAGAAGTCTGTAGTCTTCCGGAATGCCATTTTGGCAGCAGATCTAGTCTGACAGACTTCCTCACAGCAGAAGACGAAATCCTTATCCAGAGGTTACAAAATGGACGCATTAAGAAATTCCCATATTACTCCCATCTCGAAACCATCATTTGGTCTCAATGACTGAGATTCTACAAATTAGAAAAATTACTGCTACTCCTACACTAGTAGTAATTCCTGCAAAAATCGCTTCTAATGGTCGGAGTAAATGGAAAAAATATAATTTGTTTATTGATACCGGTTCAAATATCAACTTATGTAAAATGGAGTTCCTTACTAATTGGCGCTACTACCAATGGGTGCCACAATTTCCACCATGAATGGATCCATGTTATTTGCAAATGATATTGTGTTGGTAGACGAATCAAGAGATAGTGAGAATGCAAATCTTGAGAGATGGTGAGAGACTTTAGAATCCTAAGGCTTTAAAATAAGTCGTTCAAAGACGAAATATATGGATCGTAACTTCAGTGGGCATATAGAAAGAGCTGAAACTACTATGAGACTTGAAGACCATGCGATACCACAAAGTAATTTTTTATCTTCGGTCTACAATTAGTAAGGATGGGGATATTGATGAAGATGTCGAACATAGGATTAAAGCGGGATAGTTGAAGTGGAGACTTGCTTCTGAAGTGATTTGTGACAGACGAATGCCAACAAGATTGAAGGAAAAATTTTACAGGATAGCGATTAGACCAGATATGACCCATGGAGCAAAATGTTAGCCAATCAAGAAGCAGTATATACACAAAATGGGTGTAGCAAATATGAGAATGTTTAGGTGAATGTGTGGTAAAACTAAGAACGATAAAATTAGAAACGAGCGCTTTCGAGAGCATTTAGGGGTAGCAACAATAGGGGATAAAATTAGAGAAACCCGTTTGAGATGGTTTAGGCATGTCCAAAGTGGGCTGGTAACGGCGCCGGTAAGAAAAAGTTCGCCCATGAAGGTTGATAGCCCACCAAGGGGAAGGGGTAGGCCAAAGAGGACGTGAATGGAGGTAGTAAAAATAGATATGAAGAAGTGTAACTTTTCTAAGGATTTAGCTCAAGATAGATTGGAATAGAGAGACAGAATTCGTGCAGCCGACCCCAATATAGTTCGGACAAGGCTTTGATGATGATGATGAATGGAATTCAATCCATAAATCATTTTGGATTGAATATTCCACTCAAAATAGGAGATCAAACTATTCTTCTTGATTTTGTTCAGGTTGATGACAGTGGTTATGATGCTGGCATTGGTTCTGTTGCTCTTGATCAGCTAGGACCATATATGGTTGCTAAGGATTTAATTGTTGTCCATTGTAATAACAAGAGAGAAATTGTCCCCCGGCTATCAAGCATTTTTCAATCTCAAGCAAAAACAATGCAAAAGAAGCAATCCTTTGGAAAGAATCCCAGCATTACTCAGATGCTGCATGAACGATTATTACTAGAGGAGCAAGCTAAGAAGCATCGCATAATCCATCGGCTCAATGCGTTCTCCGAAAAAGCTCAACCTCATCTTCGTGTGATCCAGCAGCTCAGAGAGCTGCTTGAACACTGTTGTGTTGACCACCCTTTGGACGCTTCCACTCCCACTGCTTATATCCCGACTCTGCAAAATATTCCTATACAAGGAAAACCATTCCGCCATAAGCCTGAAGATGAAGCAGAACTGCGCTCTCAAGTTCAAGAACAACTAGAGAAAGGCTTAATCAGATCCTCACAGTCAAATTGCGCATGTACAACCTTTTTTTGCTCACAATCATAGTGAACAAAAGCAAGGAAAAGCTCAGATGGTCATCGACTATAACCCGTTAAACAATGTAATGGTGGATATAAAATGGCCACTTCCAGCTAAAGAAAGTCTGATCCAGCGAATCGCGCAGAAAAAAGTGTTTTCCAAGTTTTATTGTAAATTGGGATATCATCAACTCAAGCTTGCCAAAGAAGACATTCACAAGACAGCCTTCATCACTCCTGATAGCCTTTTTGAATGGCTAGTGATGCCATTTTCCCTAAAAAAAATGCTCCTGCTCAATTCCAGCGACGAATGGATGAAATGTTTAAACCATCAAGTGATTTTATTGCTAATTACATTGATGATTTTCTTGTGTTTTCTGATACCATGAAGGACCATATTGAGCATCTTTGGCAATTCTATCAACTTGTCCAGCAACATGGCATCGGTCTCTCTTCAAGAAAGGAAAATTTTCAAGTCACTATGACTGAAATTGAACTCCTCGGTGTTCAGCTCAAGAACGGAAATATCCATAGGCAACCCCATGTGCTAAATAAGATGGCGCAGTTTCCTTATCAACTGGCTGATAAACTACAATGCCAGAAGTTCCTTGGTTGCATCAACTATGTGAGAGACCAATGTTACTAGAAACGCGGTTCGTTTCGATACGGGGTACGGGTACGGGTACGGGGTATGCTACTTAGGGTGGGACGCGGTACGTTGGGGTAGGCTTCATCGGTACGGTATTTGGAGTCGTAATTCGCTGTATTATGTTTTTACGAGACATAAATATATATGTGTGTGTGTGTGTGAAGATAAATAATTGTAAACATAAACATCATTGTCATTCACGAAGTTCTTGCTCTCTCATAAGGAGGCGGCTTGTAACCTACAGATCCCTTGTAGGGAGAGATATGACTGCAACGACTAATAAGGTTAGTATTACATATTTGTACTTTCTATTCTCTGCTGTTTTTTTTTTTTTTTCTTTCTTGATCTTGTTACATAACAATGGGGGATGCTTAGATTAGTGTTTCGATTCGCGAACGTACCCTAAAAGGGTACGGCGAAATGATACGGGAAACGCAAGGGGTGGGGGCAAATCTGGCAACTCTGTGAGAGACTACATTCGAAAGATATCTCAAAAGACTAAAGCTATTCGGAAAGTCATGGTAGGCATGCCATTTAAATGGACAGCAGAGGCCACAACAGCAGTACAGGAGCTTAAGCAAGAAGCCCAAAGACTCCCTCCACTGGAGCCAATTTTTTTCTGGCCCCTTTGTTCTCTCCACAGATGCCTCTGAAACACCAGGGCAACCGTCTTGCTAAAAAAGGACCAAAACCAAGAAAAATTGTGTCGATGTATGAGTGGCCGATTCAAGAAAAATGAATTGAATTATTGGCTCACTGAAAAGAAAATTCTTGCAGCTATATGGAACAGAAAAATTATATCCATATTCAGTAGCTGAGGAATTTCTTTTGAGGACAGATTACACTACTCTGCGGCATTTACGAAAAGAAAGTTGGTATCGTCTCCTAAACTGCAGCGATATGTGTGGTGGCAACATCGCCTTTCTACAAAAAAGAAGAGTCAGAATCAATGAAAATCTGGAGCTCCATAGCGACAGCAGACAAAAGTAGAATTGCTTCAAGAAGAACCAATTGGCAAACCACCAGAAGAGTCGCCTATAAAGAAGCAAAAGAAAGAAGATTTGAATGATGAAGATATTAAAGCTTGAGAGGCACATTATGACAAATCTTTGAAGAAGCCTACATATCTAGTTGCCCATTCACATGAAGAATGTTCACCACTTTCTATCTCAACTGCAAAAAGAATTGAGTCAGAATCAATGAACATCTGAAGCTCCATTGCAACAACAGATTAAAGTAGAATTGCTTCAAGAAGACCAATGAGCAAACCACCAGAAGAGTTGCCCAAGGATAAAAATAGCAATTGCAACGGTGTAGCGGCCAGTCACCAGTGGCCAAAACACTACATAGCAGGTGATACGTAGCGGTTGCGACGATACATAGCGGAGTAGCGGTGAGAATTTTTTAACTGTTAAATGTTTTTTGAATATTTTGTAGCAACCAGTCTTGTGTTCTTTTTTTAGTGATTTGTAACCATATAAGGGTAGAGACAACCATAGGAAATGCTATTGTGGTAATTTAAAACTGCTTGGCTCTAATAGGTTTTAGACCATATCACCGCTATTTTCAAAATAGCATAGCAGCCTCCACCGCTATGGCCGATAACGCGGCTGCTTTGAACCATGGAGTTGCCTATAAAAGAAGCAAGAGAAAGAAGAGTTGAATGATGAAGATATCAAAGCAAAGAGAGCCACACTCTGACAAATCTTTGAAGAGTCATACAGATCTAGTAGCGCATTCAAATGAAGAATGTTCACCACTTTCTATCTCAATCAGCCATTAGATGAGGCACAAGACCTAGTGAGAGCCAAGAGTTATCTCTCCATCACTGACAGAGATCATCAGAATCACTATTATATCCTTCTTCAGAAATAGATCATTCATTTATAAGAGAGAAAATGAGCCCTGAATGTCACAGAAGTCTGTATGAAACAAATTTCTACCAAAAGGGTCTATAAAAATTTCACAATTACTTAGATTCATGCATTAGCATCAGTATTCCATTAAGTAACACAGCACATGTCTAAGTTCAAAAAGAACATGGAAATGATAAATGGGCTATAATAGTATAAGTAGAACAGTAATCCAACCTATAAATGACAGTTTAAAACCCTTCGAATCATTAAGCCTTCATAGACAAGAATGATGTTGGATTTTTCTGCCTAATGCTTTGCATCAATTAACATGATAAGGAACACTGGATGATGAGGTGGAGTTAAGCAAACTATCTAGAAAGTATGACCAAGGAAAAACATTTTTCATCAGCAAGGATTGCATACCTCCGGTGTGCAGAGAAGCCAGCAGTTTGAGTGCAAAGTGCAGCAACAAGCTTTTCGTCAGCATTGCTGGAAAAAAATTCACCAAAAGATCCCAACCAGTATAAAAGATAGTTTTCATAGAAAGATGGATACATGGGAAAGGGCCTAAAGCTATCCAATTCTATTTTCGCACAACCATTCATAAGCCTTCAAAATACTTCAAGTTGTGATTGATAAATACCAGACAAGGGCATGAATTACCTCCTCGTGTTCATCATGAGACCAACTAAAGGCTGTGATGAACGTGCAAGAACAGCTCCAGTAACTACAACACAAAATATATTTATTAGAAACAGTGAGATTAGTCCCTAAAGCTTATAATTCTATCTCTTCTGATATGTTTCTGAAGCTTTCCTCTTCTTTCAATTTCTTCTTTTTTAATTTTTGCATGGTTATTTTATAATATTCTCAACTTTTGCATTCTTAAACTAAGGTCATATAATACTCTTCAGGAAAGAAAAGAAACATAAAACAAACCTGGATGACACCACGAAATTACTGGCAAACGACACCTTGCGCGGAAGGTAGAAGCCTGTAGTACTTCTTCATCACTAGTATCAATAAACATTTTGCACAAACAGTTAACACTGTCATAGTATTTTTAACAATATGAACAATGATAAAAAGGTTATATCTATTCACGAAATCAAAATGAAGAACCAAGAAAAAGTATACCTGATAGATTTAGGAACAATCAAGGAGAAGGGATAAGTAGGACACATTGTATAGTTGGAATTTACTCCACTTATTCTCCACCACTTGTTAGAAATAGAATATGACCCATCTTCTATTGTACTACTTGAAACATTACGGAAGCCTTTCCCAAGAAGTCGATAATACTCATTCAGTAACCGCACCTTTGGGCTGCTATTGTTGAACTTGGAAGGCCCACATGTAAATGCATAAAGATCCCATAAACTTGTTGGTCTTGTGCACCTCCACAATGCATCAAACACAGCACGCCTCTGTAATAGACACAAATAAAAATTAGAAACTCTACTGGTTAAGATCATAAAGAATACATAATGCTATTTTAAAAAATAGAACAAAACTGTCCGAAAGGACAGGGTTCAACAAAAACAGGTGCCCCACACATTTTCTACCAGACCAAACCGTTCTACTAGCCAAAATTAGCAACACATACATGAAAAGCCAACCAGACCATTATGAACGGTATTGACTGTTATGAATATATCTATTTTTAAACAAATTATTTTATAATAAAAAAAAAAGCTCAAAACAAACAGATCTCTGAAGCTTTAACGTGCTGTAAATGGACCAAGAATAAGCCTAATTTTTAGGAGCCTCGGATAGTAAGGATGAAAATAGCAGTAGCGGGTTCAAATGCTACGTAGCAGCGTAGCAGTGTGATTTGAGAAAATATGAAAAAAAATCCAGAAAATCTAGAATATTGGAAAATGATAAAAAGTGTTTTTTCTTAAAAAAGTAACTAAGATAAGGGGGTGTAGCGGTCCCCTCGTTGCATGAGGTCCTGTCGATTTGTATTTATAGAAAATAATAGTAATGATCATTCTTTACATATGTATTCATGTGGTTTAGTTATGCTAACTTAGAAACTAATGAAAGGCTTATAAAAAAAAAATGTCATGAAGAAATACCATCAAAATAAACAATGTACTGAACTTGAAGTCAAGACTCAAGACATAAGACAAAAGAGTTACGACTAAGGAGTTCAATAGCTTCAATTCAGCGAGATCATATGTGTTTGGTGTTCTTTTAAGCATAGAAGGGTAGTAGAGTTGCGTAAAAATGTTGTTTGGAGAGAAGAAGGAAAGAAAGAAGCATATTTCAAAAAAATTGGAAAGTAGCGATCAATCACACTTCGTAGCAGTCCGTAGCGGACTGTACCGGCCCCGTAGCGGAAGAGAGCGGTGCTAAATTCAATTTATCATAGCGATCTTGACCGCTACGGCCGTTATTTTGATCCATGTTTATAATTAATTAAGTGTTAAAATGGATATATATATATATTTTTTAAATGGCTCCCCTAATAATATATAGTTTAGTCCAAAATATGTAAAGATGGCAAATTTAGGTGGTATCAACCATAGCCTAGTCATTTATTTTCCTTCCTCTCAAAGCAATCATATTATTTTCCTTCTTCTTGTCCTGTATAATATTCCTTTCATTCTATTCTCTCTTTCTTTCTTTTTTTCTTTTTTTTAATTGGTAATGTAACTTAAATCCACAGCCTCAAGGTCATAATAGTGAGCGCCTCTCTCCGTCTCCCCGTCTCCTACCTAACGCAACCACACCCAAAATACAAATTGAAAAGGAAGAGCGCAGACTCATGTAGGAAACACCAGCTAAAGGGCAAGATTTAAATGTTCTTAGCAAAATCTCCCAAGATCTACCTTTACAAAGTCCAACCACACAAACAATCCCAAAAAGAAATCATATAGAATCGGTGCTAACTGTCAGGATGTGACAGGATGTATGAAGAGATTGATAGTTGTGGAAATTCTAGGATCCCTTTCATGGACGATCCTTTCTCTCTTTTATAAACATATTTAGCCTTAATCAAGGCAAATCAAACTAATTACAATCTATCTGTTATGGAAAGTAAGCTGTACAATTGATTTGATTCTATCCTAACTAATCCCACGATATGTGTAGATAAGTTACAATGAATGGGCCTGGGCCTAGTGGGCTTTATGTTACAAGTGTTAACACCCCCCCTCAAATTGATGATGGTCAAACAACAGCAATTTGCGAATCAAGAACTCATGGCGTGGCCGAGGCAATCCTTTTGTGAAAATGTCCGCAAGTTGGAGTTGACTGGAAACATGGGGTAAAGTAATGATCTTGCGGTCATAAGCATCGCGAATAAAGTGACAATCCACCTCAATATGTTTTGTCCGTTCATGAAAGACTGGATTCTCAATGATACGGATGGAACTAGTATTGTCTGCATGAAGAGGAGTAGCAGAAGTCTGAGGAAACCCCAGATCTGCAAGTAAGCCACGAAGCCAAAGGATCTCAGAACAGGCAGATGACATAGCACGATATTCGGATTCAGTGGAAGACTGGGAGACCCTTTCCTGCTTTTTTGCATTTCCAAGAGATGAGTGATTCACCCAAATACATACACCAGCCTGTAGTAGATCGGCGAGTATCCGGGCATCCGGCCCAGTCGGCATCAGAATAAGCATTTAGGGTGAGTGGGGTGCCAACCGGAAAAACCAAGCCTCGTGTCGGAGAACCAAGAATGTACCGAATAATCCGTTTGACAGCAACCAGATGATGATGGCGTGGGGCTTGCATGAATTGACTAACAACATTCACAGCATATGAGATGTCAGGCCGAGTGATAGTCAAGTAGACGAGACTCCCAACTAAACGTCTGTAGGAGGTGGGATCGAAAAGGAGGTCCCCATCATCTTTTCGTAGTTTCACATTGACTTCTAATGGAGTGTCCACAGGAGTTGCATCCTTTTGGCCGGCAAGATCAATAAGATCAGTAGCATACTTATGCTGATGTAAAAACAATCCCTTCCTAGACTGCTGAACCTCAAGACCCAAGAAATATGTTAAAGGACCCATGTCTTTCATATGGAATGCAGTTTGAAGCGAGGACTGAAGACTATGGATCATTTTACTGTGAGTGCCTGTGATGATGATATCATCCACATATACTAGAAGGATAGTGGTAGCTTGAGCAGTGTTATTTAGGAACAAGGAAGGATCATAGGGACTTTGAGCAAATCCAAGATGAAGCAGAGTAGACCGAAATTTTTCAAACCAAGCTCTGGGCGCTTGTTTGAGTCCATACAGTGAGCGACGGAGCCGGGCCACCTCGTGAGTAGAGGTAGTAGCATATCCTGGAGGAAGGCGCATGTAAACTTCCTCTTTAAGATCTCCGTGGAGGAAGGCATTCTTCACATCCATCTGATAAAGAGGCCATGAACGAGATGCTGCTATAGCAAGAATAGTACGCACTGTTGTCATCTTGGCCACCGGAGCAAATGTCTCATCATAGTCAATACCATACTCTTGACGGTTGCCAAGTGCCACTAACCGAGCTTTATAACGAGCAAGAGTACCATCAGAATGTAGCTTAATAGAGTACACCCATTTACAGCCAATGGGTTTGATGGATGGAGGACAGGGAACGACATCCCATGTGTGATTCATTTTAAGTGCGTCAAGTTCTTCCTGCATAGCCTGCCGCCAACACTCATGTTGCACTGCTTGAGAAAAATGATGAGGAATGTGAACAGAAGACAAAGTAGCAAGTAAGGATGTATGGGTAAAACCAAACCGATCAGGGGGGCGGGAAGTTCTAGAGGAGCGACGAACAGGAACTGAGTGAGGAATGTCTGGAGCAGGAGCTGGGTCAAGTACCGAAGAAGCTGACAAATCAGGAGTGTCAGTTGCAATCGTATTTCCCCGCCGACGTCTTTCATACACAAGGATAGGCTTGATAGAGTCCAAGGAAGGAACATGATCATCACAGAAGTCAGGAACAAGAGAAAGCACAGTAGGATTTTCATGATCTAAATGATGCTGAAAAAAATATTGATGTTCGAAAAAACACAACATTACGAGATGTCCTGATACGTTTTACTTTCGGATCATAACAGAGAAATCCTTTTTGGTCAGTCGCATAGCCTAGAAAAGCACACTGAGATGATTGAGCAGATAGTTTTGTTCGTTCAACTGTGGGAAGAAGAACAAAACATACACACCCAAACGTATGGAGATGAGAATAAGTAGGATGCTTGTGGAATAAACGAAAATAAGGTGTGTTATTTTCTATACGTGGGGATGGTAGTCTATTAATAACATGAACTGCTGTGGACAGAGCTTCAGGCCAAAATTTGGCCGGAACGGATGATTCTAAGAGAAGTGATCTGACAATGTCCAAAAGGTGTCTGTTTTTTCTCTCAGACACGCCATTCTGTTGTGGTGTATAAGGACAAGATTTTTGAGAAATGATTCCTTTGTGTTGTAAAAAATTTTGAAATTCATTTGAAACATATTCACCACCAGAATCTGTGCGAAGTGTTTTAATGGATGTGGAGAAGTGATTTTCCACATAAGCTAAAAAAATTTTAAAAGTAACAAACACCTCTGATTTTGAATGTAAGAAATAAATCCATGTAAAGCGACTGTAATCATCAATAAATGTAACAAAATACTTAAAATGAGAATGGGATATGACAGGTGCGATACCCCATACATCACTATGAACAAGATCAAAACATTTCAATGATAATGATGTACTGATAGGAAAGGGAAGAGTCTTACTTTTGCTCATTTTACAACTAGAACAATCAAAAGAAGCATCTTTAAGAGAAATTTTATTATCATTAAGCAAACCAGATTTAAACAACGACAACAAAGTACGAGAATGAGGACGGCCTAATCTATTGTGCCATAATTGATTTTTATTTGAACTTGAAGCAGAAAACAAAGCAGAGGCAAACAAATCCCTATCTTGTGTAGAGAGTTGTAGCGGAAAAAGACGACCACACTTAGGTCCCTTCGCTATCACCTCCCCCGATGCTTGATCCTGTATCACACAACCAGCACGCGAAAAAGAGACAGAACAATGGTTATCAACGAGTTGGCCAACAGATAATAAATTTGTAGATAATTGAGGAGAAAGAAAGACATGATTCAAGGGTAAGGGATGTGAAATCTCACCGATGGCAGTAATGGGTATACTGCCACCATCTGCGGTATTGATGCGGAGATTTCCATCATACGGCTTTATTTGAGATAAATTATCAGAAGAATGAGTCATATGATTAGAAGCCCCCGAATCCATATACCAAGTGGAGTGGGATTGTTTGGGTTTACCTGAGAGACCAAGAGCAGAAAAAGCATTTACTATCAACTCTTGAACCATTTCCGGGGTAAGGGCGGATGAAGAAGAAGGGTGAGCAGGCATGATGGTAGTGGCAGCAGGACTATCTGCAGAAATAGGTGCATCCAAAGTTGCTAGATTCGCCTTCTGGGAGGAAGACTGAGCACGGCGCCGACATTCTGGAAGAACATGGCCTTTGCGTTTGCAATAAGAACAGAATTTTCTGATCGCATTGAGTGGAGACATGGCCATACTTCTGACAAGAGTAACACTGTACTTTGGACATGTCCCTGATTTGCTGTTTAGGACGAGCAAGGTAGGCAGCCGTTAGTGGTCCTGAAGATATAGCTTGGTGAAGAGCAGCTTGGGTGGTAAGTCGTTGTTCCTCACGAAGAAGCTCTCCTAGGCATGAATCAATGGATGGAGGAGGCACCCGGCTCATCAGATTTGAACGAACTTGTTCAAATTCAGACCGCAGTTTCATCAAGAATTGATCCCGTTGACTAGTGGAATGAATTGTTTGAACCACCGCAATCGAGGCATCAGGGAGACTTGAGTAAATGATCTCAGTGTAGTCCGTCCATAAACGGATAAAATTAGAGTAATATTCTTGAATGGACATTGTCCCTTGATTAAACTGAGATAGCTCATGTTCTAAGTGAAAACGTCTGGCGGAGTTATCCTGTTGATACACCTGGCGGAGATAATCCCACATTCCCTTGGCTGTTTTATAGGGCCGAAGATTGAGAATGTATTGTGGATCAACCGACCCCAGAAGCCAAGTCATGATCTGGGCATCCTTGGTTGCCCATTTAGAGACAGCCTTTACATCCTCTAAAGGTACAGGATCAGTTCCGTCAACATGTCCCCATAACTCTTTGCCTTTAAGGTATATTTGAAATTGGAATGCCCAGGAAGAATAATTTGTCCCATTGAATTTAATCAAATAAGTTTCACTTTTGTGGCTGTCCATAATTGTAACTCAAAAGCACAGACACCAAGAAGATAAGTTCTGATGAACAATACTAACAAAGAAGCTGAATATCCAAAGCTCCAGAGAGGCAAGAAATATCTAACAGTGCATCCCAGCAGTGCAGAAAGTGACTGCACAAAATTTTACACAAAAAAAACACCAAAAAATAGGCCAGGCGAGCTTGATTTTGGCCTCAAAATCCTTGTGTGAGGCCCACAGCTAGATCTGATTGAGAATCAGATCGGCAAAGTTCAAGGAGACTCAAAATCTCTTTCCAACAAGACAAGATGCATCCAAATTCATCCACAAACCAAGATGTTGGACGGTTGTGATCAAAACTATCTGAGAAAATTGGAAAATCACAAATTGTAGCAAATGACCTACCTCTGATCTTAAAAAAATGTTGAAAAAATCTTCAGAATAACTAGGAGAGATAGGCGACCACTGCTGTAGATGATTTGTAACATGCCATGATGATCACTGGTGGGCCACTTGTGATCATATCATCACAGACGTTTGTTAGTGAAGATTGCATGCAGATCCCTGATCTGATTGATTGCAAGAATGCAGATGACTGTTGACTGAACAAGATGATCCACAGAGACAAAGCTAGAGTAACAGTAGCTCTGATACCATGTCAGGATGTGACAGGATGTATGAAGAGATTGATAGTTGTGGAAATTCTAGGATCCCTTTCATGGACGATCCTTTCTCTCTTTTATAAACATATTTAGCCTTAATCAAGGCAAATCAAACTAATTACAATCTATCTGTTATGGAAAGTAAGCTGTACAATTGATTTGATTCTATCCTAACTAATCCCACGATATGTGTAGATAAGTTACAATGAATGGGCCTGGGCCTAGTGGGCTTTATGTTACAAGTGTTAACACTAACCACAAGTAGAACCCAGAAAATCACGGAGAAATCCTCCCTAAGGTCACATACCCAACTGTTGTGCATGCAAAAGGCTCATTCCAAGTTCCAAGAGTTGCGCCAAATTTAAAATTGAGAAAAAGAAAACGTCCAGAATGAACACCTGTTTGTAGCTCTATAAACGATAATAATAAGTTCATCACCCTAAAATGAATCTATGCTATAGATCTAGCACTAATCTGCATATAGATGTTTTAATCTCAGCCATCCATAAGCAAAAGCAAAATTAGTAGAACACTCTGTAATTAACGTGACTTCTTAAAAGAACTAAAGAAATTGACTGAACCAGGTCGATGCCCAGGCCCGTAAGGCTGGACTTGTAGACCAGTGGGTCTCATCAGATTGCATGCGTTGGGTTGTGCACTGCTACATTTTGAATGTGCAGTCCATTCTTAAGCCATAATGTGTAGAACCTGCCAATCAAAGCCCAAACTCGCAGGCCCTCAGTCATTGTATTTTACCATTAGTCAAAGCACACATGTACATACTTAGTTTGTTAGCTACATTTTAGGATCTGAGATATGATTTGTCACGACCCAAATTCCGGGGTCCTGTCGGATATCCGGATCGTGATAACTTGGCAATAATTACCATACATTCATCAAATAATTCTCATAAGCATTTGGCATTTAAATCAAATAATTTCAATTAATTAATGAGTTATAAATACTCATACTTTAATATGTTCTGTCTGCATCATAATGTACTAAAACTTTAAATAAATTTCCTAGCAAGGGCTATCCCCTTATCCATTAAATTATCTTTTCTCGTTCTCTCTTGTCAGCCACGCGTATTGAAATCTACGTGCTGAATATCGTTCCCCTCTGTCCCGCCCGCAGCATGATTACCTGAAGGGGGTAACACAACATCAGTACTACTGGTGAATGAATATTCCTAATTACACAATTCATATAAAATATAACATCATATAATTTAACAGGTCTAAATCAATAATCAAATATTATTTAGATTCTTTCATACACAATTTCGTGCCCATGCACATCACCACGCCTCAAAGGCCTTATCGTAACGACCCAAACCAATGCCCGGTGCAATATTGTCCTCTTTGGCTCATGGGCTACTTGACCAGAGGACCTGGCCCAAGCGCATCCAATCTTGCCTCAAGCTTATCGTATACATGTATACCGGTCACCATGACCCTGTCTCATCAGACACGTCCACTAAGGACCAGCCATCAAAGTGGCCCATCACGTCCACTAAGGACCCGCCATCAAAATGGCCCATCACGTCCACTAAGGACCCCGCCGTTATAACGGCCCGGACACTAAGTCCAACATCCCACGTCTGGGACCATCCCAAAATCTAGGACCAGTGCACAATATATCATAATCACATAGCAACTAGAATTCATTATTCATAACATACACAAACAGTAGTGTGGACCCAACCCCATTCAAGTCCTTATCAGATTAGTGTCCCACTTCTGATCATAACAGTTAAGAAATAATATCGGAGCGGTCCACCTTCATAATATATTACATAAGTAACCGAAACATGCCAACCTTCCCAAATAGTCCATACAATTTATTATAAACCACACATAATCATGCAATTAAATTAGAGAGGAGGATAAGATGGTAATTACATATCAAGCCTCGGGTTATCTCCCCAATCACAAAACCCATCCAGCCATGTGTATACCACACAGTACCCATACAACAAGTGTTTCACGTCTACAGATACTCAATTATAAAATCCAGTGGGTCCCACCAGATTTAATCCATGATCAGACTTGATATCTTTGGTCAACCATTACTAGCTTTCATATTATCAAATCTGATGCATCATCAGATGATTTCCAATAGTCCACAGTATCAAAACACATTCAGCAGACATGCAAAAAGAACCTCACGCCTGAGATTTTTGTGACTGATGGATGGTGGGGCATATGGGGTCCACTCCGCATGGAATCACTACCAGGCAGGTCGCCCATGGGCCCTCTTTAAGATGTGGGAAGTTGATCAATGATCAGGTAGGCCCAGTGGTCCCACAACCCATGTCGACCAAGATTGTGCATTGACGCATAAGATTGTGATGGCTAACAGGTATATCATGGATGGGGCCCACTGTACAAGATGTCCACCTACACAAGGATCGACCATGTGTCCCCTTCAGGATGTATGGTCTTGATTCCAGATCAGACCATGTAGTGGGTCCCACAACTACAAACTATCAGTACAGTGGATTCTGCAACTTTCACGCCTGAAATCTGTTGAATACATTGATCAGTGGGTCCCACTGATTCAAATGTCAGATGTTCAACTACATCATGGTCGACCAAGGGTCTTCTAATAGATGAGTGGACCTGATTTCAGATCATGTAATCCCAGTGGTTCCACAACTACAAACGACCAGATCTGGACTTTCCTCCCCCTTTAAGCCTCAGGGCATAATTTCAATAGATGGTGGCTACAGCAGGGCCCAATCCCTATGAGACCAGTACCATCATGGTCGCCCATGGGTCCCCTTCAGGATCCATGAACCAGATCCTTGATCAAGTGGGCCAGGTGGTCCCACTATCCCCAAACGTAACCCTTCATCTATGCCCTGTTTCTGGGTTTTTGTATATACAGCCATTATTTCAACAATCAGAAGATATGAATGGACTGAACATTACTATATCACTGGAATGAATCCATCCGAAGTGATTTCATTAATTTCTGGCCTCCAATTATGATTCACTGCAAATCGATATATTCCATTACTGTCTCTATGCACAGCAACATTACAAATCCATCGCGAACCAAGTATTATCAATCATCTACTATATTGTTCATGGATAACTAGGAAGATTCACTCACCTTGATACGCGATTGTAGTTCGTCTTCCCGCTGACTTCTTCCTCTTCTTCCCTTGGATTCCAACAACCAAGCTCTCTCTCTCTCTCTCTCTCTCTCTCTCTCTCTCTCTCTCTCTCTCTCTCTCTCTCTTTCCCAGATTTTCTCTTCAAGGAAAAGAATTGAATATGATATTAAAAAAGGGTCGTTGGTTGTTAATATAGGCAACAGAGAGTTAGAGTCCTAGTTTCCTTGTAACTGGACATAGAGTCCTGTCCAATCTCCTCTCATCAGAGTTGTTAAACAACTCCTCTTTCATTCAATAATAATACACGTGAGGTTTTAATAATCTAATAGGAAATCTAAAACCCAGGATATTACATGATTAGATACTGTTAATTGGATGTAATTAGGGCATTCAGCCCCTATATATATATGAGACAACAGTCGACCCTCAAAGGGTACTGTATTCAGCATATTAACGTGTTCTGCTTCCATTCTCTCACAATGACAGGACCTGCAGCCAAGGTGGCCGGCCATGTGCCATTATAAATTGGTACGGTCAAATCTCTCCAAATAATGGTGCTCTGGTCTTCCACGTAATCTTCCAGGTCTGAATCATCTTGGATTGCATCACAGAGTCTTACCAAAGTCAGCCCCTCATTAAGTCAACCACCACAAAATCAGAGGGAAATCATGTGGTAACTGACATGAAAACCTTGAACTGGTTGGTCCACTCGCAACATAAACCATAGGGTGAACACATCCCAGACCTTCTAAAAATCATGTATTAGAGAGAACCAGTAAAGCAAGGGACGGGGTTATTCTTATAGCATCCATATGTTTTAAAACAATGTTCAGCCCCAAACACAATCTGTGCTGTAGAACAGTCATTAATTTATGGCCAGATGTTTTGATATAAGCCTTACAGTGTGCTTAATGAAAGGAAAGTACCATAACTCATAACTAAGGTAACCCCAAAAAAAATAAACGAAAAATCCGCTAATAATCAGGATTTCTTGAACAACCAACCATGCGGCTTCCATGCCCCACATGAGGCCCAGTCCACCACTTGCGGGGGGATCGGTACCACAAAATGAGGGGAAGCAAATCAAATCGCTGATTCCCTGGCCAAGCATGGGGTGGATTTATATACACCCGTTTGCTTGCAAGATTCCGGAAGCACCATCACAAAAGGAGGTATAATTTAGCTGTAAGAAATAGTTTTTTTATTCTGATACAGAGTATCACTGACACTAAGCTCTGGATACAGTATCTTTACACAGTATATCCTGCTTTGGTTGTAATAGGTTTGCATTGAACTGCCGTGAGTTGTGTAAGTTGGGAGGCTACAAAGCAATCATTGAAGGTGACACATTTTCAGCAATTCAATGGCGCTCCGGAAAATTTCATTTCCCATGGAGATTGGCAGATTTGGTAGAGGAGGTGCAAGATATTTCCACTCAACTAGGAGCTTCTTTTAATCACATCCCACGTGAAGCTAGTGATCTGGCGGATGGTCTAGCAAGGGAAGGAGTTCTTCGGTTAGAAATTTCTTTATGTTTGGATATTTTGTTTCTCTTGCTTCTTTTCTTTAGCCAGTTTCCTTCTTCGTTTGTTGTTTTCTTGAACAAAATTTATGTTTCCAATTTTAAAAAAATGGTGGTATGTAGTGTGGACCACTGGATTTCCACTGGACCCATTATGGGTTGTTCCTGTTCTTCCCTCTTCCACAATCAAACCAGTCCAAATAAGCTTCAGCAAGGGTTGTTACTTGATGTACCTACATATGGTCTTCATCAATTTCCGTATGAAACAAGAAAGTTCAGTGCAACAGTTTCAATAGCACTTCTGCAATTCATTAAAATAAGCAACTGGCAGACTTTTTGAAGAATTTCTGACTTGAGAATGAGATAAGCAATGAGCGGAAAAAATATAAGATTCAAAGCCCTTTTTTGTCGGTAGATTCAAAAGCCATTGATAGACTTCTCTCTGGAAAGTGTTCTGTTTTCCTTTTATATTCTACCTTCTCTTCTCTTCAATCACCATTTTTTTCCCTTCAGATTCAAGCTTATTATGGAGCTCACAAGCCTCTCTCCCGAGTTGCAACAGAAAAGAAGAACCATTGAAGCAGGGCAAACGGAAGGAATGGAATGTTCTAGGCAAATGACATCATGTTTCCCCAAGAATAGTATAAATGTCTCCTTTTTTTCATGGTAAATGAAAACTTCAATCATTTTGATCTAAACTTGTTACATATGCATTTTATTCATTTTGGGAAACTCGTAAAAAAACCTGGTGTTCCAAAATACTGCTGATATTTGTGAAAATGGATACAACGCTAACGCACATATTCGATACTCATGAGATAATTGTAGGATCCATTTTAACTTTGTAGTATTAGGTTTGTTATTTAAACCAAAATGTTAGTAGAAGGTTCATTGTAGGATTCCAAGATCAACTCAAAAACCTCACACTACATTTGCCACCTCTAGAATAAAATAAAAAATGTCAAGGAATCCCAAGCCTCAGCCAAACATGCATGAATGAAAATTTGCATATTCTCATACTGGAATCATGTTGGCATTATAAAATACAAATGCGGTCACCCAATGCCAGTACAATATCATTGGATATTTGCAGAATATGCTCTAAGTTTCTTTGGTACTAGGTCCATTCTTTTTAAAATGCAATGACCGTGTTATATTATGATCTTAAAACACACACATATATATATGAGATGTTTGAGGCTTACAACAGCACACAAAAAGAGGATCAAACAAAAATCGATCCATTTACAATCCATAAGACTGACCTGCTTAGTTTTAGGGCGGAACCCAAGCACAATTATTCGCATGTCTTTACCTGCAAAAAAAATATATATAAAAAACATATAATGCATACTAAACAAGTCAACTCAGTGGAAAAAAAAAAAAAGCATGCCAAGAAAATCTACAAGACAAACTAAAAGCCATGAAGGAAGAAGCCCAAGACAAAAAACTAAAATACAGAGCTTGAAAGTTCTAAATCAAAGCAACACAACATGATTCATAGACAAAGAGCTATGAGAAACTCCATCTTTAACCAAGCGATCCTCCTCAGAATTTGCACTTCTTTTATTATAAATAGAATAGAGAACATGACATCATAGGGTATTAACTATTAAGGTTTTGATGTTTATGTTTTGTGATGATGATAAAGTATCATAGTTTTTTCTTTTTTTTTTTCCTTTTTAATTTTAGTAGTTTTTTCTCAGCTGTTGTTGAACGGTAGAGTTGCTCCTTTGGTGACCTCGAGGTCACGGGTTCGAGGCGTGGAAACAGCCTCTTTGCAAAAATGCAAGGGTAAGGCTGCGTACACATGCGCCCACCCTCCCCCTACCCCCGCTTAGCCGGGGAGCACTTTGTGCACCGGGTGAGCCCTTTCTCAGCTGTTGTTGAACAGTACTCTTATTAAGTATTAGAACTTCTTTATGATAATGATGATAATAATGATAGTGCCTCTTTATCTCTGGATTTAGGTCATTATCCAGCAAACCCAGGCAGGCTCAAAATCCAACCTCCAGGTTGGAACCAAACACAGACTCAGGCCTTCCAAATACAACTTTTTATGAGCCCAAACCAAGACCTTAGTGGTCCAACTGAGTGGCAATCCTAGAAGACGCGGATATTACCCATAAGAATGAAACTTTGGATATACGATATAAACAGACTGCCTAGTTCAGAGTTTCATCTGGGTAAAATGGGTGCAAAACAGAGGCGTGTGCAATTCACAGAAGGAAGGAGTAGGTGAGCAAGATGGTTTTGACCTGTCATATATGGGGCCCCATTGTACAGTATGAGGGGCGAAAAGGACAATTATTTGAAGGCTGAATCTAGCAAGAAAACAAAAGTTTACTCCCTAAAAGAAGTGCATCCAAGCATAAGGACTCCAAGTTGAACGTTACATTAATTACACCATGCAGAACCTGTGAAGCACGGATACGCAAAAAGGGGCCCCGAATCCGTATCCTGGGTGTATCGGACCCGGATACGCCATGGATACGTCCCAGGATACGCAAAAAGCATTTCTGATTATTTTATTAAGAGAAGAGAAAGAAAGAAGAGCAGGAACCTGCTGTGCCGCTGCCTGCTGTGATGTGCCGTCTCCTCCACGCAGCCTGCTGTACCGCTGCAGCCTCACAATCTCCTCTTCGCCTCCATTGTCCAGACCCAAAAAAAAAAAAAAACAGCACACCTACACCGACGTTGCCACAGCCGACCACTATCTCCATCGGCCGCGAAGATGTCGTCGCCTCCACCATCATCGCCTGCCCTCTCATCTCTTCTCGTCAAGGGCAGAGAGAAAGTTGCGTGGGTATGTTCTCTTGCTAACTCAGGTCTCTTTATGATATTATTATGGTTGGCAGAGATATAGTCAAGTCTGTCACGTGGGTATGTTTCCCACTCCAATAGTCAAGTCTCTCACGTGGGTACCACTTCAATTTCAACTTTTCAAGTGAGGCAAGCATCAAGTGTCTCCCTCCCACTCTTATTTCAAAGTGAGGCTAGGCCCATGTATCCCCCACTCCAATTTCAAGTGAGGCAAGGCCCATCTTGCGGGCTTGAGATGAGTCAAGCTCGGCCCAGATACAATAAAAAAAAAGCAGCAAAATAAAAAAACTTTTTACTCTTTAAAAGAGTTCATTCTTTATTAAGGGCCTGTTGGTTAGAAGATATCTGAAAATTCTTGTGCTGACAGTAACCAAATTCTTCAAAAGCTATCCCCATTCACAAATGAATAGATATATAATGTATTATATATATATGACAGTGCATATTTTATGGCTATTTTGATTGAAATAATGTTAGATTTTTATTACGTAGTCATATAAAAAATATTTAAAAAAAAAAAACTTAAACGTATCCCCGACGTATCGTATCCTACTTTTTTTTAGAAATGGCGTATCTGCGTATCCGTGTCCCATGCTTCATAGTGCAGAACACATCTTTGCATGGTAGTTAGTATAAGTAGATGAGCATAACTGCATATAGTGTGAAACCATGTAAGGCTTATATGAACTAGAGTTGCATGCTTAGATTGTTTGTTTTAGTAAGAACCGATTCACTTATTAACTAAAAATAACAATAAACGTCTACGGCAAGCTAACCGTACATCATATAATAAACACGCGAAAATGTGGAGCCCCAATCAAACTGGATCTAAATACCCACAACAATCCATCCAGCACAGTCGAATCTGAGACACATGACCTCAGGGCATGTTTGGATGTGTGGTGAAGTGAGGTGAGGTGAGGTAAAGCCTCCATTATCCAGACAAGAAAAGACATTGGGTCATATCAAAAGTACACAATTTCAAAATTCCCTCCCAATTTTTCAAAAAAAGTCAAAAAAGCAACCTCCTTTCTCCACTAAAAGACAAAAAAAAACTCCACTTTTCTATACAAAAAGTCAAAAAGATTCCATACCAAACAACTAAAAACAAAACACCATCAAAACACCTTATATTTTATTCTCTCTTGATTTGATGCTTCACCTCACCATACATCCAAACAGGCCCTCAGGGAAGTCATATGCCCGAGCTTTCCTCGCAACACCAATAAGTGTATCCATATGGTTCTGGAATATGAAGCCAAATAGACCAGAAAACAGCAACAAAGGTGCAACGCTATAGACATGACCATGGTCTATCAAGGAACCCAACTCACCAACTCTCTATCTCATTGAATCTGAAAACACCCATTGTACCCAAACGTCGTTTAAGAAATTCTAGGCCGGTTTTGCAGAAGGGACACCCAACTCACCAACTCTCCATTTCACTATATCCAAAAACACCCTTTGTACACAAAAGACGCTTAAGCAATTCTAGACGGCTTTTGCAAAAGGGACAGCAGATGAGTAGATGACGCACATCCTTTGCATCTTGAAGACATAAAAGAGAAGAAACTAATAATAATTACTTTACGGTTTCAAAAATGGACAATTTCAAAATTTTGTACAACACTACAGACCATGAAAATGCCAAGATCTAGGTTGTCTTTGATCTTTCATAGGGATAGTTCCTAGGTGCATCTGCAGATATGAAAATATCCTCTTCATGTTCTAAATCACCCATCATGATTCTAGCTCTAGAAAGTTCGGCAGTTAATGTGCAGATTTGCATACTAAATTCATCCTCACATATTCCATCCTTCTTCTCCCTAGAAATCCTCAATTCCAACCACAAGTTCAAGACATGTTCCAAGAGCCCTAAAAGTCTGACATCACGAGAATGAAAGGGAATTCCAACCATTTTCACCCACATAGGTTCCATGCATCACCCGAACAACTCTATCAACCAGAATAAAAATGTGTTTCCACCATTAACAATTATCTAGATCTCGTCCATATTGGGTTCCACACTCCAACTGAGTAGAGCTTTGAGCTGCCAAACCCACACTTGCAATCCAATTTTTTGTTGAATCCATAGCATAACGCCTTCCATAGAGACATCAACTGGAGCCACATGACCTAAAGGTGCCAAGGAATTCGTTCTCCATCTCACCAAATAAATTTTAACCCATTTCTACCATGTTCATATCCCCTTTGGATTCAACCCAAACCTTGTATCACCACAACACCCCCAGGTACCCCAGAACACCCACTACCTTTCTTTGGTCTACCCTTCAAACATCCATCACATGGCAGGGTTCCCTTCTTGTTTTTGTTGTACCTGCAAAACTCAGTTGCATACTATATGTACACCATCACAATGACGCACCACACCTTCAACTTAACCTGTAGCCCATGTTTCTCCACTAGGATCCTCCTCGTCTCCCCCTCTGTTCCTCCCATTAATCAATCATCTACTGGCCTTATTTACATCCATTCTATTCTATATCAAACAAAAGCAAACACATGATTCGTTCCAAATGCCCTACTCACCAGCAGGAAGACATCAAGGACGGGACCAATCTGATGGGGAGCAGGGCGGGTGGAGATGGAGGATCTAAAGGTGGAGGGTATCGGTCAGGCTTTCACCTGAAAAATTAGCCTCACGCTAACCTCCCCATCGCAGGCGAGGAAGAAGAGAGGACTCTGGAAACCCCGAAATCACTCAGAAAGTTTTCATTAATCATTAACTTAACTGAATAGCCAAGAAGGCTTTACATCACTTAAATAGGAGAAAACATAACTTAAAACTAATATGGACCATCCAAACACATTGATGGCCATGATTAAAACATCTAATATAAAAACAACTTAAAATATAAATAAAAACTCTAAATATGATAAAATATGTGGGCCGGGCCCAAGATGATTGGACGACCCATGGGGGACCATGGGTCTTTCCTGCATCAACTCTTCCCTTCTTGGAGAGAACTCGACTTCGATTTCTGTAGAAGTCCTCCAAAATTGAAAATCCAACATATGAACTTCTGATTTGCCAGTTGATTTCTGTCATTGTGCATGGCATTGAAGTGTCATACAGACAACTCAAAGTAAACTTGACGCGTAGCCTCTTTTGATGGTTGAGTTTTGTTGGGATACACAATCGATCCTCTAGGAACTGCAAGTGTGGAATTGGTTGGATCTGAATACAATCTTCAAATTCCTACTGTTGATCCCTGAATATAAAAGTCAATGTGATGGACTCGAATGAATGAATCTTCTTGTGGACTCACTTTAACAATTGGCTTGTCATCTGATGACCATCTTTCTTTTTTGGTGGTAATACTACACTTAGATCCATCAGTTGTCCAGTTGGCTTGTTAAACCATTTCCAACTCTTCAATGCTCTTGTCTTCCTCTTTTGCTTCACCTATTGCTTGCATCTGTTGATCAACACTGCCCAAAGAAGACAATTCAGAATTATTCATCAATTCGGAAGTCTCACTTGCATCAGAAGTTCCACATGCTGTTTCTTTGAAAGTTGTGGCGACTTTCCCTTTTTCTGGATCTTGTACCTCAATATCAGTTTTAACATTCTCCACAGTTGGCTGCACAAAATAGGTCTGTTGTTTGTAGAGATCTTCCGTCTTGCAACTTAGCTTTTTGAAGGCGGCAACATTTAATCAAGTGCTCAACATGAATCGCTTCCCAAAATGCTTCATACATAGTTTGGCATTCTTTCATATTATTCCGTGTATTTGGCCTCAACCCTCTCATAAAGATAGTGACATAATGTTCATCATCCTCATCTAATGCACATCATACTTTTAGCACTGAAAATTCATTAGTTGATTCATCAACTGTCAAGTCTCCTTGTTTCAAATTGAGGAATTGCACAAAGTAGACTTCATTATTAAAATACCATTGTCCATATTTAATTGAATAGTGATATTTTTTAAGTTCATCATCCAATTTAGAGAGTTGCAGTGCATGCTCTTGCAATTCCATACTTGATGCAAAGAGATGTCAAATTTAATTTTCTTAAAAAAAATTAACTCTAACCAGACGCGTAAATCCCATTGATTGGAGTTCGCAGGTGAAAAACAGACCACTGATCGGATTTCAAGTGGCCAAGAAATCACTGTTTGAAGATCGACGACTGAAATTATAATTGATTGCGGGCCCTTGATTGGTCAAATCCGCACTTTGGCCAAGATCCGTTGATGTGTTGATTGAGCTAAACTTATGTAGATCGTGGCTGCATGAACAATGACCTTTTTATTTCATTGTTGTTGTTGTTGGGTCTGAACTGACCCGTACTTGACCCGATCACGGGTCCTGAAGGATTTGGATCCAGCATGTGCCGTGAGAGGCGACGTGCAAGGGTGGTCTTGTCCTTGTTGCTTCTGTAAATGAGTCCACCTGACCCAAGATTGACCTGGCCTAACCCAAACTGAAAATCAAGCCCACTATTTTTTGGTTCTTTTTCTATTACTCAAATTCAGTCCTGTTTTGAACTGGATCCAAACTCAAGCCCAGATGAAGGTTCATCACATGTCAAATGGGACACACCTGCCTTTCTCAGACTTCGTGCAGAGAATAGAAAAGGGCTGAAGAAAACCCTTCTGAGGTTCGTCATCGAAGGAAGCTACCTGGATGGAGTCTAGACGGGGAAGTTGATACCAGAGGCAATACTGAGTGACGATTGCGCTGGCGACGGTGAGGTCCTAGCGGCACTATGCTACTATGGCGAGGCACGGCGAGGCGGGGAGCTGGTGGTGTTGTTGGCTCAACTAGACAGTTACGATGGTGATGAAGACGACGACCGTGAGGTTCTGGAGCCAAGGACACCTTCTACTCTTGGTCTCTCTCCCTCTGTGTCTTCATTTTCTTTCTCTTCTCGCCTCTTTGTTTCCACAGGTTGGGATTGCAAGGAAGGCAAATGAGTTGGGTTATGGCTTCGGTTTAGTTCAAATCTTGTGAGGCGATGTGAAGGGTTTGATTCAAGGGTTCCTTTAGGGCTTGAATGGTGCAGGGGCTTTCAGCTTTATGGGGTTTAGGTATGGATTAGGATTCGGTAAAGATTGTGTGGACCCCGGGTTTCCAGTGGATTTGGGAATTTGGGGATTAAGGTTCTGTGATGTTGGCATGAGTTGGAGGAAGGTGTTGAGGTTTCGGGTAGCAAGTTTTATGGTTAAAGAGGCTTGATGGTGGTGGATATGATTGGGATTTTGGGTGTATGGTGGTGCAGCACATGGATTTGTGGTGTTAGAAGTATCGACTGCACATTGAGTGGGGTGGGTTTCGACTGTGGGGTTAAAGATCCAGGACTTGTAATTAATAATATAATAATTCAATATGTTGTAGTTTTTATTGGAAATCTATTTAGTTTTTCACAAGCATGTATACCTCTAACAATCATAACACTATGATCATAAAAAATAAAAATAAAAAATTCAAATAAGGCCTAAAGTTTTTGCCTTATTTCAAAAAAGGACACAAGTTTCAAAAAAATTCAAATTAGTCCCTAAGTTTTTCCGGAAGTCTTCTATTAAGGGCATATGTTCATTTAAAGCTATTTTTCGGCAACTTTTTCCCTCAGTTTTTTTTTAAACTACCCAAATTACACTTCATTGAAATAAAACTATCCCTCACTCCCTATATATTTTTCTCCTTTTCTCCACCGGCGTCCTCACATGATCGATGACAACCACCGTCCTCACTAAAATAATATATTATTTCCAAATCGGACGAAACTTCTCATTTTGAAGGCCTGACCGAAATGGGGTCCAAAACGATATTGACAACCGGTCGGGCTCCATACATAACACTATGGTCACACACGCAGATATATATATATATATATTCATTCTTTTACTGGTGCCATGCTCCATAATCATAACACTATGGTCATAAAAAGATATTAATAATAAGATGATAATATAGATATAGAGCTACTAAGATGAGAAAGCGAAGTATGCATCATTGACTCTAAACAAATAGAAGATGAAACTGGGTTTTTAATAAGAAGCACAAGTTTTGCACACCATTAAAAAAAAATGTTTTGCACAAGTAGAAAGCATACCGATAATATGGAGATGTCGGCGTGATGGAGTCTTATCAAGCAGACGCGGATTTGGCATTTGCTTTGTAACCTAAATATCAAGTTAAATGAGTAAACCAAGAAAGGTTATAGGTAATAAATCAAGAGAAATGATCTTTATGCTACCATCAGTATGGTGCCGACAGCAGCTAACCACATTATGTAAACATTCCCTCCCCCCCACCCCCCCAATTGCTTGATCAAAGTCACCCATATCACACACCACCCTCTATATAAAACTTGGGCTGAACTCCAACCTAAGGGACCTATTCGGGCTCAATCTAGGCCCAACAAGTATTGAAGAGTCTAAGTCCTTGTCCAAGTCCAGGTCCAACACAGATCCCAGATCCCAGGAGGGCCCTGCCCACCTGCTACAAGCATGAGTCCAAATAAATCCTAAGCCCGGCAAAGGCCCATTAGTATAAAAAAAAATCTCTATCTGTACCATTGAAACAAACTTAAAAAATGCATAGTATATTTTGTAAATGAGCATACATACACATTTACATATAGATTAAAAAACTACTGTCATAAAAGTACAATAGCACTGGAGCAAGGACGAGTCAATAAGGGGTACAGGCCCTAAATATGGGTCTAGGCCCAGGTATTGGCTATGTTGCACAGTTTGAATCCTCATACCAGACCAAGCTAGGGCGGATTCAAGCTGAACCAAGATGGGCCCCATGACTGCCATATCAACACCATTGGAACATTTCATTTGTTGAAAATCTAACTATATATTTAAGACATGAGACACCCAGCAGCGCATATCACTCTTAAGAGTTTGGTTAAAACGAGCTGTGAGTCATTGCTAAAGATAAGGAGGCTAGTGATAAGAGTGAGATGAGTCAAATAAATGCGGGCAGATCCCATTCACTTTATATCAAGTAAGCTGAATAAACACCATATTAATAGTGGCATGGGATTGTCTCTATAATCAATAGAACAGAATGGAAACATATGTATGTATTTTATGTTATTTTATTTCTTTTTGGTACCCCAGCCATGGGGGTTGCGGGACCCAAGGTAGCCCACACAAGTGGGAAGGTAGCCCACAACTATGGGAAGAGTGGCATACCCAGGGATTGATCCCTGGGTAGCCAGGTGACAACCGGGTTTGGTAACCAACTGACCAACCCCATGTTATACCACATTTGTGGGCTTCTTTCCAACGGAGCAACCCCATGTATGTTAGTGCAGCTATAACACATCTGCATATTGAACTAAATCCAAGTACCGATCATGTAGAAAATGGAAAGAAAGGGAAAAGATGAATAGGATCATTGTTCTCAAAATCAAAATCGTATAGCAAATCATTCAGAGGGGTTGAATTGAATCAAATTGAGAATCATATCGCAACACTGCTTTTGCAGTCGTCATCATAGTCAACTTTGAAAAGTGATATGCAGCAGCAACAATGATGATAAGCAGCATAGCATGCGACAATAGAAGCAGCTACAACATGCAGCAGCACTCACAGGTATGCTCTCTCCCTCAAGTACTTGGCACGGGTTTAAGGCAGAGAATTGAGTAAGTGTTTTTTTTTTTTTTTTTTTTGAATGGTAACTTGGTTTGAATGAGAACTGAGAAAGTCAACTGGGCTGAAATTCTGTGGAGTTTTGAAAGTTTGGATTTTAGCTCATTTTAGGGTTAGATAATGGTACAAATTATGATTGGCCTTTGGGAGCTTCCCTTGGCCGGATGTTAACAGAACTGAGACAGGGACTTCGACCAGAAGGGGAAGCAGGGTTAGGGTACAACTTCGGAGTTGTCTCTAAACAGTTTATGCTGTTTGAATAGGACAGATTGGGATATGTTATCGTTGTCTTTTAGAAAGGTCCTAGAATTGATAAGGGGTCCATCAACGTAGGTTTTGATCAGGGTTTTGGTGACTGAGTTGTATAGAAAGTTTTGAGACGGGGACTTTGACTAGAAGGGTAGAGGAAGCAGGGTTAGTGTACAACTTTTGAGTTGTCTCTAAACAGTTTGTGCTGTTCAAATAGGACAGGCTGGGATATGTTATAGTTGTCTTTTAGAAAGGTCTTAAAATTGAGAAGGTGTACATCAACATATGTTTTGATCAGGGTTTTGGTGACAGTTGTATAGAAAGTTAGAATGTTAGTCAGATTGGTTGTGGGCATTCAAATTGACAAACGGTAGCTAGATTTAATGCATGGTTTTAATGAATTTAGATGGAGAACATCGATATTTATATATATATATATACATAGAGAGAGAGAGAGAGAGAGATTGAATAACAACAGTTGATAAACTCACTGATTGCCTACTCTGGTACCGTAATGCAGGCTAAGCATCCTAATTAGCATTTCAAGATTCTCCATGATAAAACCTAGCAGTCAGCACCTAGGGGCTCTAAATGGAGTCATCACGAAGGGAGGATCTGAGCTCCCAACGTGCCAGCAGTGTAAAGGAGAACCATGTCCCCTGGATTAACTTGTTGAACAGTTTCCCAAATGAACTTAACCGCAACAAAACACAGCTTGCGGTGCCAGAGGCCCAGAGTTACAAGAAACAATAAGGTGATAAAGAAAGAACAACAATCCTCAATCCATCCAGAAATAAGTAGTGAAAGTGGCAATATAAACCAGGAAAATATGGCTAACATTCAGCTCTAACATAATCTCTCTGACCAAGCTCAGGGTACAGAGTAACTCACTTAAAAAACCCATAGATCCAAAAAAAAAAAAAAAAAGAACATGAAGACTTCACGAGTTTTCAGTTGGCAGAGAGAATTATTTCAGTTTATAATAAAATAGCAGAACATATATATAATTCTCGGTACAATATCTGTTTCAAGCTATGTTGATATAAGAAAACATTCAAAAGACTCAATGAAGAAAGCTCAACAGGTATATATTCCAGAAGTGCTAGCATATTTTTATTTTTATTTTTTTGAATCGCAAGTGCTAGCATATATTCAATGATTAAATTTGGACTGATCAACAGGAAGACAGATTATATAACATATCCAGAAGCACTTACTGGTTTGCTGAACTTTTCAATTGTTGCCAAGGGGATTGTACCAAGTGCAATGATTTTCATATTTCCTTCACTCTACAAAAGAAAAGAGAAATGGTCTTTAGGTACATGACACGTCAACACCAGATTCAAGGGGATGGTTGACTACAACTTCCATTTTTTTCAGAAAGATGAGAGGCTAGACATGGTTGAAGAATAAAGGGCATCAATTTTTCCCACAAACACATTGATTCATTATCATAGGCAGGAGGATGGTGAACCATTTTGCTATAAAAAAATTTAACATCCACATTTTAAATATGGGGTGCTCTGACCAACCATAGTCAAGGTAGTCCAAACTTTTCCCTTTCCTACAAAAATGTCAAATGGAGACGGACATCCTCTGAATTATATGCATGTAAACATCTCAATGTCCAAGCATGCATATGAGGTTTTGTCAAGCTAAAACAGTAAAACATGCGAGCGCAAGCTCAATCTAACAATTGCTGATACCAATCAAATATGTATATATATATATATATATATATACATACACATAGTGATTGCTGATATTAATAATTGCAAATGCGATCACCAATCCATTGGTAGCTCAGTGGCAGGAGTCTCCCTCTCCACAATAACAAGCAGGGATCGACCTCTGGTTGTGTTATGGTGAGGGACTTGGGTAGCATGCGTGGGTATGTCTGTACTAGACCCCAAAAAAAAATTGCAAATACAAATGAGGAGAAACAACTATATATGAAGACTAATTAAAGAAAGAGGAATAATGGAGGGCTAAAGGAAATAAGGAGGAAGTGCAAAAAAATCTCCACTCTAGACAATGCAAATGCAACAAGGAGAAGACAGATCAAATCTCGACTTCTCTAACATTCAACCCCAATCTTATAAAGGAAAGATCTTGAAAAAGATGAAGGGCATGTTGTGGGATAAATAGGGTTTTTCTGCAAAGGGACTATTTCGTCAATATGGAAAATATTGGGGAGTTATTGTAAATACTGAAATAATATAAACAGAACAGTATGCTGGTCACCCAACCATAATGCGATGACCAGCAAGGTTTCTCATCTTTTCTGCTTCCCATTCCCTAATTTTCTCAGTTTTCTTTATTTTCCCACAATTTCTGTTTTTTCTAGTTTATCCTAAAAATCTGTATAATTAATTAAAATTACAGATTTTAAGTTGGTGTCAGAGCTCTCCGATCAGTGTGGGACACCTTCCAAATCACAAGGAAAAAGATTTGAGTGATCTTCCAAGTTTTAAAGTTTTCTCGGGTCAAAAAAAGTCATCCTGTTGATGGCAGAAAAGGAGACAAAAGGAGGTCAATTTTTTTTTTTTTTTGGGATGGTTCTGATTGTGGGATAATCACTTTTTTTTATTAATTTGTAAGTAGTTCTGATCATGAGATAAGCAGTCCCTTATTTTTTTGGATGTTTGTGTGGACATCCTAAATTGGCATTTCAGTTAACTGGGTGAGTGCTCATCCATATCGGTGGTGTCAGAGCTGTCATGTTGTTTTAAAACAGGTGGAGAGATTTCATCATTGGCTAGTGTCAACCTAAACCATAATGCCCAACTATTTATGAATCTCTAATGAGATTTCAGAACTTTGTCAAAAGCTACAAGTACTGGAGTTGTTTCATGACCCACTGCCAGTGTTGCCACACATACAAGATTATTATCTGCTCCATATAGGAACTCTGTGGTACACAAGACACTATGTTCTCCCCAGCCCTACTTGGGTAATTGATTCAGGAGCAATAAGTCACATGACAAGTAAGGTCTTACAGGCCCCTGTTCATACCAGAATTTATGTTACTGATGGGAACCATATCCAGATTATGAGAGAAGGATCGATTAATGTCACTCTGACTTTATCATTTTTGCCTGTGATATGTGTAACACAGTCTGCATATTATCTGGCTTCAGTTCATTCATTAACCAGATCTCATAGTTGCATTATAATATTTTATCCACCATATTGCATTATTCAAGATTTGAAGAAAGCACAAACAACCATTCAAAAAAAAAAAGATAGCACAGACACAGGTTGTGAGTGCAATGGCCTCAATTATATTGATCCAACACTGTGGTCTAAGTCAGCCTTCCAACCATCAGCTACTATAGAATATCAGAAAATAACAAAGGTGTTTAGGGCGCGTGCCTATTCTGTAATACCCCGGGCCCAGTAATAAAGGCTAGATTATTTTTTTGATATTTAATAGCTAATTATCTTGATTTACTTAGAATTATTGGAACCTGTAGTTTGATGGAGGAATTCGAATGGGGCTTGTTTTGGTTATACCATAGACTCCTGGTAATGTTAGGAATAGGATTGGTATGTGAGAAGGAAATAATAAAATTAGGAAGAGGACTTTGGGTAGGATTCAAACTTTAGCTTCTATATATATTGATCGACCCCAAGGCTCTCTCAAGCTATTCTCTCTCTCTTTTCTACTTTCTTTTCCTTCAAGCCATAACAGGTGAGTAGAAACTCTGATCTAATTGTATGGTTCTGAATTTCTGACTTTACTCTTGTGTATAATGTTTTATTCCTCTATTTTATGGTGAGTAGATTTTTGTATACATGATGTGCTATTTTCCTATGTTAGGTGAATTGATTAAAGTGTAACGTATTGTTTTCCTTATACTGCTGGAACCATTATAGTAACCAATTTCAGGTTTTCATGATGGATTATATGTTTCTGAGCCACTGTAGACCAACCCAGTATGGTTTGAGGACTGTAATAACCAAATTATATTGATAGATGGGATGTTTGGCTTTCTAAAGATTAGATGATCCTTGGGTATATGGTTTCTTGTAGAAAGAATCAGAACCAAGAAATTTTTCTGTGCAGAAAGTGGATTTTTCAAGGTGCAGATCGCCAAAAACAAATTTTGGTCGACAGAGTTGTGGGACCCCATGAACCACCTGATGATCAATCAGGTCCGTGGATCCGGAAGGAGACCCATGGGCAACCTCAGGAGTGGTGGACCTATGTGGAGTGGGTCCCATCTGGGCCCTCATCCAGTTTCCCTGAAGGAAGAGAGGCGGCAGTTGCAGGTTTTTGGGCTGAATGTCGACATGCCCTAGTGGGACCCCCTGGCCCACCTGATCAGAGATCAGGTCCATTCAATGGGTAGAGGACTAATGGGCGACCATGGTGTTTAGGTCCATCTTAGGTTTGGACCAATGGGGCCCACTATCCAACCAGTCAGAATATACCAAACCTGAGGCCTTTGTATACAGAAACAGAGTTCTGTTCATGAGTTTCTAAAATTTGGAATAGGCCCAGGTAGTTTCTAACAAACTCAGATTAGGCCCCTGTGACTTATTTTCTTGGGAATTCATTAAGAAAGGGTTTTGGGTAGGAATCTCCAGACTTATATGAAGTCTGAATTTGCAAGAAAGTCCTTCCAGTCTTATGAAATTATGATTAGACCCTTTGGCTTATTTTTATTAAGTTTTGACTGTGGAGAATGCTATGGATGGAATCCTAAGTTTTCTTAAATTGCAAACAAAGGCTGGTTATTCATTGTTATTATTTGTAAATTTGTTTGAATTGCATCCTTTAGTTCTTGATTTGTCAAATATGTATTTTGGACCCTGTTATTTGAATTACTGGTGACTTGAAATAAGTATGTGGATTAATATGCTTGTGTCCTTGTTATTTTGGGATCACATATGGCAGATTGTGTGGTTTATATATGTATATCTTGTGGTTGAGTATTCCCTCAAAACTATAAAGGGTGAGTTATGTACCAATTTTGATTCGGACTGGGGCAGATTAAATCCACATAATTTGAGAAGGGGTTGATTATGGAATTTTCCCATTACTAATGTTGATTATTTTCCCATTACTAATGTTGAGGACATGCTAAATATCATATTTTTTATGAGACATATATTTGCTATTTGATTGGAATACTGAGATACGATGACTTTGTTTGTTTTGAGGAACCTTTTGGACACACTTGGACCACGAGCATGTATGGCCGATTTTGTGAGGATTGTTGATGTTGGACCTTTTTGGGAAGGTCGATTTTGTGGTACCAAATTGCTGGTTTTGGACCTTTGTGGTCGGTTTTATTTTGGACCTTGGTGGTCAATGGGCCTTGGTGGTCAGTTTTATTTTGGACCTTGGTGGTCGATGGTTTTGGACCTTGGTGGTCGATTTTGTTTGGGACAGAAAAGAATGATTTTGAGATGCGCAATAATGAGTTTTGGGAACTTATGTACATGTGATATCTTTGTGGAACATGAACGTTGGGCTGGTGCTATGGCTAGGAGGCTGTTGTTTGTTTGACCCGATTCTAACCTTGGCTTGAATGAAACTTTGGATGTTATTTTAATTTGTTGCGTAATCTTATCTAAGTATATGTTTAAATGCACAAATAGATTAGAATATTTATTCACTCAGTACATGATATTTTGTGGATTTACCCCAATCCAGGTAACCAGAACTTAGCGACTCAGGAAAATCTTGGTGACCGGAGATGACTTTGGGATGCGTACTTGAGCGTTGAAGCCACATAGATGAAGAAGAAATAGATTTATTAGATTGTTTAGATTATTTCATTTGGAACACATTGCAGTTATTTTTTTATTCGTCAATGTTACATTTGTTTATTAGATTTAGAGTTTTAATACAAGTTGTTTTAAGCTGGTAAATGCCTGAATCGTTATGTGCTCTTCGATTTAAGCGATGTGTGTGATGCTTACGAGTCTCGGCACGGAATTCGAAGGGCCCCGGATTCCGGGTCGTTACATATTCAAATCGTGAAGAACCTTTATCATGTTCACAATATCAGAAGTGGTATAAAGGAGGTCGATTGTGAGGTTTGTCAAGTGTCAACTATCAAAGAAATATAGGAACTCTTATTTGGTAAGTGTTGGTGAAACTGAAAATCCTTTTTCCCTTTGGTACACACTAATGTTTGGCATGCTCCCTTGACTTCGAACATTGGCAGTTGATGTTTTGTTTCTTTTATTGATGATTCAACAAGGTGCATAAATTCTACTTAACGAAGTGTCGTGATGAGTTCATAAAATGGCCGTCACGAAAAAGAAAAAAAAAATCTAAGTGCAAAATTTCGAGTTCTACGGTAATGGACAACAATATATTTCCAAGGAACTATACTCATATTTAGGCAGCAAAAAGGATAGTCTCCAACCTCATGAGAGTAAACTTACATGCAAAATGGGATTGCAGAAAGAAAAAGTGGGGGTGGGGGGTGGGGGGGGGGGGGGGGGGGTGTGGTGGTGGTGGGGTGGGGGTTGTCATTTACTGGAAGCTACAATGGCACTCTTGTCACAGATGAATGTTTCAAAGATATTTTGGTCAGATGTTGTTCTTACTGCAGCGTTTCTAACCAACCAACTGCCTACTCGTGTTTTGAAAGGAAAATCACCATCACAAGTATTATGTCCTTCAGCTCCATTGCTTTTCATCCCGCAAAAAGCATTTGGTAGTGTATGCTTTTTTCACATTCCAAAACATCAGAGGGACAAATTGGATGCAAAAGCAATTAACTGCATGTTTGTTGGTAATCTAACCACATTAAAAGGATGCAAATATATAATTTATCTGCCACAAAGAATGGGAAACAATTTGTTAGTATGGATGTATCATTTTTTTCAAAACATTCCTCTCTATTCATTAGAATATAAGGAGATGATAGAGGCAAGTAGTTAGCGGGAGCTAACTCCTTTACTGCAAAATGTGCATCCACTCTTTAATTGATGCATCTGCTAAAGATCCTAAAAAGAAATGAAGCCCAATTTCGACCTTCATAGCTTGTAAGTTATAACACTTAAACTCATATAAAGCTCTTCAAAACATTTAATGACCTACTCTTTAATTACAGAATGTCCCTCCAAAACGTCATTCCCATCACGTATCAAGTGTAAGAACAAGATTAGATTACTGCCCCCATGCTTCTAATGTGAAATAATCAAAGAGCATTTGTTAATTGTAATGAGGATATCAAGGACTGTCTGAGAGAAAGAAAAAGGACTTAATACGAAAAAAAAAAATTGTCCCTTAGTGTGGAATGAAAACCTCAAGAACACATCAACTGGCAGAAGCAAGCACTTAAACTAATGAAAACACAAGACACCAGAGGCAATAAAGCAATACCATCAAATGGCATATGCAAGATCGAAAAACCACGGGATAGCATGGTAGATACAAAAGCCACCAGAAAAATTGAGGATTTTTCCAACTGAAACTGAAATTTTCTTTAGGTGTTGCCCAAAAGTTTTGCAAGAATACAAGTGGAACTATGAATGGTCAATCAAGGAAGCTTTGAAAAGCATACACAGTAGAATCAGGTTTGGGAGTTGGGACTCGAGATCAAATATCTGACAAACAGAAATGACTTACGAACACATGCATTTCTTTAACTGCCACGATCTAATTAATTTTTAGGCACCTTGCTACTCATGTACCTTCAGCCTCTCATTTTATCACTTTTGTTCCTTAACATCAACGTAAGAGGTTCATAAAGTTGATGTCCCTCTCACTTCTGATGGAGGTAGCAAAACTTTCAGCAAAGACTTAGTTCCCATGACAATCAATCCCCAGAATCACAGTCAGAATAAGTCTCTTTCATAGTTTTCCATACTTGTTTATAACAGTTTCCATGAATAGTTGGATAACCAATCTCAAAGCAAACATAAGACATTTTTTTACGGTTCTAAGTGCAATAGGGCCCCACTTGGCCAAGTAGCATTAGACGACCTATTTGACCCAAGGGAAACAAAGTTGCACACTTGCACCCCAACTCTTGAGTCTTAAAACATTGCCTCACACTAGGAAAGGTGTTTTCCTAACCAGTTATGTAATTTGCATACCAAAAAAAAAAACTCTCTGTGTGTGGTGGGTGTTGGGTTGGTTTGTTGATGATTAGATTACTGCAAAGAAACAAGATATGGAACCTAACCATCAACAAAGTCATTCAACATGGATGAGCTAAAGTCTTCTATGTAGCACCATGGGTTCTTCTCCCATTTACCATCGCCACAGTCCTTTTTATTTCTAGGAATCATAAATGTACAGAAATCTTATATAATTTAATATGAACTACCAACAACCTCCAATCACATTCTAGCCAAAACATAGCAAAAGAATAATTTTTAAGTTGCTAGATAATTTTACTAAGACATGCATCAACCATCTAAAGGAAACAAATGAGACGAGGCAGCATTAGTTGCATACAACTCTTTAAAATTTTACTAAAAATCATTATGGCATTTTAAAAAAAGAAAGAAAAAAGTTTTATCACAATCAAAACATCTAAAGCTTACCACAAAAAGAAGGCGGAAATTCGTAACTAATAAGGTACCCGGTTCATCAGTATTTACAAGAACAACACCATAAACCTGAAAACAATTGTAGAAGATCAGGATTAACAAGAATGGTTAGTCGACAAACAAAGAAAGGCTAATAACAATAAGCATGTTTGTTGATTCAATTAAGTTGTTAATATAAACTGACAATTAAAATGCATTAAAACTTCACAGAAGAGAAAAGTAGTTTCCTCCCACATTAAAAATGAAATTTCATACTAGATGGTTTTGATTTCATGTTCTTTAACAATTAAAATGCATTACAAGCTCCACAGAAAGGAAAAGTAGTTTTCCCCACATGAAAATAATGTTCTAAATTAGGCAGTTCAGGTTCATGTCACTAAAAAGTGCAAATAGAACAAAAAAAAACATTTACAAGTAAAAAAGTAAATATGCCAAGCAACATCAATCACAGCATAAAGACACGGGCTAAACCAAGGATGAAAGCCAAAAAGCTACATAGCGGTGTAGCAGTGTGTTCTGAAAAAATTCTGAAAAAATTCCAGAAAATCCAAAATATTGGAAAATGATAGAAAATGTTTTTTTTTTTTTTTTTTTGCAAAAGTAACTAAGATAAGGGGGCGCAGCAGTCTCCACATTGTATGAGGCCCTATATCACTGTATGAATATAAAATAATAGTAATAATCATTTTTTTCACATGTATTCATGTTGGTTGGTTATACTAACTTAGAAACTGATGAAAGGCTCGTAAAAAAAATTCTGTTAAAAATTAAATTTGATTAGAGCCCATTTCCGATTAAAATGAAAAAGGGCTCATTTTCTATTAAAGTGTACTTTGGTCAAGGCCTTATTTCAGTATTTCCTATTAGAGTGAAATTTGGCTAAAACCTATTCACAATTAATGTGAAACTTGGCTTGAGCCCATTTCTAGTTAGTGTCAAAGTTTGTTATGGCCCAATTTTCAATTAGAGCGAAATTTGATTGGGTTATATTTCTAACTAGAGCGAAATTTGGCTAAGGCTCTAATTTCAATTAAGTAATATTTGGTTGAGACATGCCCTTTTTATTTAATACTTGGGCATCAATGTGGAGCCCATCAATGGTTAAGAAGACAACAGCTTTTGAGGGCCCATTTAAAGTTTATTTAAACCTTTTATAGGGTGGGCCACTGTGGGGCCCATAAGTTCCCTTAAATAAAAGAGATGAAAGGGCCATATGCTGCCCTATTTTTTTGTGAATGGAAGGATCGAGAGATAGCGTGAGAAGAGGTAAAGGAAAAGGAGGGAAAAGAAAAAAAGGGAAAGGAAAAGAAGAAGGAAGAGGAGGAGCACACTGCTGCCATCGTGGTCCTCCTGCTGCTGCCACCTCCTCCTCTTGCTGCTGCTGCTTTCTACTGCATCTAGGTATGTTGTCTGCAACTGCTCTCTCTCTTTCCTTTCCTTTCTTCCTCTTTTCCTTTTTCTTTTTTCCTTTCCTTTCTTCTTCTTTTTCCACCAGTCAAACAAACGATTGGAGGGAGGAGGGTATGGTTTTTTTTTTTTTCCTTCATGTTCATAGTTTGTAGCGGCCGATACGGTTGATAGCGGCGCTATTTTGTGTCATGGCCGCTACACCCATCCATGGGCTAAACCTAAGACACAGTAAGTGACAGCAAAGAATACAACATATTTGCTGAATTTTTTATTAGGTTGTTAATTTCATCAAATATATGGTAATTCCATCCAATATATGGATTGCAACTTCAATGGGGATGTACAAAGACCTGAAACTATTGTGTCAATCGAATCTTAAGAGATACCACAGAGATTCAATCCGATACATTAGCTCAATAATTAGTAGGAATGGACCTATCGAGAAAGACGTCGAACGTAGGATAAGAGCGGATGGTTGAAGTGGAGACTTGCTTCTGAAGTGATTTATGATCGGCGCATGCCAAGCAAGATTGAAGGGAAAATTCTACACGGCGGCTATGAGACCAGCTATGAGCTATGAAGCAGAGTTTTAACCAATCAAGAAGCAACACATATACATAATGAATGTAGCAGAGATGAGAATGTTGAGGTGGATGTGTGGTAAAACTAGGAAAGAAAGAATCAGAAATGAACATTTTCGAGAACATTTAGGGGTTGCATCAATAGGAGATAAAATAAGAAAAACTCATTTGAGATATTTTGGACATGTCCAACCCAAGCCAATAATGACGCCAATGAGGAAAAGTTTTTCTATATAGGTTGATGTCCTACCAAGGGAGACGGGTAGGCCAAAGAGGACGTGGATTGAAGTAGCAACTAGTAACAATAGACATAAAGAAGTGCAATCTATCCAAAGATTTAGCTTAGGATACATCGGAATGGAGAAATAGAATCTATGTAATTGACCCCTTGATGATGATGAATGTGTGTGTTTGGGAAGGTATTCTTTTTCTTTTTCTTTTTCCCTTTTTATTCTAGAGAGAGAGAGAAGAAGAAGAACCTAATGCAAAGAAAGAAGTTAACTAATAACGATAACAATATTAAAAAATGCCTAAGAGAAAATGGTTAGCTGAGACACATGGCGTTCATAGGATCCACCAGGCCTACAAGATGTATGGGTAGGCTGTTGATTATGGGTCTAGCAAAAATCAAGAAGAACCTAATGGAAATAAAGAAGCTATTAATCAGTAATAATAATGAAGCATGCTAGGTCTGACCGTCTGAGAGACAAATGGTTAGCTAAGGCACATGGCATCCTAGTAGGGTCCACCCGCCTACCAAATGTATAAGTGCATCGTTGTTCACGAGTCTTATAAAATTCAGCTTTGACTAGGTAACATCCTATATTAGAAGTAAATCTGATTTAATTTCTGATGTGAGCAGGTTATCTTTTTCTTCTTCATTTTTCCTTCGATCATTTTAGTCTTTCCCTTAAGAAAAAAGACACTGGTGTTTTTAGATGAAAAGGGCAAGTGCTTCTCAAAATTTTCACACTAAACTATCAGTGCTCTAGCTTGGAAAAATTCTATATGAAATCCTTAAAAATCTACCTTTTTCTCTCTATTGGCAATGACAGTCTTCCTTGTTTCAAACTCTGTCCATAATAATGCTGAGGTTTACGATTTAGTTTTGAATAAATCAAGGAGGAAAACTTCTCTCTCTTTATCTTTAGCGTTTCTTGGTTGAGGTGCTCCTTGTGATTAACCAGGGCCAACAAGTATTAGAGCTGCTTTATTTGACAGCAAAGGCACCATTGCTTTAATCTACTCAAGGCCAGTAGGGATTAAGAACTCAAACCAAGCAGAAGGTTTGGCTATATTAAGGAAACTATAAAATTGTTTGTCAAATCCTTTCAAGTGTGGCAATAATAGAAAGCGACGCCCGCTAACAATATTTCCTAAATGCTACATCAAGACAGGCAGCCTTAAAAATTACACTTCGACTTCAACGAAATCGAGTAATGCAAAACGAGGAATGTCATCATACACTGAGAGAAGGCATTGTAGTCATTAGATTCTATGGCTAATCAAGGAGTAGATCAGATTGAAATATACCTGAGCCATTCCTTGTTATCTCCAATAAAAGCCAGTTAAACAGGTTATTTCCTTGTTTCCTTGTCATCTTTTATTGATATATTCACTCTTTGTTGCCTATTTTTCCAGATGCCAATGCTTTCGTCAATTTCATCACCATCTCCTGGAGCTAGGAATGTCTAATGGGGTTATCTTAAGCATAAACCCTAACCACAGCCCAGCTACTCCTCTAATGCATTTAATGGATCCCACCAGTGATGCAGGCCAGACCATGGGTCGGCCAAACCATTGGGCCCAGTCCATAGGTCCAACGGGACATCCAATTTTTTAGGAATCTAAGTATTTTAATTTGATTAGGATTAATATTAGACAGTTTCCTATATTGTTTAGGCTTATTCGGAATTATAAAGTTTTGTTTCTTAGGAATCAAGCCAACTCCTCTATATAAGGATATTAGGCCTAGTTGTAATTGCAATGCTTATTATTATCAATCAATTAATATTTGAGTTATGAGATTTTTCTCTTCATTTGTGGTGTTTCTCCTCATCGTAAGAGTGCCTTAGTGGCTGAATCCATCCTTGGATTCGATCAATCCCTCCGGAGATTGGTCTATTTTTCAATCGAGGATATAGGTCTGCATCAACCACGATGCCAGCCACGTCTCCATTGAAGATTCATCCGACAAATAAAGTAGTAGCATGTCTGTTCCGTGTTTCCATTAATAACGACAATCAATGATAATTCTAAATTCTCACTCTGTGTAGAGTTAATTCAAAGTGTTTCCACTTTCCAACAATGAGAAGTACTATATATGCCTGTGTCCCATACTATATCGCCAACATCCATGAGACCACATGTAAAATTATCCAAACCACCCATCTGGTGCGCGCCAAAACACCTCTCGATACAAACCGTGTAACTATCGGCATAAACCATCTCTAATATGCAGTGATTTCAATATAAAAACAAGACTATTTCTAAATCTGCAAATAGCTGAGACGCACCCAGGGTATCAATTTTATGGAAACGGTACAAAATGGCAGCTAATGTCCCCATAAGTGTACGCCCAAAAACAAATTCAAACCAGCAAGCAAATACCCTCCCTCATCCAAATCTGCAATCCATGCTACCAACAAATACATATTCATCTCATATCGTTTATGAATAATTGCATGTACTTGGCATCATCTTCTTTGTAAATTCCAGCTCTTTGAGGGAAAAAACAAGAATGGAGAAGGTGGATTTCAACAATTCAAACTCCAAGAAAAAACAAGATCGCGAGGAAGATGAAGAAACAAATAGATAACCAAATCCAAGCACAGAAACATCGCAACTGAGAAATTAGGTCATGCGAAAAAAAAATGCCTCCAGATAGATATATATAGAGAGAGAGAGCACCCACCTTCACGATGACTTCTTCCGCTGGGAGAAGAAGATCCGACATGCCATGAGAAACAGACGTTTTCATGGGCTGCAAATGGAAAAGAGAAATCGAAGCAACGTTAGAACATGAACGATCGAAAGGAGAAAAGAGAAAACCCTAGAAATCGACAAGACCTCGATCTTAGTCCATTCGATGGCGTCCCAGCTGCCCGCGCCCTCCATGTTTCTGCGTCTGAGAATTTCGTGATTTCGATCGAGAGAGACGCAAAGGAGGAATCAAACGAAGGAAGGTGCGAGAGGATGTCCAAGGAACAGGTGTGAGTTGTGACTCGCGCAGAGCAGGCGGGGGTTTTCTTTCCCTCGCTCGCCCAACGCAACGAATGTAAAAACCAAAAGTGCTTTTCCTTTTCCTTTCATCAATCATTAGTCATTCCATGCGTTTCAAAAACCAGACTAAATGACTTGGCCCCACACCCCAACCATTGGTTCACGGGTAAAAGCTCAATGTATGTGGGTGTAATGGCCTGAGTCCTGAGTCCTGACCCATGTCTTACCTAGCCCACCCTATGAGAATATAAATAACTTTTGAGGGGTAGCTAAGGTGGTCTAACATTATGGTTTGCGCCTGAAGGTTGGATAATTTTATCCGGCTTTCTTTCCTGGCCCGTAGAGATTATTCTGACTCAAAGGACTGCAAACCTGCGTTATCAAAAAGAAAAAGAAAAACCTTCTCACACTGAGTTTTATATATTCAATAAAAGCATTTGAATGGTCTGGTCTATATTTAAGATTTTGGGTCCTGCTAGAGCTGGAGAAAATAAAAGGTGATGATGAAGTTTGATTCTATGACCTCTCCCTAGAGAAAATTGCACTGAAGCCTCCTTTACAGGTGTGAGGTACTGAGAGGTGTGTAACAATTATATACATGGATGGATATAAAAGTTTTAGAGTGAAAATAGAGCCTCATTACACCAAAATTTATACATGTGATGCGTAAATCTCGCAGACAATTTGTACCGATGCATATGAATGTTGTGCAAGCGAACGACCCATGGGAAGGTTGTTTGTCTTTTTTTGCATGGAACGTGCAAAATGGAGTTTATATATCTAAAGTTTGCATGTGTGTGAGTTCTATATATGTAAGTTTTACGTATGTTAATGAGTATTATCATGTTTGCTTGGAAGAACCACCACATGAGTGACTGTCGAAAGAATGGGATTGGATATGTAAATTTTTTATGTTTTTTATGAATGAATACATTACAATATTTCTCAAAATCATCGATTTTACGAATAAATGAGTAATATATGAAACTATATATTTTAAACTTCTTAAAATCCTTGAAGAACTAAGATACAAAACTAAACGTCTTGATGTTTGCCATTAATATAAGACGAACAAAATCCAAGAAGAACATATGAAACTAAGGGCTTGTTTGTGTAATGCCACAGAAGAGAAAATCGTTTCCTCTTTTATGGAGATGGAAGTCCGAAGAAGAGGGGATGGTCGGTACGTCTTTACTTTCCAGTAAGAAAATTACACAGAAATCTTAGCATATCCATGGAGAATCATGATATATACAGTGACCAAGGAAAAAAAATAGGACACAGAAGTCCAACCTCGCATGTGTTACTTTTCTGCAATTGTCATTCTACAAAAACACTCATTAATAAATGTTTTAATGTTTAATATAATAATATAGAACAGTTCATATCATAAAAATGGGGGTCACATAACAATAAAAGATTGGTAAATTTCTCAGAATCCATAAACATTTAAGATATGATATTAAATGACTTAGGATTTCTCAGCCTTACAATGAGGGAAACAAAGTCATTGATAGAGTTAAAACCAATAACATGTTTCAGTATTCCAGATTGCATATCTACTTTGATACAATAATGTGTGTAACAATTTCACAGCATTTTAAGGTGTGTGATTTTTTACGTGAAAATGGCCATATCTACACACCTTATTTACCCACACATATAAAACAGTGCAAATGTAATGATGGGCAATTAGTACACAAGTAAATCATTTACGTATCCAGATGATTGCAAACAATTAGCTCCTTATTTCAAAATCTATAAATATTTAAGTTATGACTATACAAGCAGTAAAAGAAAAAAATGGTAAGAGGATTTTATATCGCAACTTGGTATAAGTGGACAATGTACTTAGCACCTTTTTTAAACCAAGAATTATAAAGGGTTCTCACACCATCTTGGCTATAAGAATTTCCTCAGGGGTCATTCGTTATTTATGAAAATGATTCACTTGTGAATCAATTTACATGAGGAAAAGATCCACATGCAAAACACATTCCACTGTTTAACAATTTCACGTCCTTGCAGATGTGAATTTAAGAACATCCAGCGACAATATATATTTTTATAAATTTCTCACAGTCTATGATAGATCATAACTTGAAATTTAACCATGTGGCCATTTTCAGCCTTTTAAAGATGATGAACAGTTCGAATATTAAAAATGGGGTCCACAAAAGTCCAAATTACATATATAACGGTTTGGAGTTTTTTCACAAATCTCTCATTGTGTGGGGAGATTTCCAGAACTCCAGGATTACGCTAATCACAGCCATCAGATGAGACTAAGCACTCTCACGTGCCATCCGTGTGCCATCCACGTGGCACCAAACTCACCCCGGCTACCAGGACAGATGCCTTAGCTGAAGTCAAGCAGCTCCGGGCCGCTAGCGCCGAGCTCGGCTACCTCACGTGCCCATCCTGACTGAGAGCTCCACCTCGGCTGAAGGAGCCGGGACGAAAGCCGAAGCAAGAAAAAACCTCCACTTGCGCCCCTCATCCCCCACGTCATCAGGCACGTGGAGGAATAGGGGCGCGAGCGAGTGAGACAGATGCGACATCCAGCCGTTCACAATCTTCGCCAAATCCCTGACAGGGCGGCATCCAGCGGCTGAAACCACATCAGGGCAAGGCCCGAGGGCGGATCCGATGGTACCCCTACCGCCAAAGGCGCATAACACGATCTGGCCCAACAAGACGCGCATTTAATGCGATGTGGGCTGATCCGACTGGCATTAAATGCAAAGTGCGCTGGAATGGACCGCATTTATTACTTTGTGGGCTAATCATGACTTTCCAGTCGAATCATGGGACCCACACCAAAATATCCTCCAAAGATACGATCCAAGCCTCTATAAATAGAGCTTCATACCACAAGCAAGGTAGGCACAATACAACCCACAGAGCTGTTACTCTGCCTCTCTTCTTCCTCTCTTTCCATTGTTCCAGTTCACTCACTGACTTTGGCATCAGAGAGCCTTGCGCCGCCCAGGCCAGGGTCCTCTGACTGTTTGCTCTTCTCTTTCAGGCTTTCGGACGGTACCAAGTCATCACCACGTTGGATAAGTCCTCTAAGGCTCCCCAGTTATTGTGGGTCGTTATTTTCTGCACCTACAATTGGTGCCGTCTGTGGGAAAGTAATATCCCAACCTTCCCAACTTTCTTAACCTCAATCTCCCAGAAGTCATGCCTCCGAAAGCTAGGAAGGGCGGAGAATCTTCGAAAGCAGCGCTCGAGCTGCCAGCACCGTCGACGGACGTCGCTCCTCAGGGGTGGTCCCGAACGGTGCATGGCACATCTGCAGGCGAGGGCCGCTTAGGCTCGCAGCTCTATGTTGAGGTCCCCCTCCAAGAGGGACTCGAGGCCTCGTTCTCATCAGACGAAGTTACGCCACCCCCGACGCGACGAGCGTCGGCATGAGCGTCCTCGCAAAGATAAGGCCGTTGCCGTGGAAGAAACGCGTCGAGTTCAACCCCCTGCCGCTGGAGGAGATGTCGCAGCTCAGAATGCTCTCCTCCAGAAGCAGGAGCGGTTAATCCGCGAGCTCCAGCAGCAGCTGAGAGCAGCGCAAACTGCCTCGTTGAGGCAAGTCTCTGATCCTCAGGGAAAGAAGAGGGACGCCCCCAGCAGGGCAGCCCAGCCTCCTCATGAAGATCTGAGAAACCATCTGGACCACAAGCGAAGCCAGATCCATGACGAAGGCTCGAGCAACAGCCGAAGTCATCGTAGCCGCGATGGCCGAACCCATAGCCATCACAGCCCGAACCACTCCAAGCGAAAGTCAAGAGCCCAGACTCCAGAAAAGGACGACAAACAGGAGCGATTTGACAAACGCGTCAGGTTAGCTCTTCAGTGCAACCTGGACGTGCGGGACCAGAAGCAGATCTGTGGCCACACCGATCTGGGGGCCTCACCCTTCACGAGAGACATCGATCGGACCCCCTTGCCTAAAAGGTTCTTCGTCCCGCGGTTCGTCCCCTACGACGGACTGTCCGATCCATCTGCTCACCTCCGTCACTTTTCCCAGAAGATGTCCATCTGGGGAAACGAGGGCCACCTCAACTGCAAGATCTTCTCCTCCAGTTTGGGTGACCTCCCTCTGAAGTGGTTCTGCGCCCTCCTAGAGAAGTCGATTTCGAGTTGGAAGGAGCTCCAGCTCTCCTTTCTGAAAAAGTTCCAAGCTTACAGCGTCGTCCCCAAGAAAGAAGGGGACCTTCTCGCCCTGAGAATGAAGCAGGGTAAGACCCTCGCCAAGTTCGCCCGACGATTCTGGGCGGTTTACAGCCAGATCGAGGGCACTAGGGAAGAGATAGCAATCTACGCCTTCCAACATGCCCTGATCCCCGGCCACGACCTCCGAAAGGACTTGGCCGGAGACCCCCCAGAATCCATGCCAGCGCTAATGTCCCGGATAAAGCGCTTTGTCGCCCGGGAGGAAGATGAAATCCAGGCCCGGGAAGAGGACGAAAGACCGGAGCCCGAGCAGAAGAGCAGCCAGCCTCGGCAGAGAGGCGGGAAGCCCTTCCAGAAGCAGGAGCCCAAGCAGGCCTGGGCCGCCAGTTCGGCGAAGCCTACGTCGTCCCGATCTGGGGGCATCTGGAGGCCCAGACCCCCCACCAGCGCCGGTCAGAGCGTCAACGTCGTCTTCAAGGAGCCGATATACCGTATCCTGAGCAAGATAAAGACCAAGCCGTTCTTCAAGTGGCCTCCGCCCTTGAGGAATGAGCCCACCTCCGGCAACCGAAGCAATCTCTACTGCTCCTACCACAAAGGTAAAGGGCACAAGACCGAGGACTGCAATTCTCTGAAGTGGTACCTAGAGAAGCTAGCCAGCGAAGGCCACATTCCAGAGTTCGTCAAGGCAGAAGATGCCGGCGGCAGCGAGGGCCGAGTTCACCAGAGCGCGGCTCGGGAGCCATACAGTGAGGATTCCGAGAAGATCATTTACGTGATCCATCTGGCGTCCTCAGTTCCCTCTCCCTCGTCTCATGGAGGTTCGCAGGCCCGCGCCGAGGCCAGGCGAGCGTCGCATGGGAAGGAGGTGTTGAAAGCCGAGCTCGCACCGGCATCCAAGAGAGCCCGCCACGACCGACCCGCTATCTCATTCTCGGACAAGGATCTAGAGGGAATCCAGCTCCCTCACAACGACCCCCTACTCCTCACGATGAAGCTAAGAGATTTCACCGTGAAGAGGATCCTCGTCGACTCCGGCAGCTCTTCCGAGGTCCTCTACTACGATTGCTTCAAGAAAATGAACCTCTCGGAAGCAGACCTCACGGAGGTCCGTGCACCCCTGCTAGGGTTGTCCGCCCGCCAGTCTATCCCAAGGGTAGGATCACTTTGGAAACCCGAGTCGACGGAGCCTCCGTGTTGGCCGACTTCCTGGTCGTGGACGCCCCTTCTCCCTACAACGTCATTTTGGGCAGAACGTGGCACCACAAACTGGAAGCAGTCCCTTCTTCCCTCCACCAAAAGCTGAAGTTCGTCCTCGAGAGCAAGGAGGGCAAGATGGAAGTGGTCACAGTGGAGGGAGATCAGCAGCAGGCCAGACAGTGCATGCTGGCCGCAGTCCCAGCTGTGAAAGAGCCAGAGCGCGTCAACCTCGCCGAATTCGAGAAAGGCCTAGATGAAATCGGCCGAGACCCCAAGAAGAAAAGCATTGAGGACCTGGCCGAGGTCAGGCTGAACTCAGCAGACCCAGATAGGTTCTTCCTGATCGGCACCCAGCTGCCAGACGAAGAGAGAGACGAACTCTCAAGGTTCCTGATGCAAAACGTCGATGTCTTTGCTTGGAGCCCGAGCGAAATGCCTGGGGTCGACCCCGAGGTCATGTGCCACAAGCTAAATGTGGACCCCAACCACAAACCAGTAGTGCAGAGGGCCCGAAGGACAGGGCTGCAGCAGACAGACGCGGTCGTCGAAGAGGTCGACAACCTGTTGAAGGCAGGAGCCATCCGGGAAGTCCAGTACCCGGTCTGGCTGGCCAACAAGGTGGTGGTAAAGAAGAAAACTGGTAAATGGAGGGTGTGCGTAGACTTCACAGACTTGAACAGGGCCTGCCCTAAAGATAGTTTCCCCCTTCCAAAGATTGACCAACTGATCGACGCCACCGCTGGCCACGACCGAATGAGCTTCCTCGACGCCTACAGAGGCTACCACCAGATCCAACTATACGAGCCTGACGAGGAGAAAACGTCATTCATAACCCCCCGCGGCACTTACTGCTACAAGGTGATGCCCTTCGGGCTGAAGAATGCAGGGGCGACCTATCAGCGCCTCGTAACAAAGATGTTCCAGGCTCAGCTCGGCCGAACGGTAGAGGTGTACATCGACGACATGGTCGTCAAATCAGTGCACTCCAGCGACCACCTGGCGGATCTTGGCCAAGTCTTCGACATCCTTCGCGCGTACAAGCTCAAGCTGACCGCTTCTAAGTGCGCCTTCGGCGTAGCCTCCGGCAAATTCCTCGGCAGCTTGGTAACGCGGAGGGGGATAAAGGCTAATCTAGACCAGATCACCGCGATCCAGGGCATTCAAAGCCCCTCTACCACGAAAGAAGTCCAGAAGCTCACGGGAATGGCTGCAGCACTCAATCGCTTCATCAGCCGGTCATCAGATAAGTGCAGGCCTTTCTTTCAGCTTCTAAAGAAAAATTTAAAGTTCCAGTGGACCCCTGAGTGCGACCAGGCATTGGCCGCGCTCAAAACCTATTTGATGTCACCACCCTTACTCTCCACCCCAACTCCGGGGGAGGTTTTGTATTTATATCTTGCGGTCTCGGATCACGCAGTGAGCTCCGTCCTCATCAGGGAGGACGAGGGAGTTTAAAAACCAATTTATTATACGAGCAAGACCCTGCTCGATGCCGAGACCAGGTACCTTCTATTGGAGAATCTTGCATTGGCTCTCGTCAGTGCCTCTCGCAAGCCCTCCCATTATTTCCAATCCCACACCATTGTGGTAATCACGGAGCATCCACTCCGTTCAATATTCAAGAAGGCTGACTTTTCAGGGCGAATATCAAAGTGGGCAGTTGAACTGGGGCAGTATGATATACATTACCGTCCCCGAACTGCGATCAAAGCCCAGCTTCTGGCAGACTTCATCGTCGAATTCGTCTCCCCCAACCCGGCTCCGACCCAGCTCGGCACGGCACTAGGGGGCACAGGGCACGAGCCAGAAGTGACCGAGGTCGAACGGTCTCCCGCCCAGGCATGGAAGATCTTTGTCGACGGATCGTCCACCTCCAAGAGAGCTAGCGCCGGCATAGTCCTCCAATCGCCAGAGGGTCTGGTCATAGAGCAGGCTTTCACCCTGGACTTCAAAGCGACGAACAATGAGGCAGAGTATAAAGCGCTGATAGCAGGGTTCAACAGCGCCCACATCCTCGGAGCCCAGCACCTGGTGATCTTCAGCGATTCTCAACTGGTAACTAGCCAGCTCACTGGAGATTACCAGGCCAGGGACGACAGTATGGCGGCTTACTTAGCCCTTGCGAAAAAACTGCTGTCTCATTTCCAGAAAGCCGAGGTCAGGCAAATATCCCGAGATACCAATACGCACGCAGATGCGCTTGCAAAACTGGCCTCTGCCGTCGAAGCAGGGAAGAAAAGGACCGTCGAGGTTGGGTCAATATCAAGGTCAAGCTTAGAACTCCATTCATCTCGGCTTATCCTCTGTGCTGACCTCGGCCCAAGCTGGATGGATCCAATCGTCGCCTACTTGAAGGACGATCGGCTCCCTGAAGACAAGACTGAAGCCCACCGGATCAGACTCAAGGCAGCTCGATTCTGGCTCTCTCCCGAAGGCAAACTCTACAGGAAATCCTTCACAGGTCCGTACCTCCAATGCGTCCACCCGAGCAAGGTAGATGACTTCCTGTATGAGATCCACGAAGGAATCTGCGGCAGTCGCATAGGAGGTCGATCACTGGCCTACAGAGCAATAAGCCAGGGTTACTGGTGGCCCTTCATGCAGAAGGACGCGCAGGTGTACGCCAGGAAATGCGAGAAGTGCCAGAAGTTCTCCCACTCTCTCCATCAGTCAGCGCAAGATCTGAGTCCCCTCTCTAGCCCATGGCCCTTCGCTCAATGGGGCCTGGACATTGTGGGGCCTCTTCACCGAGCTCCAGGGAACAAGAGATGGCTGATAGTCGCTACGGACTACTTCACAAAATGGATAGAAGCTGAACCGTTGTCCTCAATCACGGACAGGGACTCCAGGAACTTCGTTTGGAAAAACATCCTAACGAGGTTCGGCATCCCCAGGACCCTGATTTCGGACAATGGGACTCAGTTCGACTCCAAGTCCTTCAGAGACTTCTGCCAAGAACACGGTATCAGAAACCATTACTCCACTCCGGCATATCCACAGAGTAATGGCCAGGCCGAAATTTCTAACAAAGTGATCTTGGACGGCCTGAAGAAGCGACTGGGCAAGGCAAAGGGAAGATGGACAGAGGAGCTTCCGAGCGTGCTATGGGCATACAGAACAACTCCAAGGAGGTCAACCTCGGCAACACCTTTCTCTCTGGCCTACGGGATGGAGGCGGTCATTCCTTTAGAAATCGACCTTCCCACCCTGAGGACAAAGCTGGTCGACCAAGGCCGAAATGAGACGAACCTGGCAATGGAGCTGGAGCTGGCGGACGAACGCCGAGAAGCAGCAGCCCTGCGACTTACCGACTATCAGCAGCGGTTAGCCAGGGCATACAATCAAAATGTCAGAGAAAGAAGATTCTCCGTGGGAGAGCCGGTTCTAAAGAAGACCCTGCCAGCTGACAAAGAACCAAATGAAGGGAAGCTGGCTCCGAACTGGCATGGCCCGTTCAGGGTGGTCTCACTGGCAGGGAAATCAGCCTACAAGCTCGAAGACTTAGAGGGCAAGCCACTGCCGAGACCGTGGAATGCATCCCACTTAAAGAAATTCTATTTCTAAAGATGTAATGAATCTCAGAATCAATGAAAGCAGCTTTCGCCCTATCATCAATCTGTCATCTCTCTTTGATTGACTCCGGCAGCTCAAGGGTCCACCGCCCTGGAAAAGGCCTCGAGTTCGAACACTCGGCCGATTCCTAAAGTCCGGGTTTTACCCCACTCAAGGGTCCACCGCCCTGGAAAAGGCCTCGAGTTCGAACACTCGGCCGATTCCTAAAGTCCGGGTTTTACCCCACTCAAGGGTCCACCGCCCTGGAAAAGGCCTCGAGTTCGAACACTCGGCCGACTCCTAAAGTCCGGGTTTTACCCCACTCAAGGGTCTACCGCCCTGGAAAAGGCTTCGAGTTCGAACACTCGGTCGTTTCCTAAAGTCCAGGTTTATACACCCCTCAAAGATCGTTGCCGAACTCATGCTCACATAGCCGAGACCGACGCGATTATGGATCCACTTCAGCGCAAGGCAGTTCGTCTCGGCCAAAGCCAGCCATTTCGGCCAAGGTCAGCTTTTAAGAAAGAAAGAGCTGTGCAAGCACTGAAGCACGAAAAGGCAGCACAAAAACGCAAGTGTTCCAAAACAGTGCAAGGAAAGTAAAAGAGAATGCAAAAGCACTGTACACAGTTTGAGTGGTCGCAAAATTCTTTCTTTTTTATTCATTGTAAACTGCTTCATTACAAAGGTTGCAGAAAAGAAAACAAAGTACAGAAAGGAGGATCGCAGTCCTCTAAAAATAGAAAATAAAGTGAAAGCTGGGAGACTCTGATCTTCACCGACTCTTCAGGCTGCAGGCTCGAAGACGCCGGTTCGCTGCCTGGAGGTTCTGAGGGATCCTGAATTTCACCGAGCTCTACAATACACTTTGGTTGGTCAGACCAAAGCGATTGCAGAGCCCCTCCAGTTCGGAGGCCCTGGACCTCGCTGAGCTCTTCAACACCCTCCGGTCAGTAAGACCAACCGAAGTTTGAAGAACCCCCAGGTCCAGCGGGGCCTCAATCCCACCCTCCGTCCGGCGGTCGCGCAAGACCCTGCAGGACCAGAGGGCGCCACCATCCCACAGTTGCAGAAGGCTCCCCTGCAACCGGACCAGGGACGGTTGGCCGTGAACCCGCGTTCAGAGAGCGCGTGGTCCACGGGGAATTCCTTCAGAGAGCACGCAGACCACGACGGGCTTCCCCCCTCGGAGATAGCCGTCCACAGGCGCAGGGGTTCCCCCCGGATCAAAGGTTCCAAAATGTCTACGAGACATGGCTCCTACAACTATGTGAATTAAACTATCCTAATTCCGTTTCTTTTCTTCTCCCATGGCGAGCCTACCACCTCTACTTATAGGAAGAAGAAGGGCTCAGTCTCCGAAGGAAGTTAAGGGGTGAAGTCTCCCACGCGTTACATAGGGCGCACGTCTTCCTGTCTGTTGACCAGCGATCCCTATGGCGCCACGTGGAGACGTCCGCCCGTTTTCCTCATCGGCTGTATCACCGTGCTTATTGCTATTTATGGTCTCCAGAATACGGAGAATCGGCACAGACAGCTATGAAGACCATTCGACTCTCTCTACCTCGAGGGTCACGCGTCACAGTAAAGGCATTCAATACCATTCAATATCACATCCAGAAGCGAAGGAGAGAAAAATGCACAAGTAAAGAAGCCCGTCTTTCATTAATAGCAGGGAGTATTACAGGGCTGAAAAAGAAAACATTACATATAAAAGGCCAAAGGTAAAGAGGAGCAAGGCTACTGTGGCTTCGGCGACTCCACCAGGTCGATCACCGTATCTGCTGGACCAGTGGCTTCGGCCGTGACCGTGACCTTGCTTGGAGCGTCACCGGCAGAAGAGGCTTTGACCGGTACCTCACTTGAAGCAGGGGCAGAAGAGGCCTCGCCTTGAGGCACAGCCGAAGCGTCGCTGGCGACCGAGGCGTCGCTCGGGGCCGGGGCAACTGGAGCGGCGTCTGGAGCAGGAACGACTGCAGGAGCTTCGACCGGGGCACTTTCAGCTGCAGGAGCGGGGCTCGGCTCAGGAGCCGGGTCCGAGTACTTCGCCAGGTCCCGATAGACAGGGTGGTCTTCAGGGACCCCCGCACGTCTCAGTGCGGCCAGGCATCCTTCCTCGAACAGAATGGAGGTGATCTCCTCCACCTGCTTCTCATACAGCTCTGTGGCGTGGTCCACCCCATTCTGGAAAGCGGATTGGGCCTCGGACTGAAGAGAGGCCTTCTCCTTTTCCAGCTCGGCGTTCGCCATCTTTAGCTTCTCTCTTTCAGCGCGCCCGGCCAGCACCTCCCCGCGCAACCTCGTCCCCTCGGCCGCCGATTCAGACTTCGATCTGGCCAGCTCCGACTCTAGCTCGGCGGTCCTCTTGTTCCTCGCCCAGACCTCGCCTTTCAAATGATTAGCTCTCGACGTGAGTTCGGCAACATCAGCCAGAGCCGACGCCAGCCGAGCAGTCTCTTCAGCGCTGGCCTTCTTTAGCCCTTCCATTCCCTTCCTTAGCTCTTTTAGCTCCTGCTTCAGCTTCTCCCTCTCAGACTCCAGCTGAGCGACCCTCGCGGCGCTCCTGTCACTCCTCCCCACTACGGTTAGGAGCCTTTGCACGTTCTGCAAGTAGAAAAAGTGAGTCAAACCGGGGCAGACGAGCTAAACTACTTAAAGAAAAGCGCTGAAAACACTTACCAGAGGATTAGCCTGGATCGCCGAGACCATCAGGCTCTCGTTGTCGAACCTCTCGTGCATCTCCATGTCTCGCGGCAGAGCGCAGACCTTGGCGAGAGCTCCGATGACGTCGGCGTTCCCCATCAGCCGGTCCTCGACGTTCAGAGGCTTACCGGGTTGCGTCTCCATCCTCGGTCTCCATGGCGCTGGGGCAGTTCGAGGTCCGGAAGCCGATCCAGACCCTTGCCCCACCGAGATGGAGAGCTCGCGGGTCGCCCCGCCGGTCGACTTGCTGGCCGGCGCACTTTTTTCAGTTGGAGCCTTGACTCCGGGGGCCCGCGCAGGGGTTTACCCTTCGGAGACTGTTCAGCCCCCGAGTCCTTCTCCCCCGCCTTAGACTTCTTCCTGGGCGGGGACCCCTCCCTAGGGCGCTCCAGCGAGCGTCGCCGCACTCCCTCGCTCGGAGCAAGAGCAGGAGCATGAGCAGAAGTGGCGCCAGCACCCCCCCAGCCCGAAGCTGCGCGGGTACTGGCAGATGATGGCGTCGCAGAGGAGGAAGACCCCCGCCTGAACTTGGCCGCCAGGTCCTTAACAACTGGCTCCCTTGAGCTTCCCTCTATGCCTTCTTCTCGATCGGAAGAATAAGCGTCCACTATCTGCGTCAGGTTCGGTGGCTCCGAACTAGAGGTGGACGCCTCGGCGCCAGACGCAGCTCGGCTCGCAGCAGGGTCAGTCAAAGGGATCTCGGCAGGCACGGCAATGGAGACGGTAGGACGGTCAGGGTGCGCCTCATCCACCTCGGCTACTCCGGTCCTCCTGTAGTGACCGCGGTACCTCGGCGTATACCCGAGCAGCTTCCAAGCTGACCTGGTCTCGTGCCCCTTGTATCTCTCAACCTTATTGATGTCGTCAACGTTCCTCCTCTAGCCTTCACTCGCAGCTCGGCGTCGCCTCGCACCTGCCTCTGCACAACAGACAATAAGAATGTCAGCCCGGCATTATCGAGATCAAGCAAAGCGAGTAAGAGAAAAGAAGCGGTGTTTACTTGGGACTGTCCCGGGGCGACGTGGGACCATCAGCCTCCTGCTCTCGCCAGCGCCGAACTCCCAGTCCCCCGACACACAGAAGAAAGTTTCCTCGGCATTCTTACTCGAATCCTCCAAGGCCAGGACGAAGCCTCTTCGCTGCGGCTTCACCCGGAGATAGTATTTCCCTTCCCCGGCCTTGCAGATATCGTAGGTGTCCTCGATATCATGGACACCCAAGTCGGTCCCCAAAATCTCTTTCAGCTTCGCCGTGCCCATGATGACCTTATAGCCATTGGGCATCAGTTGGCACTGGGTAATGGACCAGGTACTAAGGCAGGCCCTAAGCAAGGGGTGCAGAGGAAATCTGACCCCGCCCTCGATCACGGAGATCAGAGGGAACGGCATCCAGCCGCAGGACCAGCGCATCGTGGCATAATCGACGGAGTCCGCCGGCTTGAGGAGGACTCCCTCCGGAATATTGAAAGCGGCCCTAAATCTGGCTATGCCCTCTTCAGTATCTAAATCAAACCTAGGGGTGCCCATGTCTAAAAAGGGTGATGGCGAAGTTAAACCCTAGAAGTCGCGAAACCCCAAGAAAAAAAAACTAGACAGAGGCGCGAAGCAACTTACAGAGACAAAGGGGCAAATCAAGAACAGATCCGGGCACGTCCTACGGCCATCCTCGCTAGAGAAGTCTCAAGCAGCAGAGCAGAAATCAAAGGTGAAAGGCAGGGGCGAAAAGAAATCAGAAACAAGAAAGGAAGAAGACGACCCTATTTATGGAAAGGGAACCCTTGGCGCGCGCTACTTTCGAAATTCGAAAGGACGGATTTCGCGATCCGCGCCCGTTCCATCAATAAGACAGCGCAATCAGTGAAGAGGCTACGCGTGTAGCCGTCGACTCGCTTCCCAGGACAGGCAGGACAGAGCATTTATTGCTTCAGAAAAGTTGAAACGACACCAGGCAATGATCGCCGCATCCCCATACGGATTCTCTAGCTTTCGACCACTAAAGGCCAGGACGCTTAAGAGGTCAAAAGCTAGGGGGCAATTGTGTGGGGAGATTTCCAGAACTCCAGGATTACGCTAATCACAGCCATCAGATGAGACTAAGCACTCTCACGTGCCATCCGCGTGCCATCCACGTGGCACCAAACTCACCCCGGCTACCAGGACGGATGCCTTAGCCGAAGTCAAGCAGCTCCGGGCCGCTAACGCCGAGCTTGGCTACCTCATGTGCCCATCCCGGCTGAGAGCTCCACCTCGGCTGAAGGAGCCGGGACGAAAGCCGAAGCAAGAAAGAACCTCCACTTGCGTCCCTCGTCCCCCACGTCATCTGGCACGTGGAGGAATAGGGGCGCGAGCTAGTGAGACAGATGCGACATCCAGCCGTTCACAATCTTCGCCAGATCCCTGACAGGGCGGCATCCAACGGCTGAAGCCACATCAGGGCAAGGCCCGAGGGCGGATCCGATGGTACCCCCTACCGCCAAAGGCGCCCAACACGATCTGGCCCAACAAGACGCGCATTTAATGCGATGTGGCCTGATCCAACTGGCATTAAATGCAAAGTGGGCTGGAATGGACCGCATTTATTATTTTGTGGGCTAATCATGACTTCCCAGTCGAATCATGGGACCCACAGCAAAATATCCTCCAAAGATACGATCCAAGCCTCTATAAATAGAGCTTCATACCACAAGCAAGGTACGCACAATACAACCCACAGAGCTGTTACTCTGCCTCTCTTCTTCCTCTCCTTCCATTGTTCCAGTTCACTCACTGACTTTGGCATCGGAGAGCCTTGCGCCGCCCAGGCCAGGGTCCTCTGACTGTTTGCTCTTCTCTTTCAGGCTTTCGGACGGTACCAAGTCATCACCACGTTGGATAAGTCCTCTAAGGCTCCCCAGTTATTGTGGGTCGTTATTTTCTGCACCTACACTCATCATGTAGGATAAATCCAACAACTGAAAATTTCACTCTCTAACCATTTTTGACAATGCAAAGAGGATGGACGGTTCAGATTGTGGTTTAGATGCCAAAAGGAATGAAAAAATGGAAAAAAAAGGTTGGGCACAAATTACATGTTCATCATGCACTACACCAAAAATCACAGTTAAAATGATTTTAAACAATTCCTAGATTAAAAAAACAATGTCCATAATTGAAACGGTTTAGGGTCACTGTAGATTTTAAATTAGAAAAAGTCTACGTGGACAAACTTTTTGGACAGAATTTGTGACAACTCCTATGATATCCCTTGAATATTATCTACAAATTATGTCCAAAAAGTTTGTCCATGTAGCACAACTATTTAAATTATTGTACGATTTAGAACCGTTCCAAACTTTTAATTTTTGACCGGTTTAAAGTTGTTCCAGATTTTTTATTTTTGTATATTTTGAATTTGTTCCATGATATAATTTAGGAACATTTTTAAATTATTTCAAATAAAAATTAGGAACGGTTCTAAACCATTTCAAAATCCATTCCTAAACAAGTACTTAAAAAATTATAAATTGTTGCAAAATAATAAATTATTAATGGTCATATTTTGATTGCAATGGTTTTTAACCATTCTTAATTTTAAGAATATTTCAAAAAAGTTAAAAATGTAAAAGGTGAAAAATGTGAAAATTTGTAGAATCCATAAAAACATTCAATGAATTAACAAGAGAGACATTTATATAAAAAAAATTATATGCCATTGAAAGTCTAACCGCGTCAAATTAAATCTACAAATGATCAAAGTTAAACAAAATTCTCTTTACAAGACCAATCGATGCATGTGGTAAAATTCATAGGTCATGCTATAAATGATAATTGTTTGGATAAGGTAATTTGACATCTCCTTTGTCAATGACATTAGTCATAATCTTATAATTGCTTTTTTTTCAAGGAGATTTACAGTGAATCTATTGGAGTTCATTCCTAATATAACCTATTCCAAGAGTGAGTACCTCTTGATGCCAAGACAGCAGTTTGCATGGTCCCATTCTCATTGAAGACAGACCATTCCCTATTGTATTGGAAGCATCAACCGATTCTGGCATTTTCAATGGAACCAATGCATTTGCTTGGAATCCTCAAGGCATTTCCTACTGCAATTAAGTTTTAAAGCATGTGTTATTCATTCAGTACATGTTAAAAAAATCTAATATTTTTTTAAATTTAAAAATAAAAAGGTGGAAGACCCTGCAATTTGAGTACTTCCTATATTTCCAAAAACTTGAATACAATCCCTTGTAATAACACCAAATACTTAAGTCAATAGATCATCGAGGATGTTGTGGAACAACAAACTCATCCTGCAAAAAAAAAATTGAGATTGGATTAACTAAAGATGCTTCATCCTATTCATTTCCTAGAATTCTATTAAACTCTATAAGCAAGGTAAGTTTTAGAAGAAAAATTCAGCAGAATCTTCCATGTATTCCAAACCCTAGAAAAATAAACCTGGTATACAAATGGATCACATTTACATAAAATACTTCATATAGCACCCTGGTGATCCTCATAACTCCAATCGCAACACATACAGTTTGTATAAAAATATAGCACTTTTACACTCAATTAACTACATCAATTAAAAAAGAAGAATTGATGACTGTAAGTTAACAATGTCAGCTACATTTAATTTTTTGTTTCACTATGAATCACCGCAAACAAATAATGAACGGATGAAAATCCAACACATAGGGAATCATGCACATTTAAGCTATTTTATCTGCTAAAAGACTACTTGCTAATAATAAGAAGTTTTTCCTACTTCCTAAAGCATATTCTTAACACCCAATATATTCAATCAAATCAAATTCATCTAACTAAAAACAACTCTAGTTCTTGTTTCCCATGTCTAATATCAACTTCATAGTTCACTTGTTTACCAATAGCAAAATGATAGTCATATGGAGTGAAAAAATACACAAAATACTAATTCAAGGGTTTATTTCCCTTGATTACGATTCAAATAGATGTTAGACCGTTTGGAAAATATAAAAGTGCATACATAATTGAATTAGAATTAAAACGCTTTTCCTTTATTAGAAAATGGAGCGCATCGGACAAGATCTCAAACAGACTTCGAAGGTCTTACGTAGGTGGACATTTTTCCATTTTTTGAAGACAAATTTACCCATATGAATTTCATTGAATTACACTCTTGCCCACATATAGTACACATGGTATTACCTAAGCAACTCTCCGTCTCGTTATGAAAATCCCTAAAAGAGAGCCATCTTCCCAGCTTCCCACTAGCCACGAAAGCTAAGAGAGCCCTCTTCTCTTATTCGTGTTATCTCAGTTTACATGTTGATGCGGGTGTTGAGAGTGTTGGAGATGATGAGAGGTGTGGGATTATGTTGGAGTGAAGTCTCCAAGTTGGGTTCAATGGCCTAGATAGGTGGTGCAGGTGCAGCTGATGGTAAGATGGGTGGTGGTATGAGAGAGAGAGAGAGAGAGAGAGAGAGGTATGGGAGGTTTTGGCCAAAAGCATGGTCTTGTGGATCATGTGTGGGCATTAAAGATAGTTTCCAAGTGGGTGATATAGCTAAAAACATGGAGAGAATATGTGAATAACATGTCACTTATTGGAGCCCTTGAATTACTTAAAACCCTTCTCTTTAAACCACTATATTTAAAAAATATATATACGGTAATAATAATAAATGAGTTTATCTAACCCTTACTATAGACACCTCATTTGGCCCCTATGATAGCCTTAAACACCTGTCATATATAGCGATGCCCCCATTTCACTCATAATTGAATGATTAATGACATAATTCAGATGAATTAATGACAATGAAGATGCTTGTTGATAGTTTTAAATATTGGTTCAACGACTTCTAGAAATTCGTGAGAAGAAAGCCGAATCGCATTGAGATCTCGAGTCCAACTCACCTTTCACACAAGGAGCGGACCACAACACTATTCAAACCTCTTTCGGACCACTTAAGACGTGCTTAGGCCAGTTCTTACAAAGATTACACTTAGCTTGCCTAAATGCCATCCGATTACCCTAAGTTAGGAAGCCAGATCCATTGATCCAGAGGTCCCCATCTTTTCTCAGCCTATAATCATTAGGACAGTTGGACCATTAGATTCTTCACTTCAAGAGCTTTCCGACGGTATGTAGAACGTTCAAATCCGATAAGCGGATTAAAAGTTATGAGTTTTCGAAGTTTGCCTTAGAAAGAGTAACGGAAATCCATCTAGGCACCACCCAAGTGGCGCCCACCCTACTCAAATTCACCTAGGCGCCCCATGTGTGGCGCCCACACTAGCCATGGTCACCTAGGCGCCCCATGTGTGGCGCCCACCCTCGAAAATCATTAGTTTGGCCTAAAACGGACCGGAACCACTCAACGTAGGGACCAAACTCCGAAAATGAATTGACTCCACCTAGGCACCCCATGTGTGGCGCCCACCCCACTCTTTCTAGGCGCCCCATGTGTGGCGCCCGCACTTTTCAGTCCACCTAGGCACCACATGTGTGGCGCCCACCCTCCTATTCCACAAATTCAACTTAGGGCAGCCCGCAACCACTCCAAACAAAGGCCCACACAACTTTCTATATAGGCACCACCCTTGTGGCGCCCACACTCTCCAGTCCACATAGGCACCCTATGGTGGGCGCCTACCATGTCCAGTCCCCCTGGGCACCACCCTTGTGGCGCCCAGTCAATTAAGTGCTAGTGTAGGTCCCCTCAGTTGAACATCTATCCATTCTATCCTGACTTTGGATGGGACCAAACTTTGAGAATGATCCGAACCACGTAGGCTCCACCCCATGGGCGCCTACCATGAACCAGTCCACATAGGCACCAGCCCTGTGGCGCCCACCCTATGCAGTCACCTGGGCACCACCCCATGGGCGCCCAGCCTCTTTTCCAAACCCTAATTTATCCCAAAACACTTAAGCCACCTTGGGATGCGTGAAACCTTTTAGAAACACGAACTAATGAAGCCCTAGCCCTCCTAAACTCATCCCAAACCTCTATTTAAGGATCTCTTAACCTCATTTACAAGGGAGCTACCCTAAAAAAAAAAAAAGAGAGAAAAGTATAGATAATAAGCAAAAGGAGAAAGGTAGCCACCATTAGAGAGAAAGCTTCAGATCTAGAGAAGAAGAAGGGGAAATAGAGGAGAATACTTCCATATCTTCAACTAGAGCTATGGTTCTTCGCGTAAGCTTCGTTCTAGGAACTTGAAAAGTGTGATTCAAACCGGTATTCCTAGATCTTTCTATTCTTTTATTGCATTTTATCATCATCTTTGTTTAGAAACATGCTTAGGATCATTCATGCATCATAGATCTATATTAGTTCTTGATAAAAATGGTATCAGCATCTCATCATATTAATAACATAGTTTAGATTCATACCAGTGGTGTAGATCTGCGTTGATTTCGCTAGTTCTAAGTGCTTAACTAGGTTAGATCTCGCATTTATAGCATCATCATCATCATTTAGATCGAGGAGATCGCGAAAGGCCTATCTCAGGAGGCTGGGCGCCACCCACTGGGCGCCTACCATCTCTGGTTTGGCTAGGCGCCTACCCTTCCGAGACAGGGTTTGGGTTTTAGATCTCTACTTTTTACATCGTTTTCTCGTAGATTTGTTAGTTGCATCATTAGTAGTTCGCATTAGGACATCCGCATCAGTTACTGAATATCGGAAATTGTGTTGAAAATCTTAAGACTGTTGTGCATTCGTTGCGATTCTTTGAAAACCCTGACTGAACAGGGTAGGGACCACAGGTGGGGCGCCGAAGTGGACTTTTCCACCTTTGTGCATAATTTCCGATCTTCCGCATTTAGTTCTTAGAAATTGCATAACAATGATGTGTTTGCTTGTTTGATATGTTCTGAACTTCAAATTATCGTTTCTATCACACACCACCATATCATTTGAATCATAAAGTCATAAAAACCCAAAAAAATCATAAAACATAAAACTATTTCTTCTCTTTCCTTACTCTCTAGTAAATTAGAGGAGAAACCAAAAACAAATTAAAAATTACAAAGAAAACCCAAAAATAGTAGGTAGATAGCCTAGATTATCAAATCTCGTGCCTAAGTAGGATAAACCCTAAAATACCATAGTTAATTAACTTAAGAATTCCCAAATGACTAAGAACCCTAAAATTAATAATCTAATTAATTTGGACTGAAATTGGACTAAGGAATCATTAAGATTGATTAGGGAACCCAAATTATTAAGATAGGTTTCTCCTCCTTTAAGCCTAGCTTGCTTATTCACTAAAAAAGTCCCTAATTAAGGATTAAACACAATTAATTAAGGCTCTAATCTCACACCAATTAATACAATAAATACCTTTAATCCAAAAGATCTTGAGACCTTAATTAATTCGGATTAAAAATAACCAAGAACTTAATTAAAAACCTAAAACGTAAAATAGATCCATCTGGGCGCCACCCCCTGGGTGCCCTGTTGCCAAGTCCATCTGGGCGCCACCCCCTGGGTGCCCTGCTGACAAGTCTTCCTGGGCACCACTCCGTGGGCGCCCAGCCTATTCATTCCCTAAGAGGCTCCACCAACCCTAATTAACACACTAAAATACTTTTAACTTGAAAGACCTGAAATCTTAATCAACTTAAACTCGAATCTACCTAAAAGATACAAAACCAACAAACCCTAAAAATATCCACCTGGGCGCCACCCCCTAGGTGCCCTGCTTGCCAATTCACTTAGGCGCCACCCCCTGGGCGCCCATCCTCTCCTGTCACTAGACACCCCAATTGAAACGAAACTTGAATCAACACATAATAAAACATTACTAACTTAAAAGATTTGGAAACTTAATCAATCTAAACCTGAATTAATCTAAACGAACACACAACACAAAACTAAGACAGACATCTACCTGGGCACCACTCCTTCGGTGCCCATTCTTCCAATCCACCTGGGCACCACTCCCATAGCGCCCAGCCTTCCAATCCATCTGGGCACCACTCCCCTGGCGCCCATCCTATCCTTTTACTAAGAAATTCCTAATTGAAACTTCTAATTAAACCAACCCGAATTAACACAAAAACATTTTTTTAGACTTAAGAAACCACAAAACCCAACTTCGAATCAACCTAGACCGTCAAAACCAACCCGAACCTCAAGACAGTCACCTGGGCACCACTCCTTGGGCGCCCAGCCTGTCAATCCACTTAGGCACCACCCCCTTGGCGCCTAGTCTGTCAATCCACCTGGGCACCACCCTCTGGGCGCCCAGCCTGTGAACTCCACCTACCCTGCCCATTCCTTAGGAAACCATTAAACCCAATTAATTAAAACCTAATTTCATCCCCAACTAAACACGAATAAACACTTTCCAGCAAATCCTAAATCCTTAAATCAATTCAAGCTTGAGTTGACCAAAGAATCACAAAACCTAACTGAACCATAAAACACATTCATCTGGGCGCCACCCCCTGGGTGCCCATCCTGCCAGATTCACCTGGGCACCACACCCTGGGCGCCCAGCTTACTTTTTTTTAGAAAAGCCCCAAATTCACAACTTAACTAATTAAAATCTCAAACCAATCACAATCCACATAATAAAGCACTTTTAACCTTAAAACACTGAAACCTTAATCGATTCGGACTTAATACCCAAAACCCTTTGGAACCGGCCAAACCACAAAGCAGAGTCACCTGGGCACCACTCCCTGGGCGCCTATCCTATCAATCCATCTGGGCGCCACCCCCTGGGTGCCCATCCTGCCAGATTCACTTAGGCACCACCCTCTGGGCGCCTAGCCTACATTTCAACCCTACCCAACCAACTAAATTAAAAACAAATAATTTAACACCTTACAACTTAAACTAATTAAGACCATAACCTAAATCAATCCCCGGACCCAAAGACCAATAATTAAATCCTATCCGGCACAACACAAAATCACAGGCAACCCACCTGGGCACCACTCCCTGGGCGCCCATCCTGCCAATTCACCTGGGCGCCACCCCTTTGGTGCCTATCCTTCCACTCACACTAAAATACGAATTCTTGATTTTCTTTCAAAACCCGGACTTGCATCACTTTGACATTAGAACATCAGAGACATTAAAACATTTCTCAGATTAAAACATAGCCTTTAAAACCCCCGGAATTCCGAAAAGAGATCGAAAAGTCTGAAAAGCATAAACTGTCAGGATAGGCTCCACCCCCTGGGCACCTACCCTGTTTTAATCTTGAATTGTGATTTTCGACTACTTTTTAGAATTCTGATTTAAATTAAAAATAACATAACTTTAAAATATAGAAAAACACATTAACCAGATCCTTAAAACATCCCTAAACCACTCTCAATCAAAACCACAACTCACAACAAATAAAATCAATTAAGATTTTACCCAACAAACTGCTTAGGCATAGGAATTATCAAACTTTGGCTATTTGCACCCTAGGATTAAATTGGATTACCTTGTTAGGTAGTTTAGAGCATTAGACTTCACCCCATCACTCTTCCTGTTCCGTTAGGGAATTGGGAAAGCTGATGTGGGCGGTCTAAGACCTTAGGTTAGGGTTAATCCGATGATCAGTAATAAAGCATTAATTACGTAAATCCAAGTAAATCCCCTAGTTAGGCCCTTCTAACCCCATATCAAAAATCCATAAAAACTATAAAATAAACCCAAAAAGATTTTTTCCCTTTATTTCTTCCTCCACCTCAGGTGCCAGATATTTAATCGAACTTAATGATAAAAGGAAATGAAGAACTGACTTCTAAAATTGAATAAATGAGAATGACGAGATGAGATGAGTGATTTCACACACACTTTTTACTTCGGCCCATCGGCCACCCTTAAACAATCACGGCCCATCGGCCACCCTTAAACAAACACTGGCCCATCGGCCACCTCCAATCAATTACGGCCCATCAGCCTTTTATTTTTATCACTCGTGTATCGCACACGAAAAACACAGAAATCACAAGTCAAAATCTCATTTGCATCATCATTTTGATTTGAAAAGTCAGCCTTTAAACCTTATTTTGCCAAGGGATCTGAAGGGGGTACCCGGGAACGGGGCCAATCCTCTTCTTAAATATTTGGCACCTCCCCCCATTTATTTTCTTTATTTTAGTTACTTTATTTTACTTGGATTTATTATGATTATGCTGTGTGAGGATTAACCTTTATTTGGACTTTAACTCATGACCCTAAATTGACCCTATATTAAAGAGACCCAAATTAATGTGACAGGACAACCGTCGTGTGTTGCCGGCAGCACATTAGACGAGAGGAAGAACCCACCCACTTATTTTCTCCCCACATTTCTTCGGCTTTAGTCGAAGAAATGTGTTACGGCCGTATCCGTAGCTGGCGATCGTGATCCATTGATTTTGAGGATAGTCGGAATCCTCATTTTTGATGTAAAATTTAAATAGCATGTATAGATGAATAGAGATTTCCCACGCAAAATGCAAATGCCCTTTCTTTTTTTGGGGGGGGGGTCGAAATTCACATCCGACAGCCTGGCGATCGTGATGGGACCTCTTTTGTTTTCCTGTCACTTATTTGGGTCTTTCCGGGATTTTATTCTAGGACACGAACATCCAATCAATGATCAGATGCCCGTGTCCCATTCAGTTTAGGGTTGTTATGAGTCCAGTCCGAGATTAAACCTAAGGTTCGAATGCACCGTCCACTAAGCTTTCCCCCATTACATCATAAGAAACAAACTTGCACCAACACTCACTATAAAACAACATAAAACGTGCTCCTCTCATCCCCTCTTTCTCTCTATTCTCATCTAAATACTTCTTAACAAATGGAGGGTTACACGTTCGGAATGCCCGACTTTCAACCCCTCTCACCCCCAATATTGCTCCGCACCACTAGCGGGTCACACCAAGCCCCCCAGAGTATAGAATCCTCTAGAGTATTAGATGGATCCTCAGCAACATCAAGCCATGACCCACAACAGATGAGACGATCCCTCTTCGAAGGAGGCCCCCTGCCAGTCAATACCATCACAATGGGAAGGAATCAGTCTAACACATCCACCCCATCTCATTCATCAGGGGAGAATCAGCTTTCCTCACATTCAGGGGTAGCTTACACAGACTTAGTCAATCCTACTGGCCAGGTTATAAGGTATAGAGTTCACAATAATGATTTGTCGAGAGATTACTCTCTCCGTGCGAATGATCCTGTTGTCTCGCAAGTTACACCTTATTCTTCCCTGATCAGTCAGACTGAGCCGATTACATCTTCTATCCCACAGTACGGGATGCCTACGGATGCACCTATCACCACACCAGTTAGAGTCGTCGCACCATCCCGGACTCTCGCGACAAACGAGAATCCGTATCATCAGACAAGTCATGGTCCAGTAAACACGGGTCAGTTGGCGATGCCCAACACCTCATACCATAATCCCTTGACTCACATGGGAACGCCAGATGTCTACCGACAACATGAGGTAACCCAACCCCAATTCCAGGTGATGACTCCTTCGCCAATCAATCAAGCGGGTTATAATCCTTTGACGGCTAGCACTGATATATTATACCCACAGCCGATTCAATATGAGAGGACCCCTCCCATCTATCAAAATCAGACGACCCCGATATATAAAATGCCTAACTCAGACCAGAGCCCCCCAGTCCAGAACGCGCAGGTTATCAATCCCGCAGGAGTTAGAAATCCTTATCAAACATATCAAGCGAACGAACCGCGCTATCAGCAGGCGTATCAGCCACCCGCTTTAAGTCCAATGGTTGACCCATACAGAGGACAGTCGGTCGCTCACGGAGGAACTCAGTTGAGCCAAGGCGTATCAACCCCTGTAATAAGCTCTTATTTTGATGTATACTAAACAAGATTTTCTAAATAGATCTAATTGAATAATAAATGGAAGTGAGTTTTGCCAAACGATCTATCTGTAAAATGTCTATTTTGAACAACTCTATTTGAAACAAATCTAATTCAGACAAATCTATTCCAAACTGATCAGATCTGCCAATAGACCCTGACTGAGAAAAGAAATCCAAAACAACTCAAATTTCATATGAAAACTAAAGAAAACCAAACCACATAGATTAATATCATTCAAACAAGAACAACTCAGTTTCCAAAATGACCTAATATGAATCAAAGTCATCAAAATCAACATAACTATCATCGTCAAAACTATTATATTCATGAGGAACCCATCATATTCATATGGATCAGCAAATTTATACCTCTTTAGGAATATGCTATATAGGTACCTCTAGTATTGAATATAACCCAGGCTTGAGTCTTTGCATTTTATCTATGAAATTTGTAAGTCGCAGACAATAATAATAATAAGTCAACAATTATATATATACATGAAGTGAACTAAATTCGATTGCCCATTTCAAATTTAATTTTGACTGATCTCTAATTAAACCTCTTACTAATGTCAGTCCTACTAATAACAACCCTACTAATATCAGTGAACTGTTATGTCTCCATGTGTGGAAAATTGCACTTCTCTCTTAGTTATTTTGACTTTCAATTATGGAAAACGTATGCATTAACTGTCCTATAAATATTGCAAAAACTTTATGATAGTGTTTCGACTAACTCTCCTTCTCCTCTTTGTTTCTTTGCAAGCAACGTGCCATACCTCTGTCTGCCTTCCAACATGACAATCGATGCAATTCATAGAGACAATGATCAATAAGATGGAGTGCATGCTCTCTCACTCACACACACACACAACCACTCCCACCTATTTCCTCTCTCTCGGAAACTGAAGGCAACACTTTTCGACTCTCTATTCCTCTTTGATCGACATCCAAATGATTATTTCATTGCCATTGTGCCATTTGATTGTGAGCTCCAAGTGCAGAGCTGCAATGTAGTAATAAATTGGTGAGACCAGGTTGATCCACATAGAGCAATGTAAATTAATGTTCCTCGTCAACTTGTACCTGCCCTAAATTAAAAATCTAAAACTAGCCTAAAAACTAAAAAATTACAACCATCATTCATACTTTCCAAAAACTAAATAATTACAATCCAATGAAAAGAAAACTTCCTAAACTAAAAACTAAAGTTGCTGCAAAAGAACACACAAGTTAAAAATTTCAAATCTAAAAAGTTAATAAAACTAAACCAAATTAGAAACTATCCTAAAGTTAGAAAGTCAATAAAGCTAGTAATGCAATGCGATGCATGCTATGCCAAGTTTCCTCATGCAAAAATTTTATATGAGATGCAAACTTTCATAAAATGTGAGCCTAATCTAATGCAATTTAAAACTAAATTTCTTGGCTGTAGATTAAAATAGGATGATGTATGAACTCAATAAAAAAAAAATAGAAGTGAAAAAGAATAAAAAAAAGAATTTATGTTTGAATGAATAAGACTAACACAATAAGATTGCAGATTTCAACACACGGGCAGATCCGACTAATAATTTCGTTGCCACTAGTTACCCTTCTTTCCAAAACTATTTTGATATGAAATTTTGTGATATGAAATAGACTCACTAAAATTCAATCCAACCAAATTTCAATGAAAAAACCACTGATTTGATAAGGTACTAAATTAAAACTTTCAAATAAGAATCTGTCTCACTGTAGAAATCTGACAGATTTACATGCATGCGATTAGTCAATCGAAAATCTATCTTCCCAAGATCTTTTCCTTCTGAAATTTTTATGTACTAAAGGTAGCTCATAGAACAATAATTCCTCCAAAATTCATATTAAAATAACATCATTAAGTCACCTTTTAAATTATTCCAATTTGAGTAAAAAAAAATAACAACAAAGGTTGTTGTCTCCTTATGCAATCCAAATTTTTAATCCGAATTTAATTCCTTTTTAATGAGATCTAAAAATAAAAGAAATTCCATATCTGAGAAGATTATTTCCAGCAACTAAGTTATAAAAAAATGAAAATTAAACTAAGCATGCATACACTAAATAACCAGCCACAACTATGCACTAACAGATTCATAAAGACAGATTTAACAATAAACTAATTGTGACATTCGGAAAAATAAAAGTGTGTAGAAACATTGAAATAAATAAGTGTAAGATGAGAAATTAAATATATGGATTAACAAGAAATTAAATATAGTGAGTGCGAAAATTAAAGTGTGTGGAAGTTTATTCTTCTCTTTCAAAATTATTTTCTAAGCGGGGTCATAATTTTAATCATGCTCTTAGGGCCTTTGGGTCGTCAATCCAAATACCGACAAGAAAAGAAACATAAAACAAGCACTAATCACCCAAGGACAAGAAACAAAAAATTAAAAAGAGAAATCAACACTTTTACTAATATACAAAGTCTTTACATAAGATATATATATATACAAAAAAAGACAATTACATACTAGGATGAGAAGCCTCTTCTAGATGAAAAATCCAAGGGTGTAGTGTGATTTCCGGGCCAAATCTCATTGAGGATTTCAATGGAGAGAAATATAAAGGAAGAAGATGAAGTGTAATAGTAATTGTAAAGAGAGCTGGTCTATCTTCCCGTGAGAGGAGAGGGATGCCTATGCCATCAATTTATAGATTTTTCCTCTATTTATTTCCTTATTTGTTCTAAGTTTGTAGCATGCAATAAGTCCCTTCTTTGGCCAATAAGTCTTCAAAGAAATAGCAAGGCAAGTGAGAGATTTTTGGTGCTTTCCATGTGCAAAATTGCAATCCCGAGTAGAAATTATAGCACCAACTTTCAGAGGCCATATCTCCCTCGTTTCAGCTCCGATTGACACAATCTTGGGCTCCACGAATATCTACTCGAAAAGATCTTTCCAAGGTGGATAGATTGCGCCAATCCGACGGTTGGCATTTAAATCTTGTTACCCTGAAAAACCCGAAAATAATTGTACACATGGAAGCTTCTATATTAGTTGTGCAATGGGGTATGTGGGACCCATGTGGACGTCCAAAGGGATCTTGGGATCTTTTCTTCTTTGTTTCTTGACTCCCCTTCCATCTTTGATTTGCTTTCAAGCTTCTTTAATTGACTAGTCAACTCTTATAGCACACTTTTCTTTCTTGAATTTCTTTCTTGATTTTTGAGTTTTCAAACTAAGTAAGCATTAGATCTTACCAAATCTGAAGTTTTCTTTCTTGATCTTGAAATCCCAAATCTAGCTTTCCATTGTTGACTTTTCAAACTCTTCAAAAATACCAAGATATGTGGGTCCACCACAAAAGATGTCCTATCCTTGATCTCTCTCAAATTTCACCAATGTGGGTACCATTCTTGATTTCTTCTACACAAATTGAAATAAAAAAAATAAAAAATAATCACATGTGAGGAATTTGAATGAACTACGCATGGGACCCTACTTGATGCACCCAAAATAACCGACTTTCCAAAAAGAGATTTTCAAAAATGACAAGTTTCATGAATTTATGCAAAAAGTGTGATTTTTTAGCAAATTATGCATAAATGCACTACAATGGATCCAAAATCCATAAAAACATGATTTGACACTAAATAAGACTCTTTAATATCAATAAGTCCTTAAAATGGTCCAAAATGAGTATGAAAATGTGCGCTTTTCAGGACTCATCACCATTCATTTTCATCTGTTTCATCATCCATAATCATCCGCTACAAACTGCAATTGTCCTTTCTTTTTGTTCTTGTTGTTAGGAGATTTGGACGGCCAAATTTCCTCCTTAGTGGTGGAGAATTTAAAGTCTCCATGCTTTGTTCGGTGTCTTTTGTCTGTATTTGTGTCGGAGACTGAGAACCTTCTAGATTTAGTATGTTGTTTTCGGAGAACATCAGCAGACCTTCAACCTTCAGCGTCTTCATTGTGGTTAGTAAGAGAAGACAAGTGCAGTTGCCAGTCAGAGTTGGACTCGAACAGTAGTTGAAGATTCCCTCTCAGTTAATCGGAGATCGTCATGCAGTGCACCAGAGTAAGTAAATGTGGAATTTTGGGGGAACTCAGACCATCTTTCCAAGATGAAGTATTGCAGGAGACGCATTAGCTGTTGATTTTATGAAGAGATAAGTGACTTTAGTTAGTAAGATTTGGAGTGGTGCAAGGAACTCAGGGATTTCCTCGGATTCGACGAGCATGGTCGTGGTTTTGGTTGAGAAGTTCGGTAACTTGCAGCTTAATTAGCCGGTGTAATTGATTCAGCAAGGGAGTACCTCGGTGGGTTGGATGTTCATTTCTTATTTAAAATGATTTTCTTGATGTTTTCATCTTTGACATGTTTTCATTGATATCTATGGTTTACCCTTATAATGTTTAAAAATGGATTTATGTTCCTTCTTTAAGGCTTACTTTGAAATAAACTATGTTATATACTCTTTTCATGAGTCACATGATCTTGTCTTCAAGATTGGTCTTTAAAAGCATGTAACTCAAAATTGTGTTTCTTTCTCAAAGAGTAGTGTGAGATTTCTATTTCATTGAGTTGTTTTCTTTGGCTATGTAAAATGAAATTTCTTAAAGGTATTTGTGTTTAGATTTTATGTAGATTTCCTACATTTGTTTAACGCTCAACTTTATTTAGGTTTTCGCAAGATTTTTTATAAACAAATGAGTTAGTTTTCAACAAGGTTTAGTATTCAATTAACACTCAGATTTCAACGAAGTTTGATGAATAGTTATACTATAAATATGAATTTCAAATTGAATAATGTTGTTTCATATTCAAACTTTGATAAACTTTCTTTATTAAGTTTTATTTGATAATTTGGAAGTTCAACTTCTACTACGTTTTAAAATGATAGAAATTAGCTAAGTAATTATTTTAGTCAATATGTTTCAAATTGTAAGATTTGTTTTTGCATTGACTGGAGTGAGTGGTGTTGGCTTATGGTTGGAGTTGGAAGTGTGAAAATTGAAGAGTTGATGGATGTCAAGTTGTGTGCTAAGTTCAGTTGGAGGTAAAGTTGGGTCTACGAGAGGATCAACATCATTCAAGACAGGGATTGAAAGTTTCAGATGTCGATGGTAGAAGACTTGAAGAATGAGATCTGAAGAGGCAAGCGTCAAGAGCACCGTGTACAGCTTCGAAGGACTTAAGGCACAGGATTCCAAGTGATAAAAGGAGACAGAATTTGCGGTTCTTTGGACCGACAGTCGCTGACGAAATAAGCAAAAGAATTGATCCAGTGCAGGAACGACAGGTGACACCAAGGATGATTGGATGAATTGTTGGACACCAGTTTGGTCAGAGAAGTTGTTTTGAGCAGTTATGTGCAAATAGTGTGAAGCCTTCAACCGAATCAGAATTTGGTAGACCGTGCATCTCAACGTCAGGTTTGGTCAGAGGTTGTCTCAGTCACCGAGGTCTAGCATAGGGTGTCAGTGTTTTCGTTTGTCTTTTTGGGTTTTGGATTTCGATTTGGTTTAAGCCATTTGGAGGACCAAATGGATTCTAAGGGGGGGAGGATGTAAGATCCCGACCCCAATCCTTTTGTTTAGCATTGTTTTAATCGTGGTTTAACTTTTTAAGCGAGATTTGATTTAGTTTGACCGCGTATTTGAGTTTGACCGGATTTTTCCTTGCCTTGGAGATTTTGAAGACCGTTGACTTTAGTTTGACCCGGTCCTTAGGATTTGTATTTTTATGGGAAATTACTTCGGATTTCTAAAAATTCTGGATTTGGTGTATTTCGACTTATTTTATGAAGTTTAACAACTTTCATGTTTTGATCATTTTGATTTGATACTCAGAAATCACGTTTTTCGAGGAAAAAGGGGCAAAAATGACATTTTCACTAAATCTGTCCATGAATTTCGAAAATTTCAGAAATTGGGGGAAATACACTTTTTGGAAAGTAGAAATTTCGCCGATCGTTTTTCTCTTCTTCGTCGTTTTCATTCGGGACCCGCAAACCTTAGTTTCAGCTTTAGTAAGCTTGGGGCCCATGGGGCCCAGCCCATTTGTTCTATAAAACCCCATGGATCTCTCTTCTCTTCCCCCATTCTCTCATTTCCTGCAACAAAGGGAGGAGATAGGGTTTCTCCCAGCCCCCTTTCTCTCTCATCATGTATCCCTTCTCCTTTGATGCTAAATGGAGATTTGAGCTCCTCTTCTTCTTCCCCATCTTCCTAGCTTCCCCTAGACACCATTTTTGAGATGTTTGAGCTAGAGAAGACCCATCTTTCAAGCTCTTCTTCTTGTTTGGGGCACCCAAAGGTTAGCATTGGTTCTCTTTTCTTTTCATCTTTGTTTTCCTCCTCATTTGGAGTGTTTTAATCCCACATGCAATGGGTTTTCATGGAATTTCGGAAATGGATTTGTTTTCTAGGGTTTTTCCATGAGCTATTTGGGGGTTTTGTGATTTTGGGAGCTTGAGGCCATTAGAGGACTTTCATAGAGTGTCTTCATCTCCTCTTGACTCAAGGCAAGTGAATTTCCAATTAATATGATGGTTGCATGTATTTTGTTCATATCATGTTGTTTTGTGCTAGGCTTTAAATCTTTTATGCTTCATAGATTTGTTTTGGACAAATGGAGTAATGTTTTGCTTGATTTCCTCTTATGTCATTGTTTTACAATGCATTGAAAGTTTGTCTTTCACTTTGATCATTTTGAAAATTAATTTTTATGCTAAGGGTTTGGGTTCAAAGCCAAGGAAGAAGACTTTGATTTCAAAGTAGTGTGTTTGGATTAGTTGGTTTGATTGTGGTTAGTGTTTGATGAGTTTGGAAGGTCAAGGAAGGGCCCAACAAATTTATGGAAATTAGTATGAAAGAAAGGAATCAAAGGAATCAAGAAAAAAATCAGAAAAATGCAAAGAAGTGGAGAACTTGCACAGCCGGGCTGGACTGGGCAGGCCCAGTCCGCTCGAGCGACCCACTGGGTCGCTCGAGCGGACCAGGCACTGCCTGGCCCTCGCTCGAGCGACCCACTGGGCCGCTCGAGCGACCCAGCTACTGTCTGGGTCCGCTCGAGCGGACCTGGTTCGCTCGAGCGAGGCCCAGCTTAGCCTGGGGGTTGGTTTGGGCCCGAGTGTGGATCATTTTGTGGGCTGGATTGTTGGGGCTTTCTTGGGCTTGATTAAAATCAGTTTTGGGCTGTTTAAAAATCAGTTTGTGGGCCTGATTCAAATCAGTTTTGGGTCATTTTTAAGTTCAGTTGTGGGCTGTTTTGCGACTGTTTTGTGGGCCTGTTCAAGGCCAGTTTTGGGTGGTTTTGAAAACTGTTTATTGGGCCTTTCAGAGTTTGGTTTTGGGCTGTCTTAAGAATCAGTTTTGTGGGCTTGATTAAGGTTCAGTTTGGGTTGTTTTAAATTCTGTTTGTGGGCCTGGTTCAGGTTTAGTCTTGGGTTTGTTTTAAGAACTTGTTCTTGTCCATTAAAGGATTTGTTTTGGACTGTTTTTAAACCTGTTTCATGGGCTTGGTTAAGGTTCAGTCTTTGGATGTTTAAAAATCAGTTTTATGGGCCATCTTAAGATCAGTTTTTGGCTGTTTTGAGAACTCGTTTTGTGGGCCATTTAAGAGTAGTTTTGGACTGTCATTCGGGACTGTTTTGGACTCGGTTTAAGGTCAACTATGGGCCTGTTTTAATGAGATTTGGGATTTGTTTGTGATGCTCGGAAATTTGTGAAATGGGAATGATGTGAGAATGAGTGCATGTGAAATTACCTGGGAACCGTTCGGGTCTTAATGCGCACTTTATCATTTAAATATTATGGATTTTCATTGGCATCAAACGCACTTTTTATTAATTAATGTTTAAAGGTTAAATGTGCATTGAGATGGTTCCTTGGTAGGTCATTAGGTCATTCTCCACTATCCATTCCATTTCAAGTCAGATCATGTATTTGTATTTGTATTTAGTATTTGCATTCTTTGGTGAACTAATTCAAATAGCATCGATGATTTGTTATAAAATCATGTGGCTTTCCACGTTCGAAAGGATTGACCGTATGATTTTATACAAATCACCTTGATGCGTATTTGAACGGTTTACCCGAGTTATTCGTATGTTTTCTCCGATTCGATTTGAAAAGAGATTTGGAGTACGTTTGTCACATTCGGGATTTCTTCGATGAGACCATTATTTGTTAAGATTAGTATTTTGAAAACAAACCCCGAGGCAAGACGGGGCCAGAGCTATGTGGTGCGAGCCCCTGAGCCAAAGGGATTAGTACTCTGTTAGATTTGTATCCGTTCGAGTTTTGAAAACTAAAGGCACCACTAGGCTTAGGTCACCTTGTCGGACTGATCATCCGGCTTGGGGTCTTTACTTTGTTTGCCAGCTGCAGCTTGGATTCTGTTTGTACCGACCATGGCAACGGTAATTATCTGCCGGTCCCATTTGTATGGCTACGGTTCGGATACTTTTGATTTGCCGGTCCCATTTTTATGGCTACGGTTCTGATCCTTTGTTTGGTACCACGTTTAGTGGCTACGCTTTGTTTGCTCTTATTACTTCGGTAATAGGAGGATTTAGCTATTTGTGGTTGCCTGTGTTTTATCTGTATATTGCTTTAGTTTATGATTTCCGTTGGTTATACTTTTTATGCTCAGATTCGTTTAATGTTTACGATATCGATCTTTATCATATTGTCGCTATTATTCAGGATTTGAAATGTATTTCCGACGATTAAACGTTTGATGCAGGCTTTTAATCTTTCGAGATATTCGTACATCTGACATTGTTCTTTTACTCGTTTTGACATTTATGTTCGGTCTTTCGATTGATTTAGCATGCTTTATTGTCATTATTGTTTAGACTCGTTATTCGGTTTTTCGATGATTTCGCCTGGTTTTATGTATGTTCTTTCCTTCATATTATTTGTTTATTTGCTTGCCAGACCGTCGTGTCTGACCCCCTTTTGTTTGGTGCCAGTTCTTCTCTTTTCGGTTTGTAGGTGTTTGATCAGAGGAGGCGGTGGGACCGCTGGTCTGACGTGAGAGGCTGTCCGTTGATATCACTTAGATGTCAAGTTTGGCACCGGAGTTCGTATCTAACTTTGGGGTAGTATTTCTGTTTAGTTGGATATTGTTGTATGGCTTTATCAGCCTTTTTCTTTTGGGTTTGTAATTAAGACACTTGTTAATTGTAATTCGAATATGGGGAAGAATAGATTTGTTACTACCAGCTCAGTGTGTTATGATCTATGACTCGTGCCAGTCTTTTTATGTGATGGCTTTATGACATTGGTTGCGTACGACACGGAACCCGATGGCCACGGATTCCGAGTCGTAACACCTTGGTTAGCTTCCGCGAAAAATACACTCTGATTATGTTGGGATGTGATTATCCTCATTCACGCGGATCTTGGGAACTATATAAAAAAAGTTTCAAATTATTCCAAAATTTCGCACCCCGAGATCGGTTCGCTGCAGGTCCCGGTTTCGGGGCGTGACAGGTTTGGTATCAGAGCTGGTTAGTTTCTAGGAAATAAAATACTCTAGAGACATTAAGACGTGTGGTGAGGACTCGTTAGATTGTGTCGATTTGTTTTCTCGTGTCTTTGTTTCGTTGGATTTGAGTCGGCTTTTCTTTCAGTTCGGGAGATTTTGCTTGTCCTTTCTTTTTGTTCTTGTTGTTAGGAGATTTGGACGGCCAAATTTCCTCCTTAGTGGTGGAGAATTTAAAGTCTCCATGCTTTGTTCGGTGTCTTTTGTCTGTATTTGTGTCGGAGACTGAGAACCTTCTAGATTTAGTATGTTGTTTTCGGAGAACATCAGCAGACCTTCAACCTTCAGCGTCTTCATTGTGGTTAGTAAGAGAAGACAAGTGCAGTTGCCAGTCAGAGTTGGACTCGAACAGTAGTTGAAGATTCCCTCTCAGTTAATCGGAGATCGTCATGCAGTGCACCAGAGTAAGTAAATGTGGAATTTTGGGGGAACTCAGACCATCTTTCCAAGATGAAGTATTGCAGGAGACGCATTAGCTGTTGATTTTATGAAGAGATAAGTGACTTTAGTTAGTAAGATTTGGAGTGGTGCAAGGAACTCAGGGATTTCCTCGGATTCGACGAGCATGGTCGTGGTTTTGGTTGAGAAGTTCGGTAACTTGCAGCTTAATTAGCCGGTGTAATTGATTCAGCAAGGGAGTACCTCGGTGGGTTGGATGTTCATTTCTTATTTAAAATGATTTTCTTGATGTTTTCATCTTTGACATGTTTTCATTGATATCTATGGTTTACCCTTATAATGTTTAAAAATGGATTTATGTTCCTTCTTTAAGGCTTACTTTGAAATAAACTATGTTATATACTCTTTTCATGAGTCACATGATCTTGTCTTCAAGATTGGTCTTTAAAAGCATGTAACTCAAAATTGTGTTTCTTTCTCAAAGAGTAGTGTGAGATTTCTATTTCATTGAGTTGTTTTCTTTGGCTATGTAAAATGAAATTTCTTAAAGGTATTTGTGTTTAGATTTTATGTAGATTTCCTACATTTGTTTAACGCTCAACTTTATTTAGGTTTTCGCAAGATTTTTATAAACAAATGAGTTAGTTTTCAACAAGGTTTAGTATTCAATTAACACTCAGATTTCAACGAAGTTTGATGAATAGTTATACTATAAATATGAATTTCAAATTGAATAATGTTGTTTCATATTCAAACTTTGATAAACTTTCTTTATTAAGTTTTATTTGATAATTTGGAAGTTCAACTTCTACTACGTTTTAAAATGATAGAAATTAGCTAAGTAATTATTTTAGTCAATATGTTTCAAATTGTAAGATTTGTTTTTGCATTGACTGGAGTGAGTGGTGTTGGCTTATGGTTGGAGTTGGAAGTGTGAAAATTGAAGAGTTGATGGATGTCAAGTTGTGTGCTAAGTTCAGTTGGAGGTAAAGTTGGGTCTACGAGAGGATCAACATCATTCAAGACAGGGATTGAAAGTTTCAGATGTCGATGGTAGAAGACTTGAAGAATGAGATCTGAAGAGGCAAGCGTCAAGAGCACCGTGTACAGCTTCGAAGGACTTAAGGCACAGGATTCCAAGTGATAAAAGGAGACAGAATTTGCGGTTCTTTGGACCGACAGTCGCTGACGAAATAAGCAAAAGAATTGATCCAGTGCAGGAACGACAGGTGACACCAAGGATGATTGGATGAATTGTTGGACACCAGTTTGGTCAGAGAAGTTGTTTTGAGCAGTTATGTGCAAATAGTGTGAAGCCTTCAACCGAATCAGAATTTGGTAGACCGTGCATCTCAACGTCAGGTTTGGTCAGAGGTTGTCTCAGTCACCGAGGTCTAGCATAGGGTGTCAGTGTTTTCGTTTGTCTTTTTGGGTTTTGGATTTCGATTTGGTTTAAGCCATTTGGAGGACCAAATGGATTCTAAGGGGGGGAGGATGTAAGATCCCGACCCCAATCCTTTTGTTTAGCATTGTTTTAATCGTGGTTTAACTTTTTAAGCGAGATTTGATTTAGTTTGACCGCGTATTTGAGTTTGACCGGATTTTTCCTTGCCTTGGAGATTTGAAGACCGTTGACTTTAGTTTGACCCGGTCCTTAGGATTTGTATTTTTATGGGAAATTACTTCGGATTTCTAAAAATTCTGGATTTGGTGTATTTCGACTTATTTTATGAAGTTTAACAACTTTCATGTTTTGATCATTTTGATTTGATACTCAGAAATCACGTTTTTCGAGGAAAAAGGGGCAAAAATGACATTTTCACTAAATCTGTCCATGAATTTCGAAAATTTCAGAAATTGGGGAAATACACTTTTTGGAAAGTAGAAATTTCGCCGATCGTTTTTCTCTTCTTCGTCGTTTTCATTCGGGACCCGCAAACCTTAGTTTCAGCTTTAGTAAGCTTGGGGCCCATGGGGCCCAGCCCATTTGTTCTATAAAACCCCATGGATCTCTCTTCTCTTCCCCCATTCTCTCATTTCCTGCAACAAAGGGAGGAGATAGGGTTTCTCCCAGCCCCCTTTCTCTCTCATCATGTATCCCTTCTCCTTTGATGCTAAATGGAGATTTGAGCTCCTCTTCTTCTTCCCCATCTTCCTAGCTTCCCCTAGACACCATTTTTGAGATGTTTGAGCTAGAGAAGACCCATCTTTCAAGCTCTTCTTCTTGTTTGGGGCACCCAAAGGTTAGCAATGGTTCTCTTTTCTTTTCATCTTTGTTTTCCTCCTCATTTGGAGTGTTTTAATCCCACATGCAATGGGTTTTCATGGAATTTCGGAAATGGATTTGTTTTCTAGGGTTTTTCCATGAGCTATTTGGGGGTTTTGTGATTTTGGGAGCTTGAGGCCATTAGAGGACTTTCATAGAGTGTCTTCATCTCCTCTTGACTCAAGGCAAGTGAATTTCCAATTAATATGATGGTTGCATGTATTTTGTTCATATCATGTTGTTTTGTGCTAGGCTTTAAATCTTTTATGCTTCATAGATTTGTTTTGGACAAATGGAGTAATGTTTTGCTTGATTTCCTCTTATGTCATTGTTTTACAATGCATTGAAAGTTTGTCTTTCACTTTGATCATTTTGAAAATTAATTTTTATGCTAAGGGTTTGGGTTCAAAGCCAAGGAAGAAGACTTTGATTTCAAAGTAGTGTGTTTGGATTAGTTGGTTTGATTGTGGTTAGTGTTTGATGAGTTTGGAAGGTCAAGGAAGGGCCCAACAAATTTATGGAAATTAGCATGAAAGAAAGGAATCAAAGGAATCAAGAAAAAAATCAGAAAAATGCAAAGAAGTGGAGAACTTGCACAGCCGGGCTGGACTGGGCAGGCCCAGTCCGCTCGAGCGACCCACTGGGCCGCTCGAGCGACCCAGCTACTGTCTGGGTCCGCTCGAGCAGACCTGGTTCGCTCGAGCGAGGCCTAGCTTAGCCTGGGGGTTGGTTTGGGCCCGAGTGTGGATCATTTTGTGGGCTGGATTGTTGGGGCTTTCTTGGGCTTGATTAAAATCAGTTTTTGGGCTGTTTAAAAATCAGTTTGTGGGCCTGATTCAAATCAGTTTTGGGTCATTTTTAAGTTCAGTTGTGGGCTGTTTTGCGACTGTTTTGTGGGCCTGTTCAAGGCCAGTTTTGGGTGGTTTTGAAAACTGTTTATTGGGCCTTTCAGAGTTTGGTTTTGGGCTGTCTTAAGAATCAGTTTTGTGGGCTTGATTAAGGTTCAGTTTGGGTTGTTTTAAATTCTGTTTGTGGGCCTGGTTCAGGTTTAGTCTTGGGTTTGTTTTAAGAACTTGTTCTTGTCCATTAAAGGATTTGTTTTGGACTGTTTTTAAACCTGTTTCATGGGCTTGGTTAAGGTTCAGTCTTTGGATGTTTAAAAATCAGTTTTATGGGCCATCTTAAGATCAGTTTTTGGCTGTTTTGAGAACTCGTTTTGTGGGCCATTTAAGAGTAGTTTTGGACTGTCATTCGGGACTGTTTTGGACTCGGTTTAAGGTCAACTATGGGCCTGTTTTAATGAGATTTGGGATTTGTTTGTGATGCTCGGAAATTTGTGAAATGGGAATGATGTGAGAATGAGTGCATGTGAAATTACCTGGGAACCGTTCGGGTCTTAATGCGCACTTTATCATTTAAATATTATGGATTTTCATTGGCATCAAACGCACTTTTTATTAATTAATGTTTAAAGGTTAAATGTGCATTGAGATGGTTCCTTGGTAGGTCATTAGGTCATTCTCCACTATCCATTCCATTTCAAGTCAGATCATGTATTTGTATTTGTATTTAGTATTTGCATTCTTTGGTGAACTAATTCAAATAGCATCGATGATTTGTTATAAAATCATGTGGCTTTCCACGTTCGAAAGGATTGACCGTATGATTTTATACAAATCACCTTGATGCGTATTTGAACGGTTTACCCGAGTTATTCGTATGTTTTCTCCGATTCGATTTGAAAAGAGATTTGGAGTACGTTTGTCACATTCGGGATTTCTTCGATGAGACCATTATTTGTTAAGATTAGTATTTTGAAAACAAACCCCGAGGCAAGACGGGGCCAGAGCTATGTGGTGCGAGCCCCTGAGCCAAAGGGATTAGTACTCTGTTAGATTTGTATCCGTTCGAGTTTTGAAAACTAAAGGCACCACTAGGCTTAGGTCACCTTGTCGGACTGATCATCCGGCTTGGGGTCTTTACTTTGTTTGCCAGCTGCAGCTTGGATTCTGTTTGTACCGACCATGGCAACGGTAATTATCTGCCGGTCCCATTTGTATGGCTACGGTTCGGATACTTTTGATTTGCCGGTCCCATTTTTATGGCTACGGTTCTGATCCTTTGTTTGGTACCACGTTTAGTGGCTACGCTTTGTTTGCTCTTATTACTTCGGTAATAGGAGGATTTAGCTATTTGTGGTTGCCTGTGTTTTATCTGTATATTGCTTTAGTTTATGATTTCCGTTGGTTATACTTTTTATGCTCAGATTCGTTTAATGTTTACGATATCGATCTTTATCATATTGTCGCTATTATTCAGGATTTGAAATGTATTTCCGACGATTAAACGTTTGATGCAGGCTTTTAATCTTTCGAGATATTCGTACATCTGACATTGTTCTTTTACTCGTTTTGACATTTATGTTCGGTCTTTCGATCGTTTAGCATGCTTTATTGCCATTATTGTTTAGACTCGTTATTCGGTTTTTTCGATGATTTCGCCTGGTTTTATATATGTTCTTTTGCCTCATATTATTTGTTTATTTGCTTGCCAGACCGTCGTGTCTGACCCCCTTTTGTTTGGTGCCAGTTCTTCTCTTTTCGGTTTGTAGGTGTTTGATCAGAGGAGGCGGTGGGACCGCTGGTCTGACGTGAGAGGCTGTCCGTTGATATCACTTAGATGTCAAGTTTGGCACCGGAGTTCGTATCTAACTTTGGGGTAGTATTTCTGTTTAGTTGGATATTGTTGTATGGCTTTATCAGCCTTTTTCTTTTGGGTTTGTAATTAAGACACTTGTTAATTGTAATTCGAATATGGGGAAGAATAGATTTGTTACTACCAGCTCAGTGTGTTATGATCTATGACTCGTGCCAGTCTTTTTATGTGATGGCTTTATGACATTGGTTGCGTACGACACGGAACCCGATGGCCACGGATTCCGAGTCGTAACACCTTGGTTAGCTTCCGCGAAAAATACACTCTGATTATGTTGGGATGTGATTATCCTCATTCACGCGGATCTTGGGAACTATACAAAAAAAGTTTCAAATTATTCCAAAATTTCGCACCCCGAGATCGGTTCGCTGCAGGTCCCGGTTTCGGGGCGTGACAGTAAGCCCTAGATGTTTTAATCTAGTAGATTACATGTATTGTGATGAATTGATGATGGAAATGGATGTTTTGGGAGAACAGAAGGCACAATTTTGTGCAGGTCATGGTCTTTGTGAAGCCAATTAGAACAAGAAATAAGGAAATCACGGAAGAAACAAGGTGATTTCAGATGTCTGGGGAGGTTTCTTCCCGGACGCCAGGGTTCGGGCGTCCGAACGCCGGGAATTCACAGGGGCATGTAAAATGACTCACTTTGAACGCCTATAACTTTCGATCCGTTCGTCGGAATTTTACGGGCTGTATACTATTGGAAAGCTCTTAAAACGTAGAATCTAATGGCTCGGGTTTTATAATGATCAGAGATATGAACCTAAGGAAGATATGTGTTAATGATTCAAACCCTTTCTTGTGGTTAAAGAAGACTGTTAACCTAGAAACCATGAACCTACTCTCACATGACCATTAATGGGGATTGAAATCGAAGCAAGTGGCTTGGTGTGCTTCGATGGGTTGTCTAAGTATTCGTGTATTACGCATGGTAGAACCGAATGTGTATGGAATTGAATCGATCGATGCTTAACATGATTGTAGACCAAGGGATTTCCCTAGAAGCATCGTTGATCTAATTTCCACACTTATTCCGTTAGAACATGTGGGGTACAGGGATGACACCACTTGCCCATATTTGGATTGTAATTCATCATTGACTTGTGAATTGTATTCGTTGATATTGTTCCTTGTACACTCTCTTGGCATAACACCTACCTAATTATGAAACATAAATCCTTATAGGACTAGGATATGGACCTGACTTAGAGTGTATCTTAGGAACCGCGTGTCATGTATTTGATAAACATGACTGGCTATCATATAAGGGATTATCATGTGGGCTGGACTTGTCTTGTATTGTTTTGAATGAGATAATCCCTATGAGCATATCTTGTGTGTTAGATAGCCAGACTTGTTTGTCTTGGTTTTCCTCGTGTCAACGCCACTTTACTATTGCCCGACTACAATGGGATTCACTGTAGAAAGGTTTGCATGTCATGGCCAATTGCAGTTTGGGGCTTTATTGATGGGCCGGCTACTCGGACATCGGGGTGGGCAGTCGGCGTAGGTTGACGTCCATGGCGTTGAATAGCTAGGAGTGGGCTAGGACCATGCTGTTATTCCCGGAACTGGGAGTTGGGATCCCTTTAGAGCCGGACTTTGGTATCAGTAGTCCGGGTAAGATTGTTACTGGTTCCCTGTGTGGTGGCTAGGACACCCTCGAAGTCTCCCTCTTGATTATTGCATTGCATGGATGGTGGTTGTTGCTAGTGATGTTAGGATTTCCTGTTATTGTTTCTGATGATTATTATTCATTCTTTTATGCCTAGCATTGATTCCTTGTATCCTCATGATTATACACTTGTCATTATTTTTATACTTGATGCATACCATGTTCATTATATCTTGCTTATCTATTGCTCAACATATCGTTAACTATGTTCCTTGGTGTGCAGATACCTCAGGTGACTACTATGATGAGCAGGCAGGTGAGGAGATCCCAGAGGATCTCCAACCAGCAGAAGAGGAGCGAGAGTGGTGTGCCGATGACATAGAGTAACGTCATCATTCCCGACACAAGAGAGAATCATTGGAATTCATTAGAATTATATTCATTCCTTATTATTCTTCATTGGACCTTTCTTTCATGGGCTTTGTGTTCTTTTAAATGGTCTTGGATATTGGGATGACAATTATTAATAATTTAACCTTTTAGTTTAGTTTTACTTATTCTTGATGCAACATTAATTATTAATGAGATTTATTATTCATTTGTTTTGATATTCGATGTGCCTCGAATTGTATGAATTCTGCAGTTCTTATATTACTTGAGGTTTGAAATGCAATATCCTCACAGCGAACTTACGATCCTTGGGCTTAAAGGGCAAAAAAATTAATTAGCACTAAACTTCACTCCCCGATCCGATTTATTCTCTAATTAGGTTCGGGGGACGTGACATATACCAAGTGGGTGGATCATAAAAGCTCAAATCCAAAAGCCATATAAATCACAATGATTTGGCCATAATAAGAGTTACTTGTCATGAAAGGCCGATATGATGCACAATAGAATATCAAATTCAAAAGTCACTCGAGGAAAATTGTCATGAGAGGCCGTGTGGATAGGCCCTAACATACCTTAAAAAATGGCAATAAATGAGATCATTGATGGGCCATCGAAGATCATACATACAACTATGAAAGGCAAGTTCTACAATTAAGGGCATGGTCGTGACTTGTGAGCCATATAAGGTATGATTATTTGGTTCATATCGCTTCGAGTCCCCCGGTAGTTCCTTCAATGGTCTATGTGGCAGTTGGACTTTTATCAGATTTGCCGGCGAAGTGCTTGCACTTTGAAGAATATGGTAATTCTTTTAGTGCAACTTTATGGACTTGAATTAGGGCATGAATATGAAAATGAAAACCTCGTGACACTCTCATAAGGGGTAACACATGTAATGGAGGCTAGCATATAAATTCAACAAGAATCAATGTAGGAACCCATATGGAATCTTCTAGTTATGTTTAGTGGTTATGCATTTAACAATTAATCCAAATATGGTAATGGGAATCGAACTTTAGATGACCTAATTCACTCATACAATCACATACAAGGAAATAACTTTCATTCCATTATATGCTATTGCACAAAATTAAAGCAAAAATAGTGGATTTAAAAGGGACCATGCCTGAACGACAAATGACCATAACTTTCACCGAGGGAAACCCCTCAAGGTTTTCTATTTACCTTACGAATTCAGAAGCTTTTGAAAGCCGAGAAAGAACTTTAAGGTGGGAGAGATCATGTACTTCACTTCAAGACTTAAAAAAAGTCCATAAAACATTTCTAGTAAGGGACGCTTAGGATGCTCATAGACCAATAAGTAGCAATTACTCAAAATTTAAACCATTTTTGGAGTGGTTCCGCCCTCCTTCTGTACGACATTTGTCACATTTTGAGGGAGTGGAGCTACCACATTTGCTAGTGTAACAAGTATACAAGTGTAAAGTTTTTTGCAAATCGTGTAATTTTCCAAAACTGCCATACATGTGTCGATTTTCAAATGTGACAAGTGATATATTTATACATGGCAAATCGCTACTCGTAACCACTCATTTGTGGGGTGTTGAATATCAAAACTACCCAAGAGTGGGCCACCACAAGTCTAACCAATAGGGGATCCATTTATAAAGGTGGAATGAATCACCCAAATCCATAGTTGCCTTGACACATGTCATCCATTTTTGGGCCATTTGGGTTAGATGGTTGTTGATGAACCTGTGACTATTTGGCTCATGCGGCATTTTGGATTAGTGGATTGTTGATGACCCTCTGACTAATGTGGCTCGTGTGGCTTCGTACAATGATAAAGTTTCATGAAATAAAGTTTTCTTTTATCCTTATTAACTGGGGCAACCAATCAGTCACTTTTGAGGGCCTAAATAGCAAAAAATAATATCACATCATTGGGGAACCCGCTTCTTCATAGGACGATTGGAACGTGAGAAAAATCTGTCATGACAAATTAGCATGGAGAAGTCATTTTGGGACTAATCAAATGGAAATAACACACTTATTAAGATATTTTAGGTCAAAACAACTTATATGTGCCCAAAAGATTGTTGATAACAACGATTGTTAATAACCCTCTAATTTATACTCAGCATAAAAATGATATTTTGCATGCCGACATTATCCTCCACCCCACTTCTTTAATAATATTTTGCTGGAGATCATTTGACCACGAATTCCTATGTATTCTTTGCAAACCAAACATGCCTTAAACTAAGGGTAAAATAGTCATTTGTAATTAAAGTGCACATACATAATAAAAATTGTTTGAAGAGTCACTTGCAATAAAAAGTGCACTTATATAGCAATTACACATGGTACCTAGAGAAGAGATATAAATAGAAAAAAAATACCAATAGAAGAGGAAAAACCTTCATATGGTGTTCATCAATCTGGAGAAGATAAAGCCCTCAACATGGTAATTAGAGACTTAATTTGGCGGGTTTTGGATAAAATGAGCATAAGAAGAGGTCTGATTGACGTCATTATTATATAAATGAGGAAACAATAACTAGTGTAGGAACTACTTGTGGAATTGAGTTTCTACTGATCATAGGTTTGCATCGAGGGTTAGTTTTAAACCCTTGTCGTTTTGCACAGAATATAGACGAGTTAACTGCTCATCTTAAATGGGAGTTACCTTAGTATATGCTATTTGTACATTATATAGTGTCGATGGATAGATTAAGAGATAGCGTGAAGATGAAATTGAATAGATTATAAGAGGCTTTAAAGTCCAATCCCTTGTTTGGCAAGTCTTATCTATTTGAGATAGATCTGTTCGAAATAGATCTGTTAGATATAGACTGTTTTACAAATAGACCGTTTGGTAAGACATGCAGTATATCTGAATGAAATAGATCTGTTTGAAATATCTTGTTTAATAAACATACAAATAAGAGCTTATTATAGGGGTATTTCTTGTCTTTTAAAAAAATGTATTTTTTAGTAGAGAAATTGAATGAGACATTCATTATAACTTTGTTAAAATTCTCTAAGGCCCATGTGCAGCTATATAGTCTGAAATTAAACTTTGTTAATAGAATATTCCCCTGTGGGTTTGTCGTTGGAGAGAAAGTAATATATTATAGTCTGAAAGTGTGCAACCATGTATTATTTGATATGTTTATTTGATAAAGTGAGGGTGTACCAATCCTTAGTGGGGTTGTCAATCAGGCCCAATTATACCTCTAGAGAGATTCATGCAAATACCACCAATAACAAATAAATAGAGTCAATGCCAAAGGTTAATTTTAGTCATAAGAACAAAAATAGATATTACAACTGGTACTGAAGAAGCCACATAAACACAGAAACGTGTTCATTAAATATGAAAGTTGGATGGGAACTCACACCAGATAAACAAGAACAAACTCCCAACTCTCCTAAAACAATAATCATACCAGACTCCAGAGATGCAAAAGAGTCCCATGGTTTGCAACAACACAAAAGAAAAAAGAGTCTCATAACATCAATCTTGAATAAGGGCATCTTCTATTGCATCTCTAACTAATGACATCTCCATTTAGTCATCAATGTTGACAACTCTATCAGCTTCGGAGGTACTATCATCATCATTATTATTGAGCTCTAAAGTCATGTCTTCATTCTCATATTGAAGAAATAGTGTATCTGTAATACCTTCTTTTCTGATAAAGTTGTGCACAGTCATTGCAGCAACTACTATACTTCTTTGTACAGGATATGGATAAGGAGGCATCCTTTTCAATATTGGAAAACGGGCTTTTAGTACTCCAAAAAAATGCTCTATCACATTCCTCAATGATGAATGGATATAATTGAAATGCTCCTGTTAGAGTGTTTATTTTGTTGCAATTTGATTGGATGCATTCATTGTCTCATCTTGATCTCTCTCTCATTCATGTTCTCCTTCTTAGGTTTCTCTTGCATATCTTTCTTTCATAAGTCTTGTTTTTACTTGGAAAAATCTTCAGATCTTTATGTTTTTGCTTCCACATTCTGTCGGTCCCTCTGTCGGCTCCTATCGGTCAGCCGACACTAGAACCGAGCCCAGCCGATAGACTGTCGGTTCCAGTTCCAGAGAGCTTCAACTTTCAGATCTTCTCTGTCGGTCAGATCCTCGGCTCCTATCGGTCAACCGATAGTGCTTAAAACTCTGGACCGAGAGTTCATCGGTCCCAATATCAGAAAGCTTCATTTTTGGACTTTTTGCTTTATCGGTTCCTAAGTCGGTTCCAAGGTCGGTCGACCGATGATGTCGGTCAAACCGACAAGTGTTTCTTGGTCAGCAAATTTTTCAAAAATATAGCCGTTGCATATGACCGTTAAGCTATCGGTTGACCGACACCAAGTTCTCGGCTAGCCGATAGCTATCCGTTGGGAACACTTTTTCTATAAAAAGTGACTTTCTCTTTGGGAAAGTTTGCTGAATTTTTGAGATCATCTGAGCCCAAAGGAGAGGAACTTAACAAGAGCTTTTCAAAAGGGATCATGGAAGCATTTTCAACCCTTCAATCTTTGACCTTTAAAATGGGTGTGCTTTCTAAATCTCTATCTCTTTTTCATGCTTAGACTTTTAATCTTGTTTTCCTGAGCATGATCAAAGTGTTAGGCCTTTTCTAAAGATGTTGTTTCTTTTCATAACATGCCTTGATCTTTAAAAGTATTTGCATTATGAAATCAACATAAGTCTTCTCATTCACATGTGTTTTTGAACATTAACTTTCAAAACTAATTGTTTTAAGTTTGAACTTTTGACAAACCATGTGTTGAGTAATGCAACTCTTTCTCTTACATTTGATCATCATCCTTTGCATTAATTGAAGTCACATCCTTTCAAAAAGAGAAAGTGAATTTTCTAGTTCATGCATTAGTCATAAGCATTATCATTGTCCATTCAGCCTATCTAGAGGCAAACCACTGTGTTTTACTTGTTCTCTTACCCATGCACAAATAGGCATTTTACTTAAGAGAAAAATCAATGTTGTAATGGTTGGTGCTTAGCCTTGAAAAGCACATATAGTGTTGTAAAGGTTCATGCTTAACCTTGAAAAGCATAATGATGTGGTTGTAAGGTTTGAGGTGATCCTAAACCTTGAATTGACTAGTGAAATCCGGTAAGGTTACCGGGAGTGGATGTAGGCATCTTGGCCGAACCACTATATTTGATTGTGTTATGGTGATTTGTGGTTACTTTCCTTTTCATGATTGTTATGAGCTTGATTAAAAGATGAATTTGTCATTTGAATGTGTATGATTGACTCAAATAACTCTCTCTTTTATGAAGCTAGCTTACTATCATCAAAGCATAAGTAACCTAAAAATCAAAATGTTTAAAAGTGGCTTAAATTTTTAATTGCATCCTATTCACCCCCCCCCCCCTCTAGGATTCGATCTTGGTCCTTCAATTGGTATCAGAGCTAGGTTGCTCTGGTTTTAGGTCTTACAGCCTAGAGTTGAATCCTAGTAAGTGTGTTTCTTTTGTTGCCACTATGCAATCTCATCTGGGTGAGGGCAATGCCACCAATAGACCACCTCTGTTGGGTTAGGATGCAAGTGTTCCTGGAATCTCAAAGCTTAGATGTGTGGAACATCATTGAAGAAGGTTATCATCTACCCACTGCCACAGAAAAGGATTCTGAAGGCAATATTATATCCTTAACTCTCAAACCTAAAAGTGCTTGGACTCAAGGGGAAAAGGATAGAGCTAATCTTAATGCTAAAGCAAAAAACTCTTTATATTGTGCCTTATCTCAAGAGGAATAGAGTTGTCAATTGCAATACTGCTAAGGAAGTGTGGGACACCCTAGAGACCACCCATGAAGGTACAGATCAGGTCAAGATAGCCAAAATTCAAATGTTGACCTCTAAGCTAGAAGATATTAAAATGCTAGAAGAGGAAACCTTTGATGAGTTCTACACAAAGATTATGGAATTAATCAACTCTCTCATAGGACTAGGAGAAAAGATGGATGAATCTAAAACTGTTAGAAAAATTTTAAGATCTCTTCCTAAAAGATTCAAACCAAAGATTATTGCCATAACTAAGAGTAAAATGTGGATCAAATTAAAATTGAAGAGCTAAGAGGAAATCTTCTCACATATGAACTAGATTTTGAAGTTAAAGATAAAAAGAAAGGAGTTGCCTTTACCTCTCAGACTAATGAAATGAAAGTGAAGATGATAGTGATGATGACAATGCTCTTCTTGTCAAGAACTTTAAGAAATTCTTTAAGAATAACAAAAACATTAGAAAATCTGATGAAGCAGCAAAAGCTCTAGATTTCCAAGAAGTTCCAAAAGTTCTTTTATCAAAAAGGATGTGCAATGTTATAATTGCAAGGGGGTTTGGACATATTGCTCAAAATTGCTCCACTCCTAAAGAATTTGAAAGAGGGGATAAGGAAAGCAAAGAAAGCATTGAACATAACTTGGGATGACGAAGATGAAGATAGTGACAAAAATGAATCCCAGAATGATGAAGATGAAAATCCTCCTAATTGGCTTCTTATTGCCTCTGTTGAAGAGATAAATGATCATAACACATTAATAGATGACACATTAGGGGAAGAGGAAACTCATGAAGAAGATGATGAATTTGAGATCCAACAAGCTTACAATGATCTATATGAAAATTCTGAGATCATTAATTAAGAAAAATAAAATGTTAAAAGAAGAATCCAAAAAACTGGTCAATGAAGTAAATGTTCTAAAAGATGAATTGAAACTAACCATAAATGACAAAGTTAATTGGAACATAAACTCATCACCCTAACTAAAGAACTAGCTCTTGCTCAAAATCACATTCATAACTTACAATCCAAGCTTGAGTCTAGTCACTTGAAACAAACTCCTTACAATTAAAACTCAACAAAGGAAAATTCATTGTTGAAAAATTCACCTTGGGAAATGACAAGTTTTATCAAATGTTAGGCATGCATAAAATCTATGGTGACAAGAGTGGGTGTAGGTTTTGAAGGCTCCCCTAGCAACATGAAGGACAGCTCTCAAATACTTACTAAGAGTGTCCGCAAACCTATAGTTGAGAGAAGTTTTACCACTAGATGGACTTGTCATTTTTGCAATCATAGAGGTCATTTGGTTTCCCAATTGCCCTTATAAAAATAGGTTATCTCTCAACAATCCCTCTAAAGTATCTTTTAAATTTGTCCCAAGACCATTCCCTACAAATCTCCTCTGTCTAGATGGATGGTTAAACAAAACACACCTTGAGAGTCTCATAGTGCAAACCGCTTTAAAAGCAAAAGAAAATCCTACTTGGTTTTTAGATAGTGGTTGTTCTAAACACATGACAGGAGACCGATCTAGATTCAGCTCTATAGTGGAATATGATGGAGGAAATGTCTCTTTTGGAGACAATAGTAAAGCTCAAATCATTGGCAAGGGAAGTGTGAAGGGAGATCAAATACCAACTCTGAATGATGTATTTCTTGTGGAAGGATTAAGCATAATCTCCTTAGCATTAGCCAATTGTGTGACAAGGGAAACAAAGTTGTCTTTGACAGGCTTTCATGCAAGGTAGTAAATGATAAAACTAACCAAGTTATCCTTACTGGGTCAAGGACAAAGGGAATATCTACATTATAGAAGAATGTGATGACAATGAATCTAGGTGCTTGATAACAAGAAATCAAGAGAATTACTTATGGCACCAAAGGATGGGTCACATAAACTTTAAATTGATGAAGATCCTGTCCAAGAAAGAGATTGTGAAAGGAATTCCCAAGTTGTCTGCTGAAAAGTCTGAAATCTGTAAGGCATGCCAACTGGGTAAACAAATAAAGAAGAGTTTCAAAAGGTTTAAAGGATATATCGTCGTCTCGTCCTCTAGAATTAATCCATATGGACTTGATTGGACCTGCCACCCGTGCAAAGTATTGGAGGAAAGAAATTTATTCTGGTTATGGTAGACGATTATTCTCGTTTTGGTTGGATTGCTTTTCTCCATGCTAAATCAGATGCTGTAGACAATATCATAAGAATTTGCAACAAGATACAAGTTGAAAAAGATTGTAAAATTCAGAAGATCAGAAGTGATCATGGAGGAGAATTTGAGAATGAAAAATTTGCCAAATTTTGTGAAAATCATGGATCAATCATCAATATTCAGCTCCTAAGACTCCTCAACAAAATGGAGTAGCAGAAAGAAGAAATAGAGTGATTCAAGAAATGGCTAGGACCATGCTCAATGAAAAGAATCTTCCTCGTATCTATGGGCTGAAGCTGTGAACACTGCCTGCTATATTTATAAATAGAGTCTATCTCACCAAGAATACCAACAAGACCCCGTATGAGCTTTATTTTGAAAGAAAACCTAATTTAGGGTATTTGAAAAGTGTTCGGAAGCAAATGTTATATTCCTAAGAGATAGGGAGCAGTTGGAGAAATTCGAGCCTAAATCTGATGAAGGAATCTTCCTAGGCTATTCTGAAAGGAGCAAAGCTTACAGAGTGTTTAATCAATAGAACTATGACCATAATGGAGTCAGCTCATGTTGTCATCGATGATATGAATCAAATTGGAAGAACTCCTTCAAGATGATGATGAAGTTGAATATGTTATTGATCAACCAACTCCTAAAGCCAAAACTGATATCATCCCATCCAAGCTACAGTTCCAACCAAACTCATGAAAGATCATACATGGAGAATATTATTGGAGATATCAGTAGTGGGGTCATGACCCGGAGACAAGTTCATAACTTATGTGCACATTACTCTTTGTCTCTCAAATGAGCCCAAGAATTTTTCAGAAGCTGAATCAAAATCAGAATGGATGGAAAGCTATGCAAGAAGAATTGACTCAATTTAAGAAAAATAATTGTTTGGGATCTTGTTCCATTACCTACAGAGAAAAATCCAATTGGTACTAAGTGGATTAGAAGAACAAATCAGATGAATCTGGTAATGTTTGTGAGAAACAAGGCAAGACTAGTAGCAAAAGGATATGCCCAAATAGAAGGAATTGATTTTGAAGAAAACCCTTTGCTCCTGTAGCCCGATTGGAGTCTATAAGGATCCTATTGAGTTATGCGAGTTGCATGAGAATTAAACTATTTCAGATGGATGTCATAAAGTGCTTCCTGAATGGAGCAAATTTGAAGAGGATGTTTATGTACCAACCAGAAGGCTTTGAGTGACCCTCATCATCCTGAGTATGTTCTACCAAACTCAAGAAAGCTCTTTACTGGATTAAACAAGCACCAAGTGCTTGGTATGACAAGCTCACAACTCCAATCTGATTGAAATGATTTTAATTGTGGGAAAGTAGAATAAGACCTTGTTTATCAAGAAAATTGATCAAGACATTTCTTGTAGCTCAAGTCTATGTTGATGACATAGTGTTTGGATTCCACATCAGACAAATTGGCTCAAGGATTCTCTGAGCTCCACTTTGAGAGAGTCTAGTCGGTCCCCTGCAGTTCTTCTTAGGTCTCCAGGTCAACCAAACCTGAGCGAGGAATTTTTCTTAGCCAATCCAAATTTGCCTTAGAAATTGTAAGAAGTTTGGTCTAGAAACTCCAAGCCTAATAGCACCCCATGGGATCTACTTCAAAACTGTTCTAGTGACCCTCAAAAGGCACCAAGGTAGACCAAAAAACTCTATCGTAGTATGATAGGAAGCCTTCTCTATCTTACTGCTAGTAGACCTGATCTCTCCTTCAGTGTTGAATCTGTGCCAGATATCAATCGGATCCGCGTGAATCCCATCTCAAAGCTGTTTAAACGTATCTTTAAATATATCAATGGGACATCATCATTATGGCATCTGGTATCCTTGTGACTCATCTTTACAATTAATTGGATTATAGTGATGCTGATTGGGCGGGATCCATAGATGATAGGAAAAGCACCAGTGGATGTTGCTACTTCATAGGAAATTGCTTAGTAGCTTGGCATAGCAAAAATGCAAAATTCAGTATCCTTGTCTACTGCAGAAGCTGAATACATAGCTGCAGGTAGCTGTTGTGCTCAATTGTTGTGGATGAAACAAACCTTGGTAGATTATAATGTCCCACAACATTGTATGCCTATCATGTGTGATAACTCAAGTGCCATTAGCATATCTAAAAATCCTGTTCAGCATTCTCGCACTAAACACATTGACATTCGCTATCACTTTTTGCGTGATCATGCTGACCAAGGCACTATTGAGTTACTTTTTGTTCCAACTGATTCTCAATTGGCTGACCTGTTTACTAAACCCCTTGGAAATGAAAGATTTATTAAACTAAGACATCATTTGGGGCATTGGCCCTTGCCTGAAATCTGAAATCTTGTTGTCTAATCCCCTGTTATTGCATCTTCACTGTATTATAGCTCTTATAAACAGGTGCTACTACTGACAAGGTTTGTGTCTTCATGTAGATGGGCGAGATCCTTTGCAATTAGATGTCAAAGGGGGAGAGAATGATATGTAAAGCGGTCTCAATTTGAGGGGGAGTAGAAGCAAGGTCTATCAAATTGAGGGGGAGAAGCTTTGTCTAGTTGCTCCCAAAAGAAAATCCAAAGCTCCAGAATATCCAAATCCCAAAGCATCCAAAGCTCCTTAATGTCCAAAGAAGTTGGTGGTTGAGTTCGTGGCTTATGAGAGAGTGTCAAGCTTAGAGTTGCCATCAAATTGCAAAGGGGGAGATTGTTAGAGTGTTTATTTTGTTGCAATTTGATTGGATGCATTCATTGTCTCATCTTGATCTCTCTCTCATTCATGTTCTCCTTCTTAGGTTTTCTCTTGCATATCTTTCTTTCATAAGTCTTGTTTTTACTTGAAAAAATCTTCAGATCTTTATGTTTTTGCTTCCACATTCTGTCGGTCCCTCTGTCGGCTCCTATCGGTCAGCCGACACTAGAACCGAGCCCAGCCGATAGACTGTCGGTTCCAGTTCCAGAGAGCTTCAACTTTCAGATCTTCTCTGTCGGTCAGATCCTCGGCTCCTATCGGTCAACCGATAGTGCTTAAAACTCTGGACCGAGAGTTCATCGTTCCCAATATCAGAAAGCTTCATTTTTGGACTTTTTGCTTTATCGGTTCCTAAGTCGGTTCCAAGGTCGGTCGACCGATGATGTCGGTCAAACCGACAAGTGTTTCTTGGTCAGCAAATTTTTCAAAAATATAGCCGTTGCATATGACCGTTAAGCTATCGGTTGACCGACACCAAGTTCTCGGCTAGCCGATAGCTATCCGTTGGGAACACTTTTTCTATAAAAAGTGACTTTCTCTTTGGGAAAGTTTGCTGAATTTTTGAGATCATCTGAGCCCAAAGGAGAGGACTTAACAAGAGCTTTTCAAAAGGGATCATGGAAGCATTTTCAACCCTTCAATCTTGACCTTTAAAATGGGTGTGCTTTCTAAATCTCTATCTCTTTTTCATGCTTAGACTTTTAATCTTTGTTTTCCTGAGCATGATCAAAGTGTTAGGCCTTTTCTAAAGATGTTGTTTCTTTTCATAACATGCCTTGATCTTTAAAAAGTATTTGCATTATGAAATCAACATAAGTCTTCTCATTCACATGTGTTTTTGAACATTAACTTTCAAAACTAATTGTTTTAAGTTGAACTTTTGACAAACCATGTGTTGAGTAATGCAACTCTTTCTCTTACATTTGATCATCATCCTTTGCATTAATTGAAGTCACATCCTTTCAAAAAGAGAAAGTGAATTTTCTAGTTCATGCATTAGTCATAAGCATTATCATTGTCCATTCAGCCTATCTAGAGGCAAACCACTGTGTTTTACTTGTTCTCTTACCCATGCACAAATAGGCATTTTACTTAAGAGAAAAATCAATGTTGTAATGGTTGGTGCTTAGCCTTGAAAAGCACATATAGTGTTGTAAAGGTTCATGCTTAACCTTGAAAAGCATAATGATGTGGTTGTAAGGTTTTGAGGGTGATCCTAAACCTTGAATTGACTAGTGAAATCCGGTAAGGTTACCGAGAGTGGATGTAGGCATCTTGGCCGAACCACTATATTTGATTGTGTTATGGTGATTTGTGGTTACGTTCCTTTTCATGATTGTTATGAGCTTGATTAAAAGATGAATTTGGTCTTTGAATGTGTATGATTGACTCAAATAACTCTCTCTTTTATGAAGCTAGCTTACTATCATCAAAGCATAAGTAACCTAAAAATCAAATGTTAAAAGTGGCTTAAATTTTTTAATTGCATCCTATTCACCCCCCCCCCTCTAGGATTCGATCTTGGTCCTTCAGCTCCTTCCTATCACGAGGACGACCACCACCCCGAAGATCCGATAGCCAATACCGAACATTACGGTATGGAGCAAGAAAACCACGCACATTTGAGAACCCAGCATAAACAATATAATATTTACCTAAAAATAAAAAAACATCTATTATTATAGAGAATGTGATTTAACTTATAATTTTTCTATTAATATATACCTGGTGGGGCATGTTGAAATTTCAATTATGGTTTATAAATGGTGTCAAGTAAGATGCGTGAATCACGTACAGTTCCTTCCCATCCAGCAATAACAAAAGTGAATAACATGTCAAATGAGCAAGCTGCCAAAACATTTTGCATGCATTCTCCTTTTCTTCCTCTATAAGGCACTTACTTCTCTACAGGGATCACGGCATTCACAAGTGTACCATCTATTGCCCCAACACAACCCTTAAGAAAAAAATAAAATCATTTAACACACCAAGCTAATTATGGAAAAATACATACAAAGAATAGTTAATGATAAAATCATACCTTTAAATATGGATAAAATCAAGGGTTATGCAATATTTCATTTGGTGTTTCGCTGTATGAAGGAGGCTTTATAATATCCATTGAGAAGTGAATCATTGCCACCAAAATAAAATATATCATACTCAGATCATTCATGGAACCCAGTCAAACAATGCCACCATTCAAATCATGTCAATTGTTAAAATACCCTAAGCTAAGAATAAAAAAAAGGACAAGGAAAAAGAACTAAAAAAAATAATTGTTTAATCCTTTTCCACACCATCTTTGTTGATGAACCTATATTAGCAAAAACACCTACCATGTAATAGAATTATAGAAAACATAACACAAGTATACATGTTGCCTTTGTTTTTTATTATTATTAATTTTTTTGTAGAAGAGACAATTTTATTGTAATCTATTGTTGTTTACATTACTATCATTGGTGAGGTTAAATACAAAAAAGTGAAACCCTTGAGTTTTCAAAAAAAAAAAAAAACACAGAATTTCTGTATCTCTAGCTTTGACAAACCCAATTATCTCTAACAACTTAGATAATAGGGTATATTCACATTATGAGTTTCTTGTTCAATAAACCATCCATGGAGGGTCCCACCATATAAGAGACCTGATCACCAATTAGGCAGGCTTTACAAAACAGAATGCTTTGCCCACTTAGAAGAGATGATGACAAAAAGCACAACATTCCATGATAATAGTGACAGGCCTCATGCATTCATTTCAAAGTCCACAAATAAGTGTGAGTCTGTAGGTTTCCGAACCCGCCACTTAAATAACTGCTTCAAGTCATATCTGAACATATTGTTGAATGGGTTGGGTACTTGACCAGTTCCCCATCTCGTGAACAACCCATACACAGTGGGTCTTGTTCAGGTTTGTTTCAGCAGGTTGGGTGACTTGATGGGTCTGCTGAATCAATTCAGACTTGACCGTACAATTAAATTGGCCAGGGTTCCCAATCCATGGCAAACCCATATATATTGTGAGTTTTGTTTACGCTAGGTTAGGCAGTTTTGGCCTAGTTTGTGTGGGTGGGTTGGATTGGATTTTGCCACTCCTATTATTGTGGATCTAAATTACCATTTTGATCAAAGTTTCATTTCTATAAGATGGCAGTCAAACCTGCTTTGTTGTATAGAGCTGGATGTTAGTGAAAAACTAGAGAGAGTGCATGCTGTCATTGATGTTGGCCACTTGGCCATGATATTCGATGGATGGATGAATCTCCAAGAAATGATATATATAGGAACAAACTCACATCCAAAACAAGCTGACATGAAGTCTCCCACAGGAACAACAAAAATATCATCCAGTATAGAGAGAGATAGAGAGAGAGGCTGGGTTTCAGGGAGAGACGATGGACATCTTCAGAGCTCTGCCAGGGTTTCCTTCTCCAAAAGCTTTTCTCAACGAAATGGGAAAGGTCTTTTATATGGGCAACTTGTAATAATAAAGTTTTTGTAAGGGTAAACTTGTCCTAAAGTAAAAAAAAAACATTTGTCCGCTTAAGATGTTTTCTGTCTATTTCAAATGGCAGACTTTCTGGGGGGATTTCAAATGGACAAATATGTCTTAATTTCAATTCAAACAGACATTGAAATAGACAGGATCCGAACAGTCTAAAACACCAAAATGTCTATTTGAAACCATTTTAAGATAAGTAGACCACAAAAATAGAGATGCCAAACTGAACCCAAGAGTTTCAAAATAAGTCATACAAAAGCGGAATATATTAGTTCTAACTTTAGTAGAGATAGTTCTCGTGAGAATTGAAGCTCAAGAGATACAATAATGAGATTGCTTTTAGTACTTTGGCTTTATAATTAGTAAGGATGTTGAACATAAGATATAAGCTAGATGGTTGAAGCAGTGACTTGCTACAAGAAGGAAAAAAATTTGAAAACAACGATTAGGCTAATTATGATCTGTAGAGCAGAATGTTAGCCAATGAGAAAAAAAAAACTACACATGCAAAAAAAAAAAAGAATATAGTAGAGACGAGAATGTTGAGATATAAAGTAGGAAATATAATATATGATAAATTAAGAGAGACTCTCATTTGAGATGGTTTGGACATGTCAAACACAGGTCAACAATAACACCAATGAGAAAAAGTTTTTCAATGCAAGTAGATGGTCCCTAAAATGTTGAATTCCCCTTTGTACTTAAGCATCCAATAATTAAAAAATAATAATAAAAAATAGTGATGGAATTCCTAGATTTTCAAAGGTCATTTGAGACTTTCTAGGTGGATAAGATTTTGGAATCTTGATGATGGAACATGGCTTCCGGTTTTAGCTTGTCAATATACATCTCCTGTACTGCTTGCTTATTTCAATGAAAGTAATCATTCAAGAAAATAAAAAATAAAATGAATAAACATGGCATTTGTAAATGACAAGTGACAAGCCATCACATCATATCATGAATTCCTCAACACACTAAATTCTTGTCCGAAATTCTAATAAAGGAACATGCTCTCGTAAGGTCTCTCCATGACTTATATGTGTGTGTATATAACACGAAGAATTGTATCTAATATATGAGAGGTATGGTTTTTGAAGGCAAAAAGTTTTCTAAACCCTACCTTTAGAATTAGATGATGCCATATTTCTAAGTCCATTTTGGCAACTCTATTTTCAATATTTATTTGCCTAAATGTTTAAAGCAGGTAGATGTTTGGAAAATAAGAGCATTTGACACATGATTATATCATCTACCCACTTCAGAGAAGTAAATGCAAATCCCTTTCAAGAGTGTTTGTGCAGCGCTTATTTCGGCGAAAACGACTGGAGCGGAAGTGTAAGATTTCCGGCGGCTTCTCACTAAGTTTGAGTGTCACGACAATTTTGGTTAGGAATTCAACATTTTATCGGAAAATTAGCGTAACAAAGGATTCTGAAATCCAACCCATCCAGGCCGGATTTGAAGGCCACGAAAGAGGAAACGCGGTGTTTCCTATTCCACAATATTGCACTGATCGTCCTAAAACAAGGTTGCAAATATAAATTATTCTCCGCTACTATCTCTGCTTGAAAAGGCAAAGATGTTAACCTAGTATCGTATCCACTGTGACAAAAAGGCTAAGTTGTGTTGGTTCTTAAATTCATAAACTAATCCTAATAGAAAACAAAGTATTGATTCTTAAACTAATCCTACTAGAAAACAAAGTGTTGGTTCGATTGGTTGTAATTCCTAAATTAACAAATTAAAATACCAGGTTTTAAATTAATCAGAGAAAAGATCTCAGGGTACAAATCCACTCTAACCTCGCACAATGTCAAGTATAGACCTAGGGTTTCACTATCAACGCTAAAAAGACTCGCTCTGGTTACAAACCTTCACAGAGTTGATAAATAAATATACGTGGATGTAAATCGGGGCATAACCTATCTCTATGGCATAGATTATCCTAGATCTAACAAACACATTCATTGAAACATTATTATTTAGGAAAAAAAGCATCATACCTACCTGTACTTTGGTATTTTTACAGAGTACCACCTGTACTTTGGTATTTGTGACTAAACCTACCTGTAGTTTGAGTTGACATGCAAATACAAACGACCGTGACGGAATATAGGAAATGGCGAAATTATGCTTCCGTATATAGAGTCTCTACTCGCGTGGTTGGTTCATTTTCCCATTTTCCTCTTGCTGTTAGGGTTCACAAGTGTCTGGCGATTGTGGCTGAACTCCCTCATCTCTCGTTAGGGTTTCCCATTCCATCGTCCCCATTTCTCCACATCCCTAAAAGTCCCTCATCTCCACCTCCTACAACCATCTTCCTTCACCGTCCTCAACAGAACTCTCCATCTCACACCACAGACGCACACAACACCTACTTCCTCCTCCTCGCACCGCTGGAAGCCTCCCCCTGCGCAGGTACACACCTTCATCCTCTGCCCCTGCAATCCGCCTGCACACACGCATCATCAGTGCACTGCAGCCGAACCCATCTATCTTTTTTTCTCCCTTTCCTCTCTTCCTTCTCTTTCTTTTTCCTTTCTTTTTATTTCCTCACGTCATCTTCCCTTTCTGTCTTCTCTTCCTCTCCCCACTTCTCCTCCCCTGCATCTCCTTCCTTTCCTTCTTCCCTCCTTTCCCCTCCCTCTTTCTTCTTTTTTTTTCCTCTCTCTGGGACAAAATTTTGCAGAAACAAAGACAAGGTATACAGCCCTCTTCAGTTTCGTCCACAGCCACTGCTATGTGGGACAGTTTGGTTTCCATCAGCAAAATCGTCAAACCAGGTTTCTGGTTTTCTGAAATCCCATTTGAGGATGTGTGGATGTAGATCTAGAAAGGGACCTAAAAGGGTCTACTGGTTTTCAAAATCACATACGAAATACAGATAAGATTTTGTGATGAACTTTAATTTTCTGATGCATCCAACTCTAGTTTGAACTATTTCAATATGTGTGGTTGAAACTTGAAATGACTGATGGGAAGGAGTTTTGATATTTTTGTATTATAAATCTCTGGTTCTTGTGATTTGTGTGGTGATGGATAAAAAAATTTCTTGACAAGGTGGAGTTTTTTTTGCTGTCTGTGTTTTTCAGAGATTGAGAGGCGATTGACAGTAGGTTTGAGTATCTCAGGCAAGACAGGAAGATCGAAAGATTTGGCGAAGGAAATACCTGAAATCAAGAGCTTTCAGAGGTATATGATTTTGAACAAATATCCTAGTCTCATAGCTCTACGTGCATGTATTTTGTTTGAGTGTTTGTTCCGACGTGCATGATTAATATGAAGTGTGAATTATAAAAGTGACATTTCTTTGTCAAATATGGTGAGTGGGGATGACTTTTTTGTAATGTTCAGAAGGCTTGTAGGTCCTAGATGTTTCTATCAATTATTGTTTATGTTTGAATGTTGGTGGAGTAGAAACCCCACATGTCTGCCACTTTTGTTTATTGTTGATGTTTGGATGTTGGTGGAATAGAAACCCTACATGTCTGCTACGTTTGTAAGTTATCCACGGTGGCAGTCACACATGGACGGGACCACACTGCCACTTTTGTTTATTGTTGATGTTTCTACCAATCACCATCAGATACAAATATGGCCCACTGACATTACAGTATTTAACTTCACCATCACACACAATGTTTCGGCTATTTGCATGGCTTGATATATTATTTTTTGATATAGGGATAGGAAAAATTATATCCATATGGTTTTTGTCACACATGGTTTTTCGTTGTTATCCTACATGCAGATGTTTGATGATGTTACGATTCACTTCCACCATGGTGGTTATTTTACCGACCCACCAAATAGTATATACATTGGGGGTGTGGTGGATGAAATTAGGCATTTTGATGTGGATAAAGCGTCATTTTTTGAGTTTAGGGATTATGTGATGGAACTAGGGTATCCAGGGAACAACTCAATGTATTTTAAGATGCCTGGTTTGGATTTTGATGGTGGTCTGAGGCGGATTGAATCAGATAGGGATGTAAATGTTCTATTAGAACATTATAAGGACAGTAAGGTGTTGACTATTTACGTAGAGAGGGGACATGAACCTTTGATGGTAGTGTTCACCTACAGGGAAGATCTTGAAGCAAAATATTCACACCAAAGGTCCCTTGAAGCAATTACCTGCAGCAGAAATACCATCAGTTAGTAGGAAATTTCAGTTTGAGGAGGACTATGCTGCTGATGTTGAGGATGACATTTCTACTGATGAAGAGGGTAATGATGACCGAAATCAGACACGTGGTCATCATGATGACCAAAATCAAACACATGGTCATCGTGGAACTTTTGGTGATGTGGGCAGTGATGATGGCAGTGAGGTTGAAAGTGAAGAGAAGATATTAGATCCTGATGAGCCTCCGGAGTTATATGAGGAACTTGAGAAAGCTGAAGATGAGAACATCTTCAGAGGATCTTCTGAGGGTGTGGAAAAAGTACAGAAAGGAAAACAGCATGTACCAGTTGATGAGGTTTGGGTTACAAGTGATGAGGATGGGGATGACCTTCACTCTTTGTGCAGCTCATCTGATGATGACAAGGGGTTTAAATGGCCTGAGTTTAATGAGCTGACTGATATGGAGAATCCTCAACTGAAGTTGGGTATGATATTTGCAAGTCCACAAGTTTTCAGACAAGCACTTGTTGAATGGACTGTAAGACAGGGATATGACATAAAATATTTAAAAAATGAGAACAAAAGGATCACGGCTGTTTGTAAATCTGAATATGGATTTAGGATTCATGCATCACCCATGCAGGGTGAGAAGACATTTCAAATTAAGACATTCAAGCCCAAACATACATGTGGTATGAGGTTTGAGAATCACTTGGTAACTTCCAGCTATATAGCTGCTAAATACCAGCAAAGGATGAGTGACAATCCAAAATGGTCAATTCCTGCAATGCAAAAAGAGCTAAGAAGAGAACTGAAGGTGGATTTGTCGAAAGATAAGTTGTATAGAGCCAAAAGGAAGGCATCAGATAACATATCTGGAGATATTAGAATCCAATACACTAGATTGAGAGACTATTGTGTCACTGTACAGAAGTACAATCCAAACACAAAAATATTTGTGGTGACACAAAGACCTCACATGGATAGAATTCCAAATTTCCAGAGATTGTATGTCTATTATAAGGCACAGAAGGAAGGGTTCATGAATGGATGTAGGCCCATTATTGGTCTGGACGGTTGCTTCCTCAAAGGTAGTTATGGTGGGCAAGTGTTGGCTGTAGTGGATAGGGATGGGAATGAAAATATGTTCCCAATTGCAATGGCTGTGGTGGAGGCTAAAAATTTGGATTCGTGGACTTGGTTTTTGAAATCACTAATTGATGATATTGGAGATGGAGGTGACATGGGCTGGGTTTTTTTGTCAGATAGACAGAAAGGGCTTGACGCAGCATTTGAGATAGTAGTTCCTACTTCTGAAATCAGACACTGCCTGAGACATATGTATGATAACTTCAAAAAGTTGTTTAGAGGCAAATTATTGAAAGATGCTATGTGGGCAGCAGCGTCATGTGGATCACCTAGAGAATTTGATAGTTATATGCAAAGGGTGAAGGATTTGGATCAGGCTGCATATAATTGGCTGATAGCTGCCAATCCAAACAGATGGGCCAGATCTAATTTTTCTACAAGGGCCAAATGTGATGCATTAACAAACAACCTCTGTGAATCTTTCAACAGTTACATACTTGAAGCTAGGGAGAAACCTATAGTTGGTTTGCTTGAGTGTGTCAGGAGGAATCTTATGAAGAGATTTCAAGTGAAGCTGAAAGGAATGACCAAATATGATGGCACGGTCTGTCCTGCTATATTGGAGAAGTTGGAAAAAAAACAAGAATGACAGCAAGCACTGTTTTCCCAACTGGTCAGGTAGAGGTGAGTTTGAGGTGGACTGTTTTACCAAAACTTTTGTTGTTAACATTGAGAGTAGAACATGTTTATGCAGAATGTGGGATCTGACTGGTATACCTTGTAAGCATGCCATATCATGTATATACATGAATCATGAAAAGCCTGAAGATTATATTCATGAATGCTACAGCAAAGAGATGTACTTGAAGGCACATAGTAGTATGATACACGCGGTACCAGGCATGCATGATTGGGTACAAAGTGGAATGGAACCAGTTGCTCCTCCATTATATAGAAGACCTACAGGTAGGCCAAAGAAGTTAAGGAGGAGGGAATCAGATGAATTGCCTAGTTCCAGTAGAGTTTCCAGAAGGAACAGAACAATGACTTGTGCTAGATGCTTGAAAACAAGCCACAATGCCAGGTCTTGCAAGGGACCAATGCACCCAAATTCAAGACTCTTTTGTTCTGCATCACAGCCCATGGCACCTTCTCAGGCAGCATCACAGCCAATGCCACCTTCTCACCCCATGCCAGCACACAAGGTACAATGTTCTCACCCATGTTTTATACTTCTAACTAGATTATATGCATTTACGCACTAAGACATTGAATTTTTTGATTGATCAGGGGAAAGTCAGACAAGCTTCTTCTCAGTCGTTGCCGACTTCACAGCCACTCTCATCAGCAAGTAATAGTTGTGGTAGAGGGGGGTTACAAACAATGAGGTCTACATCAACACCCAGAGGTAGAGGGAGGATTGGAGCAGGAAAAGGCAGCTCAAGGACTGCTTGATGTTATCTTGATTCACTACTTTTAAAACTTTATCTTGATGAAGTTGTAAATAAGATGATGGAGCAGCATAGAAGACTGTTTGGTTGATGTTAGTGTTTTTTTACTTTTTTAAATAACTATTTATGTTGATGATGACTGTTTGGAGCAACATAGATGACCCTTTTTTTATTGTCTTGATTGATTGTTATGTTGATGATGACTGTTTGGAACACTATATATGACCTTTTTTTATTGTTTGCATTGACTTTTTAAATGGATTTTGTGAGATAGTACAGAGGTGCAGTTCATTTGTGCATTGAAGTAATTGTTGATTCAAAAACTTTTATACTAATGTTATTCTACAATTCTAGGATTCTGTTTGGCCAAAGTCTGATCCGGTAACATTCTTCTTCTTCTTATCTGTCTCAAACCCATCTTATCTTCTTTGTATATCAGATTCTTCACTGCAAATTAGAGACTTTTGTTTTCATGGCTTTATATATATGGGTTTTGATGAACTGAGTTATACTATCTTTTATTGATTTTAAAGGCATGAGTTTTCCTATTTGACAGGTTTGATGTAATGGGTTTGTGTTGATTTCCTTTGTGGAACATAATTCTAAGAAAGTCTGATTTGGGGGTTGTTATTTTTTTTTATTGATGTTCAGATCTAACAAAGCTGTCAAACAGTGTAGTTGAAATAAAAAAAAATTGAAGCAGCGTGCATAATGAACTGTGAGACTGAGTCACTGTATCCATCTATTTTGGAGGGCCCTCATGAGAGTTTTCATCATCAAATGACGTTGGTGATTCTGCCATGCATACATGTGGGCTCTCCATAATCTTGATGTAATTAAGTTAAGAATGGAATTTAAAGGTCAATTGTTCTACTGCAGGAATCAAAATGAGACTTCCATCGCCATCTCAGGTGAAATGAAAGTGGTAGTATGCAAATAAATTGAAGACAAAATAACTGAGACAAATTTCATTAACATTGACAATATTTTTTTCATCAAAATATTTCAACTGATACATATGATCATGGTCTTTCCAACCTGTAGAACCTATCTACAGGGGTGGAAGCCATAAGTAGGTAGCACATGAAGAAAAAAAACACAATTCCAGCCCAAGTCCACATCAACAGACGTAAGTAACATTTATTCCTTTCACAAGCTGTCTTCAGTTCCTTCTCCAATACATCAATCTTATCCAATAGCTTCTGTACTTGATCAATTTCTTCATCAACCCATTCAAAAAACCCACATGCTGGCTGGATCTGAAGAAAATTAAAAAATAAATAAATTAATACTTGCATTGAAGACCATACATCAAGAAGAACAATCAGATAGTTGAAAGCACTTGCCCCATATAGTGCACAGCCAAGAAACCTTCTCCCCATGTTCCGCTGTGTTCGGGAAGTTCTAAGAGCAACCCTATGCCCGTAGTGACAGTATCGAATTTCAGCATCACGTTGAGAGCTTTGGCCACGAGAACAATGGGTACATGAGTTTTGGGAGTTTTGAGAGGAAGCCATTTGATATGGCTGGAAAAAGGAATGATAGAGATGCTCCAGATCTACTCTTATGGCTTTCCATGTTTTATAGCCTTGTTCAGGGGCAAATTTGTCTTTTTGGAAAACCAATTTGGCGCAGTATGCACCATAGTCGTTTTATACTGCCTACAACGTTACTACTAACCGTTTCCGTCCATTTTGCATGTCAACACAAACTACAGGTAGGTTTAGTCACAAATACCAAAGTATAGGGGGTACTCTGCAAAACGGCCAAAGTCCAGGTAGGTATAGTGCTTTTTTCCCTATTATATAACTTAGTATTCAGATCTACAAGATTAAAATACCAAAAGAAAGAGATATTGCATTAATAAAATCCAATCAATGGATTAGCATATTGTCATATAACCAAAAGCGTTTGAAGTAAAACCCTAGAACCTATATATCACCAAAATACAAAGTTAGGGCTTCATCGGAACCCTAAGATAGAGATTTAGTTACACATGGCGAGAGGTTGATGAAGAATCTCTGACGAAATCCCCATTAATGCTCTGCCAAAGCTCCCAAATCAGGCTTCAGATCTTCTCCCAAGATGTGAATAATTCAAAAACGAGACCGGGGCATTTATTTATAGGTTTTTGGGTTGAACAATCCTTCAAAACTCGTTAAAACACGGAATGAGGCGGTCCTCAGATGGTCCGAGCGTCCGGACGCCAGAAAACAAAATACACAGCACATGTCGGAGAAATTACAACTTCCGGGCGTCCGGACGCCCGGAAGCGGACACAGTATGTCCGAGTCATCTCGCGAACAACCAACTTCCCGAGGTCATATCTCCCTCAATATAGCTCCGATTTATACAATCTTGGATTCCACAAATATCTACTCGAAAAGATCTTTCCAATGGTACATAGATTGCATTAATCCGACACTCGGATTGAAAGTTATGACCATTTCAATTTACTGCCTTTGAAAATTTCGAGAATAATAGTGCAATTAAAGGACCTTCCATGTTGGCATGCTATGGGGTGAGTGGGACCCATGTTGGACGTCCAAGACATGTTTGGACTCTTGCTTTACTTTCTTATTTGATTCTCTTCCCATATTTGGCACACTTCCTCACTTGCAACCCCGGTTTGTCATGCTTTGTGAGGTTTCTTCCATTTTAGCTATGAATTCTGGTTCTTCGCCTAAAATACCTGCAAACACTAAAATAACGTAATTAAACTAATTAATCTATTTCGAAGGTGTAACTAAGTCCTCATTGAGGGGCCTTAAATGTATATTTTAGGCAATCATCATGCACAAACGCCTCCAAAAATGAAAGGCCCTATTTATGTGCTTGTGAAAATAAGAGCTTTAGGGGACTTTTGTGTAACACCCATTTTTGCAGAAACGGGCAGAGTCAGTGTATTCCCACCGACGCTCGGGTGCAACAATGATTTGGGTTGAGAATTGGAAGTTTTAGCTGAAAAATCAACGTTGGAAGGGATACAGAAATCCAACCTATCCAAGTCGGAACTGGAAGCCGCGAATGAGGAAATGCAGGGTTTCTTAATCTCTTTTTTGGATAACTTTTATTTATGGCTATATTTTGGGTTACTCTCTCAAAATAAGATGCCAAACAATGCCTAAGATATCCTCCAAGGTTCATCAAAACTCCAAATCATTGTCGACTCCTATGGTCGAGGACAATGAATTTAAACTTATCGTAGAGTAGTTCAAGTGGGCCCCACTGACATGTTAATTTTTTCTTCCTAATCCTAGAAAAAGCTTTTATAAGTCTTTAACCCACCCACTCTCTCTCTATTCCATTTGAGCTTAGCGTGGGATAAAAACTCAACTTATTTCCATGTCCAAAACTAAATGTTAAAAAACGAGTGCTGCTATTGGCACACAAAAATATTCTTTTCAAACACAAGGATTTTTTATTTTTTCTTATTATATTTGTACCCCTTTATGAAATTACTAAAGTAACCATTATCCAACAAAAACTCAAATAAGATTTTCTTTTCACACACAATCTCTATTCTTCTTCCCTAAAGAGCTTCTCCCACCTCACTCTCCACTTCTCACTCTCCACTTCCTCCATCTTCCTTGGGCAAGTCATCTTCAGTCACTTGCATTTTATTTTTTCTGGGCATCCTATCTCACTCTCCACTTCCTTCATTTTCCTTTGCAACTCATCTTTTATTCACATTCCTCCATTTGATTGTGCAATGAAGGAAGAGATGGATGAAAACAACAATCAAATGGTGCCTTTTAATCAAAGCAGTAGTGGAAAGGTATGTTTCATTGATATTTTTTTTTCATTTTTGTATCTTTTGTAAATTCTTCATCTCGCCTGAAACTTCGTACCCCCCGATATGTACGGTATTTCAGAACCGAACATATAGCATATGTTCGGACTTACAGGACCGAACATATGACATGTTCGGACCTATACAACCGAACATATAGCATATGTTCGGTCTTACACTTCCGAACATATAGCATATGTTCGGTCCTGAGATTCTGAACAGATGCTATATGTTCGGAAGTAAATATCTGGACAGTGATATTAAATTAATATATTATGCAGGTCTCTACGCAAGAAAGTCAGGTTGGATCGGACTTTGTCATGGATTATACCAGTGAGTTTATAACTCAAGAGGTAAGACCAACATATGTAGGATTTATTATTCAAATTACATTTACTTATTACTAAATTCGTATTTAATTTGTTTATTTATTATAGATATTTCACAAGCCGCGATTCGTTGATCAGTTGGGCTCGTGGAGTAGGAAGGAAAAACGGATTTGTTATCGTGATAAAGGTTTCAAATGCTGCTCGAGTGGGTGTCAAAGCTAGAGTACTCCTTGCTTGCGAGAGAAATGGACAATATAAACAAGAAGAGTGCCAAAAGCGAAAGATGATCAAACAAACCGGTTCAAAGAAATGTGGATGTCCTTTCGCACTAAAGGGTAAAAAGTTAGACTCAAATGATGATTGGATGTTGGAAGTCATATGTGGTGTGCATAACCATTCGGCCGCGGAATATTTAGAAAGGCATTCATTTGCAGGAAGATTATCAGAGGAGGAAACAAAGTTGCTGGTTGACATGTCGTAGAGCATGGTTAGACCAAAAGAAATTTTGGTTACGTTGAAACAAAGAAGTGAATTAAACGTAACCACAATGAAGACCATATACAATGCACGTTACAGATATAAAGTTAATGAGCGGGGTGGAAGAAGGCAGATGCAACAACTACTTGGTAAGTTGGCAGAGCATGATTACATAGAATGGCATAAGAATTGTGAGGATAGCGAGATTGTAACTGACTTAATTTGGACGCACCTAAAAAGTATAGATTTGTTGCGTGCATTTCCACATGTCTTGATAATGGACTGTACTTACAAGACCAATCGTTATCGCATGCCTCTTCTGGAGATTGTTGGAGTCACATCCACAGACATGACTTTTTCAGTATGCTTTGCATACCTTCATGCTGAACGTGAAGAAAATTATGCATGGGCACTAGGTGTATTGCGTTCTATTATTGGCGATGGTATTCTTCCTGATGTCATTGTGATGGATAGAGAATTGTCACTCATGAACGCCATTAAGAGAATATTCCCTCGTGCTACTCATTTATTATGCAAATGGCACATTAATAGAAACATATTGGCGAGATGCAAGAAGTTGTTCGAAACGAAAGAAAAATGGGACAGGTTTATTTTGAGTTGGAATATGTTGGTGTCTTCATCCACAGAAGATGAGTTTGGTGAACAACTCAGTAAGCTAAACAATGAATTCAGCACGTACCCTGATGCACTCAATTACGTGAAAGGTAGTTGGTTGGATGCTTACAAGGAGATATTTGTCTCCGCATGGACAGACAATTGTGTCCATTTTGGGAATACTACCTCAAACAGGTAATTTTTAAAAAAATTACTTTATTTGATTTATGCTTATTAATTAATAAGACTAACCTCTTAATAATCCAACGCAGGGCCGAGAGTTCACATGCACAGCTCAAAAGACAGCTTGGATCAAGTCAAGGAAATTTTGAAGCAGTTTGGTCTAAAATCCATAATTTGCTTGAGTTGCAGCATACCAATATCAAAGCTTCGTTTGAGAAAAGTAAGACAGTTGTGCAACATAATTTCAAGCCGGCAGAATACAAAGATCTTCGTGGTAATGTCTCTAAAAATGCACTTGAGAAAATTTTAACAGAAACCAAGAGAGCTAATCTAGTTGGAATTGACGCCAGTGTGTATGGTTGTGTTATTCGACGCACACATGGATTACCCTGTGCGCATGAGATTGCAGAATATATCAGTCAAGGGCGGCCTATTCCTCTAAGCTGTGTACATCAGCATTGGAAGAAGCTTGATATGTTGCCAACTGCCTCGTCGATGACGAGTTCTTCTATGGGTTTGGATTGCAAGGCAGATTTGGAGTTACTTGAAAAACGATTCAATGAGTATGTTTCCACCAGAAAATTGCAACTTCTAAAGAAGATACGGGAGCTATCTATGCCAGACAGCACTCATTTGATTGAACCCGAGGTGATATCAAGAACAAGAGGCAGACCAAGTATGAAAGCTGACACATCAACTCGACGAGATCCAAGCGCTTTTGAATTGGTACCATCTGCACAGGATAGCTACTCTCCTAAATCAGTTGCAGTGAAAGATCTTAAAAATAAAGGACAATTGGGATTCAAACCAAAGAGAAACGAGAAGGTAAGGGCGATTCGTACGAGGTCAAAGAACATCAATAATTATGTGGACTCATTTCCCGTGGGGTTGAGACCTTACATTAAAGTTGTAAAGGATGTTGCAGCTGATGGTAATTGTGGATTCAGAGCAATCGCTGGATTGGTAGGCCTACCCGAGGATGAATGGAGACAAGTCAGAAGAGATTTATTACAAGAGCTGCTTGCACATGTTGACCACTACAGACAATTATATGGAGTGGAGGAAAGAGTTGAGGAATTGGTTGAAACATTATCATGCATGGATGACAACCCATTGATAGACTATTGGATGACTATGCCTGACATGGGACATCTCATAGCATCACGTTATAATTTGGTGTTATATCATTTGAGCAGAGAACAATGCCTGACTTTCCTGCCTTTGCGATCTGTGCCGGTGCCGATGCCTTCTCGGAACGAGAGAACAATTGGTTTTGTTAATGGGAATCATTTTGTACAATTATTTTTAATACTTGGTCATCCAACTCCGCCTATTGCAAATAAGTGAAAACAGTTTCATTATCCTTGTGCAGATGGATGAGAGACTCCATATAGGGAGCGGATTGTTCAATTCAAAGAGCTCGTAACTCCAGACGTATCAATAGCAGAGACAATTGATTTTGGATTGAATGTAATTGGACACAATTCCTTTATGTTTCTGTATCGGAATGTTCTATTAATCATTTAATGATGTTGAAGATGTTTTTTTTTCTTTTGTGCATTCTATTAAAATAAGTTTTTTTATGTTGAATGTGGTTGAGTCCGTGCTTATTAATTGAATGCAGACTCATTATAAAAAAGTTAAATTCGTAATTGTAACACCGTTCGGATACACAGTGCCGAACATATCCATATAGTTCGGTTTTGAGTGTCCGAACATCATGGACATGTTCGGCACTGAAGTTCCGAACATTATCATATGTTCGGAACTGAGTGTCCGAACAACAACGTTTTGTTCGGACCTGTGTATCCGAACGGAGGTTCAGTTATCCTACTTTGACAGTATATAATGAAAATATTTCAACCTGTACATAAAAAATCAAGCACTATCCAAAGTAATTAAAGATAACATCAAATAACTAAAACACATTTGACAGCAAGTACATCCATATTCAAATTACACAAGAACATCGTCTTAAAATAACCATGTTAGTACTTAACAAAAATATATTACAATGATTTTTTGTTTTTCGTCAATTATAACAACTGTTTACATTTCTTCAACTGTCCCTTCTCCTCCTAGTCCTAGTGCGACTGTAAGTTTGTGAACTCATGTGGGGATGTCGAAAGGTTCGTTGAGCATCCTCAATTGAAACTCCCCGTAACACATGTGCCAACTGATTCACATGGGTATATAATCCTCGTGGGTCTTCAACCCAATGGTCTTCACCTCTTCCTGTAACCTCATCAAGAATGATCAGTGCATCCGAATTACGCTGCTGATAGTCAATCATACCGCTACCGCTTGGCTCATTTTCTTCGGGACGGGGCGCGAAATTAGAATGAAAGTTTGGGTGTTGTAATATCCTCCACGATACTCGTGCATACCAATCCATATACCCGGGAACGCAATCTGCAGGATGCCTAACTGGTTGACTACGATTCAATGCAGATAGCAGGTGATTAGGCCATCCCTCCCAAACTTGATTGATATATTGATACGCGATTTGATAGTCACGGGCAGTCGGACCTCGCGTAGCACGAATAGGGGCTAATGGTGGTGGAGGAATCGTCTGAACTCTCCTAAACTGTCTGAGCACCCTATCTGGGTGATAAGGCTCAACAACATCCATACATTTGATGCACCCACAGTAGTATGCAACTTCATTGAAAGGATGATATTGTCTAACATCACGATATGGGTCCCAAGTCACCTGAAAGTAGTTAGTCCAATCGTAAGATATGAAAGTATATAATAGAAAATAAAAAGTTAATCCGATACACTATTTAAAAGAAACGTCAAGTTAATTATCTGATCAGCACTCATGACATCAATTCTCTCTCGTATGCTTTGTAAAGGAGCAGACTCTCTACGAGGAAACCAACGATGGACCCGGGGCTGAATGGCTTGATAGAGTAAGTTTGGAGTCGGAGCCAAACTTTCGAAGTGTTCGTACACCCAAGCTTCTAGTAGAGTCAAATAGCTCACTTCATGCCTGCTTGCTAACCCCAACTGCCTGTATAAGTATGCTAGTGCAGTAGCACCCCATGCATATGAACGTATGGCCTCTACATCCACGAGTTTTGTAAGGAAAATGATCGGCACCCGTGTGCCACTCTTGTCAGTAAACAAGGTACAACCCAATAAGTACAAAAGGTAAGCTCTTACTGCAGAGGCTATCATCTCGTCCCCATCATCGTCAGACAAACTGAAAAACCTTTCCCGTAACCACTCCAATCTAACTGATTGGCCCCGCACTTGTATCAACTCGTCATGTGCTTCTACCGGTTCTACTCCTAGTGCATCAACAAGGAGTGCTTGAGTTTCTTCATATGACATTCTTTCATTATAAGAAACCGTCCGCCCAATCACTGGGATGCCTAGGATAGATGCAACATCATCTAAGGTGATGGTCATCTCACCAAAAGGCATATGAAAGGTGTTCGTCTCAGGTTGCCACCTTTCCACAAAACCAGATACAGTAATCTTATTGACGGAGCAATAAGATGCAGTCACTAATGGAGCCAATCCAGACCTCGAGACTAAATCTCTAAACCTGTCAGACTCATTCAGTTGCCACAAAGGCACTTTCTGCCCATGACTTAGACATTTCAGTGGGCCTCGATCCTGCATTCAACCATTAATACATAATTAAATAAATTAACAAATGAATAAAACTTTCATATGAAACAAGTGAAACACACCTGTCCAATCCAAATGTACCCAGCTGTATGTGTATCAAAGCTGGTCAATAAGGACCTATCTTGTGGCCCCAGGGCTGGTTGATATTCCATCTCTTGTTGTTGTTCTTCCTCTTCCTCAGATACCTCTGGGTCTTCCACAACCTCTTCTACTATCTGACGTCGCTTCCTATTTGAAGCAGTAGGTCGCACCCGAGAAGAGCTTGGCCGGTCCATTTCTAAAATACGAAAGAAAAAAATTTTATTTGACTGCTAGATCTCTATATGTTCGGACACTCAGGTCCGAAGGTCCGAACAAAACCAATTTGTTCGGACGTTAGTGTCCGAACATCTGCAACCCGTTCGGTCAACCAGAGCCGAACAATCGCGATTTCTGAACCTAAAACCGCGACGATGGATGATCAAATGCAACCCAAAACTATTAGAAAACAGTAACATTGTTTGTCAAAACTTACATTAAATGAAAATCTATCATAATAACAAGTTTTCATGGAAAAATAAGTAATCTAAGATGGAAAAAAATGGTAAAGAATAGATAGGAAAGAAGAAGAAATGGGAATGTTGGAAGGATCCATTTACCTTTGGAAGAGAAGGATGTCTAGAGGAATAGGAACGCCGGTGGCACGCGGAGAATCGCTGAAAAATGATGATCCAGTCGGTGGAGTGGAAGTGCCTTTTGGTTTGTGTGTGGGAAGAACAAGAAGAAGATGTGTGTGGGAAGAAAAAAGAGGGGAATGAATATAAGGGCAGTTTTTGTGTGGGAAGAAAAAAAGAGGCGAATGAATATAAGGGCAGTTTAGGAACTTTTGATTTGTGTGGAAAGAAATACATTCATTTTTAAATTTTAGTAATGTATGTGGAGAGAAATTGTGTGAGAAAAGATAAATTTTGTGGGCCAATAGCAGCTCTCTAAAAAACCCTTTCCTTCTTAAGATTTCTTTCCAACTTTTTAACAAAAGAAACAGAAAAAAATTCTTTCTTTCTCAACATAATAGAAGAAAAAACACAGGGCCTCGGCAAAACTCCTAATAAAACAAAGAGCGAGCGAGCGTAGGTCAAAGTCGTCTTTTATTTTCTTTTCCAGCTGCCATCGACGGCCTTTTCAATTTCATCACTCCCATTCTTCTCCTTTCGGACCATCCTCACCGTCTCCCCACTCCGCGTCTCCGAACACCAGGTCACAAATCCCTGCACCCGTTCCTCCCCCCAGATCTCCTCATCCTCCTCCTCCTCTCTCTCGATCCCTTCAGAAGAAAAGCAAAAGAAAGATAGAAAAAAACAAGAGCCGATCCCAGATAGATAGATCGAGGATTCCAATCCTTGCAACCGTTCCTCGGTCGATCCGTAGCTGGATCTGAGGAGATGGCCTTGTCTGGAATGAGAGGTCTCTCCGTCTTCATCAGCGACGTTCGCAACTGCCAGAACAAGGAGCAGGAGCGCCTTCGCGTCGACAAGGAGCTCGGCAACATCAGGACTCGCTTCAAGAACGAAAAGGTCACGATCCCAATTCCACCCTTTCATCGAATTCCCCCTTTCCTTCTTTCCGTTCCGATTGGGGAAAGTTTGTTTTTTTTATCTCTCGATCTGCACTTTTATGCATGATTCAAAGTCAAATCTCGACACTGTTGAATGCTTTTCAATTCAATTTTATGTTTTTGTCTTCTTCTGATTAATCTAAATTGATCTTCCTTGAAAAAGATCTCATCTTGGTGGATTTGGATTGGGATATTTTGCTGGTTCGAGTTCGAGGCGCATTATTTCACTTGAATATGATGAAATTGCATTGGATTTGATATAATATGCAATACATGTCACACTCCCCTAAAACAATACCTCTTAACTGCTAGATTTCTGCATCTTGAATGTTAGATTTTGTAGGAAAGTTCTTCCATCAGCATTTTATGGTGTCTTTGGAGAGAAAGGAGTGATTGTGCCCTTGCTAAAAGAAAGAAAGATGTCATTTTTAGTTTGGATGGAGGCAGATAAGGTTCGTTTTGTGAGCTTGGCGATGAAGAAGCGAGTCCAGTGATTTTTCCATTCCTGAGATTATGAGAATTTTGGGAGTAGTAATGTTAGTTCTGAAGGAAAGGAAAAAAACAAACAAACAAGTATCAGTTGTCAACATGACGAAGAGTTGAGTTTTGCTAGGAACATGAAGTTTAGACAGAAGTCTATTAAACCATAGAATCTCTAAACAGACATTATAGAGTCTGGTGTTTTGCCTTTACGGATGATTTAGACACTCATTTATCTGTTTCTTTTCACTTCCTGAAAATTTAATATTGGCCCAAGATCACAAAGCAATTAGTAGTACATTTCTTTTTGAAAAAATGTCATGTACAACCAGTCCAATTTGCAGGCGCTAATAATGTGGGAGAGTTTTAAGCTGTGAAAAATGATTCATCACTGGAAATGCCTTGAAGATGGTAAATAATACAAAGTACAGCTACCGTATGTTGATGCTGGGGTCTATTTATAGACTAACAAGCGGTTCAGTTTGTATGAAAGGTGTCTGGCCATGTTGTAGTAATATGGATTAATCTTCCAACAAGGTTTCTGAAAATTAGTAGGATTTGAAACATAATCCCCTTCATCCCATCTATTTTTGATATTAACTTTAATAAGTATGTCAGTCAACAGATTTGGTGTAAGCATCTGAGCATGAGCAATAAGAGCCTCAGTGTGCTTGTTTTTGTTAACAAAGTTTCTTTCTCATAATTCAAGGATGATAAAATATGCCAGGAGCCCAAGATCCTTCATATGAAAAGCATGCTTCTAAAAAATGTTGCAAAATTTTTTTTTCAGACCTGAATTGCTTCCAAAGATAAGAATATAATTCACAAAGACAAGAAGGATAGCACATTTAGTAGATGTCTTCCAAATGAACATTGATTGATCATATTTGCCTTGCTTAAATCAGCCATGAAGTACTTAAAATCAAGCTCGTAGGGCGTGCTTTAGACCGGGAAAACCAAAGTAAACGAAGTAAAGTCAAGCAAATTTTTTGCCAGGAGAAGGCCACATGTAAATCTTTTTCTTTTAAAAACGACGTGTTTATGTCCATTTGAAATATTGATTAAGGTAGGATGCTGCAAGTGTAATGATTGTCTGAATAGTAGTAATCTTTGCCATATGAGCAAAGGTCTTGTCATACTAGATCCCGTATTCTTGTTTGTCCCCCAATACAACAAAGAAAACTTTATAATGATCTACTCCCATTGGACTTGAGTTTCACCAAATAAAACTCATTTGCACCCTGTTGGTGTAACATCAGTCTGCACAAGAAACAGTGCGACATGTGCAATTATTTGTTAAAGCATGTAATTCTTGATCCATATCCCTTTTCCAACAACCATGTGTCATGGCATGTTTGTAGGAGTGAGGAGAGTTAGAGTGTCCAAAGATCCAAAAAGTGAAAGTGTGAAAAAACTGGTATTTATATGGAGGATGAGAAGGATAGGACCATTGACGAAGTGGAGGAGATTGGTGGTGACATGTTGAACTGGAGCAGTGGAGATTTCATTGGTCAGTGGTTTGGATCGTCACACTTCTTCCTTTTTGTTTGTAGACTAATCCCCACATAAAATAACGAGTGGTTTGGATCTCATGGCGAGTCAGATAAGACATGTAACAAATAATGAGTGGTTGAGAAGAGGATTAATTCTTTTCTTTATGAACAATAGAGGCTCTAGAAACACAACCTTGTTTGAAACCTGAATATGCTTGAGAATTGGATAATAACAATTGTGAACCCTTTGTGTCTTGATGATTGCAAACCCTTTGTGTCTTTTGGAGCATATCCTCAGAGAACACACTTGGCAGTTGGCACTTTTGATTGGGAAATTTATTTCTTTTATAGGGTGCTAAATGAAAAAGAAGAAACATATAAAGGTACAAAGAAGTGTTTAATTGAATGTACCACATGGAGACAGAAAAAGGAATGCCATTTCTTAATTTGGATAATACCTGACGATTATTAGATAAACTGTAGTTCTAACAACTTGACACAAAATGTTTCTGGGATAGAGAATTCTGTCAACAATGTAATAATCATTTCCAGAATATGGCAATGTTCATTAATATAATTTTTTTGTGATTTGTGGGGCGTTTTTTTTAAATCATTTTCTTAAAGAAACTTGTGAAACCTTTGGAACATGTACTCGAGAATGTGAATGTAATTTTTTGAATTCAAGTGCAAAACTGGTTATTAACAATTGCTACAAACTCTTTGAAAATAGTGAAAACCTCAGATTTTCTATACAAGAAACACTCACCTGGAATGTGAGGAAAACACTTGTGTACCAAAATGATAAATAATATTAGCATTCACTAAAAGTTAATGAATCAATTAAAGCAAGCATTAGGAGAACTAAGACGTACCCATGCAACAGTTAAAAGAGGATATTGTAATATTGGATGAAAACAAAGAAATTTTATTTCGAATTATCCCAAACTTTAACATAAACAATATATATATATTTTGATTAGTAACACCTAATTTATATTAAATGAAGTACATACTTAGTATCCCAGGTGCCATAAGCGTAAATATGGGAGCATTCTATTGACGCTAGAAAAAGATGAAATTACAGGATTGGAGCACAAAATTAACATCAGGGAAACTACAAAAAATGGAATCACACTATTTAATGTACATGGTCTGTCAGCTTCTTTGACATCGGGGAGCATGGATTAGCAAAATAGCAACCATCTACACGTTTTGAGTGTTCATCTTGGAGGGAGTCCAACTAGAAGTTTTGGCTTTGATATCGAACCATGAATAGCAATCGATCAATCTTTATCCAGATTTGAAGTAGAGAACACGTTTGCTGGTAGACTCAATTTCATAACTGCAAGCTTACTGTTCTTAGTGACTCTTATTGATGAGCTAACACTCAGTTTCTCCTATTTCTCTCCTTCCAATACCCCAAATTATGGAAGATGACAACATTTCCATGCCCCAACCTATTTTCACAGGAGATCTCATGAAAATCCATCCGTGGTTAGGGTTGTAAATGGGTCTCTGATTCTCCGATTACCCGAAGGTTTCGACCCGTTAGGATCTGGGTCTGGGTCCTTATTTTGGTCTCGATAAGAAAATGGTTCCGGTTCCGGATCCTTTTTTTGGAACCGATACCTAAACGGGTCGGTTCCGGATCCACAGTGGCTCAGAGCCTCAGACCTGTGGACTTGGGACCCGACTCAATATACACTAACGTAAGGTAACTTTAGTGTGTGAGAACATAACCCTTTTTACTTTTCTACATTAGGGTTTTCTACTTTTCTACATCTCATTGCCGGTTTGGATGTGATTTCTGAGTTTTTTTTGTTAAAAGTGCCTGTTATTGATAGACAAAATGTCACATTAGTGTTTGCAGCTATGTGAACCAATTGAAATGTGGAAAAAGAATAATTTTTTAAAAAAGAAAAATACAAGTATTAGTTTAGACCCGGAACCGGAACCAGACTCGCCTCACAAACGGTTCCGGTTCTGGTTCCCATTAATATTATCGGTTCCGGTTGCCCTTCTTAGAAAACGGTTCCGGTTCCACCCTGGACCTGGACCTGGACCGGAACCGACCCGTTTACAACCCTATCCGTGGTGGCCATAAAGAAGATTGGTAGGACCCAGACAATAAAACTATAAGATAAATTCTACATGGGTGGGATACAGGAGAGATGGATTAGACGGTATCTCATGATTCTCTTATGTCTAAATTTCATGTCGAAGAGATTCCTATCAGGAAATAAAGGAAATTCTATTTGGAAGCAAGCAAATCTCATATTCATGTATTTTTGAGGTGTTTTTCATTGCTAGTGAAGTGCATAGTTGATGTTATGTTCATTCTGCATTAGGCATGTTTGATGCACTTGTGCTAATGTTTCTGGTAAACTTTGGACTTCTGATGGTTTTTTTTTTTTTTTTAATATTTTGCATATAGACTTCTGAGCTTTTTATCGATAGTGTTAAACATGAATATTGATCTTTTTTGCATGTTGATATTCAGCTGTATATTTTTTAAAAATTAATTTAGTTTTTAAGGAATCCATGGTTTACCATTTTAGTGAGTGAAGTACTTTAAACTATGGTCCTAAATTATTGTCCACCAATTATTCTTCTTGTTGTTGGCTTGTTCTTTGCTGAAGCTGTTGCAAAAATATTCAAGATATCTTATTTCTCTTAAATTACTATTTTAGCTGATTGTAATTTTTTTCTCTCTTCCTGATATGCCATTCTCAAGTGTGATGAAGTTTGCAGATAATAACAATATTGCATTGTTTGACAGGGGTTAACTCCTTATGAGAAAAAGAAATATGTTTGGAAGATGCTATACATTTATATGCTGGGCTACGATGTAGATTTTGGTCATATGGAGGCCGTTTCCCTAATATCTGCACCGAAGTACCCAGAGAAGCAGGTGTGATTACATTCCCCTATGGATTGTTGCTCTATATTAAAAGGGCTTTTACATAAATTGATGAAATTAGTTACGGGTAAAAAAATGTACTGGAATTAGTAACGTGTTTCTTATGGTGGATTATGAAGAGCTTGCTATTGGTTGTTTGAAGTCATTTATTACACTAATATTATACCAATTACTGACACTACTACAAAGACATGAGAAAGTCCCACGTTTTTTTTTATTGGTTAAATTCATTGAAAAAAGCTGGCAGTACAAGAGGCTATACTGACAAGCTTAGAAAAGTCCTGCATTTTGTATTCTACATTATAAGAAATCTTCCGAAGAGGGTTAATTGGCCAAGACCGCTTATAGCTTAAAATTGGTCCAACTTGTGGGGCCCACTTGGATGCCGGCTGGATGGTAGGGTCTTTGAGGAATTATGGGTAGGAAAAAATTAGGACGATCAAATCATTGTGGTGATAGACTTTTAAGGTTGCTCAAATCATCATCAAAGCCTTGTCCTAACTATGTTGGGGTCGGCTACATGAATTCTTTTTCTCCATTCCTATCAGTAGCCAAATCCTCGGATAGGTTGCATTTATTCAGATCTATTTTACTAGTTCTGTCCACATTCTCTTCAGCCTACCCTTTCCCCTTGGTGGGCCAGCAACTTGCATAGAAAAACTTTTCTTTACCGCCGTTGTTGCTGGCTTGCATTGGACATGTCCAAATTATCTCAAACATGTTTTTTATTTTTTTATTTTCTTATCTACTGATGTTACCTCTAAATGCCGTCGAAAGTGCTTATTTTTACTATATGCTTTCTAGTTTTACCACATATCCACCTAAACATTTTATCTCTGCTACACTCATTTTGTGCATGTGTTGCTTCTTGATTGGCCAACATTCTACTCCATAGGTCATAACTGGTCTAATCGTTGTCCTTTAAAATTTTCCCTTCAATCTTGTTGGTATACAACTATACTCCGATCACAAAGCACTCTAGAAGATGGTATCCATTTCAACCATCCCGCTTTTATCCTACGTTCAACATCTTCCTCAACCTCTCCATCCTTATTGATTATCGAGCCAAAGCTTCAGAAAGAATCTTTTTGTGGCATCTCTTGAGATTCAATTTTCACAGTAGTTTCAAACGGAGTCGACTTGGACTAGGCACATACCGAGTCAGGTCCTACGTGTCACGAGTCAGGTCCTATGTGTCACGACCCGGGCCCGAGATCTGATTACTTCGGACAAAACCCCGAGTCGCGAATCCATACTTACTCCCGTAAACTCCGAATTAACATAAAGTTAAAACGAAATCCACAAGGGATATCAATCACATGAACCTGTCAAATGTATAAAATTTGTGGAATATATACATTGACAAAACATTATAAAACATACAAGTCTCTTTACCAAAAGTAAAGTTCAGTATACACATTCTATTTTCTATTAAAGTCAACCACTGTATATTCAAATACAATACTGGGGACTTCTATTTACATCCCAAAGAGACTTATACAAAAACACCTATCAAAATATTTCCAAAACTACCTCTCTTTCGCTCTCGGACTTAAGTCGATTCGATTAGATCTCCTGGAGGTATCGGATGGGCCTCCTCCGCTGGCGGCGCGGCCTCTGCAGGACCGGCATGGGCAACTGGGCTTGTGATATCATCAATAACACCGTGAACACGACGGTTTAACAATGTATATACAGTTCTATGATAGTACATGCTATCAATCAGTCAATCAATTCTATATAATCCAAATTAACTACAGTAATCAAGTACTAGAGTCAAGTATCAATTAGTCTGGATTGACAACTGCAATAGTAATTGTTCCATTTCAGTTCAGTTCTTCCAACGGAAGCATTGTTGTATTTGTACACACAAATACTAGTTATTCATTATCTGTTCATGTTTATTCAGTTCATTTCATTTTCAGTATCATTATATTAATGACTTATCAAATGGGTGGGATTTACCAATATCTTGATCAGAGATCACTGGCATCACCACGGAGCTCCGGAACGCTCCAATACATCTGCTGCAGTAGGATTTAGAATTATTCATTACATTATTACCTTTAGTAACTGTTCATTAATTCCATTAATTCATGTTTATTCAGTTCATTTCATTTTCAGTATCATTATATTAATGACTTATCAAATGGGTGAGATTTACCAATATCTTGATCCGAGATCACTGGCATCACCACGGAGCTCCGGAACGCTCCAATACATCTACTGCAGTAGGATTTAGAATTATTCATTACATTATTACCTTTAGTAACTGTTCATTAATTCCATTAATTCAGTGTATCATGTCAGTCTAGCTCAACAATGAGCTTAAGGAACTACAATCTAGTGTTAGACTCGGGAATCAATTTACATCATATTCATACTTCTAAACCAACCAATTGAGTGAAACGTTCGTTATCCAATGCATGGGTTATTCTTGATGAACATCACTTTAAATACATAATTTGTGTATTAAGATAACCTTAGCTAACACCTATGAAGGTTTAGACATCAGTGAACCAGCCTGTATAAAATTAGGCTTCAAAACAGAAAAATCAGATTTCAATATGCAATTTCCCTCAGTTTGGTCACCTTGTCGGTCACCTGGCGGCTAGCCGAAATCCCAATTTCGGCTAACTGAATTGATTTCGGTTACCCTACAGTTAGCTTCTTAGAAGCTTAACACATTCTCTCATTTCGGTCAGACGGTCACCACGTCGGTCACCTCGCGGCTAGCCGAAATCCTAATTTCGGCTACCTACGGTTAGCTTTCCAGAAGCTTGTCTTCTGATAGAATTTCTGACCACAATTTCGGTCAGCTCGGCGGTCACCTTTCGGCTAGCCGAATTCCCAATTTCGGCTAACCGAAATTCGGCGGTCAGCTCACGGTCAGCTTTCCAGAAGCTGATTTTTTTCTGTGAAATTGAACCCAGGTGGGTTCGGTTAGCTGGCGGTCAGTAGTTCGGCACCCAGATTTTCATCTTTGAGCTTCAGACTTTCTGAAGCAATTTCTGTAATTTGAACTCCTTGAGTTCTAACAAGTTCTAAAACATCATAAATCAATAGATATGTATATACTTGCCTTGTTTGAAGATTGATTGACAAAAAGCCCCTTGTCTAATTCAATTCTTGAGATGAAATCTCTAATTGAAACCCTCTTCTCAACCTAGAATTAAAACCAATCCACAAATAAAACTCTCATGAGTTACTTATGCTGGAAACCATTCCTAAACACCCTATAAAACTTGAAAGTTCTGTAAATAATCAAAGTACTCACTTGTAAGCTTTTGGGGAGAAACTTGAGGTCTTCCTTAAAGCTAATATCCAAAGAAATGGAGAATTCTTGAAGAAGAAGAAGATGAAGTAGTTCACTCTTCACTTGAATCTCTCCAAACCTCACACTCAATGAAGAAGAATGGAAGAAGGAAGAAGAAAAGGAGTCTAGGGTTTCTCTTTTCAATAACTTGGGCTGAATTAAGATGAATGAGCTCATTGAAGCTCATCTTATCTATACAAGTAGTCATTTTGCACTTAAGCCCACTTCATTTCCCTCATTTACAATTTAAATCAAAGGAAAGGTCATTTGATCCAATTCTCGTTGAATGACTTCAAGTCTTGTACGAAAGTAAACGTACTCCTCGAGATACACGTGTTGGTATCAAGAGATTCCGTATTCGACGAAATACGCGGAAATTCGTATTTACGTAACAGTCCTCCATTTTCTTGTTTGAGTTCAAAATTCCATTCAAACCATTCAATCTCATTCATTATCGTTTCATTAAGCCTAAATCATTCTTTTTAGGCTAATTCAAGTTCAATTGGTTATAAGTCACTAATAGCTTAATTAAACATAGTTAATTAGCATTAATTCAAATTAATTAGAGTTAATCTTGATTAACTCGGGACGGGGTCTTATACTATGGGTCTCAGACTCGAATCATGTGACTCGGCCCTCCAACCATTTTCTTTGAATGGCCGAGTCAAATGCCAAGTTTGATTTTTGAAACCTCGGTTTCAGCTCTTTGTATATGTCCACTGAAGTTGCAATCCATATATTCTATCTTTGTATGACTTATTTTAAAGCACTTGGATTCTAAAGCTTGTTGTCATCTCAGAAGTTTTTTCTTCACACCATCTCTGAATTCATCCACTGACACTATATCATCTGCAAACAACCTACATGAAGGTGCCTCCTCTTGAATATGAGCAGTTAACTCATCCATAATCAATGTAAAGAAATAATGGCTTAAACCTGACCCTTGATGCAAACCTATGGCTACTTGAAATTCACTTGTTTTTGCATAGATTGATCTCACACAGTCACACTTGTTACTGCTCCCTCAAACATGGCTTTAAGGATTTCAATGTAACTTCTTGGAGCCTCCTTTTTTAAATAACCCACCAAATTAAATCTCTCGGTACCTTGTCGACTTGTAAGCTTTCTCTAGATTGGTGAAGATCATATGTAGATTTTTCCTCATTGCTTGGTATTTTTCCATTAATTGCCTTAGTGAAAAGATAGCTTTCATAGTTGACCTCCTTGGTTTGAACCCAGATTGATTTTCAGATATCTTGGTCATTTGTTTAAGTCTTTGCTCCATTACTCTTCCTATAGTTTATAGCGTGTCTCATAAGCTTAATCCCACGATAGTTTGTACAGTTTTGTATGTCTCTATTGTTCTTGAGTATAGGTTGTAACAACCCGGGCCTATTGTCCACACGATATTGACCGCTTTGGCTCATGGGATGTCAACCCAATCTTTCCGCATGGTTTTAAATGGCCTCATGTGGAGTTAAGGCTAGGTCGCACATTATAAGTCCTGACCCAAGCCCAGGGTCAGGACTTGGATATTTCCGATGTGGGACTTCGACAAAGCCTCACGATGCTAACCGAAGCACTCCACCCTTACCCCTGTGGATTCGCCTTTCTTGGATTACAGGAGCACTTGACTTGGTCTTGCTTCAAGGGATTACCCAGGCAGATTGGGGTCTCACACTCTCCCCCACCGGAAATAGAGCCGTCTCACATAGGTACTGCAATGCTTCTCCATTCATCCAGCGTTTTCTTTGTTATTAATATCTTATTGAAGAGCCTAGTTAACGAAATCCAACTCAATTTCTTCTAAGCATTTCCAAGCCTCTATTGAAATGTCAAATATAAAGATGTAAAGATAAAAACAAGTGTGGTTCAACATAGCAATGAGTTTCAATAAGTGGACCGACTGGCATCCAAAGTTGACACTCATCTTTACCCAAACCTTGGAATTGGGGGGATGAACTCAGTCCTCGTCAATTCTAATCGATAGAGTTGCATCAGCATGCGACTCGGCTGAGTCGCACCAATTTAGCCAAAAAAACCTAAAAAAATTATGTATAGTAATAGAATAAACCTTTAGAAAATGGAGAATGATTTCCTATAAATTTAAGTCACATGTGTTTTAATTATTTAGAATGAATATAAGTGATAATAAGTGGTCACATTTGATATGATTAAGTTGGATAAACATTGCCTTCAATCTTCCACGGAATATGGTTTTGATCTTCTAAAATGAGTGTAGACAGACCCTAGATGCCTCGAACATCTTCTTGTGCAGGACAGACCTGTAGTCCCCATGGGTCGACCCGCCTTTGGCCCAATGCACCTTTCTTTATTATATTTAGAGTTATTTTATTAGAGTTATAAATGAGTCTTTCAAATTCAGATGTTTTAATTTTGGCCATCGATGCATTTGGACGGTCCAGATTAGTTACAGGATTACGTACTTTTATTATATAATGATGTAATGCCTCTTTGGCTAACAATGGTTGATGATTAATGAAAATGAGTAATTTTGGGATCTTCCCCAAGTTCTCTTCGAGTTTTCGTCGAGTTCCCTCTTGCCTCCTGGATTGAAGTTTGGCATGAGGCTAATGTCCAGGTAATCCCTAGTTTTCTTTATCTTTCCATCTCATCCTCTTTTATTTCCCACCCCGCTTCTTCCCTTCGTTCCACATTAATTGGTATCAGTGCTGAAGATTGTTCCACCTGGATTCGAAAATCGGCTTTCTCAGGTAATCCATCTTCCCCAATCTGTTTGTTTTTCTCTATGTTTTATCCCATTCATAGTCATCCACTGACTCAGTCTAACTACATTAATCCATCCCGATGCTTGTAGATCCACAAATTTGTCGCTGCACCCAACCTGCCATAACGCTTCTTCAATCCCTAGCCTATTTGACAATCCTAACCTTCAAACCCTAACCTCGAAACTCTATCCCCATGCCACCCTATCTAAAAAAAAAAAACCATTTGGCCGCTTTATGCACAAAACCTAACTCCACCTCACCTCTCCACACCACCAACCAGCTATAGCCAAACCTTCGTTGACCAAATCCCACCCAACCGCACCACTTCCAGGCCCCATTCGATCAAACCAAATCACATTCAGGTCTTCTTAGGCTTGGCCAAACCGGCATCTACCGTGGAACTCGATCTAAACCCAAAATCCCAGCGGACCCCGACACAATCAAACCCTAATCCAAAAACCGCCCCTTTGAAACCGAAGCCCTCTCTACCCTAACTCATTCCAGAAATTCCCCAACCCTTAAAAAAAAAAAAGAAGAAGAAAAAGGAGAACGGAGAGAAGCGTACTGTGTACCTGCCACCCCAGTAGTGCTTTCAGTTGTCGCCTTGAGCAGTACTAGTACCGCCACCACCACCACCGTTGTCTCGTTTCGTCGACTCCAACCAAGCAGCAGCAGCAGCAGCAGCAAAGTCCTGTCCTCATTGAAACTCCAAAACCGAGACCCCAACTGCCCAGCATCGGCCCCATTTCCCTCTTCATCGCCTTCTCTTCTTTTGAATTTGAGAGCAACAAGGATGAAAATAGCGGTTGCAGTGGGTGTAGTGGCCAGTGGCCAAAACGCTATATAGCGGGCAATACGTAGTGGTTGCAATGATTCATAGCATTATGGTGGTGTGAGTTTTTGAAGTGGTAAAAAAAATCGACTCTTATGTAGCAGCCGATCTTGTGTTTTTTAGTGATTTGAAACCATATAAGGGTATAGTCAACTTTAGAAAAGACTATTAAAGGAGAAGAAATAGGAAAAATAATGTTTTAAATTAAAACTGTTTGGCTTTACTAGGTTTTAGACTGTAGCGTTGCTATTTTCAAAATAGCACAATGGCCGCTATTTTGAACCATGGAGAGCAGTTCAAAGATGAAGGGGTCTCTCAATTCCTTCTTCATTTTTTCCTTTGCATTGAACTCAAGGTAAGTCCTACACAGGCCTTTTCTGCGCCTCGACTGAGCCCGCCTTCTGGGTTTAAGTTTGGGTCAAGTCTGAGCCACCGACAAGTGGAAAAAAGCCACTTGCATCAATTAATTCAGCTGACATCAGCACGTGGACCCATAACCTAAGATCTTCTTGATAACGCCATCATTATTGCATCAGCTAAGCCCGGTCAATAGGTGGTTTGACCAGATCAAGGATCCTGATTGATTCTACAATTTTGAAGCCATCCAGACTCTGATCGTTGATTCTTCTTAATCTGTGTACTCCTATCAAGAAGATCTACACAGAAGGTCATTTTGATTTTTTAGAATGCATTAAATTTTCAGTCCTCACATCCACATCAATATGGAATTACAAGATTTTGTACTGCAACTCTCTAATAACTTCAATGATCAACTTCGACAATGGTTTTATGAAAATGAAGCCTACTTTTAGCAGTATCTTAATTTGAGAAAAGAAAAATTGTCCGTGGATGAATATGCCGGCGAATTTGATAGGCTACATTGTTTATGTAAACTAGGTGAGACACATGATTTCAATCATTTTCTCCAAGGTTTACGGCCGTGCATATTGAAAAATATGAAGGACTGCAAGACCATGCATGACGCATACTGGGAAGCTCCCCATATCGAGTACTTAAATGGTATCGCATGCGAGAAGCCAATGCTGAAGAAGGAAAGTCTCTGAAATGAATAAATGCCAATATTGAAAAAACAAAATGTGGAGAATGTCAAGACTGAAATTGAGGAACAATAGTAAGAAAGAGTTGATTCCACAACCAATTTAGATGAAGTGACAAACATTTTGGCTAATGACATTGAGCAACAAGTGAAAGCAGCGGAACTTGAAAACGACCCAAATTGCCGTCTTTGCACAATGTCGGCCAAAAGATGCAAGCAACAAAGAGAATTGAAGTCTTTGATATGGTTAGCAAGCCAACTGAACATCCAATAGATCTCATTGCAAGCCCTCCTCCAGAAAAGCCAATTCCATCATTTGAAGAGAAAGATATTATTCAAGAAGTTGCGAATGAAGAACAATCCGTTGAAGTTCCCCATATCGATTTCATCTTCGAAGATAGACCATTTATGCTCGAAGATTGTGTGCCACCAACAAAAATTCAAAATTTGAAGCACGTAAGTCATATACCACACCAAAGCTGGTTTCAGATTTCAAAAGCAGCAGTACCTCCATTCTACTAATACGTGGAAGCCCAGATTGAAGTTGAAATAATTGAGCCAAGTGTTCAAGCCATGCACATAGAGTAAGGATTTAGTGGCAAATCAAAAGTTTGTACTGTTGACTTTTGATTTTGGAGGACATCTACAGAACTTGAGGTCAAGTTCTCTCGAGATGCAGGACAGACCCATAGTCCTCACGGGTCGACCTGCCTTTGGGCCCAGTCCTCAAATCTTTATTTTATTTAGAGTTATTTTAATAGAGTTATGTTTTTTTTTTTTTAAATGATTAATGTCTTTTTAATTCAGATGTTTTAATCCTAGCCATCAATGTGTTTGGATGGTCCAAATTAGTTATAGGGTCATCTACTTTTCTTAAATAATGAAGTATTGCCTCTATGGCAAACAATGGTTGATGATTAATGAACATGAGTGCTTTTGGGATCTTCCCCAAGTTCTCTTAGAGTTTTCCTTGAGTTCTCTCTTGCCTCCTGGATTGGAGTTTGGCATGAGGCCAATGTTTAGGTAATCCTCTCTCTCTCTCTCTCTCTCTCTCTCTCTCTCTCTCTCTCTCCGCGCCGCATCTGCCGTCCGTTCCACATCATCTTCTCACAACCCAAAAATATAAAAAAGAAAGAAAAAAAAGTGAAAAGGGATCATCATTAACTTCTTCGCATAAGACTCGGTTGGAGGGATTAGGGAGGGCGGGTTAAGTTGACTAGGAGGGTGCAATTAATATTGTGTAGAGTTTTGAGCTAAAAAAATCCGAACACTTCTATTTATTATATTGTTGGAAATTTGAATCTGAACCATTGATCATCAAGCTGGGGTTGCAATGATTGGGTAGTATCAGGAACCAGTATAGGCCTGATGTGAACGTTAATTTATTAAATTGGTGATGTAGGACAATATGAAATCTGGCCTAATATGGAATTATGAGATCAAGCTAAGAATTAACAATTCAATTTAAATCATAAACCTCACCATTCAGACGCAATCTGATTTTGAAAATTAAATAGGGAAATATGTGACGGTTACAAGTCCCGCAATAATGATCCCTCAAGTGAGAAGAGGGAGGGATCTTAATGGAAGATAGAACTTCCATTTGCTTAAGGAATAGCTAATTCACGTAGATTATTTGTTCCCTTTGCTAGGATTTGAAACAATATCTTGGATTGACTGGGTATGCATTCGGGGATTTAAAACAATATTCAGACTTGAAAATAAACTTCCCACAACAATAATGAAGCTAAAAAATAAAATAAAATAATGAAGCTCAAAATTAAATTCATATAAATGGATTCGTACCAATTTGGGCTTGCAATGTGAAAATAGTGAAAAGTAGGCAGAAATTAATGTCCCAATGTGGTTCATCCTAGGGTGGATTGGTCAATATGGGTTTGGCTGGTCTGGATTGGGCTTTTTGATGGTTCGACTGGGGCTGATTGGGTTATGACTAGGATCTGATGTGTTATGGGGCTGGATAGTTTTTTGGCCTCTAGATCTTGAAGAGCTATGGCTGATGGTTGGAGTTGGGTTGATTGTGGGTGGTTCGGATAGGATGGATTTGGGTTTTGGGGTTGGTGGTTGTGGCTGGTTGGACTTTGGGATGGTTTGGATGGTTGGATCTGGATTTTGGAAGATGGAAGTGGTGGTAGTATTGGGTTTAATTGCTGATGGCACTTGTGGATGTTTAGATTTGATGATCTTATGGCTGAGATCTAGGGTTTGAATGAAAGAAAGCAATAAGGGAAAGAAACTAGAAGAAGATAACAGATTACCTGACTTGGCCACTCACCTAACTCCAATCCATGAGGCAATGTTGAAGATCTCAAGAGGCATTAATTGAAACTCAAGGAGAACTTGAAAAGTAGGGTTTCATTCATATCATAGCATAACATGAAGAAGAAACAAGAACTAGTCTCCTTTAACATGAAGCCCTAATGATGACATCAATAATTAAAAAAAGATAGAAAAAAAAGGAAAGTCAGCAAAACAAGTCTTGCGCATGGGCTGTCGTGCGCAAGGATGTGTGCACGAATCCCAAGATGCTTTCACTTAAGTTGTTGGCCCTCCTTTGGCTCCGCTCCATATTATTTCTTTTAAATCTTCTTTACTTTCTCTTGGGCCCCTCTTGATAACTATAAGTTCTTTATTTCCTCCCATGCGGCACATCCTAACATGGGGCATTCAATGCGATTGCACACGAGGCCTTCAATCCATTAGACGCTTGATCTGAAGAGATCCAACTTTCTCTTGGGCCCCTCTTGATAACTATAAGTTCTTTATTTCCTCCCATGCGGCACATCCTAACATGGGGCATTCAATGTGATTGCACACAAGGCCTTCAATCCATTAGACGCTTGATCTGAAGAGATCCAACCGTTGGATGTTGTCAGAATAATAATCCAATGGTAGATTCTCAAGTCTTTGGCGATCGAAGTCTGGATACACATCATCCATCCATAGTTAGCTCTATCTGCAATCCTATGCCTTCATCAGTAATAGATTTTGAAAGAATTGGGGGGATTAGGGTTGATGTCCCCATCAATTGGTTTGGAAATAATTTTGGAACCTTGAACTACCAAGTGGGGTTCAGGTTAGGAATTGCCACCCCTTTATATGACCGTGATCATCAATGCAAATTTTCAGGAATACCCTATCGGGCCTAGTTTATGAACGATACCTCTTGTAGGGCGCACCTTTCCGCTGCAATGATCAATCCAAGCCCTTCACACTCATTATCTCCTCATAAATTTGCACCAACCCTAATTTGACACTCATCTGAGTTGTGTAGGGACTCCAAATGATCATGCAAAGTGTGGTGCTCATCCCACTTTATCTAAATGCTAGCATTTGGATGCCTTTGGACCCTTCAACACAGTACTCTCTCTCCCTCCCCCCCCCCTCTCCCTCTCTCCCTCTCTCTAAGGTTGCCCCCTCCTCCCAAAGATTGTCTTGCTTGTTGGTGGGCCCCACTGGCTAGGCCCTCTCTCTCTCTCTCTCTCTCCAAGGTTGCCCCCTCCTCCCAAAGATTGTCTTGCTTGTTGGTGGGCCCCACTGGCTAGGCCCTTTTTAATAAAGGACCTAGCTGTTTCTTGAAATGACAGGGCATTGGTCTGTATCCTCAATATCAACTAATATTATTGGTCCGGTACGACTGATATTATCGGCCACTCAGCCTTGGAATTAATTTCTTCTTTCCTTTAAGATTTAATGGGACCCTTTTATTTAATGTGTGTTGAATTCTTTGGATTTCTGAACAATGCCCTATATCAAAGGGGCTAAAAAGGACTAAAGGTGAGGGTCCAGGAGCTTCCATAAAATAAAAAAAAATTATCCCATATAATATGATATGATTACCTAATCATCACATTAGGCCTATGTGAGACTATACCTAATTATATTATAGCATGTACAGGGAAGGATTGATCATGGATGAAAGAGATCACTGAGACAGTGTAATTCAGAAGAAGAACTATCTAAAAGCTCATGCATATATGATCATTTCTGATTGCTATCGATAAGCTTATAATGACACTAAATTCCTTGAAACACATTTGATCCAATCATTAAATTTCAACAGATGCAACGATTTATGATACAATAGCGACACATGAGCCATATGACCTCTCTCTCTCTCTCTTGTGTGTGTGGCGGGGGAGGGTGGGGTGTTGATGGTGGTGTGGGTGTGGAGCACGAAGGGTCAGCTACATACTGCACCTTGATCGGGGAAAAATAAATTCTAGCATTTTTCCATTTTTTTATTTATTTATGTTTTGTGGTTTTGTTTTGGGCATTGGTGCATATATATGCCTTGACAGACTGCTAATTGCTGCATGTAATTGAGATGTATCACTTTTCAGGCTGACTATGACACCCTTCATGACTGTGATTCTAACCATGTGCGCAAGTATGTAACTAATGGGCATTGGGCAATAATTTGTTATATAGATTCTGAATCTCTCTCTCCTGTTATATAGGTTCCGAATATCTCTCTCTCTCTCTCAAAAAAAAAAAAAAAGAACAAGAAAAAACCAAACAGAGAAGAAAAAAAAGAAAGCAAGGAAAGGTCTAGATATGATAACGACTAGGCATGTGACTTCATATATATACAAGAACCGTAGTGGGTAAATTTTCAGATAGCTATACCACCATAAGCTGTTTCAGGCCTTGAAGCGTACTAATATTTACATCTTATATGAATTGAGAATGCGAGAAGGCACGACTGTGGAATATTTATGTTTATTTGCTCACAGATGGGGAAGGCTACAACACAAATGGCTGAACTATACTAGTGTTTTAAGATAAATAATGGGGTCACACTGTAAAGCCTAGAATATGATGGATAGGTTGAAGTGAGAGCAACAAAACAAGTCAATGAACATTAGGGGTGACTTCCTTGCCAGCGACGACTTCCTATGTGCTGCTAGGGTGGGAGAAGAGAACTTCAAGTATAGAGGACGCCATATAAGGAGTAGAACTTGGTGGGGAGAGGGAAAAAGGGAGGTAGGTTGCTTAGCAAGTTTAGGAAGTCCTAATGTCTTGCATGTTGTCCATTGCCAATGAATATAGAGGATGACTATCCTTCATTAACATCATGCAACCTTGACAAAAACTTGTTTGGCAATTCATATTTTAATTAAAAAAATCATTTGTTTTGATAATATGGAATGGGTATAACAAATTGGAGTCACCAATACCCAAATCGACTCTGGTCACAGTATATGAACCAAAACTTGATCCGAACCCATTAACCTGTTTACCAAACCAGGCCTATCTGGGGAGGGTCAGCTCTCTCTCTCTCTCTCTTGGTGTGGGGTTTTTTTTTTTTGGGGGGGGGGGGGCTTAGGGCGATTGTTAGGTGCATGTTATGTGCCGGTTTCAATTGATCATAGGTGGGCACCGACAAGGGATTCCTTCTAATTTTAATCATCTTGTGTTTGAGCCAAGATTTTCTTAAGCATCATTATCTGATTAACAGCTATGCTCAGTGATCCATTTCTGGGTTCTTTGGTTTCTTCTGAAAAGATATGACACATGCAGTTCGTATGCTAGTTAGTCATTTAATCAGCTTATTTTGTCTGCAGGTAGGATACATAGTGACATCATGTTTACTTAATGAGAATCACGACTTTCTGAGGTTGGTGATAAACACTGTACGCAATGACATTATTGGGCGAAACGAGACTTTTCAATGTTTGGCACTGACCATGGTATGACATTGTTCGGTTTATTGGCAATTTGGCATTCACTTTGGTGGTCATTTTCTATCTTTTTGTAGTTTATTTTAATTATTTTCAATGACTTGTATAGACTTATACTGAATAGTTGTTTTTATTTATTTACCACAGCGCTAGCACCCTAAGTTTTCCTTGCTTTATATATATTTTCATCTGATCAAAATGTGGATATGAATTTTGGTTCATTCGAAGGTATAGGTTGAAGCTTTTTTCCTGATTTTCAAATGCACATGTTTTGACTCCCATTTTAAAACTAGAATATGAAGTATTCAGTTTTTATTTGTTTACTGCTTGTTTTTATTGCAATTTCTGAACAAGGTTATTCTGTTGTAAATGGTAGAGGTAGAAAACCATTTTTTGGCATGTTGTATTAATTGGCGAGGTGTTGTATTTTGTTCTCAAACAATCTATGTAAGATTCTATTTGCTTGACATGTATATCGTGGACATTTGATGTGAATAGCCTAAGCTAACTATCATCTCTGTTTTGTACTGGTGGGAGTGTCACAAAAAGGGGCGGAGCCCCCCAACAAATCCCCAACACCACCACTACCACAAAAAAAAAAAAGAACAAAACCCCTTGCATATATGACAAATTTTATATATTTTTTACTATGGCCCACCTAAAAATTTTAAATTTTACAAGGTGTTCCCCCAAGGCAAATTTTGTTGTTCTGCTTCTGATCACAAATGTGGTACAGAACTATTTCTGGAGCAGTGTGTCTACCTTACAGGCTTACACCAAGGAAGCATTGGATATCGACCATCCTCCCACAGTATTTGATGTTGGATTTAGTCATGGCATAATTGTTTTGTACCTTCGCTTGTTGATGCTTTAAATTAGGAATATGTCATAAATAGCTCAGACAGAAGTCTGTAGTATTTATGGCAATTGGTTTACTGTCTTGTTCAGATGTGTTAATTGTCTCAGCTGTCAGCTGCTTAACCCATTTAGATATCTATTTGCTTTGAGATGTGCCTGGGTATTTATGTGGAATTAATCAACCATTTCCTTAATATATTGGCGTGAGTGTCACAAATGTGGTACTGATGACCACTTCTTGAACATTAGGCCTATCTTACATTATGCAAATTATTGATAATAATAATAATCATCATCATCATCAAAGCCTTGTGCCAGCTATGTTGGGGTTGGCTAAATTATTGATATCAATCTCTCCCATATTATCATGTTCCCGAGTGTCACTCCACTTTGAGTGATATTCAACGCTGCGACCTTTCAAAAGATGAGGTTGATATCCAACAGTTTGCTTTTGTGTAACGAAGGCCTCACTGGATGCAAATAGTTGATGTATAATTTCTAGTTTTTTTCCCTTATTTGTTCTAGCTTTCGTTGTCTTAATTTTTGTCTGGTTTCTGGTGGAATAGAATTTTATCATTTATCCAAAAAAATAAAATAAAAATAGCTCACCAATATTACGACCTCTGGTTTTGGGGCCAATAAAATTGTTCCTGTCTCTTTTTCGTGTATTTTTGTCCGTGGATTGCCGCATGGTAATTGGGGCTTCCCTTTCAGGTTTAATGTAACTTATGTGAGAATTGGTTCTCACTGAGTTCATATTTTTGTGCTCTAGTTTTTCTCTCTTTTGACGTGGCCGTCCCTGAGGTCTTTGACCTAAGAGGACTATTCCCCCCGGGTGGCGCCCACTAAACCCACACAAATGCACACCGGGCAATTCTGGTGCGGTTTTCGAACACAAGATGTGGGGAGCAAACCCACTAAGGTATTTTAAAACTCCTCTTTGACGGTGTTATAGATGCAGATACCAACCCAATAAGGCAAATCTAGTTAAAATGTTTTTTTTTTACCTTCCTTCAGTATCCTATAATTCTTGTTATTTTTTTGGCAACCTAAATTCTTGTTATTATTGAACATTGTTTACAAGTTTTTGTAAGATCTGGCACCTACTGAGGCAGGAGCAAGGTTACCTAGTTTGGTCAAGAGGGCTTCGAATTGTGAACAGTTCATTTCGAATAATTCACAATTCGATTCGCGAACTACTAGTGAATTAATTTGACATAGTTCTCTAAGTTGAATCATGTAACTTTGTTGCGGTGCTTGCCTAAAAACACAAAGCACTCAAAAGCACTGCATCCCAAGGTATTAGTGCTAAGCCATACCTAACTCCGATTAGAGTTGGCCCCACATAAACATTGATCACCAGTAAAAAAAAATAGAATCTAATGTATTAGCACTGAGTCAATCTAATGCATTAGCACTAATCTAAGTCAATCTAATGTATAAACATAAGCACTGCATCCCAATGTATTAGCGCTAAGTCAATCTAATTGTGGCCCAAACTATAATTGAAGCAAAACTTTGCCTGCACGGTAAATGAACATAATAGTTATTTTGAGTGGTTTGGATTTTAGACATTGACCTTTAGTGTTGGACTTGCAAAATGGGCACACGTGAATTAGTTTATCGAACTAGTCAAATCCGATCTTTGAATTAGCCGAATTGAGAAGCGAATCAAATGAACCTACTCCATCGAATTTAATGGTCAAGCTAAGTCTCAAATTACGAATTGCGAACTCTAATGCGAATTAATTGAACTATGAATTCGGTGACTATGGGCGAGATGCCATTCTGATGTAAATTGTAACCTTTCCCTACCATTAACAGCATTTCTGTCATTCAGAAAATGGGAGAAGAAAAAAGCTGATGCTTCCATAACATTATGCAGCAGATATTCAGTTTGATTATTCCAATAGCTGCCTGCATCTTTAACATGTTACCTACCCTGTCATCAACCTTATTTATGTCGACTCATGTTATCTGTATCGATGCTTTCATTTCTTTGCCATTTACTTGCGGACAGTCTCAATTCTCTCACTGGTTTTGTTCACAGGTTGGAAACATTGGTGGAAGAGAGTTTGCTGAATCATTAGCGCCTGATGTTCAGAAGTTGCTTGTAAGAGCACAGAATCTTTTTGTTTCTCATTTTTTCTTTATAATAAAAGAGGATAAATAATTGGGGTTGCTTTTCCTGCTTCAGATTTCCAGTAGCTGCAGACCGCTTGTGAGAAAAAAGGCTGCATTATGTCTTCTACGCTTGTATAGAAAAAATCCTGATGTAGTCAATGTGGATGGGTGGTAAGTAGGGTTATCATATTCTATGTTGACATAATTTTCTGGTGTAGGACTTAGTGACGATCATCTGGTAAATTATATTGCTTCCATTGTTTCTCCAGGTCAGATCGCATGACTCAACTTCTAGATGAACGTGATCTAGGGGTTTTGACATCTGTTATGAGCCTTCTTGTTGCTTTAGTTTCAAATAATCATGATGCGTACTGGAATTGCCTTCCAAAATGTGTTAAAATTTTAGAGAGGCTCGCTAGGAACCAAGATGTTCCCCAGGAGTATACCTACTACGGGATCCCATCCCCCTGGCTTCAGGTTTAATTTTATATTTCCCTTTCTTCTTTATTGAAAGAATTTTCCCTAATTGTTCACTTAGTTAAAAAGAAGAGAGAAAATACTGAAATAATTCAATAATGGGTTTCTCAACTTTGGAATCCGTTTCAGCTTTAATTTTTTGAAGTAAATTTTGGTAGTGTTACTTTTCGAATATTACCTTTCTTTTTGTTGATTATTAATTCTTCCTTTTCTTCTTCATATGATCAATAAGGTAGACCAATACAAGTACTACTACCCTCATGCACATTGATGCCAGGACTTCTTTTTCACATAATTGCTTAAGTCAGAATGCAGATGAAAATGAGTACAACTCTCATTTATGTCGATACCAAGACCTTTCTCCTAGTGGCAGAACACCTTTTTGGTTAAGGCAAATGAAAAATCATTGTTCTCATCATCTTCGTCAAATAATTGGTTAAAAGGCAGATTTAAACTAATACAATCCACATGTGTGTCCATAGCAAGACCTTTCCCCTAGTGGGAGAACGCCTTAACCATAGCAATCTCAAGGTTCAAAACAATGGCCGATATGTAGCATATTGGCCGTATCGGCTTTGGCTGATATACTATTTGTAAACCAGCTGCACTCAACGATTTGCAGGTTGTAGCAGTCGCTATTTTGACATATTGGTTGATATTTCATGGCTGACTTATAGCTGGTGCAAACTCCCTCTAAAGGCCAATTTTAAGACTTTTCATCCTTTCTCCACCCATTTCAAGCATCCTCCATCCTTACTTTCATCTTCTGAAGCTTAAAAAACCAACAAAAAGCACAATCACCGAATCGAAGCCAATACACATGTTTTTTTTTTATAATGGTCAATTTTATTACTACCAAAGAAGCCAATACACTTGTTCTTCTCAAGGAGGGTTTCTAGGTATGTAAATTTTCGATTTTCATCATTTTTTTTGGGTTTTTTTTCACTCTTTTTTTATGAATCATGTTGCAATCATTGTTATGCATCACATCAGTAAAGATTTTCAATTCTTAAGCATTATTTGACCTATCTAAATAATTTCTTTTTTGTTTTGTTAATTTTCATATTTTTTTTTTTAAATATTAATCATTATAGACAAACTAAATCACTATACAGGTCATCGTATGCTTTAAACTTTGCATCACTTACTACTTTCTTAGCTTCTTTATTTGCTTTCTTATACATTTCTTAGTTTTCCATGTAACTAGTGATGCAAAACGGGACATAAGTGGTCCCACCCAAGATGGTTTAGGGATATATTTTATTTCCCGTTTTTTTATTTTCACTATTTGTTAGTTAGCAAGTTTCTATTTGTAATTAGGATTAGATTTCTTATTTCCAATTTTTTTTTGTTTCCTAGTTTGATTGGGTTTCTTAGCCACCAAGTTTATCTTCCTATTAATATGCAATGTAAGAGATGGGAATCTTAGACTTTGATTTTGGAATAGAATTACTGTGTGGGTTTTCCCTCGAAGAGATGTGTCCTCGTGTTGAAGTCTCTGCGGAGACGTGTCGAGGTTTTTGCAGACACTTGCTTCGACACTCCATGCAAGCCCTAAACCTAGAGCCTGCATCAGTTTGGTATCAGAGCAAAAAGATCCACATCCTCTGATTGATCTCCGATCACCGATCGGAGCCTATCCATCCATTCGATCCTCCATCCCCACCAACACAACACTCCTCCCCTACCCATACTAATCTCATCTTTCCGCTACCCGGCCATACTCATCCATCCATAACCCCAATCGACCTCGGCCAACCATTTTATCCGTGCCCATTCTCCATCCGATTCTTAGCCAGCCTCTCGAATCCTAAACCCAGCCTGCGAAACCCCACTTCTCCATCCCGACTCCCACCCCTTCCGCCCCTCTTCTCATCACCTATCCCTCTCACCGAATCCAAAACCCCCAAATCCCTCTTCTCATCACCTATCCCAATCCAAAACCAAACCCAAACTCCCAATTCCCATCCTACCAAATCTCTAAAACCAAACTCTCGATACCCATACCCTAGACAAGAACCATTGACATCCACCCTCAAATCCCTCTACTCACCGAGTGAAACCACCCTTGCCGGAACACCATCATCCTAGATCCAAAAAAGAAAAAAAAGAGATGGAAGTAGAGAAGAAGAGAGAAAGGACGACAAATACCGTCCACCGTCGCTCTACCCCTGCCATCACCCCACTGCCACTGCCGAAGTCGCCAGAGCCAACCTTCTCTGCCTTCGTTGAGTTCGCTAGAAGCCTATCCCCAAACCCATCGCCACCATTGCTGCACCCAATCCAACTCTAGGACCAGTAGTGGCTGACATCATACCATCACAGCAGCGATGAACAATCAGTCTTTGACTAGGATCAACGGCCAAAATTTGTTTATGCAATATTGAAGTCATTTGACATTGGATTTCAGATCCGTTTTCGCCTGCGCTTTGTTGAGAGCTGATCTACACATCTGGTCAGTCATTTTTTTTTTTTTTACATTATAAAAAACATGGTGGTTCATAAGAAGAAGGCAGACGTGGAGTCTTTATCCACGACCATGGAGGACTTGACTAGAACTGTTGCGGACTTATCGGAAAATGTTAATAAATTATCCGTAATGATTGCTCGACTCCAAGAAACTCTTTTAAGGCTCGATACTAGAATAACAAATTTGGAAAACAATCGGCGTGGAGATGCTAACCAAGATGATGGAGGAAATTTTTGGAATCAAAACGAGATCAAGAAACAGTCAATGTTGATCGAGATTTAGGAATTAAACTCGTGATTTCTGAATATGATGGAAAATTAAAGCGAGATGAATTCATGAATTGGCTAGTGTGTGGAGAATATTTTTGCACACAAGCCAATGACCGTTGGTCATATACCTTGGTGGCAACTTGATTTCGCAATTATGCTGCTATATGGTGGGCTGAGTTGCAAAAGAAGAGGAGTTGTCAAAATATAGACCCCGTTGAGACATAGGTTAAGATAAAAAACCTATTGAAGCATAAGTTTCTTCTTGTCAACTGCTCAAGAGATCTAGGTTTAAGCTTTCAAGACTTGAATCAAGGATCAATAACGGTTGTGGAGTATTCTGAAGAATTTATGACAATGCAAGCCCGTTGTGGCTTGAATGAGGATGATGATGTGTTGGTTGACCGATATTTTCATGGGTTGAGAATTGACATACGACGTATCCTTGCATTCAAGAATTTTGATAATGTTGATAAGATCATTCAGCATGCCATCCAGGCTGATGACATTGCAAATTATTAGGCCTGAAATTTTAGTATGTCTAAATGGCCTGCACAAAAGACCTCACCAAAGTCAGATTCTAATCCAAGTGCTTGTTGGTCGGCAAAGGTTTTCTCCAAGCCCAAAGATCAAAATAGGTTCACATGTTTTCATTGTAAGCAAAAGGGGCATTGTTCGTTTGAATGTCCAAAATGAATAAACTTAATGGAAGGTGTACACGATGAACCGGAAACACAAGATGATCCTAAAGACGAAGAATCAGAGGAAATGGAGGAAATAGAAGGCGAGAAGGATTGCAAAGCTCTCTTGGTCCTTCGAGGAGTCTACACCCACTGTTGAGAAGAAATGGTTGCGGAATAATATTTCTCGTCCAATAGGTACAATACAGGAGCAACATTGCATGGTTGTGATTGATGGAGGAAGTTGTGAGAATATCATCTCTCAAACTCTTGTTGATCATTTGAAGCTGAAGGTTTATAAGCACAATCGTCCCTATTTTGTCAAGTGGCTAATGACAGGTGATGAAGTACAAGTGCAACATACATGCCAACTCACTTTTGCCGTTGGTGAAGATTATAAAGATACAATTTGGTGTGATGTGCTCCCAATGGATAGTGGTGAAATGATGCACGGATACGGCAAGGACACGCTATAGACACGGCACGGACACAGATTTTACACATAAAAAGTGAAGTATCAGATACGATACGTTGCTCATTTTGAAGTATCCGTGCATCACAGGACTGGTGATATCTTATTGGGTTGCCCATGGATGTATCACAAGAATGGTACTCATGGGATGCGCGACAACACTTATACATTCATGCACGGTGGAAAGGAAGTTACACTCCATCCAAAGAAAGCCAGAATCACCAAAGAATAGATCAAGGGCCCATGCCTTAAAGGAAATGCTTCATGTACACCATGTCTACAAAGGCAATATGAAGAAGACCCGAGTTTGAGGTCAAACTCCTCTTTCAATCTGAGGGATGCAGAATGGGCATAAGTGGTCCCACCCAAGATAGTATAGGGATATATTTTATTTCCTTCTTTTCATTTTCCCTAATTATTAGTAAGTTTCTAATTGTAATTAGGGGATTAGATTTCTTATTACCAAAGTTTTTTTATTTCCTAGTTTCATTAGGTTTCTTAGCCACCAAGTCCATCTTCCTATTTATATGCAATGTAAGAGATGGAAATCTCAGACTTTGATTTTGGAATAGAATTATCGTGGGTTTTCTCTCGGAGAGGTGTGTCCTTGTGTTGAAGTCTCTGCGGAGACGTGTTGAGGTGTCTATGGACATGTGCTTTGGCACTCCGCGCAAGCCCTAACCCTAGGGCCTACATCACCTAGTCCCCTGCCAAACTTTGTAACAATGTCTCTTTTCTCAAATAGCTTCTTGAACCTCTACACTCCATCACCGGGTTTCTTTATTATATTGTCTTCTTCCTTTTGACTTGCCAAGCATCTCTTTTGCATCCATCCTAATACAGTTAGTCATTTGATTCCACATCGTTATAGTTTATCTCTCAAAAGTTCTATCACCCTTCTCAATCACTTTATCCTTAAATATTGTTGCTCTTTCTCCTTTCAAATCCCTCCACCTTGTTTTCGTCAACATTTTATTTACTACCCCTCTTTCTTCTTCTAATGAAAATATATAAAACTACTAGCCTATTTTGTTATTTTGTTGGTTAAACTCTCTCCTGGAATAACCTTACAGTCTTTACTAGCCAATTGGGTCATATTTTCTAATTAGAAAAAAGTCCATTTGGCTCTTGCTAGTTCCACTTGTATAGGTAATAAAATGCTTATCCCTTTTAAAGCTCGTGTTTGCTATTACAAGGTCAAATGCTAATGCAAAATACAAGGTAGTGTCTCCTAACTCATTCTTTTCTCCAAATCCTTGTCCTCCAAGTACTCTTTCCTACATATACCCATTTAAGTCCCCTCGTAGGAAAATCTTTTCACAAGTTGAAATTTCTTGTAGTAAATCAACCATATCATCCCAAAATTGTCTCTTTATATTTTCATTTAATCCTTCTTGGGGTTATGGCGACGGAGGCTTGAATCATCATCCAACCACTTGATTAACAGCCAACAAGTTTTCACCATCCAAAATGAGTACACAGTTGATCCAATGGTCCAATCCATTCATATGGGTGCCGAACCTGGGATCAACAACTATCGGGGGGACGGTGGTTTGCTTTATGGTCTACTCGAATGGATCACTAGGTGGGCCCCACTAGGTGTTTATGCTTGCGGTGGTTGCCTTATTGGTAATAAAGAAATTAGAATTGAGAGAAGAGAATGATAAGGTTGTGGTTCTTAGGGTTGGGCGACCACAACCATATATAATTTATTAATTTTCGCAGAATTACAAAAAACCCCTATAGTTCTTTCGAATTACATTAAGCTCCCAAAGGAAGGGCTTACAATTGATTTAATCACATTTGAAATGTTAATCAATTGTTTGAGATGTAATAGATTGGTTTGAAATTTATGATGAGTTGTACACAATCCTTTGGAGGGTTGGGGTGTTTGATGCGAGCAAATTGGATTCATAATTGGTGGGCTGAATATGGGACAACCTGTGGTAATCAAGCTCCGAGGACTGCATAACAGTGTTTCTTGTGACATTCTTTTGAGTATATACATGATTTAATGGAGAGATTTTCTATTTATGGTATTTGAGGAAATTTTGCACCTTATAATTTATCTAGAAACTTTATTTATCTACTGGCCGATCTCTCCATGTCATTCTCTATTAGTTGCTCTTGAAGTTTCTTATGTTAGAATTATTAACTACTGAATGTCTGAGCCAGATCCTGACAAAAAATGATTTTTCAGGGGAACCCATATTATCAATGTCCAATTGATCAATCATAGGTCTTTTAGTTTTTGTCATTTCCTATAGTAACCAATTACTCTGCAATACAGTGAGGTAAATCTCAACCAAATTATGGCATGAAATTAAGAGGGTTTGCTTGATGCAGGTTAAGACAATGAGGGTTCTCCAGTACTTTCCAACTATTGAAGATCCAAATACGAGACGATCCTTGTTTGAGGTCAATCTTTTACCAATATGTACTGATTTGAAACTTTGCTGTCCATTTTGGTAATTCTGGTGAACTTAAATATCGTTAATTGCAGGTTTTGCAGCGTATATTGATGGGCACTGATGTTGTGAAAAATGTGAATAAGAACAATGCATCACATGCTGTTCTCTTTGAAGCCCTTGCACTGGTGAGTAATCTGCTGCATTTATTTGCTTAAAGAAAATTGTAGCTGAATATCTCTTTGAACTGAGTGTGTTCAATATAGGGATCTTTCAGTCTTTCCAATGGCAGTATACTGAAATTATCTTCGGGTAAGATTGAAGATCGTTTTATATGTATTATCCGAAGGACCAGGAGCTTTTATGACCATTGTAGCTGATATATCAATTCAGTTGCTTCAATAAAAGGATCTTTTAGTCTTTCCTGTGGTAGTTTGAGAATTTTCTTATTGTTATTTATGGTCTGATTGCCCTGCCCTTTCACAGGTCATGCATCTTGATGCTGAAAAGGAGATGATGTCTCAGTGTGTTGCTTTGCTTGGAAAATTTATTGCTGTTCGGGAGCCAAATATTCGATATCTGGGTCTGGTGAGTGTTTGCCCGACTGAAATATAGTGACAGCATATAAGTCGTTACTACTTGTTGTCCTCATTTTATTTTAATGGGTTATCCATTGATCTGGCAAACTGAACCAGGTGATACCTAGTTCAGAACCCCCCCCCCCCCCCCCCCCCCCCCCCCTTCTCTCTCTCTCACGCACGCACGCACAACAAAAATAAAAAAGAAAGCAGCTGCAGAGGGCGTATTGGCCACCTCACAAAACGATACGTATTGGGCAATACTTGTTACTTGCGGTGATGCGTATGTGTTATTGGTGTGACTTTTAACTTTTATATCAGGGTAGAAAAAACTTATAAATTGTCCAAAATAATTAACAACATTAGAAAATGTTAAAATGTTTTATTTTCATTAGTAACTAAAGTAGATGGGAGAATTGGACTCTTCATTGTCATATAGGTCTTGTATTGCTAAATATTTTAAAATAAGGATACATCTGTTCACCTATATTTATGATGTTCAATTATATTAAGATCTAATAAAATGGTAATAGTCAAGGATCATTTATTTAGTATTTACTGTGCATATAATATGTAGTATAACGACATCATTAATCATAGCATGTAGTATGTGGTTTGCAGTATACTAGTTCTTAGATACTGCTTGTTGCTTACTTAATACTTACCCACTAACTACTTGGTATTTATTGCTTACTACTTACTAGTTAGTTAATAACTACAATTAGATCCAAGGAATTAATGTATGGAACATATAAAGTAAGGAAAAAAATAATACTAATAAAATGGTCTTTGTTGGTAAAGTAAAAAAAAAAAAAAAAAATCTTATCTTCAAAATATTATAGAAAATTTACTGATATTTATGAGAAAAACTCCCAAAATTAAAATTGCAAAGGCCCAGATAATGCATGTATGAATAAATCTATACTCAAAACATGCATTTTCAGATTATTCAGAGTCCAAACAAATGAAGAAACCTAAAAGCTTTCTTGAATTCAAAATTTCTTATCTTAAAGGAATGCCCTTGAGCTACAGGTAGTGTATTGGTTTTAATTCTTCTACTTTAAATGCTTTTATGGTGTTTTTTACTAAAATATAAAGGCAGAAAAGAGAGGATTTTGGCTTAAAAAGAAGTTATTCGCTACATATTGGGGTGTGTCGGCCGATACACCTGATAAATTGGTCAATGTTCATCTTATTGGAGCGGTCTCGGCTAATGTTTTGATCCATATCTCTCATCAGTATTTCTTATGTGTATAACTTACTGTGATCCTCATTTGCTTGAACATTGACTTATAAAATCTGTTTCTCTTGTACAGGAGAATATGACTAGGATGTTGATGGTCACTGACGTACAGGACATTATAAAGAGACACCAAGCACAGATTATCACATCTTTGAAGGATCCTGACATAAGGTAATTCTTACTGTGACCATTAGTAGTTTTAGTTGATATGAGTTCTAAGCATAGTTTTTAAAATCAGAATTGTATTGCAAATCGTTCATACCCATGAATCGAATCGAATCGTGAATCATAGGATTTTTTATTTTTCTAATAAAAATGAAGAATAATTAAAAATTAAAGAAAAACAAAAAAGTAATTATTCATAACCATCCATTTTTCCATTTATGGCAGTATAAATATAATAACTAGTAAGATATCATACAATCATATCAAGAACATCCCGACATATATTAATATATATATATATATATATATGAAATAAATGATGTGTAAAAATTTAAATAAGCTTAAAGTATCAATATATATTATTATCTTTAAATGAAAATAGAAAAATAAAAATAAAAATAAAATCCAAACCATCAATCTTACACAGTAGGTTATCTCTTGAAGTTAAGAAAGTGTTCATGAAGGAAAAAAAAATCAAAATTGATTAAGAAAAGAAGAAGATAGACAAACACCATACGTACAGTCGAATGATTTAGTTAAATGCATATTCTTTATTCAACTTTAAAACCGTATCAAAGCCGCAAAAAAATCTGGTGCGGATCTCTTAGCCTTCTAATGTGGTAGAGGAAGAGATTGATGATGAGAGAGTGAGAGAGGAAAGGGAATTTCAGAATTGGGAAACAAACAAAATGGGGAAATTGATGTTTTGAGATTGGGTGTGAAATTGTAGGACTTGGAGGGAGAGGGAAGCGAGAAGCTGATTTGAGCAGGATTGGTCGTTTTTCTTCCTCTGTCTTGAAATCATTAGATGGATCTTCATATTCTTAAGTTGCTAACCAATACACCCAAAATGCCTGGGCGTTAAAGGTGCAGCAAACTAGCTACTTAACACAGTTATTAAAAAAGAAAAAGAAAAAGAAAAACTAACTACTTAACACCCCTCTCCAGGGAGGACACCGCTTGGATTCAAAGACGGCCGCACTAGGCACGGCATGGGGCCTTTTTGCCCTACACACATGCACCCGCACACAAGACGCGGCATGGGGCCATTTTTTGCCTTGCGCAAATTTGAAATTAGGATGTGTTGTCTCTTATACCATCTCATGTTGCTAACCAATACACCCAAAATGCCTAGGTGTTAAAGGTGTAGCAAACTAACTACTTAACACATGAGATGGAGAGTGACGATGGAGACAGGAGAAGAAAACGGAGAGAGGCGAGGGAGATAGAGAGATGGAAAGAGGTGAGGGGAGACAGGAGCTGGATAGATGGGGAAAGGCTGTGGAGACAAAGGAGATGGAGGGTAAGAGAGAAGAGGGTAGGAATAGATATAGAAGCGAAGAGGGTTTGGTAGTGGGAGGAGGTGTGGCAGGGTAAAGAAGAGACACAGGAAGGAGAGTTTTGTTTTTCTTTTCTTTTAAATTTTTTCCTACAAAATCAGAGCATAGAAATAAATCTTCTGCTTTTTGGTACTTGGTAGAAACGAAAGAATCTTTCCTTTCTTTGCTTCCTTCCTTCTTTCTTTCTTTCTTTTTTTACCCACATAGCTACAAAAGTGGGGCAAGAACATTTTCTTAAAGATAAAAAAATTCTTGCACTGTTTGGCCTTGCCAAACAGTTCCTTATTCTCTTTCAAATCAACAAAGATAACCTTTTATTTATTCATATATCTTTTCCACACCTCTGAATATAATCAAATATATATATATATATAATATTTATGAAGTTTAAAGTATAATATAGAACTATTCTCACATAGGTAGAATGATTTTTTGCAGTATTCGAAGGCGTGCCCTTGACTTGCTTTATAGCATGTGTGATGTTTCTAACGCAAAGGATATAGTTGAAGAGTTACTGCAGGTAGTAATGAATGTTAGCAGTTAATATCCCCCTATATTTCACCTTTTCACTTTACAGTATATACAAGTAGTTGCTGCTAATAATAAAATATGAGTGGCCCTTATGTTTCTTTTATTTGATCATCCTCAGTATCTCAGCACAGCAGATTTTGTTATGCGTGAAGAATTGGCATTGAAGGCTGCGATTCTAGCTGAGAAGTTTGCTCCAGATCTATCATGGTAAGAAGCCGCGTTTATCTATGTGAGATGTTTTGTGTAAATATGCCACATGTATCATTATCTCTTTATTCTGATTAAAATAATTGATTTTTTATTACCAATAATGGCGATCTTGATTACATAAACTCGGATAGCTTGTATGTGGGCTCCATGATATATCAAACAACCGCAAAGCAAAAATTTGAAACAGGTCTCTCTTTGATATTGCCCTGTGAAAATAGCTGCTATTCCACTTTAATTGAATCAATTCCAGAATAAATCAATGAAACTAACATGAGATGATTGCACCACGCAAAATTCTCATGAAGAAGAGCCTCATCTGAGGCCTCTACACGTCCAATCAGCAAGAAAAAACCCAACATCAACAAGAACCTCACGCTCCTTCATCAAATGGAATTTTCAAAGATAGTCCAATTCCATATGGATCACAGAGTTCACAATTTGCTTTAATTGCCTAATACCTATCCAATGAAAATAAAATTTAAAACCTGTGAGGGTTAATACAACTCTTCTTAACAAATCTCTAATCAGCATAAGAAAAAAGGAGTGAACTCTTTTACTCATGAAATAAATTTAGAGAGTAAAAAATAAATATGGTGTGCCCAGTGCTTCTCATGGGTTGTGTGCAACTAGTGTGTGGTTGTCAAATTGGGCCCTCTTGGCTGCTTTACTTTTCCATTTTTTTATTTTTTATTTTTATGGATCCGAGTTCCTTTGAAAAGTAAATTTAAAGAAGAGAAATCAAAATGCAAAAGATTGCATCACTTCGAATTGTTAGCATTATCTTTCTTGGTTTTAGCCGGGTGGCGAATGGGGAGTCAAATTGGAAAACCTTGGAAGCCTCGGCTGCATCAATGTCAGTCACTAGCATAATTGATGTATAATTGTTATCTTGACAAATCATGAACTCATTGAAAAGGAAGGTTTGTCTTGCAAAAGTCTACTTGATTCTCTTTTGATTTACTTAATAAAAAATTCTGCTAGGAGGGAATAAAAAACCCATAATTTACCTTCTTGATGTAAGGGGATGACTCTTCACCGCTTTGAGAAGATATGGCATGCGTTGGACCTACCCGGATTTTCTAGTGTCGTAAACTTCAAACTTTTGCTGATGTCTGCTATAGCCTGCACAGGTCCTGATTCACATGGCAGACGGTGGAGATAAAAGGGAGGAAAGGAAGAAGAGGCAAGGAAAAGAAGGAAAAGGTAAAGAAAGAAAAGTAAAAAGAGAAGATAGGGAAGGAAGAGAAATGAGAGGAGAAAGAGGAAGGGCAAGAAAGAGGGAATCATGAATGGATATTGAGTGGAAGATGTCAATCAAACCCAACCCACCCTCATTGACCTGCATAACCCTGTCCTGTCTTATACGGGTTGATGATGGATCACGTAAACCTGACCAGCAGTAAAATGGGTTGGGTTAGCTTAACGCAATGTGGACCAGCCATTGCTCTTCTTTTTCTTCCTTCTTCTTCCAATCCAATCAAGCCAATTTCTACTCCATTCTGGAATGCTCAAAACGTCCAAATCATGGAAATCAAGTCGATTCAATTAGACCAGTTTCTTTCCCTGCTGGTGTTTATCCCATTGATGTGAGGCGTGCTGTAGATGGCGAGAAGCAGCAGCACCTGCAAGTCCTTGCTTCAGTGTCTCCTCTCCCTCACCATTATTCAAAAAAATAAAATAAAAATGGCCTCTTTGTCACCAGTTGAGGGGGCGTGCCCCATTCTGAGCCAGCTCTACAAGGAGGGTGGAATCTGTTTTCCTCTTTGGGACTTGGTTTGTCTGTCCCTTATTTCTCCCTCCCTCCCTCCCTCTCCCCCCCCCTCTCTCTCTCTCTCTCCCTTCTTCCTCCCATTCTGCTGCGGTCATAGATTGGGTCAATTTGACCTGCATGAGGTTGCTTGACCTCCAAACAGGTCAGATATGGGTCAGGCTCTCTCTCTCTCTCTTCCTTCTTCCTCCCATTCTGCTGCGGTCATAGATTGGGTCAATTTGACCTGCATGAGGTTGCTTGACCTCCAAACAGGTCAGATATGGGTCAGGCTTCAACCTGTAGATACACCTAGTAGAACTCATAGAACTGAACCAAATAGATGGGATAAGCTTCGATGATGATGATGATGATTGTGTGCATATTTTTGAGGATTGTGTCAGTACCTTCATCCTCACCAGACGTCTTATATAATGTACCTTGTCCATTTAGACATTAGTTTTTGAATTCCTTGTGCTTTCTTTCTTTTGATGTTAAACTGATGATAATGCCTCTTTGGGCCATAATCTCAGTCAAAATATTTCTCTTTGAACTTTTGATGGATACCTTTTATTTTATGTTATTTAGAATAACTTGTTTTAAGATTTTTTGAAATAAAGATCCATAGTCCATACAATCATTTTGCAACAAAGTTTATGTGCACCTACCAAGGTATCTAATGTCTTATCCTTATAGGTATGTAGATGTGATTCTTCAATTGATTGACAAGGCAGGAGATTTTGTCAGTGACGACATATGGTATCGAGTGGTTCAGTTTGTCACAAACAATGAAGATTTACAGGTATTCGTGCTTTTAGCACTCTTTTGATTTTCCTTGCACATGCTGCTCTATAGATCTTCTCTCTCTGTGTGTGTAAATATAAATATATATGCATGTATACATATACTCACACTTGATATGATTTTTTTTTTTTTTTTAATTTTCTTGTCAGCCTTATGCAGCAATCAAGGCAAGAGAATATCTTGACAAACCTGCTTTGCATGAAACAATGGTCAAGGTATGCAGCTTGTGAATTTTTTTTTTTTTTGGTAAATGAAATCTTTTTGCAATAAAAAGAACTAAATAGAGCCCGGTTAGAAAACCTAAGAAAGAATCTAGTAGACCTACCAATGTGCCCAAAAATACCACTAGAATAGAGCATCTACTTTACTCACAATAGAAAATGAAATAAACTCACAATAATAAACTGGTAATGCACCCATCCCCTTGATCTCCAAACGTCAATCATAATTAATTGAGTGATGATGTTCTTGCTTCCTTTTCCTTTTTGAGTTCTCAGTTCTCACTCTCACAGTCTCTATCCAAGAACCCCTTAACAAAAAGACAGGCTGATTGTTTGCCGAAGAAGGGAAAAATTGATTTGCCTTATCTTATAATGTGTGATTTGGAGTTCTTCTTGCGTTGTCTTCTCATCATTTCCCTTATTTCTGAGCTTTGCCTAATATTTGGTTGTTAGTTGAAATGGTTGATAAATATAAGATACAATGAATTAACTGTTACCTTAAAAAAAAGATTAAAAGAAAAAGAAGAAACCCATATCCTTGTGATTATAAATCCACTATTATATGCTAGATATATTGATCCTACATCTTGACTTCTATTGAATGGCACTATAAAACAAGGTTTCTACTTGGCTAACTAAATCTTGTTCATAAAATTATGTGGTTGTCAATGGTCCAATAGCCTGGGCAAAGAATGTATAACCCTGATGCTGTTTCAAGTTCAAAAAAGAGTTGTACTCATACAACTAGACCTTATTTATAAGATGCCACAGGTGCTGCATTCCGGAAGGCCTGACAAAGAATGCAACCCCTGGCACAATATTCAAGCATGCAGTCTTGGATATTCCTTTCTTGATTATCTGCAGTTTAGTGACCTTTGCCATCTTTTGTCTCTTTGGTAGATGATCTGGATATGGATTGCCACTCTCGTTTCAAAGAATGGTATTAATTCCCAGTCCTATTGTCTGACTCTGTCACCACCTGTACTTGTACTACTCGACCAAGTCTCAGACATCTCAACTGGGATCCTGGGATCCAATTCCATGGACTCTTATCACACTGGGCCCTTGCTCGTGGCTCAAAATTTTTCTTTTTACTAGAACATATGGATATTCTCTGGCATTTTGGCTCAAAATTTTGCTTCATCCTTGACCATATGGATATTTTCTCTGGCATTGTGGGTCCTTTCTTTAGTTTGTGGAGAGCTTCCTTTGTCTCCTGTCTTGATCCTTGCTTTTAGTTATTCCATACAGCAGTGCAAGTACTGATAAGTGATAACCAATGGTTGACGTGGAGTGTCCAAGGCCATGAAATTGCGATAAATCTCAGATATCATGTTTGATCCAGTGTAGCTCTAAGAGCAAGCAAATGTAGCTACTAGTGGCAGAGAAATGATGGCATTGGAGTTCGATAACTGATTGAAGGGTGTAGAGCATGGATGTTAGCCATTTTCTGATCCTTGATCTGCTCTATGATGATCGAATTTTAAATAGCAGGGAGATGGTTGTAGAGACAGGCCCAAGCTCATGGGCCCCCAGTGGGCCAGATCACATCCAGACAATATTCTTGTACAGCTGTTGTATAGTTGACTTTATCTAAATCTGTTAAGATAGGCATTGATTTTAAATTAGCCTGGTTGTAGTCTTTAAGAGCCCCAATTAGGGCCTGATTTGTATTACACATATCTATAAATTCGTATCAGTCGTTCTATGAAGACATGGCAAATTCGTCCAATATTCTTTCATATTTCTTCATCTCTGAAACCAGACATGGTATCAGTGCATCAAGGTTCAGAATTTCAGTTTTCTGCATGAGCCTTAACTGTCCTCTACTTCAGCATTTTTGCTGGTTTGTATAGCCGTGTGGTAGCAAATAGCTTTGTCCTTGGAGTATCTACAATCGGCTTTGGGGTTTTCGCTGAAATCAAATCCCGTCTCTGGAATCTAGGTTATTCTTCAAAACCCAATATAAGTTTTGTTTATCCTTGTTGCCACATTGTTGCAGCCTCCCGTTGTCATCTTTGTCTATCATCGCAGCAGTGCCTTGGGCTGGATTCTGTTTCTAGCATTGACACAAGGCTTTCTATGGCTTGGGTCTATCTCTACAATGGTCACATGGCAGTCAACTCCTTCACATGCTTATCCCTGATCTTAGTGCCACAATTTTTCCTTTTAAAGGAGTGGGTTGCATTTCCATGCATAAAATTTGTCAGTTCTGCGGTTTTAGTTTCTCTGAATTTTTTCATTTCATCCATTTAATTTTAGCTGGTCGGCTTACTCTTGGATGGTTCTTTCTTCGTCTGTTCCCTCCATGAGTGTAGTCAGTAACCATTTGGATGAACGACCCAGATTGGTACACTGACAACCAAATGTTTAGCAATATTTTAGCCGGTTTATCAGTTGGATGACTTGGATGGTTCTTTCATCATCTGTACCTTGATGAAGTGACTATCAACTCCCACATGCTTTATTTTCTCATGATATATTGGATTCTTGTCCAGTTTAATTACTGAGTTGCTGTCACGATGCAGAACCAATGGTATAACTTACTTGAAACTTGTTTGTTTTAACAATATCCTCAACCAACATCCATAGGTTATTGCCGATACTTAGATTCAGAGATTGATTTTCGGTGACGACCTGTGTCTTACTTTTCCGAGAAACAAGATTTCCAGCAACCATAGTGCAATAACGTGAAGTAGATCTTATGTCTGTTTTGGATCTTGCCCAATCAACATCAGTATATACTTTTGCTCTCACATGCCCATGTGATTTATATAAGACACCTTGTTTTACTGACCCTTACATGTATTTGAGTATTTTGTGAACCGCAGCCAAATGGTCAGTCCTATGAGAATACATGAATTGGTTAACTAAGCTAACATCATAGGAGATGCCTGACCTCATGATAGTTAGGTCGATCGGCTTTCCTGCTGACTTCTGGTATGATTTTTGGTCATGAAGTAATTCCCCACTGTAAGAGTGCAACCTATGGTCTTGCTCAATTGGTGTGTAAGTTGGCTCGGCCCATAATTTTCTGTTTCTTCAAGAAGATCCAGTGTACAGGTACTTCCATCGTGAGATAACAATACTGTTCTTGGATCTGGCAACCTCGATTTCATGAAAGTATTTCAGTGTTCCAAGGTCCTAGATTTCAAACTCAGTTCTCAGACCGACTTTGAGTTTGTTGATTTCTTCATCATCATTACCGGTGACTACAATATCTATATACACAACTAGTACTGCCACTTATATTTTTCCTTTTCACAAACACAATATGGTCAGCATGACATCTCCTGAATCCATACGTGTTTATGGCCTTATTATACCTGTCAAACTACGCTCGAGGTGAATGTTTTAGCCCATGCGAAGACTTATAGAGTCAACATACTTTGCCTTTGTGTCCTTTTACTACGAAGCCTGTGGGGATCCATATATACTTGTAAATCTCCTTGAAGTGCTGTATTCTTCGCATCCATATGGTATACCGGCTAAGAATAATCCACTATCCATGACATATCATTCTAGTAGAGTTTAACTTATTGACTGGAGAAAAGTCTCAAAGTCATCAATCCTATATGCTTGGGTAAATCCTTTTGCAACAAGCCTTGCTTTCTATCTTTGAATTGAACCATCGAGATTATGCTTCATTGTGAACACCTATTTAGATCCCATTGTGATTTTCCCTTTCTTTAGAGCTAGCAATACCGATGTGCCATTTTTCTCAAGAGCTTGTATATTTTTTGTCAATCAGAGCTTTCTTCCACGTGTAGGTATACATTCTGATGATAGCTTAGTGACAAAAGCACAAAAAGTAGGTGATAGATGGTGATAAGAAACAAAATCTTGAACTGGATGATGTGTAACACATGACCTTATACTTGGATCGGAAGCAGAATAATTACCTGACCAAGGATGATCAAACTCTGATTGAGATGAAGCATGAGTTCTGGGCTTTGGTTAATGATGGCTCAAGTGAGTACAGTGGTCGAGTTGTTTCTTTTCTTCTGGTACACTTGCGATGGCTTCTATGGTGCTTTTGTTGTCTTCTTCTTCTTAGGTGTTAGGAATTCTTATCTGTTGTTATTATTTGTTGGGTCTTGATATGATGGAGGCGGCACAGATTAAATAAGAGGGAAAGACTCCATATTATTCATGTGTTTGTTGTGTGCTTTTTGCTACATTATAAGACGTGTCTTCATGGACTGTCATGTGTATCGTTACAAACACTCTCCCATTTTTTCCAGGAAGTTGACACTTGTTTCCTTTCTAGAAGCTTGGATACCCTAGAAATGTACACTTTGTGCTTTTGGGTCTAGTTTGTCTTGTTGTTGCTTTGGGATGTGTACGAAGCATTTACACATAAACACTTTAGGTGGAATCGGAAACAGTGGAGCACTTGGACAAAGGACTTCATTGGACCTTTTTCTCCCAAATTTTTTTATGGCACCCGGTTTATCAAGAAGGCCGACGTCAATACCCCATTTGTCCAAAATGATTTTGGAACATTCATTTCGATCAGAAGGGCTGTCGTTAGTTGTCACTTCTAGCAAATGCCTGTTCTTACGTTCAACAACTCCATTCTACTCTGGTGCTATACACATGATGTATGTGATTCTTTTCCATTATCAGACAGGTTTGATATAGTTTCTATCATTTTATGGTAGACTTTGAACGTGTGTAGAACTTCATTCTTTGATTTCATGAGATACACCCATGTACATCTACTGGCATCATCAATGAAAGACCATAAATAAGTAATAGGAATATGCAATACATCAAATGAACTACTCCAAGGTTCGACTCGGCCGAGTCGAGTTGAGTCCCAATTTCAAATAAAATGTTTAGAGGGCCGAGTCGCATGGCCAAGTCGGCGGACTCGCATGTCCGAGTCGGCCGAGTTGCACGGCCGAGTCTCATGCGACTCGGCCGGGTCCCATGATTTCGAGTCCGAGTCCCATAGGACCTGACTCGGTATGTGCTGAGTCCGAGTCGACTAGGACGATTTTTTAATCCATGAACTGCTCTTTTTATTAATATTGACTGGGTAAACATTTCTACGACGTTTAGCAAACCAGCAAGTTTCACAATCAAATTCCTAAAATTGTATCTTATGTCTCACAAAGAATAACTCCTATGACCCTAAAGAGGTGCACGCTTGAGACGAGGGTGCCATAGCAAAGCTTTGGCCTCTTCTACTACTGACTGCAAAACTCTTTGACTCTCTGTTGACTCCAGAATGTAAAGACCATTGTTCTTATGTCCATCACCTATCGTTTGCCCTATCCTCAGATCTTCGAGAATGCAATGGGAAGGGGAAAACGTAATGTAACAATTATGGCTTTTTAAAAGACCTATCAGACATAAGATCAAAGAAAGCTGTAGAACATGGTAAAATATATGATAAAGACAAGTTTGGTAGAACATTGATGGATCCTTCCCCAGCTACTTGGCCGAAGGCACCATTAGAAAATTCTACACTCGCACGAATGAATGGAGTATAAGACTGAAACTTGAAGCGATACTTATCAAGTGATCTATGCACCTGAATCAATGACTTAAGTGGAAGCAGATGATGAAGAGGCCAAGGAAACGGGATTATTAGAGGAACAAACCATACTAACTCTTGATGTTTGATTTCCCCCTTCCAAGGTAGCTAGTCTCTGACGAAGAACCATGAGTACATCTTTCCAGTTTTGTGGCTCATCTTTTCCAATGCTTCTCTTGTTTACCTGATTACTTTGTTTTTTTGACTCAGCAGGTGTTGCGGATCCATTGCGGTTTTTGCCAACTAGATCCTAACTAGTAACTAGTCTCACAATTGTGTCTGTACCTTCTACAATGAGTAGAGTAAAGTTTATCATCATAAACACCAGATTTTCCGCTGCAAATGTCCACAACTTTTATGTCCATCTTGATTACTCCCATGGCCATGACCTCTATCCCCTTGCCTGTATTGTTACTTGCGAGAGCATATCTATCAGAAGATAGATCAGATGTGTTTTTAGATGACATAACTTTTCTTGGACTCTCTTCTCCTTTAAGAAGAGCAAACACTGTTTGTCAGTTTTTGGGCTCTTTGATAGTCGATTGCATTAATTGGGACTGCTTTAGAAACTTAGTTATTTTGACTTGCAACTCAGTTAAACCTAATAGATTACTGGACTGCAAGTTTGACCAATGAGTTTGACTCAAATCTCGGCAGTGGTCTAGTAAAATCGGCCAATTTTTGAGTTTGAATTTGTTTCAATTGAGGTGCATCCAATCCCAGCCAAATAATATACCGAGTCTGAGTCAAAATCCAATCAAGTTGGGCTTGCTGGGTACCTACACTCCTACAGATGACCTTTTCTTTTTGTCACAGTGATCACAGGTGTCCCTCTTTGAAACCTCATAAAGCACCAATTTGGATCATGGAAACCTGGATCATGTCCTTTTTTACCTAAACACTAATGAATGAACATTCCTTGAACATTTCGTAGCACAACTATGGAATGCATACAGTTAAATTTACATGTAAAAGAAGGGGTATCTTCTATATAGGTTTTTGCTATTACCCCTTGAACAGTCATTACTCATTAGTTTTTCTAATTTTTATGTGTAGGACTTATTATCTATAGACAGTATCTATCTTGGGGAGGCTGTAGTGCTTCAACCTAATAAATTACCCATGTTGTGTGCGGGATGGTCATTGAGATGTTTTTGGAATTGTCTCTCTTCTACTCTTTATCTGTGATTTGGACAGAATATTTCTTGTCTGAGCTATGGTTTTCCATTGTTTATTTGCATGTATCTGTTTGCAGATTGGTATTTGTGGCATTTTTTTTTTCATTATTTTAAAGATCACATTATTACTTTTTGCCTTTGTCTCTCTAAATTCATTGTCCAGTGAAATTGGAACGTTAAATAATGTTTCATTTATCATTCAACTGATTGGTTCTCTTTATTGGTCCAATTGCTCTGTGCAATAGGTCAGTGCTTATCTTTTAGGAGAGTACAGCCATCTTTTGGCTAGAAGACCTGGCTGTAGCCCGAGGGAGATATTTACCATACTACATGAGAAACTTCCCACCGTATCGTAAGATGACTGAACATTTGTGTCTCTTACCATTGTCGTATTTTTTCCTTCTGTACCTAAAGATGCCATTTATTTCAGGACCTCCACTGTAGCTATTCTGCTATCAACATATGCTAAGATTTTAATGCACACTCAGCCTCCAGATCCAGAATTGCAGCATCAAATTTGGGGAATATTCAACAAGTGAGTCTTGACTCTTTTTTTTTTTTTCATTGTCTGGTTCTTATCGTACTCCTACTCGTTAGTTGTTATTATTACTATTGTTATTATTACTTTTATTTTTTTTGTTGTCATTGTTACTGTTAGTGTTATTATTATGATGATGAAAAAGGATGGTAGGATTACTTAGTCTTTTTTCCAGCAATGCCATATCCACTACTGTGTGCAACTCATTAGGGTGTCTGTTTCAGATATGAGAGTTACATTGATGTTGAGATACAACAGCGGGCTGTTGAATATTTTGCATTAAGTAGGAAAGGTGCAGCATTGGCGGACATATTAGCAGAAATGCCCAAATTTCCAGAGCGCCAGGTAATGTATGCTACTTTAAATGGGAGTTTTTATAGAAACATGTATGAATTTATTAATCAATGAAATCAATGGTGAAAGCAAAGGAAGTAGTACTTAAAAATTAAAATTTCCTCCACTATCTTGAGCATTGTTCAGAATAATGAACTGAGTATATGGAGCATTGTTCTGACTAATGAAGTGGTGACTGAGAGTAGACATGCTAGTTTATTGAGTTACAGAGAACATGGCTTTAAATAGGTATGGTGGGAAGTAGTGCTAACAAAGATGGCCCTAGATAGATTAGATACGGCTTATTATGATGATGATATGATTTTACTGATAAAAGTTGGATGCTGACTATTTTTACTCTTATCAAAACTAGTCTGCGCTGCTAAGAAGAGCAGAAGATGCTGAAATTGATACTGCAGAACAAAGTGCCATCAAATTACGTGCCCAACAGCAGACATCAAATGCATTGGTTTTAACTGATCAACGGCCACCGGATAATGGATCTGTACCTGTTGGTCAACTTGCCCTAGTCAAGGTGCCTAGCATGAGCCACAGTACGGTGAGAGCTTGTTACTCTGAATTCTTTGTCAAACCTAGAGTTGCTAATGTTTTTCTATCATTTTTTTTAGTAATGATCAATATTTTCTATTGCGTAGGATGCTAGTTTAGCAGACCAAGGACTGGCCCAGGAAAATGGAACTTTAAGCAAAGTAGATCCTCAAGCTGCTCCACCTTCCGCTGATCTCCTTGGTGATCTTCTTGGTCCTTTGGCTATTGAAGGTCCTCCTATTGCTGCATCATCAGAGCAAAATCTGGTATCAGGGTTGGATACTGTACCTAGTGCATCAGATGCCTTAGCACTTGCTCCTGTTGTCGATCAGTCAAACTCAGTTCAGGTACTAATGCTGTCATTATTCACATTTGTGAACCTCTTTCAGGAATTGTGAAACTTGTAGCAGTTAATCTAGAATTCTGATAAAAAGAGAAGATTAGAAAAAAGTTGAGAATGAGAAAGAGAAGAAATCGTTGCCGGTTGTCTAACTTAGAATTGGGTGACATGCTATGGTATAAATACTGAAAATTTAGATATTTTCAGTATTTACAAGAAGGTCCCCTTAATCACGTGTATTTACAAATCTGTCCATGTGACCTTAATGGTTTTCAACACTGTCCCTCAGGTGTGGATAAATATATAATATGCCAGCTTGGATGGAACTGTGAAAGTTACGGCCAGTTTGTAGCCAAATGTCATCTTAATTTTATTTGTGATAGGTTGGTTTGTTTAGTTTAAAAGTTGTATGATGAGAATTAAGTGGAAATTCCCATCAGTTCAATGGTATTACATGTTCTGTTCTTGTCTATTTTTATCATAATGCTAACTTGTATGATTCTTTTTTGTCCTAATTTTGGTACTAGTATCAACCAGCTAATTCTACCACATGTTTGCAGCCTATTGGAAACATTGCTGAAAGATTTCATGCCTTATGTCTGAAGGATAGCGGTGTCTTGTATGAAGACCCTTACATTCAGGTTTCCATCTGTCTATCAAGATTAGTGCATTATATTGCTCCTGTTCTGCTTGGTTCAAGCTGAAGCTATAGGGAAATCTGTTCAAACTTTCAAATTTTAGTGCAACTGACTTCTTCTGCTTCTTTAGGTTGGCATAAAAGCAGAATGGCGAGCTCATCATGGGCGCCTTGTCCTTTTCTTGGGAAACAAGAACACCTCTCCTCTAGTGTCTGTTAAAGCTCTTATACTGCCTCCTGCTCATTTAAAGATAGAACTCTCATTGGTACCTGAAACTATCCCTCCAAGGGCACAGGTAAAGCTTTGATATGCCACTAACAAGTTCCCAAGTTCTATAATCAATGTCTTTCTACCCAAATAAAAAAAGTCATATAATAAATGTATCACCTCTTCTTATCTCTATATTTTCCTTTATTGTCTGTCTAGGTGCAATGCCCACTTGAAGTTGTGAATCTTTTTCCAAGCAGAGATATAGCTGTTCTTGATTTCTCCTATAAGTTTGGGACTACAATGGTAGTACTTTAAACTTCCATTAATCGCTATATTCAGTTGAGGATGCTGGAAAGCCCCATGAGTCATTAATTTCATTTTTTCCCAATTATCTATTTAGGTGAATGCCAAATTACGTCTTCCAGCAGTCATCACCAAGTTTCTGCAGCCTATGTCAGTGTCTGGTGAAGAATTCTTCCGCCAATGGAGATCTCTTGCCGGACCACCTTTGAAACTTCAGGAAGTGGTAAATTTGTTTTCCACTCAGTTATTAGCACTAGTGACACTTTGCTTTATTATGTTTCGAAATTTATATAATGTCTTAACCTAGATCAAAGATAAAGCAAGATGGGACTGGATGAATTTTGTGTAATGCCATTGTGGTTGGCACTTATATAGTACAGACTATCATATGCATGGTTCAAAATAGCAGCCTCTATGTAGCGTATGTTGTAACCTTGATATACATTGTTACACTGTTCTCTATTAGCTTAATCTTTTAGAGTAAGTGGTTGTCTACATGGTATCAGAGTATTAGATCCGGGGGTCATGTGTTCGAATCCCTATGACTTGTTTCAGTTTACATTGGTCATTTGGCGTGTTGTTCACTAACAGCTTGAGCTTTTAGTATTTCTAGTTATCATCATGGTATCAGAGCGGGAGGTCGAGTGTTCGAATTTCCGGGGCCGTTGTGCCTTGTATTCTTCCACGATGGGTGTGATTTCCTTGTGGCAACAACGTTATTGGCCTCGAAGGGTGTATTACACCGTTCTCTTATCAGCTTACGCTTTTAGAGTAAGTGGTTGTCAACAGTGTTATTGGCTGCGTCATTGGCCGTAGCGGTTGAGGCCGTTACTCTATTTTTAAAATAACGGTGCTACATTCTAAAGCCTAGCAGAACCAACCATTTTAATTTAAAACACTGTTTTTCCTATTTCTTCTCCTCAATAGTCTTTCTTAATGTTGTCTTTACCTTTATATGTTCCAAATCACTAAACAAACACAAGATTGGATGCTACACACATAGTTTTCAAAATCTAAATCGTATCGCAAATCGTTGATGCCCATGAATCGAATCAAATCGTGAATCGTCGGGTTTTTTATTATTTTTCTAATAATTTTTTTAAAAGAAAAAGGAAAAAGTAATTATTCATAACCATCCATTTTCCTGTTCATAGCAGTATAACTATAATAACAAGTAAGTCTATCGTACAATCATATCAAGAACATTATGGCAGATATATATATAATAAATGAGGTGTAAATAGTTAGATAAGTTTAAAATACCCAGGGATTTTTACGAAATAATTAAGTTTAAACTCCGATTAAATGGATTCATGAAGAAAAATAATAAACTATAGTAGAGTGGTTCGTACTTTTTTTGGGGACTAAAAGATATATCAATTGAGATGACGATATCGTCAACCACCTTGCCTTTCTTCTACGTCTGTCTTCTTCTTCTACTCATCCTCCCTCACAAAAGCATCTTCCTCTCTTGCGGAAGTATAAATCATTGTTATAAAACTAAAATGATCCTACAGATCCAACTGGGACCCATCTTAAAAATTCTATCATGAAGAACCCACCTTCGAAATCTTAAAAAAAAAAAAAAAAAAAAAAAAAAAAAAAAAAAAAAAAAAAAAAAAAACAGGGAATGCAAGTCTTAGGTATATGAATTCATGAGTGCACTAATCATACCACATATACCAGATTCACAAGAGCCAACCACGGAAATCGAGTCCACTAGAGTTCTATGGTTTTCCGATTATAATATTAGAAGTGACCCATCTTAGATCTAAAGCATTAAGATGTTCTTGTTTAAAGGTTCGCATGGTGGTTTTGGAAAGAACAATCATCTTCGCATAGGAGCAAAGCAAGGATGAAAATAGCGGTAACGGCGGGCGCAGCGGCCCGCCACCAAAACGCTACGTAGCAGTGCGATTTGAAAAAATCGTCAAAAAAATCTGAGAAATTTGTAGAAAATATAGAATATTAGAAAATGTATTTTTTTTGAAAAAGTAACAAAGATAACAGGGCGTAGTGGTCCCCTCATTGTATGAGGTCCTGTATCGTTATATAAATAGAAAATAATAGTAATGATAATTTTTTTCACATGTATTCATATTGCTTAGTTATGCTAACTTAGAAACTAAAGAAAGACTCATAAAAAAAATGTCGTGAAGTCACAACTTAAGACTTAAGAGTACCTAGAGAAAAGAATACCTCTACCAAATGAGGTGTCTAATAGGATGTATCTAGAGAAGAACCCTTGAGAAGAACTTTTTGTATCGACTGTAATTTGGTGAAATCATGTGTTTTTTGGTATTCTTTTAAACATAAAAGGGAAGAAGAGTTGCGTAGAAATGTTATTTGGCTAAGAGAAAAAGAAATAAGTCTTATTATGCATTTTTTTTTGAAGTAGGAATCTGTCTTACTCTATAGCGGCCCCATAGCAAGCGTAGCAGCTGCTACGGTTGTGAGCGGCGCTAAATTCACCGCTACAACGTAGCGGCTGCTATTTTGATCCATGCATAGGAGCTTTGTTTGGGCAAGTGAACTTGACTCAAAAGGACAATATCCCAAAAACAATATCCAAAATTGATCTCACAAGAACAATTCTCTTTGCATAGGAGTTCTTTTGGATTTTCTTAGGTTTTCATTTTGGGACATTCAAACTCACAAGGATAATTTCCTCAAGTCACCCATCTAGACTTACACGTGAACTAACTCACAAGGAGAATCTCCCCTTCATCTTGCTTCTTCAATGTTTGTCTTGTTTATGATGGAGATGTTAGATCTCTCCTCATGTAGCAACAGTGAAAGGAAAAATCGAGGTGTTAGAGGAGTATCAACAAACAAAAGAGAGCAGGTTGGTGGGGTGTAGTGAGAGGAAGAAGAAGGTGGGGTTTGCAGTCAATAGATTTGGGTTTGTAGGGTTGAAGATATCGTCAACCGGGCCATTTTGGTATTAAAAAAAAAAGTACGAACCATTCTATTGTAGTTTATATATTTTTCTTCATAAATCTGTTTAATTGGGGTTTAAGCAATTATTTCCTAAAAAATCCAAATATCTATGTATATTTTTATTATCTTTAAATTAAACATATAAAAATAAAAATAAAATCCAAACCATCAATCTTACACAATAGGATATCTCTTGAAGTTAAGAAAACGTTCATGAAGAAAAAATCCAAAATAGATTAAAAAAAGAATATATAGACTAGCACCATATGTACAGTCAAATGCTTTAGTTAAATGCATGTTCTTTATTCATCTTTTAAACCTTATCAAAGCTGCAAAAAATTCTTAGGAGGTTTCATTAACTACTAAATAACCTTTTAAAAATAAAAGCGCTAAAAGAAAGAAAAAAATAATAAAGAAAGAAAAAGGGTAAAAGATTATTAATATTAACTTTTTGTTGTAGCTATTCTTGCTTAGGCGAATCGCTTGAATCGTAAGATTTGTTGAAATGAGTATCGAATGAGCATTGTATCGTAGGATTCACACTTGAATCCTAAGTTTGCATAAATACGAATTGTTTTCCTTAAGATTCGGGATACAAATCGTAGGATTCTAATAACTATGATTAAAATATAAAGAAAGTTTGCACTTGTAAAACCATTTTCTCAGGACCTCTAAATCCATGGTCGTCATCTTCCAATTGCAATGATCTTTAGCCAACTACTATTCTACTCGAAGATCTTATCCCATTGCATTTAAAGGCTTCCATTTGATTTGTCTGAGCTAATATAAGACCATTTCACTTTGGGGCCTTAAATGGTTGGGATTATATGATTATGCTGAAATTTTTACCCATTTTTGCCACACAGATATTTTCCATTTTTGCCACAGATTTTTTGATACCATTGTGGCTACCCATGCATTGGGATGCATCCAATTGGGCCCTTGGAAAGCAATTCCCAATGTTTAATCTTAAGTGATAATTGTTTAACAATTAGTTCATGTGCGTTTGTGTTGATATATAGAGCATGGTTTTAAAAACTGATGGAGTCTGAGTCAACAACAGGTGTTGAGCCAAGTCACCCCTAAGTCTCCTAGTTGTCCGAGACTCCGAGTCCAATTATTTTATGTCCAAACTCACTCACTTCATTTTTTTTGGTTGGGAGAAGCAGTAGGAGGCTCTTAGGCCTCTGATTCTTGAAGACCACATTTTTTGGAAGATCTAAGCATCTAATAGAAGTATTATTCATCCAGCTGTCTATAATCATATATATTCATCAAGTATAACACAAGATGTTTTAAATTTCTATATTCATACAACAGTTTTATATATATATATATATAGGGGAGGGCTCCCCTAAGCTGTAGCTTAGGGTATCCTAAGCTGAAGTGTGTAAACCGCACATGTGTGACCCATTTACTGCAACACGGGTCGGGCCAAACCCAACCCTGAACCAACCTGGACCTGTTTTGGCCAAGGTCACAAACCCAGTCGTCTGGGTTCTTCTTCCACCAGCAAGACAGAAGGCTGCCCCTGCTCCGTCGTTTGTCTGCAAGTGCAACCAGCTGCAGAGTTTCTACAACTCTTCTCCGGCAAAGAACCTGATGGTTGGTTCTCACTGTCGAGAGGGGAGGCGCAGAGGCAAGCTTGAGAGGGGTGGAGGGGAGGCAGTCCGAACGCGAAACCACCAATGCATCCTCGTACACGAGAAATCAAGACGAAAAAACACTACGAACCAAGATCACCTTCTTCTAAATAAACTTATTGAGAAATTATTAACTTACAACCATGAGAGATAAGAAAGAGAGGAGATTTTTCAAACTCAGGAACTTTAATTTTTTCTGGAAGTAGAATCCACAAGGCAACATCATAAAATACTTAACAAATAGTACTCAAAAGAGGATATTTTGCACAACCCACCAACCAGCCATCCCCAATTCCAACTACAGAAATAAAAATAACACCCAAAATACAACCATAAATGTCCAGCAAGTAAGTGATAAGACCTCCCAAATTATTTCCATCAGAGGTATCAATAAAGAGCAATAAATTTTGATTTTCGAAGGGGCAATATAAGGATTTTACAGTTGAATTGCTGCTAGGCATGCTTAAATCTGGCTAAAACCAAAAACTGGCTCCTCCATTGGGGTCTTAGCTCTAACCAAATTAAGTTAAAGGGCAACCCAATTTCCAAGCATCCAAACAGGGCACTGGGGTAGTGAATCCAACATCAAAGATTGGATTTTTCTGACCTCTTCCAACAAGGACAGATTCAATCCACGGTTAGACTCCATCAAATCAATAAAATTCAGATCCCCAAAACCTAATCAAGCACCCCACTTACATATTGAATGAAACAAGCCACAAATCACTTCTGGGTATCATCCAAAAGGAAATTACAAACAGCCCAAGGTGTTGCTTCTTTTATTCGACTGACTTGGATGCACAGAGAAGGAATGGATGCGGATTCTGCAGCAGCCATGCAACTTTTCCTCACGAACCCACAACCAAGATCACCTTCTCCTTCTCCTACTCAACCTTCATCTTCCACACCCCTCCATATGCTGCTTCCCAACCCCTCTTCTTCTCTTCATACTTTCCACACACCACAATCAGCCGAAACAGTGATTGGAAACAGCCCCATTCCTCCTCCATCATCTCAATTCACATGGAGTGCTGGCGCCGGTGGTGAAAACAGTAACAAGATCGGCATCCCGGAGAGCCAAGGCATTTCGCTTTCGTTGTCATCATCTCTACAGCAATTGGAAGCAGCCAAAGGGGATAAATTGAGAATGGGAGATGGTGTCTTTTATTACAAGCTGAAGAAGGTTAGAAACTTGAGGGTGAAGGAGAATAGAAGACTGGGAGTTGTTTTTTAGGCGCCACACGTGCAGAACACACACTTCAGCTTATACTCCCCTTAAGCTATAGCTTAGGGGAGCCTTCCTCATATTTATATAAATTCGGATTTGACCGAAAGTTGGTGGACATGTGCAATTTAGAAGGGTCATGTGTTTGGTCCATTTGGATGGACCAAAGGTGAGCCCCACAAGCATGAGCTTGTGAGATTTTATCCTAAGCTTGAGCTTAGGAGAGCCTTGCTCATATATAGGGACAGCTCTCCTAAGCTCAAGTGTGTGGTGGGGCCCACCTGGGGACCCACATGGGGATGGGGGTGGGGAGGATTTCAAGGACTCCCTGGGATCTTCCTCTCTGCAAAAAAACCAGCTCCAACCATGATTTCTATCATCTCCATATGGGCCCAAAAGTTTAATGGTCAATAGTCCATTCGGATCGATACATAGTCGATCCAACGGTCAAGTAAATTCGGATTTGACCGAAAGTTGGTGGACATGTGCAATTTAGAAAGGTCATGTGTTTGGTCCATTTGGATGGACCAAAGGTGGCCCCCACAAGCATGTGCTTACGAGATTTTATCCTAAGCTTGAGCTTAGGAGAGCTTTGCTCATATATATATATATATCATTGTTTAAAGGTTATTGGCCTGTAGGGCGTGAATGGTCCAACTTGGCTTAGTCCCATGCGACTCAACAAAGTCTACTTGAGTGGAGGTGACTGAGTTGCGCCCATAGCCATTATAACATGTGCAGGTGTCAGCTAACACCTGATTTAACATGTGCCTTGTCTCATCCAACTTGTTCAGATCACATGCCTCTCTATATGTATGCACTACCCCAAATTTCATTTTATGGAGAGTGATGTGCACATAGAGCTTAATCATATGAAGAAACTTCATTGTTTGAGAAGGATAGAACTGTTGGAAGGTGCTAATTGTTGCAGCCACAAGGTTGTGGGTTTTGAGTCATTTTATAAAAAAGAAAACAAAGAATAAGTTTTCGGTGGTAGCTCAGTGGTGACTGGTGAGGCACTGATACAACCAGGGATTTTGAGTTACCATTTTGAAAAATAATGCACTCTGGTTATCCTATATGGTTGCAGGTTAGAGGTGTGAAACCCTTGTCTCTTCCTGAGATGGCAAACTTGTTCAACAGCCTCCGACTGATGGTTACTCCTGGACTTGTAAGTCGCCGTCTCTCCTGCATTTTCGTCGTAGTCATTTATTTAAGTTGGTTCAAGTTTGTTGTTCTCTTTCAGGATCCAAATCCTAATAATCTGGTTGCAAGTACAACATTCCACTCAGAGAGTACTCAGGCAATGGTTTGCTTGGTAAGATTTTGTGTGCACCTTCTTTTTCTAGCTGCTGCAGTCACCTTATCATAATGCTAGGTAGTTCTCTGCATGGTTTGAAAACTGACTCTTGTATTAGACACATTAGGTTGACTTGATCCAGTCACAAAGAATTAGGCTGTTGTGTGCTTTGAAGACTTAATAACACTGGTGATTTTAGAGAATGGGATTTTGGAGGCTCTACAATGCCACAATGGATCTTCCAGTATATCCTCGGCAAGAAAGAAATTAGGACTTTCTGCTTGCTTGAGTTTTCAATTTTGTTTTTTTCTTTCCCTTGACAAGTCCCCTCAAAACAACCGTCCACATCCCTTGTGGCATACTGGCACCCAACAAGATGCTCTTGGTTTTTTGTTTTTGTATGTTTTTCAAATCTCAAGTCTAATCAAAGCCTTCTTTTAGCAATTTTTTTTTTTTTTTTTTGTAAAGTCGGAACAGTTTTGTAAGTATTTTGAGTGGAGTGTTTTGGCTTTTGAGTCCTTAGCCTCTACTAAAACAAAGTCGGAGAGAACTCTGACCCATAGGAATCATGTATGTAGAGATAGTTTGGTACAGTCAACCTTTTTTTCTAGTTGTATTGGCTGACTTTAGGATGTCTAGTTGACAATTCAAACCAGCTTGTAGTGGGCCCTCAATCCTGACATCTCTTCCAAGTTCTCAATTGTACGTTATCATACGATGATTCCTTCTGCTTTATATAGTCAGTTTAGATTCACTCTCTGATAAAACAGTGTTAACATGTTTAGATGAGAGTGGAAACAGATCCATCAGACAGAACACAGCTGCGGATGACAATTGCTTCAGTAGATCCAACTCTAACATTTGAGTATGCCCCTCCCAAGTCTCTGTTTTTGTTCTGGTTGAATTTATAGTTCTCTTTGCTAAGATGATTTCTTTGAGCCTTTCTTTATAGGTTGAAGGAGTTTATCAAGGAACAATTGGTTAGCATGCCCACAGGTCCCACGGCTTCTACAGTTCCTGCACCAGGAACTCCTCAGGTGCAACCATCTGTTCCTTCTGCCGTGTCAACAGATCCCGGTGCCATGCTTGCTGGTTTGCTTTGAGAAATGTGGATATAATTTTGTGTCGTGATTTATTCCTTAATGATTGTACCTGATAAAGATCCTGTAACCCCCATCAGTCATAGTTGCAGAGGCGGCATTGTGTGGGGTGAGGATAAGACGGTATAATGCAAGGGCTGGCGGAGTGAAGGTGAGCTCATTGTGATCGGCGTAGTACTGGATTGAATTTTTTTTCTTTTTCCTTTTTTAATTTTTCAGGGGGTTTTCACATTCTTTTGAGGGTGTTTGCGCCCTTAGGCAAGTGACTCTTGTGTTGGGTGATCTTGTTTTCCTTTTTACTTCTTCCTGGTTTTTTTTTTTCTCTTTTGGGCTGGTGGGTGGGGAGGGGGTTGTAATTTGATGCTTGAGAATTCATTAGGTCATGGATGAAAGGACCTGTGACAGTGTTTGCATTTGAAGGCAATTCCATATTTAATGTATTTAATAAGAGAGAAGAAAGGGAATATGTGATTGAGGCTTGGCCATTTTAGGCCTTCGTTCGTTGAATTGATGTCAAATGAATTTTATTGTGTATTTATGACTGGCTACCTGCTGCTTTATGCTCCTTCAAAGTTCAAACCCTTTTTAAGTAAAATTCTCCATATCCAAGGAATGTTATTGCCTTGATTCAAGCTGTAAAGGAAAAGATTATGGAATGAAGTTTGCCACACCATTAGTAACCATGGACAAACCCTTTGAGCAACTGTTCCTGTTGGCCCAGAAGAATCAATAAATCTCTCCCAAGGATTCCCACTTTCGAGAAGGCCCAACATGTTAAAGGCATTTCTCCCTTAGTTCAATGGACGTCTCAAGCAATCCAATCCTGCTGGAGCACATGCATGACAATATATTTCATCTTGCAGGCTTGGCCTTTTATTTTTGCTGCTTGTGGAACTTGCTAATCAAACCTCACTGGGAAGTGCCTAACCGTCCAAGGGATTTTCTTCCCTTTTGAAAGTTCTGAACATGATGGATAGCTGGGGCTGTCCAATTGGGCAACCTGGGCTCTGGTTGGGTAAGTGTTGGTTAGGCGTCCCTCTGGTCTTTCCCATGTTTGTCTGGACCTGCTGATGAAACAGGAGGTAACTCGGAAAAATTATGAACATGGGGATTCCATGGAATCCTTTCAGGTATTTTTGGTGCAACAATACAGGAAAATACCTTTACGGCCTGTCTGTCTTCATCGAATTACATTCGAATTCATGACCAATTGCACTCCAGGGATTATTAAAGAGGTGATGGGGATATGAGGTGAGGGCTGAAGGATATAAGTTGATAATGCAGATAGTACATGGATGTTCCTAGGATTTGAATTAGTGATGACGTGGTAGTCATTTATCATTTTTCTTATATTCAATTTCTATAAGTTAGTAGAAGGAACGAAAAACCCTTGATTCTTCATTTTAACCAGTTATAAAAATATAAAACCTTAGAAGTCCTAGTAATTCAATTACATTACTAGTTTGTTTGCATCAGATAGGAATTCATGCACAATGTGGATGAGTTTGTTGTGGACGTCAACTGGGGGTGGGTCTGGCCCTACTTCTAAACAGTAAGCTCGAGCCTAGCGAAGCCTGAGTCAGGCCAAAGGTTGCTGGTCCGAGCCCACCCCGCCTGGAAATGATAAAGCCCGAGTTAGAGTTATTGAATAAGAAAAGGCATTTATTGTTATGCCATAGCTCAACTGGTCTGGTCATCACCTTGTATGAGAGGTTATGTATTTGACTCCCCCCTCTAACACTCCCTTATAATTGTTTCTATATTCGGGTCAGGCCGGGCTTTAGGCTCTCTACCACTAAACCTAAGCGTGGCCCATCTATTAAACTGCCTAATAGAAAAGTCTGAGGCCCATCTAGCAGAACATAAACCCCAAGCCCCGGCCAAAGCGGGCCCGGCACGATCCATGAACACCCCCTAATGTCAACCCTCTTTAATGAAAAGAGGGATGCCAACAAGCCGGTTTTGGTATGGGTCAGGCTAAACCAGAAGCCCCCTATTAACACCTGCCTCGCCCTGTACTTAACCCGTGACTGGTGCAGGTGGAGTTAGGTTTGTTTGTAGCCAATTTATGCATTAGATTTGTAAATCATCTGTGAAAATGGGGTTTAGATCTAGTCATTTCTGCATCGAAATTGTCTCACTTGAGAACCTGGTAAAACTCACACTACGTCCCTAAACGTGGAGAAAAAGGCGAGCTACTGTTTTTTTTAGGCATGACATTTAGGATTGCTATTTTTTTTTTTTCATTTTAAACCCTTAAATCAAGATATGAACCATTCATCCTCTTGCCCCAAGAAGCTAATAATATCAAATTTCAGCTGTTGATTCATTATTAATTTCGAAACATTTCCTAAAAATATTAGACTACGAAATCTATCATGCTGGACTTAGGTGGGGCCCATTTTCATTATCCGAACTGTTCCTCCTCTTTAGTAGGCGAAAAAAAAATAGTGGGTCGAATTTCACATCTAAATTCATCTTGGATTTTTGAGAAACCATCCGGAAAAATACAACCATTGGATTGATCCAATGTAAATGATCTGATAAAATATCCCTCCACCTATAGTCCGTTATTTGAAATTCTTGATTAGTGTGGGCCCTTGAATCAAGATCTGAATTGATCATCCTATTTAAAAGGCCTAAATGGGCCACGGGCTATGAGGTTCATAATATTTATTCATATAGGAGTTAGTCCCATCATATTGAGCACACGATTAAAAATATCATGTGTTCAACCTTATGGTGGGACTAACTCCTTGAAGTAAAATTTGAGGAAACCACTTAAGAGAACAAATTTTATTCTGAGCAACATGGATCTTCCTACGCAGGTCACCATTTTATAATATTAGTGAATGACTATCAATGATGTTCTCTCAATCATCTATTTTACTGTTGGAATCATTGCCCATAACAAGATTACAAGTAAATAATTTATAGATTTTCAATCATCCTTGTCTATCACGGGCTCGTGGCCCATTAATCAATCACAGGTAATGAATCAGTTTATAAATTAATTATGGGAGGATTGGTTTGCAAGTGATTAATCCGGCATGAGCCCTACTTTGATTAGAGTGGGATACAACTCAATCCTAACATAAGGAGTAAGTGATTATTTTGAGCCGTTTGAATTCATTACAGTGAGCTCTACTATTTTTGTATTTTAATTGTTCTCAAAGTTCAGATAAATTATCTTTAGATTTAATTGTTATTTTCAAATTTAAGATTTTTCTTTAGATATTATTAATAAAACTCTGAAATAAATAAATAAATATATTTTTAAATGATAAGTAAAAGAAACCAACAAATATGGAAATATTATCGATCTCCTCTAAAAAAAGTTATAACATCCCCACTGCTCGTTGACTATCATTTGCCCCCTCTAGAAGAAAATCCTGGCTCCGTCTCTGATCATGCATAATTACTTGAATACGGTGCTATGAAAAATTCATGTGTCTTAGACTTGATCAATTTGACAATGGCTCAACTCCTATCAAAGTTTTTTTTTTTTTTTTTTTTTTTTTTTAATACAAGTGATTGGAACTCGCGTGCTCACCCAACCCAAACTTTAAGGGGGAGTATTCTTATGCATCTATCCCTCACCATAGGGTGGTGAGGGACACTCCCCTTTTTGGGAAGTTTCAAGTACATAGGGAGTATTCCTATGTACTTGAAAAGTCACTTTTGTATTTGAAACTTCCCAGAAAGGGCAGGGCAGAGGCCTGCAGAGAACACAACCCCACTTTATATAAGAATTTATCTGTCCCAACAAATAAGACTTCAAATATGATCTGTGGATGTGGGTTTCTTGGCGAAGAAGTCTCTAATAAATGTGACTCTTTTGGACTTGTCTATTTCCTACGGTTCGAAGAGATCTGCGAATCTTCTCAATCGCCGGAATGCATATAGATCTCCAGCCACGTGTTGAAGTCTCCATATCCAGATCCATCAATTGGTATCAGAGCCTAGGGCAGTGTGATACGACGAATTAGATCATGGAGAAAGAACGAGGATCGTGGTGCTCTGCGACCTAAATCGAAGCAGGAAGAAGAAGACAACTTGAGTCTTCTTTTGTGGCACGATGACCTAGGCAAGCTTAAGAAATAAAAAGGGCTCTCTCAGTTTTTTGGCCTTTTTCCTAAAGAATGCTTTGTGTCGGCAGAAATTCAATGAACTGTTGTTTTTATTTTAATTTGTGCCTTCATTTACTGTTGGGATTGGTGTATGCCCTAAAGCCCACTAGCTGCACTCTCATTTTTTGTTACTGGATATTTACTAGTTATTTAATGGAATGACTCTTTTCTGCTTAAACATGTATATATGTATGGTTGTGTAAGGCCCATTGTTTCTAGTAAATGAATTAGGTGTGTAGTGTCTACACACAGATAGGTCTAATTCATGAACACTGGAAACAACATATTTGTTCATAACTGAAAGATGGAGTTGGGCGCTTCATCTTGGTATAAGTTATAATGAAAGACTCTCCTGTATTCAGGGTGACTTACCTAAGTCATAGGAGGACTTTCCCGGATTCATCTCATTAGTGCATATGCAATGCATTGAACAGGACCATGGTAGGTGTGATCTCTAAAAAAGTACTATTACTGAGAGAGATCAAGTCACCTCATGCTACTGAGTGACCAGTGCTCTTAATCTTGAGCATTTGTGGATGAACTGACAAAGTCAAGTTCTTGTGCTTTAATTCACTATGGGTGAGATTCTTTTCATGGGTCAACAGCTCTGTGTTTTGGGTACTCGGACTTGATCAGTTGGGACGTGCAGATGCAATAAAGAATCTATGCCATCTAATGATGGAATGATCGTCCCCTTAGAATTATACGATTAATCATCAAAATCTAAGATCTTAGTATATGGATGTTCCATATGGATATTGAACTTGTGGGTCGCTCCCTGGACCAAGAGAATGATATCCGAATGATGATTAAGTTAAGGATATGAAGTTCTAAGATTTAGATGTAATCGGGAAGGTTGATAGTACATGTGATAACCTGACTCGATTATGGATGTTACATAGAGGGGCATTCAGGTCATTACACTTAGTAGGTCAAAGACAACTGTCATTTTATGACGAGCTTATTATATTATATATTTGTCCTTGGAGTTCAATCATAACTCTTTAGTGGAATGAGTTAAGGTTAAAATGGTCTTTATGTTGCTATGGGTTTAGCATAGACATTTTGGTCATTTTGGGAGCCAATGGTAAATATGTCTTTTGGTCCCTTCTCTAGTTACTTTCCAAGATTGGCATGGTTTTTTAAAATGTTTGGATAACATTTGGTTGAATTATTTTAGTGGAAAAATAATTTTGAATTTAAATTCAAATAGGCCTTTGATGGCATACATGAATTTAATTCTAGATAAATTGTTTGTGGGCCATGGTGTGCATTAGTATGTGGGACGTCCATAATGGGATTTCCATGGATAAGGTCTCCAACTTTGAGTAGGTCTCTCTACTTGGAAAGTTGGACTCCTCTTTGGATTAGTTTTCCCATAAGAAAGTTTCCTTTTTGGATTAGTAACTTAAATTAGTAAGTATTGTACAACTAGGATTACTAATTGCCAAAGTTTGTGGGAAGTTCCTTTAGTTTCCTTTTCTAATTGGAGTGTTTCTAAAAGGAAATAAATCTTTAGATTGTACTTTCCTTTTAGGACATCTATGAGAATTAGAAGAGATGGTCTTTAAGGAAAGAGTTCCAAAGTTTCTATAAAAGGATACACCTCCCCCCCCCTTGGACGTTCTACACTAGGCAAGACCCCATTCCACACGTCCAGCTTCTTTGGTGCTTTCTTCTTCAGTGAAGAAAGTTTGAGATTTGAGATTTTTCCTTAGAAAAATAGTTCTCAATTCCTAGATTAAGATCCCACCATCTTAGCCAATCAGATTTGGAAGTGAGATAGAGAAGAAGATCAAAGGCAATACTACTGCAGAAAATTCCAGCAATTTGTTTGCTAGTTACAAGTCTGAGTTCGGCCCTTTGGATCTATTTCTCCAGAGATTTGAAGTCTACAAATCTTCAAGGTAATAGTCTTCTTCATTCTCCTTAAATTATACACTTGTTGGTCATGAATTCATGGAGTTCTTTTGCGATCTATATGACTGATTTATGCTGTCCAAATCAGAATTTTTAAAATCTGTCATGTTACAAATCAGCCATGAATGTCTTCCGCTAGTGATATTCAGATCTGAATCGCAGTTTCGTTCAGTTACATGCATATATAGACTGCTGGAGCAGCGATTTGTTACAGAAGATAAGATAGAATAGAGTTTGTTGAGGGGGAAATTCTATATGCATCACCATTTTTGATGAACACACCCACATTCTGAGCTCACCACAGCCATTTTAGGTTTAAAACCTATTTGCTGAGCCCACCCAATAAATTACCGAAACTGCCCACCAGCCCTCGTCTTCTCCTTCTCCATTCCCTCGTCCTCATTTTTCAAATTTGGCACGGCTAACAGAAGTTGAAAAAATCCGACGTCTCCTGCTACATCTTCTCCACTGCTCTCATCACGTTCTTCTTATTCTTCATCTTCTTCTTCTTGTTCAAACAAGGTAAGGTAATCTTCTTCTTCTTCGTTAAAGCTTTCCAATCATTTTCACCTTCTTTTTAGGTTGTAATGTATGTGGATTTAGATTGTATTTTCACCTATTTAGATTGTATGCGAATTCCCTAATGCATGATATGGATGGGAGTTTCGAACGCCAAATTTTCCCTTCCCATTTGTTTTCTTCTTTTGGTTCGCGTGGTGCTCAGCAAACCAGAAGTGTGTAGGTTAAATTTGCACGGCATATCAACATCGTGCATTTACTATATGCACGGCCAATGTTAGCCGTGCATTTTATATATGCACGGCCAATGTTAGCCGTGAATATATTATTTGCACGGTGTCGATATGCCGTGCAAATTACATATGCACGGCTAACATTGGCCGTGCAGATATGAGATTGCACATTAATAGTATGCCGTGCAGAACAAATTTACAATGTTAAATAATAATTTTTATTTTTTATTTTGAACAGATTAGAATAAGACCTGCTCGTCGCGGTGGCAGCTCACTTTCGATAGGGTGACGGGCTAGTTCTTCTAGCGAGCCATCTAGAGTTAGGACGAAGATCGGTGTCGCAAGACCGGCGCGTCGCCGAGGTGTGCACACTATTACTTCGACTGCCGGTCATCAACGACCAACGGCATCTGAACGAAGACGTAAAATGAGACAGGATCCACTCCCAGATTCGTCAGAGGAGTCAGAGGATGATTCATCTGAGGAGGATTCATCAGAGCATGATTCCTCAGAGGAGGAGGAGGGACAGTCGTCCACTTCTGCTGCAGCGGCAGCAAGGGAGGATCATCCATCAGACTAGGATGAACAGCCATCCAGTCCTCCCCCAGCGGCGGCAGGGGAGGGTCCTATCCCAGGCGGTCCGGCTGATTTATCGGTCCTGCCTAGTGTCAGGACGCACGTGGCCATACCCATATGGGACGGGGAGGTAATCTTGCATTTTTTAAATTTGTGAATTAATTGTTTTTCAAATAATATGTGTTGAAGTCTATAATAACATATATTAATGAAGATTAAAACTTTTAATGTGCAGGAACGTGAGCCGCTTAAGCGTATCAATCATTGGCGAGGGTTGAAGGATTGGTACATACCTCGTCCCGGGGATGGGGCCGATACCGAAGTTCCTCGATTTCGTGCGATTATAGAAGAGTCTGGATTGACTGGCCTTAAGTCATTGTCGTACCGATATACTTCCGCCCCTCTGATATCCAGTTTCGTTGAGAGGTGGCAGCCCGGGACAAACACCTTCCACATGCCATTTGGTGAGATGACGATCACCTTAGACGATGTGGGTACTCTCCTCGGCATCCCAGTAACGGGACTGCCTGTCTAACGCATCGACTAGTATGGGATTTACCGATCAGGTAGATTTACTTGAGCGTGGACTAGGCGTGGATAGAGCGACTGCGTCTGCTGAACTTCAGGTGGCGCGTGGTGGGATAGTGAGGATGGCCTGGATCAAGCGAGTGTGCGGTAGTGTGGGTCCCAGGTCGTCTGTTGAGCAGGTAGATTGTGCAGCTAAAGGCTATCTTCTGTATATGTTAGGCTGCACACTTTTCACCGATAAGTCGTCCACCCGAGTCACCATTGCCTACCTATCTTTACTGATGAACTTGGGACAGGTCCGTCATTATGCATGGGGGGCTGACGCACTTGCGTATCTTTATCGCCAATTGGGGACCGCTACGAGGGCAGATGTGAGACAGATTACTGGATATCTGACACTGCTCACGGTAAATGTGTATACCTCTTTGACTCTAGTTTCCATTTGCCTATCTCTGAACTATTCATAATATATTATTTTTATTTATATAATTAATAATCTCTAACTCTTGCAGTCTTGGGTGTACGAGCACTTCTCATTTGCCCGTCCTCCTGCAGCATGGGGGTTTACGGCTGCAATGCCTCATGCGGCTCGCTGGAATCCTGGCCAGGATTCCGGGATTGCAAGGGAAAACGTCAAGTTGTTGCGGGAGAGACTGGATGAATTACATCCCAGTGAGGTGAGCATCCAATAGACATGTTGCTATTTATTTTAAGTTTTTTCGATGATCTCTATTTTTTGTTAGAATATTAATGAGTTGTTTCAATTAGTTGACATAGGTGGCTTGGGATCCGTATACTGGTGCCAGGGCTCAGCATCCATTCCAACAGAGTTCTTTCTTCTGTGGTTGCTTGAGAGCAATGGATGTCATTGAACCCTACCACCCACAGAGGGTTCTTCCTCAGTTTGGGTATGTTCAGACCATCCCACCAGCACCGCTTGCGCCCCTTCGTGCGTCTCGAGGATCTACTGCTGGACAATACAAGGTCTCCTACAAATTCCTTGATCAGTACTGGGAGTCTTGGGAGGATCAGGTATTATCACTAGCACACCGTGGCCATCAAGTACAGCATGCATGGGAGTGCTCACCCGACTACGTGGAGTGGTTTGTTAGGATTTCACATCCTAGGGAACAGAACCCCGAACGTCACTCCCATTATCATCCTCATGAGGATCAAGATGACCCGACTCCAAGAATGGTGAGCGTTTGAATTTTCAGTTGTAACATTATGCATCCATTTTAAAAGTTATAATTCTCTTAATTATTAACAAATTTAATGATTTCTTACAGATCCGTCGAGCGAGCGATAATTTTCGTGCAACGATTGCACAGCCCGGTCAGTCTGCTGATTTTTATTACCGGGCAATACAGACCATGCTCGAGATCTTGGATGGCTTGCCGGTGACGTACCGACGACGTACGCGTCCGTGATAAGAGTTGGTGTTTTTGGATTTTATGATTATATCATAGGAGTTTGTAATTTTTTTTCTGGAACTTGGTGAATTTTATGCCACTTTTTTTATGGCAATTATGTAAATAATCACTTTTACATAAATATGTACTTTTTTTTTGGGTAATTGATGAATTCAAGGATACTTTTTGAGATGTCTCCTATAATGGATGGACTTTTATATTTTTAGAGATCGTATAGTCTGTATTGTGTAAAAGAAAGATTAGACAAAATGGAATGAAAGGGACATAGGTCTGCACGGCCAACAAGTAATGTGCATAACACATTATGCACAACCATTATGTGCCGTGCATAACATGGTCTGCACGGCACATAATGGCCGTGCATAATGTATTATGCACATTACTTGTTGGCCGTGCAGATTCTGATTTGCACAAAACATATTGGCCGTGCAGACCATGTTTTACACAACACAAAAGAATAAATTGAGCATCCAACTTCTTACATTCAACATTCCATTATATAATTCATATGGTTACATCAAATGACAATCAGTTTATATAATCAATCGCTGTCAAGATTAACCAACTCTTGTGTTGCTACACTATTTCCCAAAATGTCTCTGAATTGCTCGATGCGATTTGCATATGGGAGCTGCCATCCGTCTGGATCAGGATGGTGTCTATGCCAATTTGTTGCAATGGGAGGCATGGGTGCTTCTGGCTTCATGAATACCTGAACATAATGGTTTCCATTGACGAAACCAATCGCGATGATTCTGTGATCACTTGTTGGAATCGGGGGTGATATCAAAGGCAAGAAAGTCAAGCATTGCTGCAACGAAAGCAGGACCAATACAACTTTATAATAGGAAGATATCAAGTGACCCATGTCCGGCATTGTCATCCACCGATCAAATTCTGGATTGTTTTCGAAGTAAGACAATGCGTAGTACAGCTCTCCAACCCGGTCATTTCCTCCATAGACCAATGCATAATAATGTTGATACCTCTGCAATTCACTGCTCAAATCCAATCTAACCTGCCTCCAACTATCCTCGCCCATGCCAAGAAGGCCTGCTATAGATCTGAATCCACAGTTACCATCAGCTGCGACATCCTTAACATTAAGGATGTAGGGTCCCAGAGGCTGAGGGAGCGAATGCGAAAATGTACATGATCGAGTGCGACGGACACTAATCTTCTCATTCTTCTTCTTTACAGATGTACTACTTAATATAACAGGAACACTCTCTTTCACCCTTACTGCGTATTCGAATGCAGACGGCTCACGAGTCGTAGACCGATCCAACTTCTTCTTCGATGATGATGACCGACTGCGAGTATTCAATTTAATGTCCGGTTCAATAAGAGGTGTACATTCTGGACTAACTATTTCTCTCAATTTTTTCAGTAGTTGAATTTTTCCCGCCTCATCACTTCCCCGAAATTTCTTATCGATCAAGTCGAACTCAGAAGTTGTGGTCAACTCAGGGGTTTCATTCATCTTAGTGGGATCTAAATTCAGCTTCCGCCAAAATTGATGTACACATCTTAATGGTATATGAGACCCTTCTCTTATACACTCTGCAATTTCATGTGCACATGGTAAACCATGGGTCCGTCGTACAACGCACCCACATGCATCCGGATCTGAACCAATATCACCAGCTCTTATCGACTCATTTAATACTATATCCAAAGCATTCCTTGATACAAATCCTCTCAATTCACGGAACAATGCCGGTTTGAATTTATGTTGCACAGTGTTCAAACTCTTTTCAAAAGAAGCCTTTATTTCAGTAAATAACAACTCAAGCAGGGCATGGATAACCTGCCAGAACGAATCAAAACTACTGCTCGATGTACCCAGATGTCTCTTTAATTTTGCGTGTGCACTCTCAGCCCTGTTAGTGGTGCCGTTGCCAAAGTGCATATTCTGATCCGTCCAAACAGCCACGAATTGCTCCTTATGCTTATTCAACCACAAGTTCTTCACATAATCAACAGCATGTGGATACCCGCAAAAATTCCGTTCCAAAGCACTTAGAAGTTGAATATAGTCACTTTCAGTTGGAGAGAGTACCAACATGTTCCAACAAGAGATAAAAGCATCACATCTGTCGTTGGTCTCAAAGAACTTCTTACAGTTTGCCAAGATGTTCCTAGATATATGCCACCTGCATAATAAGTTTGCTGCATTCGGATATACAACTTTGATTGCATTCATGAGCGCTAACTCTCTATCTGTGACAATCACACGTGGCATAATGCATCCATCCATTACATCCTTAAGCCTCTCCATGGCCCATCTATAATTGGCCTCCCTCTCTGAATCAAGGTAAACAAAGGCAACGGAGAATGTCAGTTGGGTAGATGTGACACCAACAATCTCAAGTAATGAAAGTCGATATCTATTGGTCTTGTACGTGGAATCCATTATCAAAGCTTTTGAAAATGTACGTAATAGCTGAATAGATGACGAATGTGCCCAGAATATGTCTAAGATTGCATCTATATCATCATTGCTAGTGTGATACTCAATGTACTTGTTCTTCTCCAAATGCATCATAAGTTGTTGCATCTGTGATCGACCAGCCATCTCTGTCACCCTAAACTTCTAACGAGCATTGTAGATACTCTTCATCGTAGTGGTGTTGTGCACATTCCGCTCCTGCAGTGTTCGAAGGATGTTCCTTGGCTTCACCAGACTCTTAGACATATCAATCAAAACATTAATCTCTTTCGTAGAAAGCCTCCCAGCAAACGAGTGCCCCTCGAGATGTTGTGCGTTTGGATGATTGTGTATCCCACAAACCACTGCTAACATCCAATCATCGTCAGTTGGCAACTTTCGACCCTTCAAAGCAAAAAGGGCAATTACACTTCTTCGTTCCCGTTGCCTTATTAGGATTCTTCTTTTCGTAGATCTTCGATGAAGCCCTATAACTACCACTTCTCTCATAGGATAAAACTATTCTCGGTTTCCTACCATCTCCACCAGCATCCGAAGTTTTGATTACAATCACCAAGCCATGTTTCTTTCCGACATCCCGTGTCCATTGGATTAGATCCTCTCGGCTTCTGAATTTCGTTTCAGTGGTGAAGACATTAGTAAAATCAAGAGAGCACTGACTTGCACCAGTTGAATCAATCTCCTGAAAATATGATCCCAAAATTATTAATTTATTAGTGCACAGTCCTGTAGGACCGTGCAAAATCACTCTGCACGGCAAATTGTAGCTGTACATTATTTTTTTGCACGGTTTCATATAACTGTGCAAGTTTATTTTGCACGGTTTATTGTGACCATGCAAAAAAATATTGCACAGTTAAAATGTGCCGTGCAGAGTGATTTTGCACGGTTCTGGAATACCGAGCATATCGCGGGAAAACTGAATGACGAGCTGGAAACGAAGACAGAGAATATACCTCCTCTTGGTAGATTGTCAGTTGCTTGTCCATGTTGAAAATGTCTGCTTTCAGTAGACAATGTGCCCCGGGGAGATGGGTACTTTCAAGGGCTGAAGAATATGATGAGACTTAAGAATACTTTAAAAAGGTTGAAGAAGATGATGAGGAAAGAGATGAACATCAACGGGCATGAATGAGTGCGAGGGAACGGTTACGAAACAATGGATGAAATGGAGAATGAAGAAGAAGAAGAAGAAAAAGAGGAGGAATAGGAGATGAGAGTAGAGACGGCTCACCCCCACTGCAAATGAACGAAAGGAAGAGGAGAGGAGGTTGATGGTGAAGGGCAATTTCGTCCTTTCACTAGGGGATAATTTGGTAATTAGAAATAAACTTAAGTGTGGGTGTGTTCATAAAAAATGGTGGTGCATATAGAATTTCTCTTGTTGAGGAGCTTTGAAGAGCTTTGAACGAGTCTGGATCCCCTGTTTCACCCAAACAGGGGAATACTGTATTAACAAATGAAAACATGCACCTGGACTGCCAAGGATAGGACATAATGAAGTTATTTTTTTCAAGTCCTATTTAGCACAATGTATTATATAATTTCAAGTTTACCCTTTCCCGCTCCCCTCTTGCACCCTTTTGCCCTTTTCCGTATTTCCACTCAGTGCGGACGGCGGAGACGGTGAAGAAAATTGTGGTCCGAACCATACACTGAATTAGATTTAGATCCCAAAGCATCTAAAGGAATGGGCCATGATCCACGTAAGTGATAATGTTGAACATACGCCCCACTTGTCATTTGGAGAATGGATGCATGCCCCACCCTTCAGACGAGAAGTCAACCGAGGAGTAGGCTCATTCGGGACAAAGAGAGCTGCCATTGAATGTGCATCAGGGAGGAAGAAGACCGAGTCAAGAAGTCAACCCATGAGTCTCTTGACTCGACCTGTAGTGGGACCCGAAAGTATGGCTTCAAGCCTGCAACTCATGGCAGGAAGAGACATCTCGATGCGGACCCAGTTGTAAGGAAAGGGAAGACAACTGTTTTTCCAGATAAGAGAAGGTGAGGCGTCTTGAAGCAGGATTTGTGGGTTTTGTGATGTTGGATTCAGACACTTTGGTTATGATTTTGAGAGAGAGTTGGGATTTTCAGTAATTCAAAGTTGTCATTTTCCAGCTACTTGCAGCAAGATTTGGTGTTTTTTTTTTTTACTCTGATTTTCAAGAGAAGATGAAGTCTCTGACAAGTTTGGGCATTGGTTTGACCCTGGTTTTTTGTTGTTTACTTTTAGCCTTTCTTGCAGAACTCTACTACTTGTTCTGGTGGAAAAAGAGAATAAGTAACATAAATATTGAAGATAACTACAACAGCTCTCCAAGAGAGATTTTCTACCTCATTTGTTGGAAAACCCCCTCTTCTTTGAGCTCCTCAGCTCTAAATCCTCACACTTCAGATGCACAGGGTCATGAATCTGATGACCCATCCACTTGCATGCTAACAATGATATGGATTTTGCTTTCAAGCCCTTTGGAAAAGATAATGTGGAGTTTGAGATCATGAGGCTGCACAACCTCTCTGCTCCACCTAGATTCCTCTTCACTATAAAAGAGGAAACAAAAGAGGTTTCGGAGTCCGAAGATGGGAAATCTATCAAGAGCAAAATAGGGTCTAGAGGCTTCTGTGGAGACCCATTTCTTCATCGTCTCCGCCGTCCGGACGTCCGCTACTGAGTGGAATAAGGAAAAGGTAAAAGGATGATAAGTGAGAGGTGAGAGGCCAAGGGTAAACTTGGTATTATACAATATATTGTGCTGAGTTGGACCTAAAAAACTAATTTCATTATGTTTGGGCCTTGGTAGTCCAGGTGGCACCTTCTCATTCGATAATACAGTATTCCTCTGTTTGGGTGAAACAGGGGATCCAGACTCGCTTTGAACCCACTTGGAGAATACCAAGTCAATGCCGAGAATTGTGAGATAACTTTGGTTTCGTTTGGCTTTTAGTTGCTGTTGGGCTGGATTCTGTCAGGATTTTAGTTTCCATTTGGTTAGGTTCAGTTTGGCCCATATCTTCTACACACCCCCTCAAATTGGGTGTAGGTGCAAGCTGAATACCCAGTTTGTCGCGTGGTATTTCAAATTGACGACGTGAGAGGGGATTTGTATAAATATCAGCAATCTGTTTAGTAGAGGAGACAAACTGAGTGACCAAAGAACCAAGTGCCACCTTTTCCCTAACAAAGTGATTCTCCAACTCAATGTGTTTAGTGCGAGCTTGAAATACAGGATTGACATTCATATGAAGAGCTGAGAGATTATCACAAAACAGAGTAGGCAGCTGATAGAGAAAAAGTCCAATATCACGCAAAAGAAAAGTTAACCACGTGATCTTAACAGCAGTGGAGGCAAGAGCGCGATACTCTGCTTCAGTACTCAAACAGGTCACAGTGGGTTGCTTCTTAGAACTCCATGAGATACAATTAGCACCGATATAAGTGCGATAACGAGTAATAGAACGTCTTGTAAGTGGGCATCCTACCCAATCCGCAACAGAGAATGCACATAACTCAAGTGAAGTGCTAGATAGTAGGCGAATACCATAAGTAATAGTGTCACGGACATATCCCAAGATGCATTTCACTAATTGGAAGTGAAAATTTGTGGGGTTGTGCATGAACTGACACACGTAATTAACAGCAAATGAGATATCAGGGCGGGTGAATGTAAGGTACTGAAGACCACCCAAAAGACTCCGATAAAGATGTAGGTCTTAAAACAACTCATCATTAGAAAAGCAAGACACCATGTGTGTAGGACTTGGTTTGCAATCTTGCACTAGAGCTCTTTCTAGAAGCTCACGAGCATATTTAGCCTGATTGAATACCAAGAAAATATTAAGGTAGCGTTTGGTTCGCTGTAATGAAAGTCGGAATGGAATGGTCATTCCAACGGAATGGTCATTACAGCGTTTAGTTCGCAAGAAATCAACGGAATGACTATTACCTCCAGAATCCCATTCCCTTATGTAGAGGAATGGCCATTCCATTCCTTTCTACTTTTCGTTGAGACCAAAATACCCTTGTTTCACATTTACCACTATTATAAAAGAAAAGAACTTGTGTGGGCCCCACCTATATAATAATAATATAATGTATACATCATCATCATCATTATTATTATTATAAGACTATAAAGGAGAAGAGCTTATGTGGGCTCCACCTATATAATAATAATATAATCTATACATCATTATTATTATTATAATAATAAGATTATAAAAGAGAAGAACTTGTGTGGGCCCCACCTATATAATAATAACTTAATCTATGCATTATTATTATTATAATAAGATGATAAAGGAGAACAACTTGTGTGAGCCCCACCTATATAATAATAATATAATCTATATTATTATTATAAGATTATAAAGGAGAAGAACTTGTGTGGGCCCTACCTGTATAATAATAATATAATTTATACATTATTATTATTAAGAACAAAATGACAACTTGTGTGGGCCCCACTTAGATAATAATAATATGATCTATATATTATTATTACTCTTTTAAAAGAGAAGAACTTATATGGGCCCCACCTATAAAATAATAATATAATCCATACATCATCTAACAAGGGTATTTTGGTCATACTTGTGTAAAATTTATTCCATTTCGGCCATCATTCCCGCGTACCAAACGTAGGAACATGAATCAGTGGGTTGATTCCTCCAGCGTACCAAACGCTGGAATGGTAATGACTATTCCTGCCTCATTCCATTCCAGACTCATTCTGGTCTCCATTCCATTCCCGCCTACAACCATTCCAGCGAACCAAACGCTACCTAAGGAATGCACCCAAGATCTTTCATAGCAAACTCTTGGTTTAATCGTCGGGTCACCCAGGTAGGAGAAGAAGTGTTACTTCCAGTTAAGATAATATCATCGACGTACAGCAACAAAAAGATAGTGCCTTGTTGACCATGACAAATGAAGAGAGAGGAGTCTGCAAAACCGCAGAAAAACCCAACAGATAATAAGAACACGATGAACCGGTCAAACCATACCCGTGGAGCCTGGCGAAGTCCATATAATGCATTCTTCAATTGACAAACATGATTAGGATAGATAGAATTTTCAAACCTAGGTTGCTGCTCCATAAAAACCTGCTCATTAAGATGCACATTGAGGAATGCATTTTTAACATCTAGCTACCTTATGTCCCAATTATGTAAGGGTTGTTAAGATTACCCGGATAGAGGCCGGCTTAACAACTGGTGAGAAGGTTTCTGAAAAATCAACGCCCTCAACCTGATTAAATTCCTTAGCAACAAGTCGTGCTTTCAACCGTTCCAAAGAACCATCTGCACGAGATTTTGTTCAATAGACCCATTTACACTCGACAACATTTATATGGGATTCCCTAGGAACTAAACTCCAGGTACCATTTTGATACAATGCATCAATATCTTCTTTCATAGTAGAGACCCACCTAGGGTGCTTGAGCACGGATTTAACCGATCTTGGTTCCTTCGGAATAAGTTCTACAGTAACGACGTAATCTGAAGATGAATACCATGGGTTAGGCTTGACAATCCCGGACCTAGCTCGAGTGATCATTTGGTGGTTGGGAGCAAAAGCATCAGTGAACGAGAGAGGACTCTGTGTCGATTGAGAAGCAGAGGGCAAATCTGATGGTGAGAGTTCATTGGTTGGAAAATCACCAAGAGTGAGGTGATCTGCTAGTGGGGCAATCTAAGCAGCAAGTGGGCCATTGTACGACATGTGGGCAGCAGACAGTGCATCATGCTGCCGATGGGACAATCTAAGCAGCAAGTGGGCCACTATAGGACATGTGGGCTGCAGACGGTGCATCATGGGATGACTAGGCAGCATGTAACAAGTCATCAGATGGAGCATGTATTGAGTGGGCAGCATGTGACAAGTCACTAGATGAACCATTTGATGAAGCAGCATCTAATGAGGGTGCATCATTTGATGGAGCAAAAGAATGAAGTGATGAAATGTCATTAATAAGGTTGGCATGAGCAGAGTCGGTGCAGATGGCATTATGATGCTGCTGTGTCACATAATCAATAGGGTTAGAGTGGACATTTGGATTAACCTGAGAGGTGCCGGTGTTTGCATCATTAGCTCCTGGCAAAGATGATATAACTTTGGTTCTCTTTGGCTTTTAGTTGCTGCTGGGTTGGATTCTATCAGGTTCTTAGTTTCCATTTGGTTAGGTTCAGTTTGGCCCATATCTTCTACATTTCCCAATAAAGAGGGTCACTTTTTGTCTTTTTCTACAAATGGAGTGGTCTGATCAGTTTCCAACTCCAAAAAGAGTTCATGTTGCATAGTTTTCTACAATAGTGTAGAAGCCTAGCCAAGCCATGTCTTCCTTGGCCTAGGTACAGAACAAGATAGAAGAGGAGAGAGAGGATCGGCTAAGCCCAAGCCAACCGCGCGTGAGTCGATCCCAAACAGGCTACAGGGGACAACAAAACAACAGTGGTTCTTCATGCACGTGAATACCTCGGCGGGCGTGCGGGTCAAAGCAGGATTACGGCCCACCTACTCTCCTCCATTCAACTTCACTTCAGGTTGGGTCGGGTTGGACCCAAGAACCAACCCAGACAAGGCAACAAAAAGGGTGGTACAGGGTGCTGGCGCAGGTAGATTGCATTCCATCCATCCGAAGTCAAATCGACGATCCGTCTGCACTTGCAGATCAGTGCGAGGAGATCTACGCAGTAGCAGCCCCCCCCCCCTCGGTATGAAGACATCAGTTGGTGTGCTTGCGGTGGATATGTGCAACATTATAGTGATGAAATCCAACAATTTGTTTTAATCATCGACACTCACTGTAGAACTATTTAATCGATCATATAATAAGCAGTAAGAGTGGATGAATGGTCCGTAGGGCATTTAATTTAATTTGATGTGCGGAACCATGGTCAAGGATTTGATCAAAGGATCAATGGTGGACCCTAATTTTTTTTCCTAGTTAAAGAAAGGGGGCAAGCCCCGATGCATAGTTGGATTCTGTGGACTATCTCTTTTTTTTTTTAATGAGTTTTAGAGGGGATGTATGTTCAGTAGGGGTGACTGCACTCCCAAATGGAAGTAATGTATGCACAATCCAATGGCACAACAGATCAGTGCTCTGTATATAGTGGTAAATGTAAAAATATAAAAACCACTAAATCTCGATTAAAAAAAGATCTAAGATGCATTATAAGTAAATTGCCTGATTAGTTTTTGACCGACAATTGGATTGATCGATTGATCATTTTTTTAATTGAGTGTTGACCACGATGGGAAAATCAGTTGGCCAAAGTATTCCATGATCTGTGTCTATTGTCAAGTATTCCGCTTTAGTGGGAGTGTAACTCTTAAATCCCAAGCCTCTTTTAAAGTGAGAAATCAAGGAATTTCGAGGTAAAGAATGTAATGATTTGTTTAAATCATGGGATAAGAGAAAATGACATAATAGACAACCACATGGATTGGACATGGAGATTATAATCTTGGATACGGGAGAGGTAATTGAACATAACTGGTGATGCCATTGTAGATTTTCCATGTAATCTCCAGGATAAGGATAAAATCTGGAGATATGAGAATCGATGCAGAGTGTAAAATTTTAAATGATAAAAATCACAAACATATGTGTCCATTACACTATGCAAATAATTTCTTTTGGTAAATGTAAAATCAAAGCGAATTTGGGAAAGGAGAAAATTCCGTGGTACAACATGTGTTAAATTGATTCAAATTTGTCTAGGGACAATGTAGATATAAATTTGTATGCATATGAGATTATTATTTTTGAATATTCGAGATGATCTGTAATGGCTAAACTATAGCCTGTATGATGAAATCTTCTAGCTATGGTTATTCGTATGTGTTGGATGTGTGGTTTGGCACAACTATGAATTTAAGAATAAGACACATCCACATGGACAAAATAAATAGACTAGTTAAGTAATACTCATGTCAGCCCTTGATATGAGATAGATCCCACGTGTGAACTATGTCTAAATTAAAAAGGTTGAGAGAGAGCTTTTTCTACATAAACTAGAAGTGGGGAGTTGTGATATTATTCACCCTCGGTGAATGCTAACCATTATCAAAAGTCCATAACTTAAAAGAGTAGGAAACTATTACTCATTATTGGTCGCTTCAACAGATCCAGACGGCTTGTCTGATGGGCTTGAACTTAAAGTATTTTTTAAAAATTTTGAATGGCATGCCATTGAAGTACAGAACAAAAAAGGGTAAGAAATGAATAATTTTTTATTCGAGAGGAGGAATGTGTGCATTTATTATGCGGATCAAATAACATTGAATATTGTGCAAATCTTATATGTATGAGACTTGTTTCTATACACCTCCACAAAAAATGGTATGGCTAAAAAGTAAAATCATTATTTATTGACCATAATAGGTCTGTATGTAGCGATACAAGTCTTCCGCTGTACTCGTGGGGATGAGATGTTGATTGCACAATATATGTTGATCCAAGTACCCTCCATATTTGTGCCCGAGACTCTTACTAAGAGTTATAGGACTTGTGCCAATCCTAGATTTGAGGATATGTTGTACACTTACCATTGCAGCCACAAGAAAATAGATATTAAAAATGAGAATAAGGATAACTTTTTCTCATTAGAATCATCCAAGGGATTATCGTGTTTGTAATCACGATAAGTGGATGATAAATGAATGTCGGAATAGTTACTTCTAAATGGATCCCAAAGCAATCATCGAGAAAAGCCACAATATCTCAGGAGGATGATGGGTGTTGAGGTCAGTGGGAGTTTTCGGTGTTGATGACGTCGGATATAAAAATCCTGGCCAGGGCTCACTTGAAAATAAACATCTCGTATGATCTAGGAATCCTATGAATGATAATATCCGACAAGAGTGGTAGACTGCTGTGATTTAACGAAAACCGTGAAGGAATTAGATCCAACATCCTACTCGCAAGCGGTCAATGCGCAATATGCGTAGAATTGGTTAGAGGCTATAAGAGAGGAGATAAAATTATTGGTAAGAACTAGGTATGGCAGAAGGACGATCTAGTAATTAAGATCGAGCCATAGGTTCTTAAGAGGGGGAATCTAAGTCGGACGGATCTTTTAATAAATAAGGAACATGGTTAGTAGTTAAGGGATTTACATATGGAAGGAATATATATCAAGTAGATATTTCCTCCAGTTCTGAGACTCCTATCCATAGTAATCCTAGTGGCAATGGTAGTTGATGATGACTAGTAGTTGCACCGAATGATTGTAAATGCTACGTTGTTCCTATAACTGCGATTAGGAAGAGCTTTACAAGTGCAAGGTCACAATGATAGAAGTGTACAAACTATATGGTGACACTGCGTGTATTTCTAAGATCCATGAGACAGTGACATGAAAGATTCATGAAGTAAAATATAAAAATTGTTTAATCCCCAAATAGTGACATGTGTTTATGTCAAGGCAGTGAGAGTATTTTTATTCTTGTCAGATGTCTTGATTGGTGGTGATGAATTGGAAGCCGTCAATGAAATCAAACAATAGATAAAGTCAAGATTCAAGATACAAGACATGGTGGGGCACAATGAGTTCTTGGCATAATTATAACCCATGATCTGCCGAATTAATAATTGACTTCATCAGAAGGGATCTTATTTGAAAATATGTTGAAACTGTTTGGTAACGTGATAACGGCAAGCCAATCGACCCTCCCATTTGCATATGTAGAAAATTGTCCAACAATTAGAGTCTCACTAGTGCAAAAGGGGCAGGCTGTTAGTAATAAACAGGTCTTGCACGAAGATGGTGAGAGAAGCATCATGCATAAAATGCTATGTGATTGGATTTATGAGATCAGTATTTATATTCGCCGTGGATCTCATAGTCAAATTCCTAAGTAATCCGGATATGCCAGTTTGGCAAATAAGTGAATAAGAGGAATCTGATGTACATCAAAACATTTGCTATACTATTTGTGGCTTACTTGTTAACTTGGAGCTGCATGGTTGTAAGGATGCCTTTTGAGGTAGTAACTTGGACAAGAGGAGTCCATGTCCTCAGGCAAGTACTATTTTTCCAAGATAAGAAAAGAGATAAATCTTGGAATCTCTATTAGAAGCAAAAGTTGAGTACACAATCAGGAAATGCAGTGGCAATTGGTGCAGCCCAGCCACGATCAATGGTGAAGATCTACACCTCCGACGGTGAGATCAAGTCTTCCGACTCAAACTCTAAGATCACTTAGGGGAAAATACCCAAAGGGAAACTCACAAGAATAATTCTGAACTTAATTAAAAATATAGCATACTTACAATAAGGATCTCCTCTCTATTTGTAATAGAGGAATGACTAAATAAGGAAGAATCTAATTATTGATGATTGCTAAAACCACTACAATTAATCTCTAACAGAATCAAATCAAATATTCTCCTAACTAATTTAAATCAATCTAATTAGGGAAAGACTCCTTGGTGGGGTCCACTAGGGGCCCTCTTCTTAGATCGCACTGCATCAACTCTCCCCCGCTTGAAAAAACTCAACTCTGGCGAGTTGGTAACTTGATAACACGGGAGAGAACCCAGCCGCAAGTTCATAAAATGTCGGATTGAGTCGAAAATCAAACGCACAAGTGTTCGCATTTTCTTTTGATCTGCATGGCATGGCTTGGGAGTTTGACGCAATGCGTTCAACCATCTAAAAGTAGATTGGAAGCGTCATTTCTTCTACAGTATGCCTTTAGCATGAATGGTGCTTTTTCCATGAGAGACTGTAACTGTAAAATCTATCATATCTGAATGTAATTGTCAAGCTTCAATTAGCGATCCCTGAAGATGAAATCAATGTGAGGGACTACAACAACTTGATCTTCTTGTTAAACTACTGGAACAATCGACTTGATTTTTGATGACCCAATTGAATTTTCTGAAAGTGACCTGACAATTGAATCCAATGGATGTTCAATCTTCATGCTAACTTGATCAAAGTATTCAATATATGCTTGTCTTTGCACTTCCTCAACATTTTCGGCAAATAGCTGACATTACTATGATCAATATTGTTTGTACCCACGAAATAATCTTTTCCTTGAACTTGCTCTTCAATGTCATCTTTGTTGTTCAAAGTCAACTCTTTTGGTGCAATCATGACTACTCTTTCAAGTGTTTACTCCTTTTGTGACGCTTCTGTTAAGGTGAAGACGACGACAGAGGTGTTGAAGTCATTGGAATGAGTCTACTCCATCTTCCGTTCCTGAAAAGGGTATGTGTTTGCCTCTTTATCATGATGCACTTTCCGATAGAAAATCCATGGACGTCCAAGAAGGATATGAGAAATATTTATATGGATCACATCACACCAAATCTCATTCTCATAAGAGCGAATCTTGAAAGATACCAAACATCTATGATTCACGGGGATGACATGACCATTAGACCATGTGGCTTAATAGGGCTTAGGAAGCTTCTCGGTTGGCAAATTAAGCTTGTCAATAACCTCCTGTGCAACAAAGTTTATTGCACTACCATTGTCAATATTCACATTAACAGACTTGTCTTTGACTCTTGCCTGGGTGTGAGATTTTTAAGTTTGTCCCCATTCTTTTCCTTCCTTCTTATTCGTATTGAGGAGTCGCCGAATGACAAGAGTGGGATTATTTTCTCCTTCAAAAAGTATCTCCACAACATGAGCTATTCATTGACATTGTTGCATGCGAGACCGTTGAAGCATACGCTCAACACGGAAGGCTTCTAAGTATGCCTCTTGACTGGTGTTGCAATGATTAATATTTTCCTCGATGTCTGGTCTCAAACCTTTGACATAATGAGCTAAATCATGTGTCTCACCTTCCTTCAATTTGCATATGTCTTGCAACTCCCGAGATTGACGGGTATATTCTTCAACCGTCAAATTTTCTTTCTTCAAATTGAGAAATTCCTCAAAATTATACTCATTCGCAAAATACCAATCTCTATATGTAAGTTTATACCAAATTCTTTGAATGTTATTGGAGTTTCCAAAAAAATTCATGATCATTTGGAATCAAAAGGACTTACTCAATATGTGGTTTTTGTTGATTGGAGAACATTGGTGAAGATGGATTGTCGATCAAACTACGGATGGCCCAAATATCACTGATCAAAGATTGATAGCTGAAAGTCTCGAAATGGAATCGGACCTCCCAGACTCAGGTTACAAAAATCTGCACTCATTTTTTTTTCTTTTTCCTTTTTTTTGAAATGGGTCTGATTTGGGTCGAGCCTTGAGTTAGGCCCAATTGCAACACACCAGTAGGCACGTGGGAGAGAGACTGTTGTTTTTCTTTTCTTTTCTTTTTTGTTGTTTAGTGGGATGCGTCGGATTCTGACTCAAACCTGGCTCGAACTCAGATCAAGCCCAATTGCAAGTCTGTTCAGATTGAGAGAGAGGAAGAATCTCTCCTCTTGTTCTGTCTCGAAGTGCGTGCATGAAGAAAATAAGGACAGCTTGGGACTCTTAGGTAATGTTTGGATCGTCTTAAGTTTGGGTCTTAATGTCTTGTGTCTTAAGCGCTAAGACAAAAAAACTAAAAAGATTGTTTGGTACGAAATAACAACATGTCTTAGTCGCTAAGATGACTTGTTATTTAAGACGAAGTTTATCTTAATTCTAGGAGCTCAAAAACCATCTCCTGGAATTAAGACCCCAACATCTTAAGCGGTAAGACAGTTTAGGACTTTAAAATAATTTTAAAATTCCCATAATAACCCTTACCAATATCAACGATTGCAGCCCTAATCTCTCTATCTCTTTGGTTGCTCCTGCCTCTAAAACGAAGCTCTTCCCTGTGCGACAAGCAACATCGATCTCCTTCTTCTTGACTTGGATCCAAAAGCCGAAGGTAAACTCTTTCCTCATCTTCCTTCCCTTATCATCCCCTCTCTTTTCAAATACCTGTCAAACCATGATGGCGATTTTGATTTCTCTTTCTTTTTTTTTTATAAAAGTGAATTTGTTTTACCGTGATCCACTTTGCGTGTACAATTAGACGATTCCAATTAGGCAGGACCACATCATCTGCTAAACTTTTTTCTTGGGAGTTTTCTATACATGTGATTCATATGATACTTGAATGTCTAGCCAGTAGCAACCCATTCCTCTGTTCATGATGTTTTTTGCTGCAACCCAGCCTTATTTGCTTGTATTCTCATTTTTTCCCATGTCATGACTCAAGATCCCTATTCTGTACAGAGACCGTAGGCAAACCCATTTCTTATCTTATGTCAAAATCTTTAATCAATCTACAAGACACTTTTTTAAATTTTACTTTCCCCTTCCTCGTTCTTGTGATCCTTTGTATTTGTCTCAGAACACCCATCTCATGTGATTTCTCTTTATGGGTATGAATTCATAATCCTGTAATTTCTATTGCCCTCTAATCTATTTTGGAATATTCACACCCTGAGATTCTACTGTTTGTTTATTTGTTTCTATTTTTTTCTGAAATTTAACTTATATGAATCTTTTTGTTTTTTTATGAATTGATGTAAATTAGATTGCATGATCAAACTCACCTGTGTTACAAGCACCCTTTAATATTGAAATTTGTGTAAATGTACAACACCATATATAATAATAGTGATTTCATTGCATGATCAAACTCACCTGTGTTACAAGCACCCTTTAATATTGAAATATGTGTAAATGTACAACACCACATATAATAATAGTGATTTCATTGCCTGTTCAAACTCACCTGTGTTACATGCACCCTTTAATATTGAAATTACACAGGGTGTTTTATACCATTAGAATAGGATGATCACGTGTAGAGATCTTCCTTTTGTTTTCCATGCACTTTTCAGTGCCTTTTTGTTGTCATGAACCATGTGGTGCTAGCTCTCTTGGGTTGCAAGACTTCTTGTTAGAAAGCAAAAGAAGGGCAAAGGCAGAGAGAGCAGCTTGGACTTTGACAACAGTCAATATAATAATGCTATGATACACTTGTCCATGGCAATGAGCATGCCATAAGGCTTTACTGTTATGTTCACAAAGAATTTAGACTGATGATTATAGCATCGAGGATTGATGCATTGTGAGCTTAAGATTTGAGCAAAATATTTTTATTGTTATTCAATGTTGTTATCGAATGTTACAGAATGTCAGAAAAAGCGAGGACTAAGGATCAAAAGAAAGAAAAGGCTCCTAGAGCTATATGGTCTGATACCATGAAAAAGGTGCTTGTGGACTTATGTGTTGAGCAGGTGGATCTCAGTGGCAAATCAGGAACTAATTTTCGAAATTCAGTTTGGAATGAAATACTAAAGAAATTTACAACTAAGACGGGGCTTGCTTATAACCAAAAACAACTAAGGAATGGCTTGGACCAAATGAAAAAGTCATACACTGTGTATCTTGAATTATGCAGCCAGACTGGCGTTGGGATCAATGAAGAGACTCACACTGTAACAATGGATAACGAACGATGGGATGATTACATAGAGGTAATATCTAATTTTTAATATAAATATATCACTTAAATCCTCCTACATACTTACGTATTTTATATTAATATGGCAGAAACACCCAGATGCAAAAATATTCAGAACAAAACCGTTGCCTTTTCCTGAAGAAATGAAAAAGTTATTTGGCGGTTCTTCTGCTACAGGTGAGGATAAATGGTCTCCATTTATTGGAGAACAGCCAAGTGGTTTAGAAGATAATCAAGTAGAATCAACAGTTGATTTAACGATTGATGATGACGGATCGAAAGGTGGTGCTATCGATGAGACCGTTGAGGTGAAGAGTGAAAGCATCATCGAACAGGCTAGGGGCAAAGTAAAAGGAAAGGTCTTAAAAGGCAGAAGGAGCTCAACTTCCTCTACTTCTGACCCTCAAATTGATCGTATGATGGAATTGATTGAGGAAGAGAGTAGAAATAAAAAAGCAAGGCAACAAGAAGCTATCAATGAAGAAAAACCAACTCTTGAAGAATGCATCGAAGTCCTTCGAGCGATGGATGGAATGAGTACTTCAAATCCATTATACATAGTGGCTTTTAATGAGTTTGAGAAGAAGTATAATCGTCAAGTGTGGATGATGTTGGATGATGATGTGGCGAGGAATGGATGGCTAGAAATGAAGTCTAGAATGGGAAATTATCAGTCATAAGATGTGTGAAGTTTAATAATTTCTATATTTATGCTTTTTATATTGTTGGTACTTTGAAACTTTTCTCTAAATTTAGGTGTGGATTATGCATTAAATTTCTATGTTTTATTTTTTTTAGTATTTTATATGTTGGGAATTATGAACCATTATATGATGAATTTGTATGTTTTATGTTTTAGTATTTTTTTAATGAACCTTTTGGATTTATGCTTATATTTTAACAGGTGTTATATAATGTCTCGTTTATGCCGACTTATCAAGATTACATGTATAATCTTGATGATACGCCGACAAAGAAGAATAATGAGACAACCTTGTAGGACTTCCATACTCTCAGGCCATGAATGGGTTGTCTCAATAGTCAATGGAAATCCCCGCTTATGCCTAGAGCTCTTTAGGATGGAGTCACATGTGTTTATTCGTTTATGCTATGTTTTTAGAGAAAAAGGCTATCTGAAGGATACAAGAAACATTAGTGTTGAAGAGATGATAGCCATGTTTATTACTATAGTGGGCCAAAATCATAGGAATCGTATACTTCAAGACAGGTTCCAACATTCAAGCGAAACAATTAGTCGTCATTTCCATAAAGTTCTTAAGGGGATGTTATTATTTTCAATGGAAATGATTAAACCTCCGGACATGACTAAAGTTCCAGCCCATATTGAGAACAATCCTCAATTTCAACATTTTAAGGGTTGTGTTGGTGCTATTGATGGAACTTTAGTGCATGCAGTTTTACCTGTCGGTGATCAAAACCGATACAGAGGAAGGAAGGGAGATTGCATGCAAAATGTTGTGGCAGCTTGTGACTTCAATATGCTTTTTACATATGTTATTGCTGGATGGGAAGGTACTGCACATGATTCACGGATATTGATGGATGCATTGACTGATCATCGCCTTAACTTTCCACACCCACCAACTGGAAAGTACTATTTGGTGGATGCTGGGTTCTCCAACATGCGTGGTTTCCTTGCTCCATACCGTGGATGTACGTACTGGTTACCTGATTTTAATGCTAGGCGACCACGTACGAAGCAAGAGCTATTTAACTATAGGCATTCTCAATTAAGAAACGTGATAGAGCGTTCTTTTGGAGTACTCAAAGCACGTTTCCCCATTTTGAAGAGGATGCCAAATGGTTTCAAATTTGGTGTGCAAACAGGAATAGTTGTGGCTGCTATGACCCTTCACAACTTTATAAAGCAGGAACAAATAGCGGACAATCTATTCGAGGAGTATGGGTCATATGATACACACATTGAAGAAGTGGAAGATTTTGCACCTTCTCATGACAATTTGGTTAACCAACATATTTTGGAAGAGATGGGAAGCTATAGAAATATGATTGCAGATCTATTATCCTTAGGGTACAGTAACATTTTTTATTTTTTTATTTTAATTCATTTACATTTTCATTTTTAATTTTTTTTAAGTTGCTTTTTTAAAAAAATCTTGATTCTAACTATTGGATTCGAATATGTTTCTAAATATATGCAGCAATAATGTCTAGAATTGCCCCCTTATGCTCTTGTGATGGGGGGGTCCAATGAAGAGATTCAAGGCAAATACATAAAAAATTGTGAGAAATGGTTTTACAAATATCCAAATTTTGAGGTAAATCTCATACTAATTTTTTAATGATTAATATTATTCTAAACTACTTGTTTTTTATTTTGCCAGAACCATGAAAGGAGCATTTAAATGGGACAATGAGACCAATGAGTAAAAGTTTTTGTCTGTATGCTCCAAAATTCTCAAGTTAAAGGGAATCACCGCCAAGTGCTCATAGTTCTAGATGTGGACTCAAAAGTGTTTTTGTGGCTTTGGTTGTTTTTTTTTTTTTTTTAATCATTTGGTGGTCGTTATAATGATGTGTCTTTAGTCATTTTATAAGCAAACTATTATTAAACTTTATGTAATAATGTTGGTGATTATGACGTGGAACATGCATTTTGATAGTTAAAATATGATTTTTTTAAGTTAAAAAAAAAGAGTATAGAGTGTACTGGGCATTGTTTGAGTTAAAAAAAAAAAAAACAAATTTGGAGTGTCACAGATGTTATTCAGGCTTAAAACCATTTTTTTAAAAATAACAAAATTACCCTTAACTTAAGACATGGATAAGATGCATTACCAAACAGTCTTATTCAATTCAGATCTCATAGGGTTCGGGTGTTGCCAAACAATCTTATTACAGAACAGCTAATCAGATCTTAAACTCGCAGCTCTAATAAGATCTTAAACTCACAAATCTTTTTCAGTCAGATAAGACGTCAAAAAAAAATAAGACGATCCAAACAAGGCCTTACAGTCTTACCACTTCGACTTGGAGAAAGAACGACCCTTCTTCTTTGAATATGACGAGGAAGCTACTGGCTGCTCTTGCTGCTTATGAAGGTAAAGCAATGAAGGGAACTACTACTTTTTCTATTGCTGCTGTTTTCCCTTTCTGCTCCTCTTTCTTTCTGTTTATCTCCTCTACTTTTTCAATAGTTGGGAATGGGTTTCTGAGGTGGGGTTTCATTGGAGATTGTGTATGGAAGAGGCAATGAGGCTTGGGGTTTTGGATTGGGTTGGTCTCTGGGGCTAGGGTTAAGTTGGGTTTAGGCTATGACGGGATTGGAGATTGGGGTGGCGTTTTGAGTATTGTGATGGGTTTCGGATGATGGCAGGGAATGGGGTTTTGAAAGTGGTTGACATAGATGGTTTAGGCGATCTGGTTTGGGTGGTGGTTTTAAGCAGGGTTACATTCAATTGCTAGCTGCTGCCTGTGAAACTCTTCTTCCTCTCTGTCTCTCTGTTTTTGTTTTTGTTTTTTTTTTTGTTTTTTGTTTTTGGATTGGGATTCTGGAATGAATTGGGATGCTGGGTTTTAGTCGATTGTGGTTTGGGGTGGTGGCGTGGGTTCTAGTTTCACTGGGCAGGTTTGTTCTGGGACAACAATGGTTGTGTTGGTGAAAACGGATGGATGTAGTGAGACCTGATGGAATCTGATGGATGGATGACAGTGGTGATAGTGATGGCGGGTGTGGTGTGAGGGGTGATGCGGTGGGGTCGAAGTTGGCAAGAACCGATGAGCCAATGCAAATGTTAAAGTCCACCATCACATCAGCAAAATAAGCAAAATAGAACATTAATTCCACAATCCCCCAAATTGAACTTAGATTTCAGAGTACCTGAGATGTGGGCCAGAAATAATGAGATTATTATCTCGGGTGTCCCACTTATGGAATTAATTATTGGTTTACACCAAGTTAATGCCTAGATAGCCGGGCAAGTGATGTGTATGGAGATAGAGGATGAACATTTGATGTAAGTGGCATTCGTGCCAAGTGGGAGATTGTAGGAAATCGTGTGACCCGCATGCCACGGGTCTCACGTCAAATCAAGAAGGGCAAAGGCCTGCAGAGAACACAACCCCACTTGATATAAGACTTGATCTATCCCTACAAATAAGACTCCCAATAGGATCAGATGTGGATTTCTTGGAAAAGAAGTCTCTGACTGTTTGGGACTTGTCTATATAAGATAAGGTATCCCTAGAGTTGGATAACTCTCTATTCCATAGGTTAGACATATGCGAAGAGATCTGCGGACCTTCTCAATCGCCGGAACCTATATAGATCTCTGACCACATGTAGGAGTCTCCATATCCAGGTCCATCATTTAAAAGGCAGGGAAAGAAATTTTGGTACCCCAGCCAAGGGGACTGGGACCCAAGAGAGAGCCCGCACACATGGGAAGATAGCCCACTCATGTGGGAAAGGAGCTTGCGCATGCGGGGAAAAAGCTTGCACAAGTGGAACAGGGCCCGCACACACGGAAAGAGGCGGCGTACCTTTTAATCCTGGCTAGCCAGGTGAGAACTGCCGCTCCTTACCACTAAAGTAAGGAGCCACTCTCAAGCAAGAAAATTAATATTTGGTTTCTACAAATGCCCAATGCTTATTTTTAATTTGTTTAAAAGCTTTTCTTGTCAGTAAAGACAGTTGATGTCCATAAAAAATAAACTGCTATTGTGCTATTTAGCCCATTGGGCTCCAATAAGCCTGTCAATCTGGCCCTAAGACAAGGGGACCCGATCCGACCTTTAAAAGTCCCTTAAATGAGGGCTTTTGTTTCTAAGAAAAAGCCCTAGGGCAGGGCTGAAGTGAGGGCTTTTGTTTCTAAGGAAAAGCCCTAGGGCGGGGCTTGAACAATTTTTTGCAGGCCCTAAAATTTGAGGTTGGGCTTGGATAGTAATGGCCATGGCCTTGACCCTCCTACTTTTATTTATCTTATATAATATATATATATATATACTAAAATACCCTTATAACATTCACTTAGTAGCAATAAAATGGGGGTATGGAGACAATTCCATACCCACCTACCCATTACAAAATCCCTAATAAGCCATACATACGTACTTGGTTCATTTCATCTATATTTAATTATTTAAGTTGTGTATTGTACATAATACATAAGAAATAATTGTTGCACGGTTGCTTCTAATCCCTTTCTTCTAGTTTTATTGCTTCTTATTTAAGTTTTTATATTATTCTTGTATATTCTTGTTAGTGCAAAAAAAAAAAAAAGAGTATATTCCTTCCTATTAATAAGGAACACTTTCCTCTATAGAGTTACTTGGGATGCCAACCAATTCATAGAGGTAGTTTGCATATGCATAGAATTTTGAGGATATCGGGTGATCCAAATATCATTTTAGTTAGATAATTATAACTCTGGATTTTTAAATGTCTAAAGTAATGATATTTTTAAGTGAATTTATTTTTGTGACTAAAATCCAATAATAGTTAAGATGAGTGTTAAATTGAAAATGATGTCAATTGATAAATGGTATGTGAGTGCAAATAGTTTAAAATCTTGAAAGATAAGACAATGTTGAAATGATTTCATACGTGAAAATTCCTATAAAGGTGTGAAATAGATCAGACTCTTTAACCATTTTCCTTTTTTGATAAAATAAATAAAATTATATGTCTATAACCCAAGTCACTAAAGCACGTAGGACTTTGTTCAATAAAAGAAAGTTATTGGATACAACTTATATCGTTCAAATGTTTATTTAATGATTCTTTCGCAATTGAGGTTACTTGGTCAACACTCAATTTTTCGTAGCAGTACTGTAAAAGAATAAAAAGTAATGGTTTTCTTGTGTTGAGGCCCTGAGCCTTATTTTGGCCCGGCCTGACCCTGGCCCATGAGGGTAGGGTAAGGGCCTAGGTAGTGCAGGCCTTCTGAAAGCTTTGACCCATCCGAGCCCCGCGTTGCATAAATTGAGGGTAGGACAACCCCAGGCTGGCCCTGCACAGATTGAGGGTAGAGTTAGGACAACCCCAGGCTCGGCCCGCCCAGTCCAAGGGACCGGGACTCATATGATCCTGACTCATGCTGTAGAATTAAGCAACATTGCAAAGTTCAATTGTACACAAGCATCGGGTTGATATAGATCTTCGATTAATCCATCCTGGTTTAAGGTAGAATGACACCATTGCTCTTCTTTAAAACTCACCTTGTCAAAAGGGTTGAAACCCATCTGTTTCCTTTATTTCCAAGATTTCCTCCAGCTTATCCTCAGTCATGTACATCTCCTTCTCCGCTATGATCTCCACCTCTGATGGCTTCAAGTCCTCTTACAGATCCTCGAAACGCCTCAACCACTGCCACGCTCTTCTTTAAAGTCAAATTATGCTTAAGAAACGGGCTTATGTGGGCTGGAATCGAGCTTGGGCCAGGGATTTTAAGATTTTTTACATTGGCTGGCAACTTATGGCCTGAGCCGAGCCTGGGGATTAAGGATTTAAATTCGAGCTGGGCCCAGATTGTGCTCAGCCTAGCCTAGCCCAGCCCTGCCCATCGGATTCGGAATTTATATCCAGATTCAACTCTTTTTTTTTCTATCGAAGGGTTCATAATCTTTTGGGCTGGACTAATTCCTCTGGGCCCAGATGGAAGCCGGGTAAAAACCCATGTGGCCCCAAAGTAGTAACACTAGTGGACTCGACCTTCAATTCCTGAAGAATGTGGAACCGGGGTCGATACTAAGACCTCTAGTTCCGAAAAAGGAAGGAACCGTGGTCTAACCATTCGGTAAACCCCTTGAGATTTAAGTCCAAAATCAAGTGGGCACATACATTTAAATAATGCATACATCTACATCATAATGTGTTAAATATGTTAAAACTGTGACGCCACTAAAGCATACAACGGAAACTTTCTATTTCCTCCTCAATATTTAAACCTCACCCTCAGTACCGTTTAGTTTCCAATCGGACAGCAATTGGTATTGGCAAAAAAACTACTTTTGAAAGCAATCTTCTCGTGGGATGGGATCGTCAATCCAAATAAATCCAGAGTCTATAAATTACAGTCACTGGCTGCCTTTTCTTTCGTTTTCATTTTCATTGCTCTCTCTCTCTCTCTCTCTCTCTGGAAGACTGACAAGTTCAAGATCCAATCAACACCAACTCTCGCATTCATCTTCTTCAACTATATCCATACAATACATTATATTTTTAAGGTATCCTTCACATCATCTTCATCTTCATCTTCAGCTGTTTGTTTGTATTCATTCATGCCTTCCATTTTTTTCATAACGATCACTGAAAATCTATTTTTGCAATCTTGTCATTGTAGTTGGAAATCACCAAGAAACTTTAATGAAAACCCCAAATTGAAAGTTATAAACCCAATTCAAAATCAAAACCTGTCCAGGACCTTCTGTCAGGAAAACCCAAAAGCCCAACGTTCATTCCGATGACTCCCAATTCGGCCCAAACCCAACAGCCCAAGAGGAATCTTGCATGGAAGAAAAAACATTCATCTCTGGGGTTCATCACCCCCCACCCTGTTCTATACTATCATCAACAAGAACAACAAAAGAAAAAAGGAAAAGAAGAATCATTCCAACCAAGACGTGATCAGCTTGGAAGAGATTTTTTCTTGATCATAAATCATTCCAATCAGTCCAAATCTTTTGTTCTATAGGACCATTGTTTCTCAGGTTTCTTTCTCGGTAGACTCTTGGTGGGGCCACTTTATTGGACCCGCTGATCATCTTTATTGGCTTGGGCTACCATCTTAAATGGTTCAACACCAGTGTTTTCACAGATCAAGGAACTCTGATATTTGAATAATTGAATACACAGAATTGAGTTGATTCCCAATTCAGCCAGGGAGACTCAGTTTATAAGAAAAACACTGTGAGGGTCGTTTTTCTTTTTCTTTTTTTTAAATATTGAAAAATTTTAATTTGAATTAATTATCATGAATACAGATGAATTAATATGTTTTTATAATTTTAGAAACATTTGGTCTATTTTTAATTTTTTTTAAATACTTTAAATTAAAAAAAAAAAAAAAAAAGACTCCCAAATGACCACATTGACTTGGACATTGTTTATTTCTTTCTTGATAGATAGATGGGCCACGCCTAGGCCCCTGTATATATAGGCATTACATAAAGAACTGAATGGCTCATTTGAATATCCCCCACAGGAATAATAAGGTTCAGTTGAATGGTTTCATTATGTAGATATAGAGAAATTATATTATTCTATAGTGTAACTTACATGTCTTTTCTTCGATCAGGAGATAACCGGTCTAATGTTTCATTCATTGCAGATACAGATACAGATACAACATATTCTTACTTTAAAGTGTTATTTCTTTTTAAGAGAAACAACAAGGGGATTTTTGCATCTTAATAGCAACAATGCCTATTACAGTGGGTAGCAGACGAGCTTTTAGCATCTCAAGACGATTAGACGAGACACTAATATTGGATGGCTTGGCCATGCAATCACAATCACAAATGTCTAGAAGTACTGCAGGAAGACGATTTAATGGGCCACAAACATTTGAAGATGGTACAACTATACGACCACAACATGTATTTGATAGCATTGCAAGACGATCAAACGAATCTCTCATACCAAGGTGGTCAGATGAGTCACTAGTGTTTAATGCTTTGACAATGCCATCACATTTTAGAGCAACAAGACGATTCCTTGAGCCAAGGACGTTTGAAGCCATGCCATCCCATATGTTTGACAGCATATCAGGACTATTGGATGAGTCGTTTATGTTGGATGTTGTACTGCGAGAGTCAGAGTTATTACATGAACAGATGGGATTTAGATTTGTTCCTGCCACATCAACCGCAATAGATACATTAAAGACGGAAAAGTTCGAGGAGGGCATGAAGAGTAGCACTTGCACTATTTGTTTGGATGACTTCATAGTTGGCATGTATTTAAAGCGTATGCCTTGCATGCATCTTTTTCACAAAGATTGCATTGTTAACTGGCTGAAACAGAGCAACTCTTGCCCAATTTGCAGATCCAAACTCCAAGATGAAAATTGATAGTTGATTTTTCTTTTCTTTTTATGAAAAAAAATGTATCTTAACTCTTTTTACTTTTATTCATCATTTGTTTGCTATGTTCTTAAATGATTTTGTATAATAGTTGTTGAGTTTTATTGTATTTGGTTTATGAAGGAATTGTATTTAGAACCATTGTCTTAAACTCAAGTTGAATGAACAAATTGCTTTTTCTTTCTTCTTTCTAATCAGTTTCTTCTTTCATGGCCCCGAGCATGCCAATATTAGCACCGATGGTGCGTAAATGTAACTCGCTGTTTGAACAACTATTCAGAGTTCCTAGAGCTCCTTGTAAGGCTTGTTGGAAAACTCGTTGTCGCACCTGATTAATTGCTCTTTGTTGTTCAAAATGAATGGTTTCATTTTTGTAATTTTCTAATCGTTCCAAATTATCATAAGTGGCATTAATCAAATTCGATTTTTCTCGTTCTATCTCAGAGTATCCATTCACTCGAAACTCATCTGCTTCTATTTCCACTTTCCGTAAGCGAGCCCGGGCTTTTTCGAGCTGCTCAATGGCTCCTTCACGTAGTTCTTCTGAATTTCGAATAGTACTCAAGATCCTCTGTTTTCGATAAAACATCTTCTTCTTGATGCTATGTCTGCGGGTCATTGGGGTTTGTGTAATGATTTAGGTAACTATGCATGGCTCAAGCTTGGAACACAAACTATCAAATCAACAGGCCCAAGCTTGGAACATAAACATCCCACATGCTTTAAAGGTTGCCAAAGCACATGTGTCACCTCAACTTTCTCCATCCATTTCAGGACCGCCATTTTAACCAAGCAATTTGTGACCTCCATCTTTAGAAAAGTAAGCGGTCTTACAATAAGTAAACCAAACTTTTAATTCTATGAGTTCATCATTAATGACAAGTACATGAAAGATGGTGAACATGGGGCCTGCATAATTATATGGGTTGGGACTAGTTGACCTACATGGGGTGTGGGTTGGGGTTCTTGACTTGTTTTAAAAACTGCTTCAAGCTAGAGATACTTTCAGTAAACCGTGTCCCATGAAATGTGAGGTAAAATGTCTCTCCCTACTCGCTACTCCCCATCCCATAGAAATGAAAAGAATGTCAATTGAAGTTGCAAAAATTTTATTATGCATGAAGAGATGCCCTATCCAGTTTTTTGGTAATGCATTACAGATAATCTAAAGAATTTTTGTATATACTAAATAGGCACTTGTGGTTTGAGCATTTAGTGATCAACACTATTTTTAATTTTAATACATTTCATGTCCCAAAATTTAGTAGTTCTAACAAAAATGGGCAACCACGATGAGGTTTGCATTGACTTTCTATGAAAATGATAGCTTTGCCATTACATTCATTAAGAAAATCTGAGCATGTCATTATTTAAAAAAAAAAATTAAAACCACTATTTTTTTCAAGTAGGAGAACTCGACAAGTTGACTCTCGACTCTCTCAAGTCATCTCGTTTTGATGAAGGACTGAGTCAAATACAAAGGAGACTAGGCCAAGTCACCTCATTTTGGTAAGTTCGCATTATAAACCATTAGATAAACAATTGATGTTTATTTTAAATAAAATGAAAACTATGTTTTATTGCAATAATGAGCTGGGGACACCTGCATTGCTACCCAACTTGGAAAACCTTGAGATTAAGGATCTTCCCAATTGGAGGAGATTATGGGATGGGCCATTGCCACCCGGAAGCCTCTCCAAACTAACCACTTTGTTATTATATGCTTGTAATTCATGCTTGAAGGTGGTTTTTGAGGTGGGTATTATTCAACAACTACCCAGTCTAGAAATATTGCGTGTATCAGGTTGGTCGGTGGAAGAGATCATAGGAATTGAAGAGATTTCCAGCCCATGCTATGCACATATTAATATTAATGATAAGAGTCGTCCTCCCTAATATCAAGTTGCTATATCTCGGTAACCTTCGAGAATTGGTTAACATTTGGAAAGGGTTTTCTTTGGAACTACCCTCTCTAGATACTATTGTAGTTTATAAATGCCCCAAATTGAAGAGTCTCTCCTTCCTCACCAACATTGTAGCACCAGTAATAAGGAGGATTGAATGCTAGAGTTCATGGTGGGAAGCATTGGAGTGGGAAGACAATGACATCAAGCAACGACTCCAACCACTTTCCTCAAGATTGTAGATGATCAGAGAGAAAGTGCGGCTGCCTACTTTTGGTTTGGAACATAGCATCTGCAGCATGTCCATTTGGTCTCTGTATTTGCTTTTTAGTAATTACTTCTTGATTGGATCCTTTTTTGTTATCATTGTATTGTGATATGGCTGAATGATTAGTCTGTATTACCTTATTAGCAACTCCTACGTTATCCAAATGTTGCATGTTGATGTGTGTGTGTAATATATATATATATATATATATTTATCCAATTTCTAATGCACTACTCTGTCCAATGGCAAACCCCTTGTTCCTGTTATATGATCATTGAAAAACTGGAAAATGTTAGTTATTTAAAGTTTGAAATAGGTTCTTTATAAGGAAAAGAAGAGTCAAGTTTCCAGAGAGATGATTTTGATCTCAATGAAAATCATGTCATTTTGAAAATGACAAAGAATGCCTCTCTCTTATATATATATATATATATTATCACATGTTATTTACCAAGTATATACTAGGACTTCTGCTTTTTATCATTTGTTCGCATGTTGGTGTATATTTATTGTCCAATTTCTCATGCACAATTGTCTCTTCAATCCCCTTATTACTATTTGATTAGAGAAAGAAATGGAAAAAAGTTTGGCATTGGTATATTGCAGGCTAAATAAAAACTTTAGTTGATAGGTGAAAGACTCATACAGATATATTAAGACATATCAAGCCTATTACTTAGGCGATATGGGATGTGGGACTTCCCAATATAGAGTCAGGGAGATGGTTTTGCTATTAATGGAAATTACACGAATGACAAAGAACGGCTCTCTGCTAAATTCTTGTTTGTTATTTACCAAATATTTATAATACTAGAAAGAGCTTTCTTGAAATTTTAAAAAATGGACTAAATGTAAATTATAACTTGAAAAATTAGAGCTATCTATTCTGGATCTAATTCAACTGGCCCTTATTATATTAGATTCAAAATCAGGAATATGCGGATTTGGACTCCCGATATCCTATTCTTATCTCATATAGCTAGTAAATATTTGGTTGTGCACTGATGGGTGGCATGCCAATTGCCAAGGTGCTTAGATGCTGGGATCCAACATTCATTTAACCATGTGCCTTTAATCGGTGATCGGTATTGCCCATCAATACCCTTGGATTGTGAGGTGTCAACAATAGATGTGTGTCAATCCCTAAATTAATAGCTTCCTAAATTCTGGGTTCATATATCCTGGGACTGACTTCGGATTAACATATCCAGTCTTCCCTAAAAACTAGGGTTCATACACCTCCCGAGATGGTTCCCGAACTCAGGCTCGCACAGCCGAAACCCTCAACTCTGGGTTCATCTCGGCACATAACAGCTCGTCTCGGCCAATCCATTTAGGCCAGTGACAGGTCTTTGAAAAAAGCAGTGCAAGCACTGAAGTGTAGAAAAGCAGCACAAAAATACAAGTACAGAGGTACAGAGAAAAGCAAAACAATACAGAAAAGCAAAAAAGAATGCAAAAGATTGTGCACAGATCAAATAGTCAGAAACTTTATTTTTTATTCATTGTAGTTACTTCATTACAAGGAGTACATAAAAGAACAAAATACAGAAAGGAGGCCCGCAGTCCTCTAAAAACAGAAAAAGAGAGGAGGCTCCGAGATCGCTCTTCGCTGATTCACTGCTAGGAGACTGATCTTCACTGACTCTTCAGTCCGACCTCCAGCGTCCTGAGCTCTTCAACACCCTCTCGGTCCTACTCGTTGTTCGGAGGTCTTGATATCCCGCATGGCGACCTGCGGCGTGATTCCACACAGGGTCCTGTGGATGAAAACAAGGCCCCCAAACAGGTCCTCGGTGCCAGGAGCTCCACAATTCCCTTTGGCTGGTTGGGCCAAGGTCTGCAAACAGGCTCAAGCTCCTGGTCCACTGTCGATCGATGCTTAGATCTCGACAGAGCCAAGTCTGCCACCAACCCCCGGCTGCGAAGAGCCAACCTCCTCTCAGCCGCATCGGGGGGAGTTAGTCGTGGACCAGCGTTCAGAGAGCGCGCGATCCACGGAGTCCAGATTCAGAGGGCGCGCAGACTACGACAGACAGTCCCTCTCGGAGGAAGCTGTCTTCTGGCATAGGGGTTCCGCCCGGGTCAAAGGCTCCTAAACCTCTACAGTACTTAGCTGCCAGAATGCCTGGCAGAGGCAGAAGGGTCCTCATTACAGTGAAGAGTAAAAGAGAAGAAGGGCCTCTAGTCTAAGTTCTCTCTCCATGGCGAGCATACCCCCCATATTTATTGGGGGATGGAGGGCTCAACATTCAAGGAAATTTATGAGGTGAGGTCTCCCACGCCCCACGAGAAGCGCACGTCTTCCTATATGTTGACCACCGGCTCCGATGGTGACACATGGAGCCATCCGCTCGATTTCCTCGTTGGCCGTGCCGCCATACTTGCTACTGTTTATGGTCTTCAGAATACGGAGTATCAGTGCAGATATCTAAAAAGACCGTTCGGTACTCTCCCCAACTCAAAACTCACATATCTTGTCAACAAAGAGCGCTCAGCCGAACTCAAGCATAGAAGAGCCGAGCTCAAAAGGATAGTGAGACGGAAATTACAAGAGCAAAGCAGGAGAGACACAGGGGGTCTGCGGCGACTTCGACACTCCTGCTGGCTCAACCCAGGACCAGCCTGGGGGCAGTTCGGCATCTACCCCTATTGAGTCCATACACATGCGAAACATTCAGCCGGCAAAAAACACGCGATTGGTAAAGAAAAAGACAGTAGCTGGAGAAACTTTCAATTGCATTAAATCCTTGTTCATTACATGGCGCAGCAGATACAATTGAAAAATGGGAAAGTACATTAAAGATAAAAACAAAAAGTCCTCTCCACAAGCAGAATTGACGAAGGCTGGCCCGAAGTCACGCTGGACCAGAGGTGTGAGGTGCAGCATCAGAAGCCTCGCCGGCAGGAACATCGGCAGGAGGGGCAGGGCTCGGCGTCGGAAGAGGAAACGGAGGAGGTTCCCGGAAGGACGGATGATCCTCCGAGACCCCGGCCTCCTTTAGGCTGCCACGCCATCCTTTCGCCCAGGCTTTGTCCCTCACAACGAGGACTCTGTCCTTGTAGTAGGCAGTGACCTGCGCCCTGGGATCCTCAAAAGCGGCATCACACTCTGATTCGAGTCTAGCCTCGGCCTCGTCTGCCCTTTTCAATTCGACTTGAAGCAGGGCCGCGTAGTCATCTTCCATCTTCGAGATGGAGACCTCGAGTTCGGCCACCCTAGTCCTCTCCGCCTCGGCCTCTCCCTTTGCTTGCTCAAGCCGCGCCGCGTACTCTTCTTCAGCCCTCGATAATTTCTGAGTAGCGGCGTCTAGGGATTCCTGCAGGCCATTCTTCTCCGCGGTCGGCTCGGCAATATCTGCGTTGTACTTGCACAGCCTGTCGGCCGCGACCACGGACTTTTGCACCGCCTGTTGGAGAAACAAGGCGTTCAGGACGAAAGTCAGAAGAAACATTCACTGATATTGAACAGCTGGATGAAATATGTAGGGGTTCAGATGGAGTTATCGTGAAGTTCGACTGTAGCATTGACAGTATCAGCTTCTGATCATTGTACCTGTCCAGTTGCGCCATGTCTCGAGGAAGGGAGCAGGCCCGCGCAAGTACCTCGAGGACCGGGGGATCGATCTTGTGGAGAACGCGATTGTCCATCGTCATCGGCTTCCCCGATTCAAGCACGAAGCTCGGCTCCCACGGATGTGGGCCTTGAGATGGCGAAGCCGCGGCCGAACTAAGACCTACCTCTGTTCACGGCCTCTTCTGCGGCCGGACTCCCTCTTGCCCGACCTCAGCTGGGGGCGAATGTACCTCCAGCTCGGCAGGACTGGGAGGAGCAGGAACCTCTATCGCAGCCGAGGGAGAAGCTTCCCGAACCCCCGGAGAGGGAACCATAAGGGGACCCGGATTCGCAGGCAACTGGGGAGCTCGGGCGCCCTCGACTCCAAGCGCCAGGGCTTCGAGGTCCTCAAAGGACAGACGTCTGGCACGCCTCATCTCTGAACTCGGCGAGGGAGATTGGGCAATTTGACTCGACTTCCCTCCTGATGCCTCGTATGGTCTCGACCCCGACGTGGAAGCTTGGGCGCCGGGCGCAACTCTGACGTCGGACGTCGCCCGCGAAGGCCTCTCTTCGACCCTCACTCTAGGACCAGCCTATTCTCGCTCGGCCTCGAGGTCGGCTCCGCCCGAACCTTAGCCTCGGGGCGGCTCGATTGTGCCCCTTATGTATCCATGATATTTCAGCTGGTACCCTAGCAGTGACCAAGCCGCCCTGCCCTCGTGGCCGTTGTATCGCTTCACTAGGCGGAGCCAGGCTTCATTCCTTGTCCAGATGTACCGAGCAGCCCACTTCCTCTCCTTCAAAGCTGCACAGTGATCAAATGCATCAGTACGGCGGAACAGGAAAGAAAAAGCATGTGGGAAACGAACAAAGAAAAGAGACAATATTTACTTGGAACGGTCCCGAAATGGCGAGGAACCTGGTAGCCTCGATCGGTGTCGGCTATCCCGAACTCCCAGTTGCCCGAGACTACAGAAGATCGTCCCCGGCATATTTACTCGAATCTTCCAAGTAGCGGACGAAGCCTTCTCGACCTGACTTAGCCCGGAGATAGTAGGCATCTCCGGACTTGCATATGTCGTAGACGTCCTCGATATCGAAGACGCCGAGGTCGATGCCCAGAACCTCATTCAGTTTGGCCGTGCCCATCACGATCTTGAAGACATTGGGCAATAACTGGCAAGGGCAGAGGCACCACTGACTGAGGCACCTCCTGAGAAGGGGGTGAAGGGGGAACCGGACCCCGCCTTCTGTCACGGCCACTAGGGGAAATGGCATCTAGCCTCCCGAGAAGTCACGGAGGTTGATACCATTGGGTTCAGCGCCCCTGACTTGGACATCGGCGGGAATCCTAAAGGTCGACCGAAAACCCTCAATCGCCGCCTCGCCCTCTAACCAGTGACTGTAAATGCCCAGTTCTATCCTAATCTAAAAACAGAGGAATCCTCGACCTAGAGACCCACAGGAAGGAGGCAGGGGAAAGGGGACTTACAAAGGCGAAACGAAGACGCTGAGCAGCAAAGAAACTCAGCTCCGGCAACACTCCACTTCTCAGGCAGAGTTCCCTCGCAGCAGCTTCCTCCTCTCTGATTCAGAATGACAAATAGGGAAGAAGAGAACCTCGATTGCCCTATATATGGTGGGAGGGACCCCCTCTTCAGAAACCCTAATGGCGCGCGCCAAACAACACTCCCTAGGGCTCCGCGTACATCATTTCAAAAATTGAATACATCCCTGACAAAACGGCGCGTGCGACTGATGTGCTCAAATTATTAACCGCAATCACACAACTTTCTATTAAGTAGATAATGGCAAATACGGGTTGATCCACAGAGATTTGTAGAAACAAGATCCAAAAATCCTCGATCAGTTTTCACACTAGGGATTTTAAAACCACAATTAATCAAGCAATTAATAACTAAAACGATATCAAAGGAAATCTAAACACAAATTAATCAGAGAAAGAGAGATCAGGGTATTGGATTTCACCAAAATAGATTTAATCATTTCAAAATTACGTCATAGTCTTATCCCAACAAAACTCAATCCAATATGCAAGCAACTGCCTTGGATCGGAAGATTTAGCTTTGAAAACTTTTTTTTTCTTACAAATTAAATTCTCTAATTAGTACCTAAGACTCCCTTCACTTCAATATGTTGAAACTCTAATCACTATTTATCAAGATCAAGAACAAACCATTAAATGAATTTAACCTAAACATGATATGTCAAGATCAAGCATAAAAAGTAAAAGACATTCCAAATAATCTTTACAAAATCAGAAGTTGAATAACATTCATGAAGGAGAATCTTTTAAATCATTAAGCATAATGAGGGAAAGACATAGAAGAATAAGGAACGATCTCACCGGTTTTGGTTTCCTCCTCCACCCTAATCCACGGATTAGCCAAGCATTGTAGAACAAACAACAATAAAGAAGCAAATCTCCATTATTGAAAGCCTTCAAAGTTATTTATTACACCACTCAATCTCCACCTTCACTTTCTAACAAAGATTAAAGAAAAATTAAATTATGGAGCAAGAGAGAGCCTCCCCTTAAAAAGAAAAAAATACAAGAAGAAAAAGAAAGATAAATCTTTCAAATTCGTCATCCCCCATATCTCCCCAATTGACAGCCTGTTTTGAACCCCAAAAAGTCAGAATTGGGAGATCCTCGTGAGACATGATATTCTTCTCCTTTGAGTTCTCTTTCTAACGCATCTAATCTTTCCTTAATCAGAGTCTTGTGTCATAAGTTATGATCAAAATAGTAAACCTTGCGCAGGATGACTACAATTCTGAAAATCTTCTTTCCTTCATGATTTGATCACTTGCTAAAGAATACCATTCTTATTGATGTCCATGAGATTCCTTCCCTTCTTTTAAAGTTGATTGCTTGATTGCTAATTTTTAGCAACCATTAGCAAGTATTAGATATGGTGGGGGCCACCAAATTCGATCTCCAAAAATAAAAATAAATTATGCCAAGCCTTGAACTCATGACCTCTAACTTGAAATTCAAGCTCTCCTCCAACAAGCCTATATACTCTTTGTGTATATCTTTTCTCAAATGGGACTTTAGCTTTAAAACCTCTCCGAATTAAGCTCAAATATGCTCAGCGCCTTCTAATTCCTGCATAATAAGAAAAATGCTATAATTAGAACATTTAAGAAAAAATAAACAACTAGTAAATTCAAATAAAAGGGTAGTTATTAGTATTATGCCATGCATATCAGCGACCTCGAGGCGACCGGACAACTAATCAAGAGATGACACGCAGAGCCGTCGATATGTCTTCGGCATTGATTGACAGACGCCATTCATTGCCTCAATCATCCAAAGCGACTTTGAATAAAGGCCAAGCGCCAACTGTCAGGACCAAGAGGGATTCTATCCCAGAAGAATTCCGTCATATAGCTCCCGACCTCACTTTGCTGGCGAACTCCGCAAGGTCAGAAGCTAGGGGCAATTGTGTGGGGAGATTTCTGAAATTTCAAGATTATGCTAATCACGGCTGTAAGATGGGATTAAGCATTATCACGTGCCTCCCGCGTGCCATCCACATGGCACCGGACTCACCTCGGCTGCCGAGACAGAGGCCCCTGCCGAGATCAGGCAGACTCTGGCAGCTAGCGCCGATCTCGGCTACTAGGCGCCCACCTCGGCTAAAGAGCTTGACCCCGGCCAAAGGAGCCGGGACGGAAGCCGAAGCAAGAAAGAGCCCCCTCGCGCCCCACGCCCGCCACGCCATCAGACACGTGGCATAATGGGGGCGTGTACCAGTGGGACAGATGCGACATCCAACCGTCCACAATCTTTGCCAAATCCCTGATCAGGCGGCATCCAGCGGCTGAGGCCAAATCGGGATAAGGCCCGAGGATGTACCCAATGGGACTTCTACCGCCAAAGGCGTCCAACAAGATCTGGCCCAACATGACAAGCATTAAATGCAGTATGGGCTTATCCGACTGGCATTAAATGCAATGTGGGCTGGAATGGACCATATTTATTACTTTATGGGCTGATCGGACCCTCATTTAATGAATGGTGGGCTAACATGATGACGCCCCTAAGCATGACAGGATGTCATCATGAGCCTCCCCCATGCAACATAGGCCTCTTCCTCTATAAGAGGATGAGTGATCTCCATTACAGGTACGCACATCTAAAACCAGAGAGCTGTTACTCTGCCTCTCTTCTTCCTCCTTCCTTTGTTCCAGTTCACTCACTGACTTAGGCATCGGAGAGCCTTGCGCCGCCCAGGCCAGGGTCCTCTGACCGTTTGCTCTTTCCTTTCAGGCTAAGAGGTAGCAGATCATCTTCTTCATTTGGATAAGTCCTGTAAGGCACCCCTGTTATTGTGGGTCATAATTTTCCTGCACCTACAAAGATAACTACAGCAGCTCTCCAGGAGAGATTTTCTACCTCATCTGTTGGAAAACCCCCTCTTCTTTGAGCTCCTCAGCTCTAAATCCTCACACTTCAGATGCACAGGGTCATGAATCTGATGACCCATTCACTTGCATGCTAACAATGATATGGATTTTGTTTTCAAGCCCTTTGGAAAAGATAGTGTGGAGTCATGAGGCTGCACCGCTGCACAACCTCTCTGCTCCACCTAGGTTCCTCCTCACTATAAAAGAGGAAACAAAAGAGGTTTCGGAGTCCGAAGATGGGAAATCTATCAAGAGAAAAATAGGGTCTAGAGGCTTCTGTGGAGACCCATTTCTTCACCGTCTCCGCCGTCCGGACGTCCGCTGCTGAGTGGAATAAGGAAAAGGTAAAAGGATGATAGGTGAGAGGTGAAAGGGCAAGGGTAAACTTGGTATTATACAATATATTGTGCTAAGTTAGACCTGAAAAACTAATTTCATTATGTCTGGGCCTTGGTAGTCTAGCTGGCACCTTCTCATTCAATAATACAATATTCCCCTGTTTGGGTGAAACAGGGCTCCGGACTCGCTTTGAACCCACTTGGAGAATACCAAGTCAATGCTGAGAATTGTGAGATAAATTTGGTTTCGTCTGGCTTTTAGTTGTTGTTGGGCTGGATTCTGTCAGGATTTTAGTTTCCATTTGGTTAGGTCCAGTTTGGCCCATATCTTCTACACAACCCCCCCCCCCCCCCCCCAAACTAGGTGTAGGTGCAAGCTGAATACCCAGTTTGTCGTGTGGTATTTCAAATTAACGACGTGAGAGGGGATTTGTAAAAATATCAGCAATCTGTTTAGTAGAGGAGACGAACCGAGTGACCAAAGAACCAAGTGCCACATTTTCCCGAACAAAGTGATACTCCAACTCAATGTGTTTAGTACGAGCATGAAATACAAAATTGACATTCATATGAAGAGCTGAGAGATTATCACAAAACAGAGTAGCCAGCTAATAGAGAAAAAGTCCAATATCACGCAAAAGAAAAGTTAACCACGTGATCTTAGCAGCAGTGGAGGCAAGAGCGCAATACTCTACTTCAGTACTCAAACAAGCCACAGTGGGTTGCTTCTTAGAACTCCACGAGATACAATTAGCACCGATATAAGTGCAATAACGAGTAGTAGAACTTCTTGTAAGTGGGCATCCTACCCAATCTGCAACAGAGAATGCACATAACTCAAGTGAAGTGCTAGATAGTAGGCGAATACCATAAGTAACAGTGTCACAGACATATCGCAAGATGCATTTCACTAATTGGAAGTGAAAATTTGTGGGGTTGTGCATGAACTAACACACGTAATTAACACCAAATGAGATATGATCAGGGTGGGTGAATGTAAGGTACTGAAGACCACCTAGAAGACTCCGATAAAGATGTGGGTCTTTAAACAACTCATCATTAGAATAGTAGGACACCATGTGTGTAGGACTTGGTTTGCAATCTTGCACTAGAGCTCTTTCTAGAAGCTCATGAGCATATTTAGCCTGATTGAATACCAAGAAAATAAGGAATGTACCCAAGATCTTTCATAGTAAACTCTTGGTTTAATCGTCGGAGCACCCAGGTAGGAGAAGAAGGGTTCCTTCCAGTTAAAATAATATCATCGACGTACAGCAACAAAAAGATAGTGCCTTGTTGACCATGACAAATGAAGAGAGAGGAGTCTGCAAAACTACAGAAAAACCCAACAGATAATAAGAACGCGATGAACCGGACAAACCATACCCGTGGAGCCTGGCGAAGTCCATATAATGCATTTTTCAATTGACAAACATGATTAGGATAGATAGAATTTTCAAACCTAGGTGGCTGCTCTATAAAAACTTGCTCATTAAGATGCACATTGAGGAATGCATTTTGAACATCTAGCTGCCTTATGTCCCAATTATGAGTAAGGGCAATTGTTAAGATTACCCAGATAGAGGCCGGCTTAACAACTGGTGAGAAGGTTTCTGAAAAATCAACGCCCTCAAGCTAAATAAATTCCTTGGCAACAAGTCGTGCTTTTAACCATTCCAAAGAACCATCTGCACGAGGTTTTGTTCAGTAGACCCATTTACACTCGACAACATTCATATGGGATTCCCTAGGAACTAAACTCCAGGTACCATTCTGATACAATGCATCAATATCTTCTTTCATAGCAGAGACCCACCTATGGTGCTTGAGCACGGATTCAACCGATCTTGGTTCCTTCGGAATAAGTTATACAGTAACGACATAATCTGAAGATGAATACCGTGGGTTAGGCTTGACAATCCCAGACCTGGCTCGAGTGATCATTTGGTGGCTGGGAGCAAAAGCATCAGTGAATGAGAAAGGACTCTGTGTCGATTGAGAAGCAGATGGCGAATCTGACGGTGAGAATTCATTGGTTGGAAAATCACCAAGAGTGAGGTGATCTGCTGGTGGGGCAATCTAAGCAACAAGTGGGCCACTGTAGGACATGTGGGCAGCAGACAGTGCATCATGCTGCCCGTGGGACAATCTAATCAGCAAGTGGGCCACTGTAGGACATGTGGGCAACAGACGATGCATCATGGGATGACTAGGAAGCATGTAACGAGTCATCAGATGGAGCATGTATTGAGTGGGTAGCATGTGACAAGTCACTAGATGAACCATTTGATGAAGCAGCATCGAATGAGGGTGCATCATTTGATGGAGCTGCAGAATGAATAGATGAAATGTCATTAATAAGGTTGGCATGAGCAGAGTCAGTGCAGATGGCATTATGATGCTGCTGTGTCACATAATCAATAGGGTTGGAGTGGACATTTGGATTAACCTGAGAGGTGCCGGTGTTTGCATCATTAGCTCCTAGCAAAGATGATATAACTTTGGTTCTCTTTGGCTTTTAGTTGCTGCTAGGTTGGATTCTATTAGGTCCTTAGTTTTCATTTGGTTAGGTTCAGTTTGGCCCATATCTTCTACATTTCCTAATAAAGAGGGTCACTTTTTGTCTTTTTCTACAAATGGAGTGGTCTCAGTTTCTAACTCCAGAAAGAGTTCATGTTGCATAGTTTTCTACAATAGTGCAGAAGCCTAGCCAAGCCATGTCTTCCTTGGCCTAGGTACAGAACAAGATAGAAGAGGAGAGAGAGGATCGGCTAAGCCCAAGCCGACCGCGCGTGAGTCGATCCCAAACAGGCTACAGGGGACAACAAAACAACAGTGGTTCTTCATGCACGTGAATACCTCGGCGGGCTGCGGGTCAAAGCAAGATTTCGGCCCGCCTACTCTCCTCCATTCAACTTCACTTCAGGTTAGGTCGGGTTGGACCCAAGAACCAACCCAGACAAGGCAACAAAAAGGGTCCCGGTACAGGGTGCTGGCGCAGGTAGATTGCATTCCATCCATTCGAAGTCAAATCGACGATCTGTCTGCAATTGCAGATCAGTGCGAGGAGATCTACGCAGTAGCAGCAATGAAAAGACAACCCAACAGTTCAGAAGGGGCTTGATCGGTTTGAACGGTCAGCATCCCCCCCACCCACCCGGTCTTCTATACCTGCGTAGTATAACCTTGCAAACCCCCCTGTCTTCTATACCTGCGTAGTATAACCTTGCAAACCCCCCCCCCCCCCCCCCCCCCCCATGAAGACATCAATTGGTGTGCTTGCGGTGGATATGTGCAACGTTATAATGATGAAATCCAACAATTTGTTTTAATCATTGACACTCACTGTAGAACTATTTAATCGATCATATAATAAGCAGTAAGAGTGGATGAATGGTCCGTAGGGAATTTAATTTAATTTGATGTGCGGAACCATGGTCAAGGATTTGATCAAAGGATCAATGGTGGACCCTAATTTTTTTTCCTAGTTAAAGAAAGGGGGCAAGCCCCGATGCATAGTTGGATTCTGTGGACTATCTCTTTTTCTTTTTTTAATGAGTTTTAGAGGGGATGTATGTTCAGTAAGGGTGACTGCACTCCCAAATGGAAGTAATGTATGCACAATCCAATGGCACAACAGATCAGTGCTCTGTATATAGTGGTAAATGTAAAAATATAAAAACCACTAAATCTCGATTAAAAAAAGATCTAAGATGCATTATAAGTAAATTGCCTGATTAGTTTTTGACCGACAATTGGATTGATCGATTGATCATTTTTTTAATTGAGTGTTGACCACGATGGGAAAATCAGTTGGCCAAAGTATTCCATGATCTATGTCTATTGTCAAGTATTCCGCTTTAGTGGGAGTGTAACTCTTAAATCCCAAGCCTCTTATAAAGTGAGAAATCAAGGAATTTCGAGGTAAAGAATGTAATGATTTGTTTAAATCGTGGGATAAGAGAAAATGACATAATAGACAACCACATGGATTGGACATGGAGATTATAATCTTGGATCCGGGAGAGGTAATTGAACATAACTGGTGATGCCATTGTAGATTTTCCATGTAATCTCCAGGATAAGGATAAAATCCAGAGATATGAGAATCGATGCAGAGTGTAAAATTTTAAATGATAAAAATCACAAACATATGTGTCCATTACACTATGCAAATAATTTCTTTTGGTAAATGTAAAATCAAAGCGAATTTGGGAAAGGAGAAAATTCCGTGGTACAACATGTGTTAAATTGATTCAGATTTGTCTAGGGACAATGTAGATATAAATTTGTATGCATATGAGATTGTTATTTTTGAATATTCGAGATGATCTGTAATGGCTAAACTATAGCCTGTATGATGAAATCTTCTAGCTGTCGTTATTCGTATGTGTTGGATGTATGGTTTGGCACAACTATGAATTTAAGAATAAGACACATCCACAGGGACAAAATAAATAGACTAGTTAAGTAAGACTCATGTCAGCCCTTGATATGAGATAGATCCCACGTGTGAACTATGTCTAAATTAAAAAGGCTGAGAGAGAGCTTTTTCTACATAAACTAGAAATGGGGAGTTGTGATATTATTCACCCTCATTGAATGCTAACCATTATCAAAAGTCTATAACTTAAAAGAGTAGAAAACTATTACTCATTATTGGTCGCTTCAACAGATCCAGATGGCTTGTCTGATGGGCTTGAACTTAAAGTATTTTTTAAAATTTTTGAATGGCATGCCACTGAAGTACAGAACCAAAAAGGGCAAGAAATGAATAATTTTTTTATCCGAGAGGAGGAATGTGTGCGTTTATTATGCGGATCAAATAACATTGAATATTGTGCAAATTTTGTATGTATGAGACTTGTTTCTATACACCTCCACAGAAAATGGTATGGCTAAAAAGTAAAATCATTATTTATTAACCATAATAGGTCTGTATGTAGCGACACAACTCCTCCGCTGTACTCGTGGGGATGAGATGTTGATTGCACAATATATGTTGATCCAAGTACCCTCCATATTTGTGCCCGGGACTCTTACTAAGAGTTATAAGACTTGTGCCAATCCTAGATTTGAGGATATGTTGTACACTTACCATTGCAGCCACAAGAAAATAGATATTAAAAATGAGAATAAGGATAATCTTTTCTCATTAGAATCATCCAAGGGATTATCGTGTTTGTAATCACGATAAGTGGATGATAAATGAATGTCAGAATAGTTACTTCTAAATGGATCCCAAAGCAATCATCGAGAAAAGCCACAATATCTCAGGAGGATGATGGGTGCTGAGGTCAGTGGGAGTTTTCGGTGTTGATGACGTCGGATATAAAAATCCTGGCCAGGGCTCACTTGAAAATAAACATCTCGTATGATCTAGGAATCCTATGAATGATAATATCCGACAAGAGTGGTAGACTGCTGTGATTTAACGAAAACCGTGAAGGAATTAGATCCGAAATCCTACTCTCAAGCGGTCAATGCGCAATATACGTAGAATTGGTTAGAGGCTATAAGAGAGGAGATAAAATTATTGGTAAGAACTAGGTATGGCAGAAGGACGATCTAGTAATTAAGATCGAGCCATAGGTTCTTAAGAGGGGGAATCAAAGTCGGACGGATCTTTTAATAAATAAGGAACATGGTTAGTAGTTAAGGGATTTACATATGGAAGGAATATATATCGAGTAGATATTTCCTCCAGTTGTGAGACTCCTATCCATAGTAATCCTAGTGGCAATGGTAGTTGATGATGACTAGTAGTTGCACCGAATGATTGTAAATGCTACGTTGTTCCTATAACTGCGATTAGGAAGAGCTTTACAAGTGCAAGGTCACAATGATAGAAGTGTACAAACTATATGGTGACACTGCGTGTATTTCTAAGATCCATGAGACAGTGACATGAAAGATTCATGAAGTAAAATATAAAAATTGTTTAATCCCCAAATAGTGACATGTGTTTATGTCAAGGCAGTGAGAGTATTTTTATTCTTGTCAGATGTCTTGATTGGTGGTGACGAATTGGAAGCCGTCAATGAAATCAAACAATAGATAAAGTCAAGATTCAAGATACAAGACATGGTGGGGCACAATGAGTTCTTGGCATAATTATAACCCATGATCTGCCGAATTAATAATTGACTTCATCAGAAGGGATCTTATTTGAAAATATGTTGAAACTGTTTGGTAACGTGATAGGCAAGCCAATCGACCCTCCCATTTGCATATGTAGAAAATTGTCCAACAATTAGAGTCTCACTAGTGCAAAAGGGGCAGGCTGTTGGTAATAAACAGGTCTTGCACGAAGATGGTGAAAGAAGCATCATGTATAAAATGCTATGTGATTGGATTTATGAGATCAGTATTTATATTCGCCGTGGATCTCATAGTCAAATTCCTAAGTAATCCGGATATGCCAGTTTGGCAAATAAGTAATTGAATAAGAGGAATCTGATGTACATCAAAACATTTGTTATGCTATTTGTGGCTTACTTGTTAACTTGGAGCTGCATGGTTGTAAGGATGCCTTTTGAGGTAGTAACTTGGACAAGAGGAGTCCATGTCCTCAGGCAAGTACTATTTTTCCAAGATAAGAAAAGAGATAAATCTTGGAATCTCTATTAGAAGCAAAAGTTGAGTACACAATCAGGAAATGCAGTGGCAATTGGTGCAGCCCAGCCACGTTCAATGGTGAAGATCTACACCTCCGACGGTGAGATCAAGTCTTCCGACTCAAACCCTAAGATCACTTAGGGGAAAATACCCAAAGGGAAACTCACAAGAATAATTCTGAACTTAATTAAAAATATAGCATACTTACAATAAGGATCTCCTCTCTATTTATAATAGAGGAATGACTAAATAAGGAAGAATCTAATTATTAATGATTGCTAAAACCACTATAATTAATCTCTAACAGAATCAAATCAAATATTCTCCTAACTAATTTAAATCAATCTAATTAGGGAAAGACTCCTTGGTGGGGTCCACTAGGGGCCCTCTTCTTAGATCGCACTGCATCAACTCTCCCCCGCTTGAAAAAACTCGACTCTGGCGAGTTGGTAACTTGATAACACGGGAGAGAATCCAGCCACAAGTTCATAAAATGCCCGCCTGAGTCGAAAATCAAACGCACAAGTGTTCGCATTTTCTTTTGATCTACATGGCATGGCTTGGGAGTTTGACGTAATGCGTTCAACCATCTACAAGTAGATTGGAAGCGTCATTTCTTCTACAGTATGCCTTTAGCGTGAATGGTGCTTTTTCCATGAGAGACTGTAACTGTAAAATCTGTCATATCTGAATGTAATTGTCAAGCTTCAATTAGCGATCCCTGAAGATGAAATCAATGTGAGGGACTACAACAACTTGATCTTCTTGTTAAACTAATGGAACAATCGACTTGATTTTTGATGACCCAATTGAATTTTCTGAAAGTGACCTTACAATTGGATCCAATGGATGTTCAATCTTCATGCTAACTTGATCAAAGTATTCAATATATGCTTGTCTTTGCACTTCCTCAAACTTTTCGGCAAATAGCTGACATTACTATGATCAATATTGTTTGTACCCATGAAATAATCTTTTCCTTGAACTTGTTCTTCAATGTCATCTTTGTTGTTCGAAGTCAACTCTTTTGGTGCAATCATGACTACTCTTTCAAGTGTTTACTCCTTTTGTGACGCTTTTGTTAAGGTGAAGACGGCGACAAAGGTGTTGAAGTCATTGGAATGAGTCTACTCCATCTTCCGTTCCTGAAAAGGGTATGTGTTTTGTGAGGCCCCACCCCTTTGTGGGCGCTCCATTTGAATTTGAATACTATATATTAGCTTAATATATTAATTATATTAATTATGGGGGGGGCTTAGTGGGGGCTAGTTATGCATTTTTCATAGGTTATAGATTAGGTTAGTTTAATTATGTGTTTAGTAGATTAACAGGGGGGTTCTTAGGAATTCTCTAGAACTACCCAATGACCAAAGCACCCTTACCCTAACCTTAATCTCATTTTAAACCCTAAGGGCTTTTTTGTCCTAAACCCAAAAATCCCAACCTATTTAAACTATGCCTTCCCCTACCAAACTAGAACACTATTCATCTCTCTTTCCCTCTTCTTCTCCAACGATCAACAACTGTGCCCTCCCTGCTGCTGGAATTCTTCCCTATATAAGTGGTTTCTATTCTTCTTCTTCTCTCTTCCTCCTGTTTGCAACTAATCAAGGCAAGTAACTCTATGTAAATAATGTAGAATGCATGATTTATCTTCCTCTTGATTCTGCGAATTCCAATTCTGTTTATACATGTTAGATATATCTTTGAGCTTGTCTTGTGGTTTTCTTTGGCCATTGATGGATTAATGGATGGTTGGAAATTGGAGTGGTTTTCTGGTTTCTGTTTGTTGGAATGGATGGAAGATGGGTTGAGAAAGGAGAATTCTAGAGGAGGGGTTCTGTATCAGGTTTCCGAAGAGGAAACAGTGAAAACCCATTTGTTTTGCGTTGAGACCGGGACCCACATGGGCCACCTGATGGTAGATCCGAACCGTGGATCTGATAGAGGACCCACGGGCGACCCTAGAGGGGCTGGTCCCATGGTGTGTGGACATCTCCTTGCCCTTAATCCAGTAGCTGATCAGAGTGAGAATCGTTTTTAAAAGTAAAACCCAGTTTTGGCTTGAACTGTTGCGGGACCCACATATTGATCTGATCACAGATCTAGACCACCCATCAGACCTGATATGGTGGGGCGACCATGGAGATGTAGTCTGATCGGGATTTTACCAAGGAAGGGCCATGATCCATGTGATGGACACTAACTAGTTAAACCCAATTCGTGGCAAGGAAATTATTCTGTTTTTTGGGTACTGTGGGGCCCACGTGTCCCACCTTGGAAATCAGGACCCCACATCTGGTAGAGGGGCCCTGGGCGACCCTAAGGGGAAAGACTGATCAAGGTTTTGATCAGAGGTGGGCCATCGCTTGTGGATGATGAACCCTGGGCGTCGTGTATGTTCTGTAACAGAACACAGGTTCTGTTACAGAACACACGTCTTGTGTAAAAGAAAGAGATGATGGGAGGTTTGGTAGTCCGAGGGTGCATGGGAAAAAGGAAGAAATGAGGGAGCATGGAGAAATTGTGATCCATCAACTTGTGGGGCCCAAGTAGGTCTTTGATTTCAGATCAGATCCGGACATTGGATCAGGGTCTGCTTAATGAACCTGATGATGAGTCCTGATCTGAGACTGGGACCCGTGGGGCCCACTAATCTAATGACCTATATGTTTTATTAATCAAACCTATGTTTTTATTAAACCTTAGCCTTTTTAATGAGACCCCTTCACCTAGTGACCTAGGCTCCCTTCTTATCATGGGTTAGTATATTAATTAAGTACCTTGACCAATTAGTTTCATTAATTAAAATAAAACCTATTAGTCTTATTAATTAAAATAAGATCCTTAGTTTCTAATTTATACCTTTAGATCCATTAATTAGAGAGAGGTCCCTTAACCCTTTTGGAACCCAATCAGAACCCTTGTGCATAATCTGGATTTTTCCTCAGACCCAGAAATCAGTGTATGTGGTTGACCTAGCTTAGTCGTTTGGCCGAGCTCAGTAGATTGACCGAGCTTAGTGTTTGGCCGAGCTCCGTGTTCTAGCCGAGATCAGTGTTTGGCCGAGCTCAGTGTCTTAGCCGGGTTCAGTGTTTGGCCGAGCTCAGCGTCTTAGCCGAGCTCAGTGCTTTGACCGAACTCAGTGCTTAACCGAGCTCAGCGCTTGACCGATCTCAGTGCTTAACCGAGCCCAGTGCTTGACCAAGCTCAGTACTTATCCAAGCTCCGAGCCAAAAGACCGAGACCAGGTAACCGAGATCAGGAATTTTAGAAAGAGAGAAACTGAAACCTGGGACACCCCCTTAGCCAGAATTTGCAGTGTGCTCGGTTAACCGACCAGGCCAGGAGGTTGACCGAACACACTGGAAATTCCAATAATTCAGGACTATACCTGAAGGGTGAATACTCTCTGATCCCAGTGTGCCGGGTTGACCCCAGGCCAGGAGATCAATCGAGCACACTGTGTACAGTAAGTTTCCCAGACTTTAGTTTCTCATGTTATGATCGTTTGTTGGGCCCATTGACTATCCAAATGACTCCATCACTGTGCCAACCACGAGTCAATGGTGTAGCTCAGCCTTGACTCGTGGGGTCCACTGATCAGGGTCCATGTTATGTAATCTGAGATGATTCGACCTTTATACGTTACTAATGATGCACATAACTTCTAAGCACCAAACACAATATTCCTTAGCATCTATGGTTTCACTTAAAGATCGAATTACCTGAGATGGACCTGTATCCGAAAGTGGACCATTTACCTAGGTTGGACTGTTGCTATCTCCCTATGATTCGTGTACTTGGAGGTTCATCTTCCTCATATTATCACTGTCACTCTATTGTCCTTATTATTGCTTATACCTGTTAATTAAATGAAAAATGGAGGACCTAAACCTAGGAATACGTAGAGGTGACCCGGTAATCTGATTTGGTGGAACATTGACCCGTGTCTGTGGCTAGGCGGGCCCTTTTGTTGGCCTAAGTTTGGGTGTGGATTACCCTAGATGGGAGATGTTAGATTGAATGGGCTTGTAACCCATTATGGATATAGATGGATTATATGTTAATGGATATGGACTTGTATATCATTTGGACTGTTCTAAACCAGACCATGTATATGGTGGGCCTTGGTATGGATCCAATAATTGGGCTTGAACTTGGATCATGTTCCATGGATTACTTGGACCTCTTAGGGACTTTTGTTAGGACCTTGTTCACGCAAGGCAAAGCCTAGACAGACACAGACCTTTATTGTTTCCTAAGTCGGCATAGACATTCACTGAGTTGATTTAAGCTCAGCCAGTTGGACTGATCATCACTGGTAGGAGCTATTGAGAGGATTGTGTGGCTATCATGATGAGCACTGTTGGGACGGACGGTGTGATGCCGGTTCCGGTCGTTGTGGATGATGTTGATGATATTTTGCGGGGTTAGTAATCCCTAGCATTAGCTTAGGATCCCTACCGCGACTGTGTTCAGTATGGGAGGGCCGCGGCATAATATCCCGCGGTGACCAGCTTATGTGGATGTGCCATATTGTGTAGGTTTATTACTGTTATGTTTATTATGATTCTACATGGTTATCTTGCACGACTGCATAGCATATGTACCTTTGTTACTCTTTTAACTTTATACATGTCTCTACTCATTTGATGCATACATTCTATATTATCTGCATATTGTGACTTGCCAGATCTTTAGATCTGACCCACTCTTGGTGCTTAGGTCTTGACCCCGAGTTCGAGGGCGATGCGTTCGCACTCGTTGAGGTGCCCGTAGTAGGCGACTACGGATGGGGGCCGGCCGACCATGAGGTCGAGCCGGAAGGTGGAGAGCCGACACCAGCTGCAGGGGTTTGAGCGTTCTTTTATTTAGGGTTTTGAGAGACATTTGTTGTGAGTTGGGTAATAATGAAAAATATGTAATTAAACTTTGATTTGTTATCACTATACATCTAGGCTGGACTTCAGCCCTTCTACATTTGACATATATACAATGATACCTTATGCTTCCGCTATCTCTGTATGGCTTCCGCTTATAATACGCTTCCGCGATAACAACTATTGTTACATTATTGTTCAAAAAGTTTTAAATTGGACCTCACTGCGGACCTACGATCTTGGAAGTTCTCGGATTTTCCGGGAAGTAGCGCGCCAATTTCGGTACTTTGACGATCTTTTCGGTATCCGGAATTGGGGCGTTACATTTTATGGTATCAGAGCGGGCAAGTCTCTAGGAAATAAAATACACTAGAAACTTTAGGACGTAGTGAGGATCTCAGTGTGGGGGTACGTGTAGAGTCGATGGATCGGGTAGAATCAGTGTAGTCCTAAGTTTTGGACTTAAACTAACCTAATTTCTTTCTCTTGACAGATGTCTAGAGAAGGTTCTCCATCACATATGATACCAGCAGTCGGCAGTTCGCCAGACTTCGAGCAGCGTTTCCAGAGGTTCTTACAGGCCTTCCTCGTTTCCCAGGAGGCCCAGGCTTCGGCGCAGCAGCAGCAGGCCGAGGATTTTGCCCAATTCCAGACGCAAGTCTTGGACATCATGGACAGAGTGGCTCAGCCAGGCACAGCAGCGGCATCCGTTCGGGAGGCAGACCCGAACGTCATATTTGAGAGGTTCCTCAAAAGAGGACCACCTGAGTTCACTGGCGCCGATGACCCGCTGGTGGCCGACGAGTGGATCGTGCGGATGGAGAAGATCTTCAAGGTCTTCGAGTGCACCGGTCAGCAGAGAGTGCAGTTGGCCGCTTACATGTTCCGGGGAGTCGCGGAGGACTGGTGGAGGACGATTCAGCGTCATTTCGAGACGATAGGAGACGAGATCGCTTGGACTGCATTCAGGGCGGACTTCCTTCGGAAGTTCATACCATCTCACGTCAGAGACCGCAAGCTGCGGGAATTTCAGACGCTGGTGCAAGGCAGCATGACTGTCTACCAGTATGAGGTTCGCTTCACCTAGCTTTCTCGTTTTGCAGAGGCTCTGATCACACCTGAGTCCGAGAGGATCCGTCGGTTCGTCGATGGGCTGAGAGATGATATTCAGTTGAGCATGTCCTGCATCGAGCTGCCCACATATGAGGAGGCTTTGAGGAGAGCTTACTGGGCAGAGGAGCGTCTGCAGCGGATAGAGGCCAGTCAGCAGCAGAGGCGAGTTAGAGCCGCCTTGGTCAGACCGCAGCCCTTGCCCATACAGCAGCAGCCATTTCAGAGACAGAGGCCAGCAGGCCAGGCCAGGCAGCATCAGTATCAGCGGCAGCCTCAGCAGCAGCAGCAGCGTGGGCCCAGAGTGTGCTATGACTGTGGGGAGACAGGACACATCTCCAGATTTTGCCCATTCAGAGGGGGACAGCCTCAGGCCCCGATGCTTCAGCTTCCAGCACCACCGAGAGCACCAGCTCCAGCTCCACCCGTTCAGCAGATTGCACCAGCACCCCAGCCACCTCAGCAGCAGTACCGTGCCCAGCAGCAGGCACGTGGACCCCAGCAGCCCAGGGGACAGCACTATCAGAGGGGACGATACCAGAGGCCCCATGGACAGCAGCGACAGCAGCAGAGACCTCAGGCTGCAGGTCAGGCATTTGCACTCACACATGAGGAGGCCGAAGCTGCAGGGAACGTCGTCGAAGGTACTCTTTCTATTTGTGATCAGATTGCTAGAGTATTGTTTGACCCTGGTGCTACACATTCCTATGTGTCTTCTGCTTTTTCATTAGTTCTTGGTGGGGTAGGAGAGGAGTTACCATACACGCTAGTTGTGTCTACGCCCGTGGGCAAGAGGGTAGTGTGTCAGACTTACCACCCCAGATGCCGAGTGCAGATCGGGAGTGTATTATGTTTGCAGATCTGATCGTGTTACCCATGCATGACTTCGACGTTATCTTGGGGATGGATTGGCTGGCCCGATATCGAGCAGTGATGGATTGCTTCGAGAAGACAGTTAGGCTCACTATCGACGGTTCAGATGCCACGATCGAGTTTGTGGGTGAGAGGAGACCACCCAGCACTAGGTTGATTTCAGCACTGAAGGCAGAGAAGCTAGTGAGATCAGGTTGCGAAGGCTACATCGCATTCATCTCAGAGGACAAGAAGTCCAAGAGAGTCGAGGAGATCCCAGTCGTTTGCGAGTTTCCAGACGTGTTTCCCGACGAGATCCCAGGATTGCCTCCAGTCAGAGAGATCGACTTCACCATCGAGCTTGTGCCAGGCACCGCACCGATTTCCAGAGCTCCTTACCGCATGGCTCCAGCAGAGCTGCGAGAGTTGAAGACCCAGTTGCAAGAGTTGATAGACAAGGGCTTCGTCAGACCGAGCATGTCACCTTGGGGAGCGCCTGTGCTCTTTGTGAAGAAGAAGGATGGATCGATGAGGATGTGCATCGACTACAGGCAGCTGAACCAGGCAACAGTGAAGAACAAGTATCCTCTTCCCCGGATCGACGAGCTTTTCGACCAGCTTCAGGGAGCGCAGTACTTCTCGAAGGTGGACCTGAGATCGGGATACCATCAGCTGCGAGTCAGAGAGCAGGATGTGCAGAAGACAGCGTTTCGTACTCGTTACGGCCACTATGAGTTCCTTGTGATGCCGTTTGGGTTGACGAATGCTCCGGCAGTGTTCATGGCCCTGATGAACAAGATCTTCGCCCCATACCTCGACAGCTTTACGGTGGTGTTCATCGACGACGTGTTGGTCTACTCCAAGTCCAGAGAGGAGCACGAGCAGCATTTGAGGACGTCTCTACAGTTGCTACGCGACAACCAGCTGTACGCGAAGGTAAGCAAGTGCGAGTTCTGGTTAGAGCAAGTAGTCTTCCTCGGACATATCATCTCCAGAGACGGCCTAGCAGTGGATCCAGCGAAGATCGAGGCAGTAGTGAACTGGGAGACACCAAAGAATGTTACAGAAGTTCGGAGTTTCCTTGGCTTAGCAGGCTACTACCGCAGATTTGTCAAGAGTTTCTCTTCGATTTCAGCCCCTTTGACCAAGCTGACGAGGAAGGACGTACCGTTCGTGTGGACCGATGCATGCGAGGACAGCTTTCAAGAGCTGAAGGAGAGACTGACGTCAGCACCGATCTTATCTTTACCTTCTGGTACAGGCGGTTTCGTTGTCTTCACCGACGCTTCAGGGACCGGTCTTGGTTGTGTTTTGATGCAGGAGGGCAAAGTCATTGCTTATGGATCTCGCCAGCTGAAGGAACACGAGAAGAAGTATGCCACCCACGACCTGGAGCTTGCGGCAGTCGTGTTCGCACTGAAAATGTGGCGGCACTACCTCTACGGAGAGAAGTTTGAGGTCCATTCAGATCATCGCAGCTTGCAGTATTTGTTCACTCAGAGTGATCTCAACAACCGTCAGAGGCGCTGGATGGAGTACATCAAGGACTACGACTTCCCTATCAAATACCATCCGGGTAAGGCGAATGTCGTGGCAGACGCTTTGAGCAGGAAGACCGCCCTAGTCAGTTTCCTAGCAGCAGAGGGCGTGTGGACCGATGTCTTCAGTGACTTGGATGTCCAGTTTCAGCCGCTCAGCGACAGAGTTATGCTTGCCACCATGTCCGCATGGGAACCGGAGTTGCTTGGAGAGGTCAAGGACAGTCAACGCAGCGATCCTAAGCTTGTCAGAGTGATCGAGCAGATTGACCAGAGGCCAGAGTTCAGACTGATTGGTGGAGTACTCTACTACCAGGACAGACTGTGTGTACCAGATATCCAGGAGCTGAAGGACCAGATCTTAGCAGATGCACACCACAGCAGATATTCGATCCACCCAGGTAGCACCAAATGTACAGGAACCTGAGGAGCTACTACTGGTGGAACAACATGAAGAAAGAGATTGCAGGCTATGTGTCCAGATGTCTGACCTGTCAGCAGATCAAAGCCGAGCATCAGAAGCCACCAGGGCTACTTCATCAGCTCGAGATACCTCAGTGGAAGTGGGAACACATCACCATGGACTTCATCGCAGGACTTCCAGCCACTCGAAAATGCAGTGATGGCATTTGGGTGATCGTGGACAGGCTGACCAAGTCAGCTCACTTCTTGCCAGTATCGATGAGAGCGGGACTCGACGTCCTTGCTAAGCTGTACGTGGACAAGATCGTCTCTTTGCACGGAGTTCCAGCTTCGATTGTTTCAGACCGAGATCCACGCTTCACTTCTCACTTTTGGGATAGTCTTCAGCAAGCTTTGGGTACCAAGTTGAGCTTCAGCACAGCCTATCATCCTCAGACAGACGGACAGACAGAGCGCACCAACCAGACCTTGGAGGATATGTTGCGAGCTTGTGTTCTAGACTACAAGGAGAACTGGGAGGATTCCTTGCCACTCTGCGAGTTTGCCTACAACAACAGCTACCACTCGAGCATCAAGATGGCACCGTTTGAGGCGTTGTACGGCAGGAAGTGCAAGACCCCAGTATGTTGGGAGGAAGTTGGCGTCAGGAGCTTCCACGGACCGTCTATTGTCGGTGATACCAGTGAGAAGATCCGCCAGATAGTAGAGAACCTGAAGGTCAGCCGCAGCCGGCAGAAGAGCTACGCAGACAATCGGCGCAGGCCACTCGAATTCCAGAAGGGAGACCGTGTCTTCCTGAAGGTTTCCCCAGCTCGAGGCACCCTCAGATTCGGCGAGAAGGGCAAGTTAGCACGGAGATACGTCGGACCCTTTGAGATCAAGGCCAAGATCGGGGATGTCGCCTACAGACTTCAGTTACCAGCAGAGCTATCAGGTGTGCATGATGTCTTCCACGTCTCGATGTTGAGGAAGTATGTGGAGGACCCTACCCACATTCTGCATCACCAGCCGCTCGACATCCAGCCCGACGCGTCCTACATCGCCAAGCCAGTCGCCGTCATCGACACCAAGGAGAAAGTACTTCGGGACCGAACTATTCACTTTGTGAAGGTTCAGTGGGAGCATCACACTCCGGAGGAGGCTACTTGGGAGCTACGAGACCAGGTGACAAGAGATTATCCACATCTTCTACCGCAGGTATGTCCCTACTTTGTTTTTACATTTGGGGACCAAATGTTTTAAAGGAGGGAGGAATGTGAGGCCCCACTCCTTTGTGGGCGCTCCATTTGAATTTGAATACTATATATTAGCTTAATATATTAATTATATTAATTATGGGGGGGGCTTAGTGGGGGCTAGTTATGCATTTTTCATAGGTTATAGATTAGGTTAGTTTAATTATGTGTTTAGTAGATTAACAGGGGGGGTTCTTAGGAATTCTCTAGAACTACCCAATGACCAAAGCACCCTTACCCTAACCTTAATCCCATTTTAAACCCTAAGGGCTTTTTTGTCCTAAACCCAAAAATCCCAACCTATTTAAACTATGCCTTCCCCTACCAAACTAGAACACTATTCATCTCTCTTTCCCTCTTCTTCTCCAACGATCAACAACTGTGCCCTCCCTGCTGCTGGAATTCTTCCCTATATAAGTGGTTTCTATTCTTCTTCTTCTCTCTTCCTCCTGTTTGCAACTAATCAAGGCAAGTAACTCTATGTAAATAATGTAGAATGCATGATTTATCTTCCTCTTGATTCTGCGAATTCCAATTCTGTTTATACATGTTAGATATATCTTTGAGCTTGTCTTGTGGTTTTCTTTGGCCATTGATGGATTAATGGATGGTTGGAAATTGGAGTGGTTTTCTGGTTTCGTTTGTTGGAATGGATGGAAGATGGGTTGAGAAAGGAGAATTCTAGAGGAGGGGTTCTGTATCAGGTTTCCGAAGAGGAAACAGTGAAAACCCATTTGTTTTGCGTTGAGACCGGGACCCACATGGGCCACCTGATGGTAGATCCGAACCGTGGATCTGATAGAGGACCCACGGGCGACCCTAGAGGGGCTGGTCCCATGGTGTGTGGACATCTCCTTGCCCTTAATCCAGTAGCTGATCAGAGTGAGAATCGTTTTTAAAAGTAAAACCCAGTTTTGGCTTGAACTGTTGCGGGACCCACATATTGATCTGATCACAGATCTAGACCACCCATCAGACCTGATATGGTGGGGCGACCATGGAGATGTAGTCTGATCGGGATTTTACCAAGGAAGGGCCATGATCCATGTGATGGACACTAACTAGTTAAACCCAATTCGTGGCAAGGAAATTATTCCGTTTTTTGGGTACTGTGGGGCCCACGTGTCCCACCTTGGGAATCAGGACCCCACATCTGGTAGAGGGGCCCTGGGCGACCCTAAGGGGAAAGACTGATCAAGGTTTTGATCAGAGGTGGGCCATCGCTTGTGGATGATGAACCCTGGGCGTCGTGTATGTTCTGTAACAGAACACAGGTTCTGTTACAGAACACACGTCTTGTGTAAAAGAAAGAGATGATGGGAGGTTTGGTAGTCCGAGGGTGCATGGGAAAAGGAAGAAATGAGGGAGCATGGAGAAATTGTGATCCATCAACTTGTGGGGCCCAAGTAGGTCTTTGATTTCAGATCAGATCCGGACATTGGATCAGGGTCTGCTTAATGAACCTGATGATTAGTCCTGATCTAAGACTGGGACCCGTGGGGCCCACTAATCTAATGACCTATATGTTTTATTAATCAAACCTATGTTTTTTATTAAATAAGAAAATTAAACCTTAGCCTTTTTAATGAGACCCCTTGGCCTAGTGACCTAGGCTCCCTTCTTATCATGGGTTAGTATATTAATTAAGTACCTTGACCAATTAGTTTCATTAATTAAAATAAAACCTATTAGTCTTATTAATTAAAAAAAGATCCTTAGTTTCTAATTTATACCTTTAGATCCATTAATTAGAGAGAGGTCCCTTAACCCTTTTGGAACCCAATCAGAACCCTTGTGCATAATCTGGATTTTTCCTCAGACCCAGAAATCAGTGTATGTGGTTGACCTAGCTTAGTCGTTTGGCCGAGCTCAGTAGATTGACCGAGCTTAGTGTTTGGCCGAGCTCCGTGTTCTAGCCGAGATCAGTGTTTGGCCGAGCTCAGTGTCTTAGCCGGGTTCAGTGTTTGGCCGAGCTCAGCGTCTTAGCCGAGCTCAGTGCTTTGACCGAACTCAGTGCTTAACCGAGCTCAGCGCTTGACCGATCTCAGTGCTTAACCGAGCCCAGTGCTTGACCAAGCTCAGTACTTATCCAAGCTCCGAGCCAAAAGACCGAGACCAGGTAACCGAGATCAGGAATTTTAGAAAGAGAGAAACTGAAACCTGGGACACCCCCTTAGCCAGAATTTGCAGTGTGCTCGGTTAACCGACCAGGCCAGGAGGTTGACCGAACACACTGGAAATTCCAATAATTCAGGACTATACCTGAAGGGTGAATACTCTCTGATCCCAGTGTGCCGGGTTGACCCCAGGCCAGGAGATCAATCGAGCACACTGTGTACAGTAAGTTTCCCAGACTTTAGTTTCTCATGTTATGATCGTTTGTTGGGCCCATTGACTATCCAAATGACTCCATCACTGTGCCAACCACGAGTCAATGGTGTAGCTCAGCCTTGACTCGTGGGGTCCACTGATCAGGGTCCATGTTATGTAATCTGAGATGATTCGACCTTTATACGTTACTAATGATGCACATAACTTCTAAGCACCAAACACAATATTCCTTAGCATCTATGGTTTCACTTAAAGATCGAATTACCTGAGATGGACCTGTATCCGAAAGTGGACCATTTACCTAGGTTGGACTGTTGCTATCTCCCTATGATTCGTGTACTTGGAGGTTCATCTTCCTCATATTATCACTGTCACTCTATTGTCCTTATTATTGCTTATACCTGTTAATTAAATGAAAAATGGAGGACCTAAACCTAGGAATACGTAGAGGTGACCCGGTAATCTGATTTGGTGGAACATTGACCCGTGTCTGTGGCTAGGCGGGCCCTTTTGTTGGCCTAAGTTTGGGTGTGGATTACCCTAGATGGGAGATGTTAGATTGAATGGGCTTGTAACCCATTATGGATATAGATGGATTATATGTTAATGGATATGGACTTGTATATCATTTGGACTGTTCTAAACCAGACCATGTATATGGTGGGCCTTGGTATGGATCCAATAATTGGGCTTGAACTTGGATCATGTTCCATGGATTACTTGGACCTCTTAGGGACTTTTGTTAGGACCTTGTTCACGCAAGGCAAAGCCTAGACAGACACAGACCTTTATTGTTTCCTAAGTCGGCATAGACATTCACTGAGTTGATTTAAGCTCAGCCAGTTGGACTGATCATCACTGGTAGGAGCTATTGAGAGGATTGTGTGGCTATCATGATGAGCACTGTTGGGACGGACGGTGAGATGCCGGTTCCGGTCGTTGTGGATGATGTTGATGATATTTTGCGGGGTTAGTAATCCTTAGCATTAGCTTAGGATCCCTACCGCGACTGTGTTCAGTATGGGAGGGCCGCGGCATAATATCCCGCGGTGACCAGCTTATGTGGATGTGCCATATTGTGTAGGTTTATTACTGTTATGTTTATTATGATTCTACATGGTTATCTTGCACGACTGCATAGCATATGTACCTTTGTTACTCTCTTAACTTTATACATGTCTCTACTCATTTGATGCATACATTCTATATTATCTGCATATTGTGACTTGCCAGATCTTTAGATCTGACCCACTCTTGGTGCTTAGGTCTTGACCCCGAGTTCGAGGGCGATGCGTTCGCACTCGTTGAGGTGCCCGTAGTAGGCGACTACGGATGGGGGCCGGCCGACCATGAGGTCGAGCCGGAAGGTGGAGAGCCGACACCAGCTGCAGGGGTTTGAGCGTTCTTTTATTTAGGGTTTTGAGAGACATTTGTTGAGAGTTGGGTAATAATGAAAAATATGTAATTAAACTTTGATTTGTTATCACTATACATCTAGGCTGGACTTCAGCCCTTCTACATTTGACATATATACAATGATACCTTATGCTTCCGCTATCTCTGTATGGCTTCCGCTTATAATACGCTTCCGCGATAACAACTATTGTTACATTATTGTTCAAAAGTTTTAAATTGGACCTCACTGCGGACCTACGATCTTGGAAGTTCTCGGATTTTCCGGGAAGTAGCGCGCCAATTTCGGTACTTTGACGATCTTTTCGGTATCCGGAATTGGGGCGTTACATGTTTGCCTCTTTATCATGATGCACTTTCCGATAAAAAATCCATGGACGTCCAAGAAGGATATGAGAAATATTTATATGGATCACATCACACCAAATCTCATTCTCATAAGAGCGAATCTTGAAAGATACCAAACATCTATGATTCACGGGGATGACATGACCATTAGACCATGTGGCTTAATAGGGCTTAGGAAGCTTCTCGGTTGACAAATTAAGCTTGTCAATAACCTCCTGTGCAACAAAGTTTATTGCACTACCATTGTCAATATTCACATTAACAGACTTGTCTTTAACTCTTGCCCGGGTGTGAGATTTTTAAGTTTATCCCCATTCTTCTCCTTCCTTCTTATTCGAATTGAGGAGTCGCCGAATGACAAGAGTGGGATTATTTTCTCCTTCAAAAAGTATCTCCACAACATGAGCTATTGGTTGACATTGTTGCATGTGAGACCGTCGAAGCATACGCTCTACACGGAAGGCTTCTAAGTATGCCTCTTGGCTAGTGTTGCAATGATTAATATTTTCCACGATGTCTGGTCTCAAACCTTTGACATAATGAGCTAAATCATGTGTCTCACCTTCCTTCAATTTGCATATGTCTTGCAACTCCCGAGATTGACGGGTATATTCTTCAACCGTCAAATTTTCTTTCTTCAAATTAAGAAATTCCTCAAAATTATACTCATTCGCAAAATACCAATCTCTAGATGTAAGTTTATACCAAATTCTTTGAATGTTATTGGAGTTTTAAAAAAAATTCATGATCATTTGGAATCAAAAGGACTTACTCAATATGTGGTTTTTGTTGATTGGAGAACATTGGTGAAGATGGATTGTTGATCATACTACGGATGGCCCAAATATCACTGATCAAAGATTGACAGCTGAAAGTCTCGAAATGGAATCGGACCTCCCAGACTCAGTTTGCAAAAATCTGCACTCATTTTTTTTTCTTTTTCCTTTTTTTTGAAATGGGTCTGATTTGGGTCGAGCCTTGAGTTAGGCCCAATTGCAACACACCAGTAGGCACGTAGGAGAGAGACTGTTGTTTTTCTTTTCTTTTCTTTTTTGTTGTTTAGTGGGATGCGTCGGATTCTGACTCAGACCTGGCTCGAACTCAGATCAAGCCCAATTGCAAGTCTGTTCAGATTGAGAGAGAGGAAGAATCTCTCCTCTTGTTCTGTCTCGAAGTGCGTGCATGAAGAAAATAAGGACAGCTTGGGACTCTTACAGTCTTACCACTTCGACTTGGAGAAAGAACGACCCTTCTTCTTCGAATATGACGAGGCAGCTACTGGCTGCTCTTGCTGCTTATGAAGGTAAAGCAATGAAGGGAACTACTACTTTTTCTATTGCTGCTGCTTTCCCTTTCTGCTCCTCTTTCTTTCTGTTTATCTCCTCTACTTTTTCAATAGTTGGGAATGGGTTTCTGAGGTGGGGTTTCATTGGAGATTGTGTATGGAAGAGGCAATGAGGCTTGGGGTTTTGGATTGGGTTGGTCTCTGGGGCTAGGGTTAAGTTGGGTTTAGGGTATGACGGGATTGGAGATTGGGGTGGCGTTTTGAGTATTGTGATGGGTTTCGGATGATGGCAGGGAATGGGGTTTTGAAAGTGGTTGACATAGATGGTTTAGGCGATCTGGTTTGGGTGGTGGTTTTAAGCAGGGTTACATTCAATTGCTAGCTGCTGCCTGTGAAACTCTTCTTCCTCTCTGTCTCTCTGTTTTTTTTTTTTTTTTTTTGGATTGGGATTCTGGAATGAATTGGGATGCTGGGTTTTAGTCGATTGTGGTTTGGGGTGGTGGCGTGGGTTCTAGTTTCACCGGGCAAGTTTGTTCTGGGACAACAATGGTTGTGTTGGTGATAACGGATGGATGTAGTGAGACCTGATGGAATCTGATGGATGGATGACGGTGGTGATAGTGATGGCGGGTGTGGTGTGAGGGGTGATGCGGTGGGGTCGCAGTTGGCAAGAACCGATGAGCCAATGCAAATGTTAAAGTCCACCATCACATCAGCAAAATATAACATTAATTCCACAATCCCCCAAATTGAACTTAGATCTCAGAGTACCTGAGATGTGGGCCAGAAATAATGAGATTATTATCTCGGGTGTCCCACTTATGAAATTAGTTATTGGTTTACACCAAGTTAATGCCTAGATAGCCAGGCAAGTGATGTGTATGGAGATAGAGGATGAACATTTGATGTAAGTGGCATTCGTGCCAAGTGGGAGATTGTAGGAAATCGTGTGATCCACATGCCACGGGTCTCACGTCAAATCAAGAAGGGCAAAGGCCTACAGAGAACACAACCCCACTTGATATAAGACTTGATCTATCCCTACAAATAAGACTCCCAATAGGATCAGATGTGGATTTCTTGGAAAAGAAGTCTCTGACTCTTTGGGACTTGTATATATAAGATAAGGGATCCCTAGAGTTGGATAACTCTCTATTCCATAGGTTAGACATATGCGAAGAGATCTACGGACCTTCTCAATCGCCGGAACCTACATAGATCTCTGACCACATGTAGGAGTCTCCATATCCAGGTCCATCATTTAAAAGGCAGAGAAAGAAATTTTGGTACCCCAGCCAAGGGGACTGGGACCCAAAAGAGAGCCCGCACACATGGGAAGATAACCCACTCATGTGGGAAAGGAGCTTGCGCATGCGGGGAAAAAGCTTGCACAAGTGGAACAGGGCCCGCACACGGAAAGAGGCGGCGTACCTTTTAATCCTGGCTAGCCAGGTGAGAACTGCCACTCCTTACCACTAAAGTAAGGAGCCACTCTCAAGCAAGAAAATTAATATTTGGTTTCTACAAATGCCCAATGCTTATTTTTAATTTGTTTAAAAGCTTTTCTTGTCAGTAAAGACAGTTGACGTCCATAAAAAATAAACTGCTATTGTGCTATTTAGCCCATTGGGCTCCAATAGGCATGTCAATCTGGCCCTAAGACAAGGGGACCCAATCCGACCCTTAAAAATCCCTTAAATGAGGGCTTTTGTTTCTAAGAAAAAGCCCTAGGGCAGGGCTTAAATGAGGGCTTTTATTTCTAAGGAAAATCCCTAGGGCGGGGCTTGAACAATTTTTTGCAGGCCCTAAAATTTGAGGTTGGGCTTGGATAGTAATGACCATGGCCTTGACCCTCATACTTTTATTTATCTTATATAATATATATTTATAATATATATTTATAGGGCTTTGTTCTAGTGAGAACAGTTCTCACATAGTCACTGTGAGAACTTTTTATGGGACGCATTTATGGGTCCCATTTAGGGATGGGACTAGAGGAAATGGAAAGATCTATGTGAGATCACCCCAAGTATCAAGTTTGACCCCAATCTCATGCCTCGAACCCCTTCATCCATTGCCCGCGAGTTTAATGGCTTCATATTAAGCAAAAATTTAATCATCCATCCAACGGCCCAATCTATTTGGATGGGTGTCAAACCTCAGGATTAGTAACTATCAAGGGAGGTCACTGTTTATGCACGGTTTGGATTGGTTTCTAAGTGGGCCCCACCAATAGTTCTCACGGAAGCATGGTGAGAACTAGTTCTCACTTGAATATTTCCCATATTTTTATATATATATATACTAAAATACCCTTATAACATTCACTTAGTAGCAATAAAATGGGGGTATGGAGACAATTCCATACCCACCTACCCATTACAAAATCCCTAATAAGCCATACATACGTACTTGGTTCATTTCATCTATATTTAATTATTTAAGTTGTGTATTCTACATAATACATAAGAAATAACTGTTGCACGGTTGCTTCTAATCCCTTTCTTCTAGTTTTATTGCTTCTTATTTAAGTTTTTATATTATTCTTGTTAGTGCAAAAAAAAAAAAGAGTATATTCCTTCCTATTAATAAGGAACACTTTCCTCTATAGAGTTACTTGGGATGCCAACCAATTCATAGAGGTAGTTTGCATATGCATAGAATTTTGAGGATATCGGGTGATCCAAATATCATTTTAGTTAGATAATTATAACTCTGAATTTTTAAATGTCTAAACTAATGATATTTTTAAGTGAATTTATTTTTGTGACTAAAATCCAATAATAGTTAAGATGAGTGTTAAATTGAAAATGATGTCAATTGATAAATGGTATGTGAGTGTAAATAGTTTAAAATCTTGAAAGATAAGACAATGTTGAAATGATTTCATACGTGAAAATTCCTATAAAGGTGTGAAATAGATCAGACTCTTTAACCATTTTCCTTTTTTGATAAAATAAATAAAATTGTATGTCTATAACCCAAGTCACTAAAGCACGTAGGACTTTGTTCGATAAAAGAAAGTTATTGGATACAACTAATATCGTTCAAATGTTTATTTAATGATTCTTTCGCAATTGAGGTTACTTGGTCAACACTCAATTTTTCGTAGCAGTACTGTAAAAGAATAAAAAGTAATGGTTTTCTTGTATTGAGGCCCTGAGCCCTATTTTGGCCCGGCCTGACCCTGGCCCTTGAGGGTAGGGTAAGGGCCTAGGTAGTGCAGGCCTTCTGAAAGCTTTGACCCATCCGAGCCCCGCGTTGCATATAGTGAGGGTGGGACAACCCCAGGCTGGCCCTGCACAGATTGAGGGTAGAGTTAGGACAACCAGGGCCGTCTCAAGACAATATGTGGCCCCAGGCGAAAGTATAAACGAGGCCTCTAGCTTTTATGTGTGACATGAGAAAACCCTCATCTTTAATCCGGGCTTAGGACCGGCAATGTACACAATGAGTAGTACATTGGAGGACTTAAAAAAAAAAATTTTGTTTTTTTTTGTTTTTTGGGAACTTGTTGAGGGATTCATTTTTTTTAAGTGAATTTAACCTTTCTTGCCTTTTGTGATGCAAATTTATTGATCAAGTTTTTGTATTCAAGGTTTTCCAAAATTTCTTCTCAATAGATAAAATGGCTAACCCGCTTAATCTCTCTTGTGACATAGTTGATCGTAGATAAAATTTTATTAACTTTAATTTCGAAAAACTTCTTTCGACGGAAGCAACTGCAACAGGTACTATTAATAGTATTCTATAAGCAATATATGAGTTTGGAAAAGACTCAATTTTATTTAAATAATCTAATACTTGAAGTGCACTTTGAGTTCCTGCTGGCAAAGCTTCTCTTAATACTTTTAGTTCTCCAAACAAGTCTATACCTTCAATGTCAGAATGCTCCCCATGTTTTAGGAATTGCTCAAGATTAAGACAACTATGTTTCAAATCATCATCATCTAATAACTTCAACCTTTTGATATCAAATAAAAATCCAAACATTTCTTCGTAGCTCTTAAGTTGTTCAAACCTATTTCTAATAGATGAAAGTGCTTGATCCACAATACATAAAAAATAAGTAGTTCTAAAAGACTCTTCTGGGGATTGAGTCACCTCGTTATCGGCACTCTCATCAAATTGCTTTTTCCTTCGGATTATACGTCTTTCACGAAATATTGGTTCAACATTCATTTCACGTGCTATACTTTTTGCAATATCTATAGATTTCTCAAATCCGTTTTCTCTAAACTTTTCAAAGAATGTAACAAGACCTTTTAATTCACTAATGGCACCATCAATATGCATTTTTTTAGATTGTAAACTTTTACTAACCAAATTAACAGAAGATAATATTTCATACCAAATAACCATACCTAATAAAAATTCATAATCTCCTATATCATGTATAGCTAAACTTTCAGCTTCACTTTTTACTTTTGGATCGTCACTACTCTTTGCTAACTCAAGTAATGCATCTCTTATTTCTGGAGCTTGATACCTTATTGCTCTAACACTTTCTTCTCGACTCTCCCAACGTGTTATTGATAATGTCTTAACAGTAAGTTTTTTCACATTGTCTGTAAAGATTTTCCACCGCTTAGTTGATGAAGAAAATAAACAATAGATACGTTGGACTACTCCAAAAAAAGACACCGCTTTTGTACAAGAGTTTGCCATATCACTAATAACTAAGTTAAGACTATGACATCCACAAGGTGTATAAAATGCTCTAGGATTCAAATCTAACAATCGTTTTTGCACACCTTGTTGCTTACCTTTCATATTCGATCCATTGTCATATCCCTGCCCTCTTACATCATTAAAATCTAGATTAAATAGTTCTAAAACTTTGATAAGTTCCTCAAAAAGTCCTTTTCCCGACGTATCATCAACTTTTATAAAATCCATAAAATATTCTTCAATTTGTACTGGGCTTATTGAAACATTTACTAATCGTAAAACAAGGGTCATTTGTTCATGATGACTTATATCCGGAGTGCAATCAAGGATAACAGAAAAGTATTTTGCTTCTCGAAGTTTTGTAATTATGAAATTTCTTACTTCATTTGCCAACAATTGTATCAATTCATTTTGGATTATGTGCCCAAGATAGTGATTATTAATTACACCTTGTTTGATACGCCGGACATGTTCTTGCATAACTGGATCGAATTCAGCAATCATTTCAATAATACTTAAAAAAATCCCATTATTCTCTTCATAAAGCTTCTCATTGCTTCCACGAAATGCCATGTTATTCTTAGAAATAGTTTTAATCACAGCAATAATTCTTACTAGTACATTTTTCCAATGTTTTTTTTCCTTATCAATCTGTTCTTGGATATCTTTATCAATTGTCTTATTATTTAATAACCTTTGTTTTAAATCAATCCACAAAAGCATGTTTTTAGCATGTCCAGTTGAGTTTTCATGACGTTTTAGTTTAAGACTAATATTTCTCCAATCTTTGCATCCTTCATTACTCAATTGACTTTTCAAAGACTTTGAAAATAACTTGCAGCAGAAACAAAAAACCTTATCACAATGTTTTGAATATACCAACCATTTTCTATCAAACTTTTCTCCATTTGGCGCTATTTGAGTATAATGTCTAATTGAAAATCTCCTTGACTTTTCACCGACTGGATATTTTAAACCAATTTCCCTAACTGGACCTTTTTCTACTAATAAATCTCTCAGTTTTATGTCAACATTATTCCATTGTCCCGGGTCGTATATATCTGCAAGTAGAGTGTTAGATGGTTCACCGGGGTTCTCCTCAAACGACGAAACTTCCGTTGAGTTTAAGTTTATGTTACTATTCTCATTCAGTTCAGCACTTTCATTAGGTTCTATGCTAGGAAGAACATGTTCAATTTCATCGTTTTGTCTAATTGTTTCATTATCATCGAGTTCATGTTCAATTTCATCGTTTTGTCTAATTGTTTCATTATCATCTAATTTATGTTTGTCATTACCCTCTACCTGTTCATTCTCTACAGGTGGGTTCACTATCTCATCTTCTTTATTTCTTTTAATAAATTTATACATTGCATCTTTTTGAGATTGAATCAACTCTTGTTCTTTTTTTTTCCGTTGACGTTTTTGAGCACCAGATTCAAACTTACGTTTCATAATAATAACCAATAGATGAAAATCACATATATTGTAAGAGTATATTGGATGCAGATTTGATAAAAAAAAAAAAAAAAAAGATGGCAGTGGCACTTAGCTGTTTGGAGAAAAAAAGATGGAGAGAGTCAGAGAGACTGCCTGCCTTAGCTGCCCCACCCAAACTCGCCTCTGGGCCTCAGGCCTCTGGCTCGGATCTAGTAACTAGGCCCAAAAAATGATGTCGTCTCAGTGTCTCCCCCGTCTCTCTCACTGTCTTGCACAGTCACAGAATGGCACGTGTTCTGTACTTCTGCCACAGAACTTGGCAGTTGGCACAAAAGTGAGTAAGTCACAAGACTCACAACACAAAACCCTTCAGGCCTTCAAAGATTTTTTATTTTGCAGTTTTGGCGTTTTGCAATTGCATATGTCAGTGGATGGGCACTGCCGCACTGGGCAGATGTGAGATGGCCCTGGTGGACCGTGGACGATCAGACGATGGTGGTGGCCTGGTGGGAGTCTGGGAGACTGGGAGTCTGGGAGTCTCCGAGTCTGCGTCTGGGAGTCTGGGAGTGAAGAGCGGCAGGCCGGCGACGGCGGTCTTCGCCCTTCGGTGCGACGGCCGACGGTGCCAGGTACTTTCTGTCTTTCTCAGTTTCTCCAATTCCTCCGATCGCCAGAGACTCTGCTGCTTCAGTTCTACTTCTTTGATCTTTCCTCTTTTCTTTTTTTTTTGCTGTTTGATTCAATCAGAGAGGTGGGCCATCATCGCGAGATCGGCAAGATGGTGTTGATTGAAGGCGTGATGATGATCAGATGATGATGGCCCTCAGGCCCTGTGCCCCTGTGCTGATGCGATGAGCCGATGACGATTGACGGGGATGGAGAAGATGGGCCGCTGGCAATCGGCGGCGGTGATCAGGTGATGGGCCGCTGGCGATCAGACGATGCTTGTTTTCTTTTTGTTTGTCTCTTCTTCTCAGATTTGCTATTTTGCCTTTTGGTATGGATGGATCATGGAAGAGCTCGATTGGGTGTGGGGGCTGGAGCCTGGAACTGGAAGCTATTGAATATTGATATCAGAGAGGCAGAGAGCAAAGGAGCAATTTCTATTTGGGTTGTTGTTTGCTGATTTATGAAGAATAAAACGATGGGTATTGGGTAGAGGAGATTGGAGATAAATAAAGCCATATTAGGGCTGTAGAGAACGAAGAGTTGCAGACTTGCAGTTGCAGATTCTTTGGGATTTGGCGTTGATTAATGGTGTAGTTAATGTGTTTACCGTTTTGGTTGATAAGAATTGGGATTGGAAATTGGGGTTTTGGCAAGTGGGAAGAAAATCCAACCAGATTTACAAAATTTTTCAAAATTATGAGGCCCCCCTGATGGTGAGGCCCCCACCAGTTGCTTTACTGGCTTATAGGGTGAGCCGGCCCTGAGGACAACCCCAGGCTCGGCCCGCCCAGTCCAAGGGACCGGGACTCATATGATCCTGACTCATGCTGTAGAATTAAGCAACATTGCAAAGTTCAATTGTACACAAGCATCGGGCTGATATAGATCTTCGATTTATCCATCCTGGTTTAAGGTCGAATGACACCATTGCTCTTCTTTAAAACCCACCTTGTCAAAAGGGTTGAAACCCATCTGTTTCCTTTATTTCCATGATTTCCTCCAGCTTATCCTCAGTTATGTACATCTCCTTCTCCACTATGATCTCCACCTCTGATGGCTTCAAGTCCTCTTACAGATCCTCGAAACGCCTCAACCACTGCCACGCTCTTCTTTAAAGTCAAATTATGCTTAAGAATCGGGCTTATGTGGGCTGGAATCGAGCTTGGGCCAGGGATTTTAAGATTTTATACATTGGCTGGCAACTTATGGCCTGAGCCGAGCCTGGGGATTAAGGATCTAAATTCGAGCTGGGCCCAGATTGTGCTCAGCCTAGCCTAGCCCAGCCCTGCCCATCGGATTCGGAATTTAAGTCCAGATTAAACTTTTTTTTTTTGCTATCGAAGGTTCCCAATCTTTTGGGCTGGACTAATTCCTCTCGAAGGGTTCCCAATCTTTTGGGTTGGACTAATTCCTCTGAGCCCAGAGGGAAGTCGGGTAAACACCCATGTGGCCCCAAAACAGTAGCACTAGTGGACTCAACCTTCAATTCCTGAAGAATGTGGAACCGGGGGTCGATACTACGACCTCTAGTTCCGAAAGAGGAAGGAACCGTGGTCTAACCATTCGGTCAACCCCTTGAGATTTTAAGTCCAAATTCAAGTGGGGCACGTATATTTAAATAATGGATACATCTACATCATAATGTGTTAAATATGTTAAAACTGTGACGCCACTAAAGCATACAACGGAAACTTTCTATTTCCTCCTCAATATTTAAACCTCACCCTCAGTACCGTTTAGTTTCCAATCGGACAGCAATTGGTATTGGCAAAAAAACTTCTTTTGAAAGCAATCTTCTCGTGGGATGGGATCGTCAATCCAAATAAATCCAGAGTCTATAAATTACAGTCACTGGCTGCCTTTTCTTTCGTTTTCATTTTCATTGCTCTCTCTCTCTCTCTCTCTCTCTCTCTCTCTCTGGAAGACTCTGACAAGTTCAAGATCCAATCAATCAACACCAACTCTCGCATTCATCTTCTTCAACTATATCCATACAATACATTATATTTTTAAGGTATCCTTCACATCATCTTCATCTTCATCTTCAGCTGTTTGTTTGTATTCATTCATGCCTTCCATTTTTTTCATAATGATCACTGAAAATCTATTTTTGCAATCTTGTCATTGTAGTTGGAAATCACCAAGAAACTTTAATGAAAACCCCAAATTGAAAGTTATAAACCCAATTCAAAATCAAAACCTGTCCAGGACCTTCTGTCAGGAAAACCCAAAAGCCCACCGTTCATTCCCATGACTCCCAATTCGGCCCAAACCCAACAGCCCAAGAGGAATCTTGCATGGAAGAAAAAGCATTCATCTCTGGGGTTCATCACCCCCCACCCTGTTCTATACTATCATCAACAAGAACAAGAAAAGAAGAATCATTCCAACCAAGACGTGATCAGCTTGAAAGAGATTTTTTCTTGATCATAAATCATTCCAATCAGTCCAAATCTTTTGTTCTATAGGACCATTGTTTCTCAGGTTTCTTTCTCGGTAGACTCTTGGTGGGGCCACTTTATTGGACATTTGGACCCGCTGATCATCTTTATTGGCTTGGGCTACCATCTTAAATGGTTCAACACCAGTGTTTTCACAGATCAAGGAACTCTGATATTTGAATAATTGAATACACAGAATTGAGTTGATTCCCAATTCAGCCAGGGAGACTCAGTTTATAAGAAAAACACTGTGGGGGTCGTTTTTCTTTTTCTTTTTTTTAAATATTGAAATTTTTTAATTTGAATTAATTATCACGAATACAGATGAATTAATATGTTTTTATAATTTTAGAAACATTTGGTCTATTTTTAATTTTTTTTAAATACTTTAAATTAAAAAAAAAAAAAAAAGACTCCCAAATGACCACATTGACTTGGAATTATACCAATGGACATTGTTTATTTCTTTCTTGATAGATAGATGGGCCACGCCTAGACCCATGTACAAATAGGCATTACATAAAGAACTGAATGGCTCATTTGAATATCACCCCCCAGGAATAATAAGGTTCAGTTGAATGGTTTCATTATGTAGATAAAGAGAAATTATATTATTCTATAGTGCAACTTACATGTCTTTTCTTCAGGAGATAACCGTTCTAATGTTTCATTCATTGCAGATACAGATACAGATACAGATACAACATATTCTTACTTTAAAGTGTTATTTCTTTATAAGAGAAACAACAAGGGGATTTTTGCATCTTAATAGCAACAATGCCTATTACAGTGGGTAGCAGACGAGATTTTAGCATCTCAAGACGATTAGACGAGACACTAATATTGGATGGCTTGGCCATGCAATCACAATCACAAATGTCTAGAAGTACTGCAGGAAGACGATTTAATGGGCCACAAACATTTGAAGATGGTACAACTATACGACCACAACATGTATTTGATAGCATTGCAAGACGATCAAACGAATCTCTCATACCAAGGTGGTCAGATGAGTCACTAGTGTTTAATGCTTTGACAATGCCATCACATTTTAGAGCAACAAGACGATTCCTTGAGCCAAGGACGTTTGAAGCCATGCCATCCCTTATGTTTGACAGCACATCAGGACTATTGGATGAGTCGTTTATGTTGGATGTTGTACTGCGAGAGTCAGAGTTATTACATGAACAGATGGGATTTAGATTTGTTCCTGCAACATCAACCGCAATAGATACATTAAAGACGGAAAAGTTCGAGGAGGGCATGAAGAGTAGCACTTGCACTATTTGTTTGGATGACTTCATAGTTGGCATGTATTTAAAGCGTATGCCTTGCATGCATCTTTTTCACAAAGATTGCATTGTTAACTGGCTGAAACAGAGCAACTCTTGCCCAATTTGCAGATCCAAACTCCAAGATGAAAATTGATAGTTGATTTTTTTTTCTTTTTTTGAAAAAAAATGTATCATAACTCTTTTTACTTTTATTCATCATTTGTTTGCTATGTTCTTAAATGATTTTGTATAATAGTTGTTGAGTTTTATTGTATTTGGTTTATGAAGGAATTGTATTTACAACCATTGTCTTAAACTCAAGTTGAATGAACAAATTGCTTTTTCTTTCTTCTTTCTAATCAGTTTCTTCTTTCATGGCCCCGAGCATGCCAACATTAGCACCGATGGTGCATAAATGTAACTCGCTGTTTAAAAAACTATTCAGAGTTCCTAGAGCTCCTTGTAAGGCTTATTAGAAAACTCGTTGTCGCACCCGATTAATTGCACTTTGTTGTTCAAAATGAATGGTTTCATTTTTGTAATTTTCTAATCATTCCAAATTCTTGTAAGTGGCATTAATCAAATTCCAGTTGTCTCCTTCTATCTCAGAGTATCCATTCACTCGAAACTCATCTACTTCTATTTCCACTTTCCGTAAGCGAGCCCCGACTTTTTCGAGCTGCTCAATGGCTCCTTCATGTAGTTCTTCTGAATTTCGAATAGTACTCAAGATCCTCTGTTTTCGATAAAACATCTTCTTCTTGATGCTATGTCTGCGGGTCATTGGGGTTTGTGTAATGATCTAGGTAACCATGGCCCAAGCTCGGAACATAAACTATCAAATCAACGGGCTCAAGCTTGGAACATAAACATCCCACATGCTTTAAAGGTTGCCAAAGCACATGTGTCACCTCAACTTTCTCCATCCATTTCAGGACCACCATTTTAACCAAGCAATTTGTGACCTCCATCTTTAGAAAAGTAAGGGGTCTTACAATAAGTAAACCAAACTTTTAATTCTATGAGTTCATCATTAATGACAAGTACATGAAAGATGGTGAACATGGGGCCTGCATAATTATATGGGTTGGGACTAGTTGACCTGCATGGGGTGTGGGTTGGGGTTCTTAACTTGTTTTAAAAACTGCTTCAAGCTAGAGATACTTTCAGTAAACAGTGTCCCATGAAATGTGAGGTAAAATGTCTCTCCCTACTCGCTACTCCCCATCCCATAGAAATGAAAAGAATGTCAATTGAAGTTGCAAAACCATTTTATTATGCATGAAGAGATGCCCTATCCAGTTTTTTGGTAATGCATTACAGATAATCTAAAGAATTTTTGTATATACTAAATAGGCACTTGTGGTTTGAGTATTTAGTGATCAACACTATTTTTAATTTTAATACATTTCATGTCCCAAAATTTAGTAGTTCTAACAAAAATGGGCAACCACGATGAGGTTTGCATTGACTTTCTATGAAAATGATAGCTTTGCCATTACATTCATTAAGAAAATCTGAGCATGTCATTATTTTAAAAAAAAATTAAAACCACTATTTTTTTCAAGTAGGAGAACTCGGCAAGTTGACTCTCGACTCTCTCAAGTCATCTCGTTTTGATGAAGGACTGAGTCAAATACAAGGGAGACTAGGCCAAGTCACCTCATTTTGGTAAGTTTGCATTCTAAACCATTAGATAAACAATTGATGTTTATTTTTAAGTAATTATGATAGAGGTTTAGTGTTAGCAATTAAAAATAATGATTAGAATGTAATTGAAACTTTTATTTAATTTTATACATTTTATATTTGGACTAAGGAATTATGAAATATGCGAGATTTTTGTCTTTTATCTCCTTTATTGTAGTATTTCTTTTGCATATATAGATTTATTAATTTGAATTGATTGTCATGAAAGCATAGTAAGTAAATGTATATTTGAGTTTTATAAGTATTTGATCCATTTAAATTTATTAATTTGAGTTGATTATCATGAATGCATAGTAAATAAATATATATTCATATTTTATAAGTATCTAATCCATTTTAAAATATTTTTTAATTATTAAAATAATATGACCGTTGAATCCTACATTGACTCTATTTGAGTCTCTTTTTTTTTTTTTTACATTGGATGAGTCAAGTCCAGTCCACCCAAGTCCCAATGATCTTTATCTCAATAACTCTCTCATACCCATGAAGCTTAACCATGTATTTTGAGACTTTCATCATTTCATCAGTGGGCCCTACATGGATTGGGTTAATTATAACTGATTATAAGCCATTACAATGGATTTGGATTTAGTGCAATTTTACAAGCTTTAGAGAAAAATAAGTCCCGTCTTTTGAAATCATACATATAAGAATAAAGAAATAGGCAAAAGTTGCATTTCATTCTAGTGGTTGCAGGGCTATTATTTTGGGAACTTTGATGAAAAGGCCGGGATGTATCACTAAATACTAAAACCACCTCAGCCTATTTACAACTCCTAAAAACCTTATGAGGTATATACGTAAAAAAAAAAAGTCTTAACCAATATGAAGACTTTCTATCCTGTAGATGATGAAAACTCCTCTCCATTTTTCTATGTGATAATGAATTTAGTAGAAAGCATTTTTTTTTTAACCCGGCCAAAGGGGCTAGGACTCAAGAGGGAGCCCAGCCCGCACACACACCGGAAGGCAGCCTGCACAAGTGGGAAAAAAACCCGCACAAACGGAAATAAAGCCCACATAAGTGAGAAAATGTAACGTACCCAAGCTTCAAACCCTGGACTGCCAGGTGAGATGCCCATCATAGAACGGAAATCGTTCCTCCAAGATCTGCAATTTTTTGAGTTCAGAGCTTAGTGACCTGTCTGTACAAAGCTACAGCAGCATCCATTACCCATTCCAACATGAATTCATCCTCAAGTATAATCTTCAATCGATGGCTCGATGTTGGATGAATCTGTAGTTTTGATGCAAATTGACCTATAACAGTGCGGTTCAAACAGTCCAAGATACCAAAAATCTAAATAAAGATCAAACGATTTGAATGACTACTTAATTACTGACAAGTTAGGGGTACATTTCAGTGAGGGTGTTTCAGGAGCAATTGTTAATATTGCAATAGAAAACCTTTCTAGCAATAGTGAAAAGATGTGAGTTTACTCAGCTGCTTAGGAACACCAACGCCCCCACCCCACTCTTCAAGGACTGAGAATGCATGGGTTCAAACCTAGTTTCAACTGTCCATTGGACCAAAAAATTTAAAGAACAGAAAAGAAGGGGGTAAAAAGATCTAATATTTTTTAGTGATTCATCTTGATTGGAATGGGCGTTGTACAGCTAAATTATAGGGGTTGCCCAACATTTCATGGAATATGGTGCTACGCATGCAGATTCTTCCTTATTCTCCCTGGTTCCAATGCATATTACTTCAAAGAATGCACGATGAAAGGATTCTGTGCTCCATGGATTTCTGTTCTCTCAAAACAGAAATCATACATTCATTACCCCTTCCATAGGAAATCAAACTCCTTATTTACCAAGAAAAATCAGTTCATCTTTTTTCTGCAAGGAAAATGTGCCAAACATAACAAAACAATCAGCTGCATCGAAAATCAGACTTCTAAGAAGTATTCGCGTTGAAATGGATTAATGGCCACTACAGCTTGTACACAGGGGAAATTCCAGCAAACAGTAACATATATATTACATTCAATGAGCTCTGAAATCAAAATAGCTGATCACAGACGAACAATGAAGCTTGTTGCCTGTACATCAACTGTGAACTCATTCAAATGACGCCCAACTCCTCTAAAGCTGTTTTGCATCTGAATAGATTTACACATGCAAAGGAACAAGGAAAGCATCCAAAACTGCTCGGCCTTCAACAGTTCCAAAAGCTAAAAGAAACTGGTTAGCAAGTTAATACTATAATTTCTCCCATTTCAATGGGACTAGTCAATTGTGAACCATAGGACCATGTTTAAGAAGCCTAGCCGCCAAAAATTAAAAAATAAAGAAAAAAAAATCAAACAGGCAACTTTCTCCAAGAGAGAAACTCTAGCAGCAGTGCCTGCCCCGTCAAATTGATCATACCGAGTACACAAACAGCACCAAAACTGCACCCGGCGGTCAAGGTTCTAATTTATTCTGGGGAGGAACTTCGAAAATGAGATGATCCCCCTTACCACCAAAGACTATCGCTTGCCTCTTCCTGCCATCAAATATTGTAGACGGATCAATGGTCCCTCCCCATACCTTCCTGATATGCTGTCCAGATTTGGGAACAAAACCTCAAAGGCACATTATGGGGACAAAACCTCAAAGGCACATTATCCCAAGTCCCTCGTAACACTATTTGAATCCCTCAACCATCTGTATCAGTAGTAGAAAAACTTCAACTGCCTCAGTAAACAGTTTCATCTACCGCCAATCTCGGCAGCGGCCACATCGCCACTTATGATCAAATGATAAAGCCTCTTCCCATGGTGAACAGTGGCTATGTATCTGCAGGCCACAGATTTCACATAAAAGATCTGGGTCCGGCTGGATTTGTGAACACATCCCACATGGTACAGGGTCCGCAAGAGGCTCACCCATGCCCATATATGTTTCACATAAGTTGTCCTGCCCAGCATCAATATCACAACCTGACGAGTTAAATGAGATGTAGGATGGCATTGCCTGATCAACATCCATACCGCAACCAGACGAGTTTCCCCAACACCCTGGCACATCATCCACGGGTGGTGCATCATACAGTCCATCTACATTGTCAGACCGTTCGTTCCTTCGATCGTCCTCAGTAGCCAACAGCTCCGTAAATGAGAAGTAGGTCTGAGGTTCAAACTCAATGTCTTCCCCACCTTGGAATGCAGCCAGCTCATCACCGATAGGAAAATCCCATTCAGCCTCTGGAGGTAATGCTTCCTCTTTAATGCTTTCAAGGTTTGATCCGAGGCTTTGAGGATCCTCATGAGATGGATATGCTGAAAAGCCCTCAGAATAATTTTCAAGCTTTACATGTCTTCTGACTGGCAGTTTCTGTTGGTCCTCAAGAGATGGATGTGCTGAAAGGCCCCCAGAATCATTTTCAAGCTTTACATGTCTTCTAACTGGCAGTTTTTGTGGATTCTGGTACAAAACTTGGGCCGTGTCTGATTCGAGACTGATTTCCGGCATTTGCTCTGTAATTAGCTCAACATTTTCCAGGGAAAAAAGAAGGGGATCATACTCTTCAGTGAGCACATCCTCTGTCTCTGCATGCAATACTGGACTAGTTGGCTCATCTAGTTCAAGTTTTCCAACGTCATATCCAGGTACGGCACACAACATGCTGGTTGGATTTCTTTCCATGCCAACTTGTTTCTTTGCGGTCTTCGTACACAGCTTCCTTTCTTCACTCATGTAGGGACACTCAGGTGAAGTTTTTCTTCGGCATTTGCAGCACTTGAACCCCTCCAGTTTGAAAATATCTTCTTCCTTGAGCTGGACAGCATCCGCATGATACCAAACTACAGATATCACAGTACACATTAGCATGGGAAAAGTTCGATATTCCAAAAAATAAGTGAAATTTTAATGCTGTCTTACCTGAGCAATGTTCACAACAGATATACATCAGATTAGAATTGTAAGGCTCCTTGCACAGGCTACATTCGGGTCGCAAAGATGGGTCCATGCCTGCAACACCTCGCAGAAGAATGTTCTTGAGCCTGAAATCTGTTCCTGAATCTGAATTGCTGTTTTTCTTCCTCCAAACAAGACCCCAAGTAAGACTTGTCCCCTTTCTGCTGACACTTCCTCTGTTAACACTGGATGGCCTTTTCTTTGGAGGAGCTTCCACATTCCCCAAATGTATTCCTTGTTGCTCTTCCAAAGACAGCTGAATTTTTGGACAACCCAAATTCTTATTCACGATGGTAGATTGAGTATGGTGACATTGCTTGCATATGTGCAAGAACTCAAATTGATCGATCAATTCAGCTGTTGATGGAACAGTACAGTCTTTGTGACAATATCCTGAACAAAAGCAACAAACATAAAGAACAGCTCCCCAGGAACAGCAAACATTTTACACACAACTGGCAGTAAAGGATAAGGTTCAACGTGTCTCTGCATAGACACCACACAGTCACTGAATATGTTTTGGTTTCAGTACATTGGGCCATGTTCAGTACCACATTATCCATATCCAACATTGAAACAAATATATTTATATGTACCAGACATCTGTATGAAAATATTACAAGTGCAAATTTAATATAGAAAATGATAACCGCCACCACTAGTCCAGTGTAGACTTTTAGGTCTACAAATACCACTACCATAAAGTCAATTCCAGGAGTTCAGTGCATGCCTACCATCGATGCAGGCATGCTTCTAAACATAAAAAGATAAGTACAAAACAAAAGTAAATTATGCTCTAATATTTCATATAAATATGGACATGTCAGCAAATTGGCCTGGTTAAAGGTTGCAGCTAACAACTCATACCATATCCCAGTCCCACATATGAGACAACGTCTTTGTCCAAGTTATGTAGGTTTTACCCATGAGATATAAGAAAATGATACAGGTAAAAGGGATAAGTGTTTCAATTACCTTGACATGCATTACACTTGACAGCATTCCTGGAAGTCATATTAGAAAAATAATTAGATGAAATACTAGAAATTACTGAACAAAACCAGTAGTAAAACAACTTGCATATGAAAACTGATTATATACAATTGTGTCATTATCTGTTAAATGGAGCTCACAAATAAATGCGGCCAACCATTTGATCTCAACCTGCCCTCTTGATAGATGATACTTGGATATCAGCGGTTCACAGAAGATATCTAACATTGGATTGAACCATGCATGGGATGTGATTGACACCCTATGTAAGTATCATGAGTATGATAGGGGGCACCATTTAGAAGGCAACAAGATGCAGGATCTAGATCTAGCCCATCACCCATCATTATTGCAAATTAGAGAGAAACAGGAGTCATGACCGAAAGATGTGTTTAAGGAGTTAACTCAGCCATATCAGCAGTGAGTATTATCAAGGAAACCCTCAACTCTGGCACCGTCATGCCAACCTGGATGCATGCCAATCACAGAAAAGAGGGGAAATAGACAGGCTTGTGCCCTGACCTAAGGACCCTAACCATGCAGGATCTAGATCTAGCCCATCACCCATCATTATTGCAAATTAGAGAGAAACAGTAGTCATGACCGAAAGATATGTCCAAGGAGATAACTCAGCCATATCAGCATTGAGTATTATCAAGGAAACCCTCAACTCTGGTACCGTCATGCCCACCAGGATGCATGCCAATCACAGAAAAAGAGGGGGAAGAAGACAGGCTTGTGCCCTGACCTAAGGACCCTAACCATTCCGCAACTACAAAGATAATTAACATTTAAAGCCCTGAAATTGAAGGTAATGATCACATGAATGAAGTGATACTTGGGCACTAAATCCACATCAACCCCTTTTCTTTCTCCTAACCCAATGAAAGGCATGCATCCCTACCCAATGATCGGATTGCATTTATTGATAGTTGTGCCACTGAATTCACATCTCTCTGGACCCCATTAAAAGATACTTGTTTTGAAATAAGGAAGTGGTTTGCTCTTGAAAATTCATGTGTACCTGAGCAGAACATCCTGTTGACATAAAGCACAGGAGGACATGTCATCTCTATGCGCAAGATAAGATAATATATCCCTCCGACGTGGCTTCAGCTGTCTCCCTGGGATCTTTGAGAAAAAATGAGATGTCTTCAATAGTGGAAAGGGAACCCTCTCAGCCTTGCCTTCATAATCTTTTATTAGATACAGAGGAATGTGACTTTCAGAAAACCAATATCGTTCCTTACCATATGGGCTCTGCTCAACTTCTATCACATTCTTCATTACACGTGAAGGAAGATGTTTCTGATTTCTAAAAGCCAATGCATACCTTATCTTTCCTTCTACAATATTCTTACCACAAACAAATGCATTCCTAAAAGCAGAAGTTTCAATGTCTAATCCTTTCCCATCCAGAGAATTTAGTTCTGGACGAACAATATCACTCCATCTTATGTGAGCATCAAGACACCTGACCTGAACACATCGAAATTTGGAGCAAAAGTTACTGTCGTGGTCCAATATGAATAGTCTTAAGAAAATACAAACCATTTCCTTTGCGCAAATGCAGAGGTCATGATTTGGCTATCCAGATTGTTAAAGCCCATCTTTTTTTTTTTTTTTCTGAAAGGTATCCCCTAAATCACCTATGTCAAGTGGATGGTTTATGTATTCTTAACATTCAAAAACGTAGGCCACTGATCAAAGGATTAGGGTCTTCCAAGAAAAAAAGATACTTGGAGCAACCCCATCCATTGATGGCAGTGCTACTTGGAGCAACCCCATCCATTGATGGCAATGTTTTATCCAATCAATTATCGATGCCTTGGAAAATATGATTCTCAGATATGGCATGGAAACAGCAAGGACATGTTACACATGAAAAGTGAAGTATCGGATATGATATGACATGAAATGTCGCCGATTTTGAAGTATCTGGGTGTCATCGCTTAACAAACCGCAAATTTTGGCAAGGCATAGTTATAAATATAATTATCTTTACTACAATAAAGACAAGCAACAGATGTATTCAGCTTAACAATAGTTTGATTATGATTAGGCTAAATGAGAGAAAAAATTGATATGAACAAACCTGAAGGGCGAGCTGTGATGCATTCTTGATCCTTTCTACTGCAGCCCTCCAAGCAAACCGTCGACTTCTTCTAGGAATTTCAGAGCCTTCAACATAATGAATCCCAGAAATCTTTTTCTTACCACCTGATATTGAACCAGTTTTTAACCTTTAGTAGTTAAAAGAAAAAAAGTAATCAAGGAACAAACCAACAGATACCATGCAAACACTATACGAACACTTTTACCATGCAGATATTGAACCAGTTTTTAACCTTTAGTTGTTAAAAGAAAAAAAGTATTCAAGGAACAAACCAACAGATACCATGCAAACACTATAAGAACACTTTTACCTTGACGAGCAGCTTTTTTAACCATTGTCCTCGACAAAATCCCTGTCTGAAATACCAGTTTTGAAAGTTTTCCCCCTCGCCACCAGTGAACAGTTTTCCAATTTGCATCAGCCATTATTTCAGATGTTGCAGACTGTTTCCGATTCTTCCTCGTACTAGGTCCACGTTTTTGAGCCGATCCAACATTGCAAGTGCCAAACTGAGCTGTAGCAAACTTAAATGACCAATCATCCACAGGTTTAACCCAGCTACTGGAGAAGGCAAGCAAGTGAATATTTTCCTCAAGCTGCAACAACACTCATTCACATCAACCACTCAAAGCAGGATACCCATTCATCATTACATAAAAATAAGTGCACATATGGACATAAAAGGATATTTACAAAAAAAGGATCACAAAGTATTGCACTCTCATAGACAATTTTGTTGCAAAGGAAAAAAACAAATGGAGATGCATACAACATGCAAAGGTTCGGTTGATGTTGGGAAACACGTCACGATTCTCCCTACATGACTGGGATGAATAATTAGAAACATAAAAATAGTTCAATAGAACACATTGTAGAGCTGCCGTTACAAGATTTTAGGGATAAAAATAAAGACACAACGTTATTCAGATCGAATGGAGAAAGGTAAAGAATTTACTTTCATTCATAAGGCTGGCATAGGGCTTCTCAAAACCCATCAATTTCAGAACTTACAGCCGGCTTTATCAAATCCCATCGCTGTCAAAGTGGATTCTTTTAATGGTAGGACTTGGGCAGGAAGAATTCTACAGTGCCTTAAAACTCATAATTAAATTTAAGAATTTTTTTCAAATGGAATTTAAAGAAATTCAATCCCTAGTATTGAGGACACCACTAGCTTTCCTCCATCATCCTAGAAAAGACAATATGGAGGCTAGTCCCCAGCTTTTTTTTTCTTTTCCTTTTCTTTTATTTTCATTATTTTGGGTGATCCGTAGCATGACTTGAACCCACAGCCTCATGGTTGCCAACCTTCAACTGTTCCACGGGCTCGTCTATCGAGGGTGAACTAACCAATGGTGTTAATGAAGAATGTTGCTGTTGATAGTGAAATACATTTGTAATTACTGTACACCTTCCTGCTTCACCTTCTTGATGGACCTATTGCATGGCTTTCCTTTTAATAACTTTATCACATCTCCAGTAAAAACAGACAAGAATTAAAAACAATAATAATAAAGATCTACCGTCAGTGAAAACCGAATTTCTCATCTAAAAGAAAATACTGGGGTGGCTGACATTAGTCCTTGGGTGATAGTGACCTTGCTTCTTCTAATTGCTAATGGATCTCCTCCTGGATTATGATGCTTCAATACAAAGTCGGAATTCAAGAAACAAAAAAAACAAAGATTTAAAAAAAAAAAAAAGAAGAGGAAGAAGAAGAGGAAGAGGAGAGAAATAAGTGGTAGAAGAGAGAAGGTTTTAGGACAAATAAGATAAGAACTTGGAAGAAGAGAAACTATGGTCGCCATATTTAGGGTTGAGCTATATTAATTTTAAGTATCTACAAAAACAGCCCCCATTTTTTATATATCTACAATCAGTCCATAAATTTCTGAAGTTACAGAAAAACCATCTCTTGCGTCTCAATTGGCCCAACATGTATACATTTGATTTGACCTTACTTGGTCACACCATGTTGTCGACCTTATATACTCACTCCTCACATGATATCATATAAAATAATACATTGCTTACAGTAATATATAAAAATATATATAATGTACCCAAGTATATAATCCGGGATGGGTTGCATATGTAGGAGAAAATGATAATTGAGTACGAGCACAGGTTGACCATGGACTGGGCCTGAATCAGACCCATTTACATTACGACTTAAGATCCGCAACATATATGGAATGGTTGCCATGAGATTGCTAGAAATAACTGCTTCAATACTGGGGAAAAAAAAGAAAAGAAAATATCAACTTACATCAAGCAAAAGGTACTTCAGAGAATTGCATGTTGAGGCCTGCTCTAATTGTTTACGCCATTGTCTTCTATAGCTAAAAGTCGACAATGGACCAACTATTAGTCCCCGCAGACACTCCTCCATGTTTAAAATAAATGCTGCAATAGCAGGAAGTGGTCCTTCTCTATTCTTTATGGGACGAACACCACCGATGACCTTAGGATCTCCTCTCAATGCATTAAAAGCAACCGAATTTAACAAACATCCTTTCCTGTTAGTTTCTGCTAATTTGCACGCCATACACCAGCCACATCTTTCCCTAGGGACATCCATGAACTTCTTTTCAGAACTTGGCCAATGAAAATGCAATGCTGCTCCTGTAAAAGCTTTAATTTGTATAGTGATGTTTCCAGAAGTAACGTTCCTTGGCTTGGATGATTGAGATTCAGAAGGTTTACTGTTTTCAGATGTAAGAACAGCCAGATTAGCCGCTGCAGATGCAGCAATATCTCCAAGGATGTACTGATTAATATAACGTTGAGGCCTGAATGAAGTTCCCATGTATGAGCTGCAACCAATGATGTCTCCTTTACTTCCATCAGAACAGTGATCTAGTCTTGTTTTAAGAGATGTGGTGAGAATACTATTCTTTGAACATAAAACCACACTGCCGGCATCTTCTCGGCCAGCACCATCAGCATCTCGTGAAGCACAGGTGGCAAGCTCTAATACAATAGATCTCTTACCAGAGCTTTGGTGGTTTAAATCAGAAGGGTCAGCTGGCAAGATCTGAGACCCAACAGAAATAGTAGATTCTGTTCCAAGTTGTTGAGCCGTCATCTCAGTATATTCAGGAGCAAATTTAACATCTTTCTGATGAATTTTTAAGCCACCTTTGCACAAGTCCTGCATGGGACCATTTACTCCAACTTCAGTGTATTCATTCTCCCGACATAAGGATGCTTCTCCATTCTCAACATTACTTCCACTGGCATTACTCAAGCAATTCTCCTGTTCAACGGTATCCAAGGGTATATGGTTTTCCTTGGTGGAAAATTCTGTGCACGCTGCCTGTTCCTTTCCATCCAAAGGATTTATGTCAGGTTCTGTTCCATTGTCCCCATCCAAACATTTTGCTTCGGATTTGGTCCCTCCAGAATGCAATAAGATTGCATCTTCTGAGATTTCATAGTACTGTAAAATTCCCTTGCAGATCTGAGAGTATAATAATGCATGTTGAGCAGATGAACAAAGCACTCTGAGGAGTTCCAAAACATCATTATGACTGTAGTACCTACAGATTGGTTCTGCATTTATTGCAGTCTCTAACCTGCATTCGTTTGATTTCAAGAGATCATGAGAAAAAGGAGAGAAGAAAAAATAATAATAATAAATATATATATATATATATATATAAAGCACACATCCTGAAATCATTCATTTCAAGTGATCCTGTGAGCAGAAAAACAGGTCACAAATGGATCAAGTACGCATATCATTGTGCTAACAAAGACAGCTATGGAACCTTATTCCATTGCAATGATATATTATATTAATATAGCTTTTAGGACATTTAGCATGTATCATAGAAAAGGAAAACCAAATGAGTTGGAACTATTTAATGAAAGTATACTAAAATATACAAAAGGGTGGAGTCTGCAGTACAAAAGGTGTGAAGTGTTACACCCACAAGGTTGCAGGTTCCACCTGCTTAACAACCCAAAACAAATACATGAAAGAATAAACAAAAATGCTTTTTAAGTTTTTCATAATATCAAGTAAATACGTACTCAGGATGTACTCATTTTTGCAATTATATTTCAAAAGTATGAACTATGAAACCATGTTAAGAGGTGAATGATATAAGATGTTCTCGCATCATTTCAAGTATGTTCAAGAGAAGAAAACCAGGAGACATGCTCACATACTTTAATAATGATAAAAAGTAATAATGCAATATGGAAAGTTGTTATATCAAAAAGGTTTCTCCTTATAATTATTTTTTTATGCTCGTCTGATAAAGATTGTTGGGATTAAGTCTTGTGTTCCGGGTTAACCAGATAGGTCCATTGGGTTAGCCAAGGACAATGTTTTCGGTAAATGGCATTTTGGTAATTGTGCCGGGCTTTATTGGGGGCTAAGAAGGAGAAAGTTTTATATATATATATATATAATGTAACTTGTACACCCTATACCTAAGAGAGTACTTGAGAAAGAGAGGACAATTCTCTTTGTCCATAGATGTAGGCACATCAACGAATCACATAAATACTTATGTGATTTCTCAGGACAATGTTTTCGGTAAGGGGCATTTTGGTAATTGTGCCGGGCTTTATTGGGGGCTAAGATAGAGAAAGTTTTATATGTATACATACATATATTGTGAGGACCCGTCCCTAGACATACCTGGTGGGACCCAATTTGACCAAGTCAACCATAGGTTATCCTAGTTACAGATGGGCTTCCCTTGGAGAATTATGAATTTAACCTTAGGATGACCCAACTACCCGTGGCCTGACCCATTACCCATTAATTAAGAGGGCACTTTAGTCAAACCCTACCCCACCTTAATCCCATGTGAGCCCCACCTCACTCATCTCACTCTCATCACACCCCCCATCTCATTTTCCCCTTTTTCCCCATTCCCTATTCTAGGTCACGATGGAGACCCTTTCCCCTCTCTTCTCATTCACTCCACACAACACAACACAGCAGCCCCTCCATCTCCATTTCTCTCATTCCTCTCTTCCTCTCATCTCTCTCGTTCTCTCTCCCTCCCTCTCGGCTTGCTGCCTCTCGCCGCCGGACCACGCCGCCACGACGCCGGCCACCTCTCTTCTCCTCTCTCTTCTCCTTTCTCCTTTCCCTCATCTCCCTCATCCATCTCTTCTTCTCCCAACCCTTGCCGCCCACTGCCGGACTTCCGAGCACGGCACCATCGCCATCGCGTGGACGATCTCCTCGATCACTGCAGCCACTCAACCTCTCTTTTCTCCATTTTTCGTTTCTTCTTCCCTTCCCTGTTTCTCTGTTTCCTTTCTCTGTTTTCTCCTTCTCCCCTTAATCCTCTCTCACTCCTCCCAGCCAACGAAATTACCCAGCCCCTCCATTTCTCTCTATTTTCCATTTCTTTCCCTCTCTCTCTCTCTCTCTCTCTCTCTCTCTCTCTCTCTCTCTCTCTCTCTCTCTCTGTTTTCCCCATTCTTCCCCTTCACTGTCTCACTCTTTCTCTCTAATTCTCCATTTCTTTCTCTCTCGGTTTTCCCCATTTTTCCCCTTCACTGTTTCACTCTTTTCTCTCATCTCCCTCACTCACTCCACTCACTGCCCACATGACTGAGCACCACCCATCATCACCATCTCACCATTATCTTTCTCTCTTTAATTCTTTCTCTCTGTTCTCTCTCTTTCTTGCTCCATTCTTTCTTTCTTCCATTCTGTCTTCTCCTTCTTGCATCCTAGTGGGCCACCATCATCACCACTAATTTAGTGGGCCACCAATCAAGTGGGCCCCACAACCTCCGATCACCATCATCTTCGTGTGGACCCCGCGAGCTTCCCATCTCTAATTTGCAAGCCACCACTCCATTCCCTTCTCTGTTTGGTAAGCTCCCCTTTCCCTAGGTTTGGTTTATGTGCTTTGGGTGTGGAGTTGTGTTAAGATAGCTTAGAGCTTCCCTTTCTTTTAATTTATGTTTTAATTTAGTTTTACTTTGCTAATTATTCCTTAGGTTTGATTTGTTGGGCTTTGAGCTAGTGCTTTTGGATTTGGGCATCTCCAACGAAAGGCAAGTAGACATGCTTAGATTCTTTAATTAAATTGATTAACATGCTTAGATTGGTAATTACTGTCTTTTATGGATGTTTGGCATGATTTCTGTATTTGGATGGTTGATTGGATGATAAGATGTATAGAATTGTTAGTCTAAGCTCTTTTTATGTGTATTTGGCCATTGATGGATGAGAATCCCTCATTTGGAAGATCAATGGCCCACTTGTGATGAGATCATGATATAGGAGATGTGTTTGATGTTTGGAAGTGTTTGGTGAATATTGGAATGAAAAGGGAGAAATCCAGGAATTACGGTACTTGCAACAGTATTCAGCTAGGCAGAGCAGGTTGGCCGAGCTCAGAGCCTAGTTGGCCGAGCACAGAGCAGTTTGGCCGAGCTCAGTGCCTAGTTGGCCGAGCTCAGAGCAGTTTGGCCGAGCTCAGTGCCTAGTTGGCCGAGCTCAGAGCAGGTTAGCCGAGCACAGTGCCTAGTTGGCCGAGCTCAATGCCCGGTTGGCCGAGCTCAGAACAATTTGGCCGAGCTCAGTGTCTGGTTGGCCGAGCTCAGAGTAGGATGGCCGAGCTCAGTGTATACATTGACATTTCCCAGATTTGTACCCTTTTATGATTTGATCATGTGTGGGCCCCGTTGACCTTCCATTTGGACTATTTGGGATACGCTATACACGAGTCAAGGGCCGGGCTTAACCTTGACCCGTGTAGCCATCTAAGTAGGGTCTTGGGTTGTAAAACGGAACCTGATTCAAGGGTTATGGATGTCTTATGATGCTAAATACCTACAGGAGCACCAAGGATACTTAATAAGCATCTGGGACTCCGTGATCACTGTCTTAGGTGGAGTGGGACCTTGGACCTGAATAGAGGGGCAGCAATCATCGATGGATTTGGGATGTGTGGTATCTATGTTGATGAAACGGACACTAAGGCTGGCTGGTAGATCCGAACCTTGGATGTAGGCCTTGAGAGGTACTATAAATCAGGGCATTGCACTTAGGCTCTGATCCATGATCACGGTCCGTATTGGATGAGATGTCAGGACATGGCACTTGAAGTCCTGACCGATAATATTGGGAACTTAACGATAGATACTAATAGACGGACTGTATATTGAGATAATACTAATTAAGCGTATAGAGAAGCGGAGTTTACAAGGGTATGCACTATTAACTGTTGGGAACCACATGGATGGACGGTGATATTGATCTAGCACGTAAGTCCAATGACTGGGACTTGGCCGTGGCTGTGGATATTGTTGGTTGAGATAGCACGTAAGACCAATGGCTGAGACTTGGCTGTGGCTATGGACATTGATGGATTCTTGTGCGCTCCTATTCGACGTGACGGCAGCTGTGGGTGGCTATGACCCCCATGGTTGGTGTCCATCGACAGTTGATGGGACGATGACGATGGGCTGGCTCTGACCCCCCACGTCCTTTGTACTTCAACTGTGGACGTACCTTTGTGTGCTTCTATGTATGTATATTGGATGTATGAATATTATATATTATGGATATCATTGTTTATTGCCTTTAACTGCCGCCGTTGATACGGTTGGATCTGGATGCGATGGATACGACTATGGTAATGTCACTTCCTCTGTTTACTTCTGCTACTGATGACTCTGATGTGCTTGTGTGGTTTATCTGATGTTTTTGATGGCTTCTCTTATCTACTTGTTAGGTTGTATCAAACATCTGTTATATCAATATCTCGATTTTCGTTTATGCACTACACTCTACACCGTTTTCTGTTGCACTCTGATATTCTATATTATTATCGAGATACTAATCATGCAGGTACAGCTGGGATCAGGTATGGTCCTCTTTCCTATCTAATTATATAATGTATTGCCATCTAAACATGCCTATTTGCCTGGCTCATCGAGCCTGACCCAATCCTTGGTGTTTTCAGGTATCTTCTCTTCCGCTTTCTTGATTGGTGGTTTGTTTGGCGACTGATCCGTTGCCGCAGGGTTCAGAGAATGATGCATTTGGTGCATCGTGAGGCGTCTATCATATAATTCTCTATTCTTTCCTTTTCTTGTAGCTGGCCGTGTTGGCCTAGGACTGAATAGTTAGTTTAATTATGGAAAGTACCTTGTAATCTTTTAAAGTGAAACAAAATTTTAGGGCCTTGTCCATTTACCTGCTCATATGAGATTCACACTTGATTATATTATTGGATTTTCCGCATCTCTTAGGTACTTTCTCGTAGCGCCCCGAGATTCGAGGCGCCCGGATTTTGGGGCGTTACATATATAATGTAACTTGTAAACCCTAGACCTAAGAGAGTACTTGAGAAACAAAGGGAAAGAGAGGACAGTTCTCTTTGTCCATAGATGTAGGCACATCAACTAACCACATAAATACTTATATGATTTCTCCCTCATGAGTTTTTTTGTGTGGTTTAAATTTGTCGATCGCATGTAACCTGCTTCCGCATAAGCGCACAACAATTGGTAACAAAGCCTAGTGTTGTGTTGTGCACTAGACTTGAAGGCACCTCCTTTGTTGCAGATCTAGAGAAGAAAGAGATAGTCCTTGACAGCAAGGATTTCTGTTCGGTCCTATATTAGGGTTCTGCCCTACAGAATACAGAGAAGAGACGATCAGTGGGCCAAAAAGAAGAAGAAGGGAGGGCCCAATTTTTCTATAAACCATACACAGAGAAGAAAGAAAGAAAGCTGGGCTTGTTTGGTCTCTTAGGAAGAAAGCTGGGCTTGTTTGGTCTCTTAGGAAGAAAGCTGGGCTTGTTTGGTCTCTTAGGAGACCTGTTGTGTCTGGGAGGCACGGATAAAAATAAAAAGTAATAAAAAGGAGGCAGGGAAATAAAAAGTAATAGAAGGAGGTGGTTGTTATGGTTTCTGTTACTAGAAAGAAGAAAGGTGCTTACAGCCCCTTGAATCGGCAAACTCCCAAAGGAGTGAAGGAGTGTCACGGGCTGCCACATGTTGTCGCCCACCCCCAAGCACTGGCTGAACCACCTTCATGGCACGTGCAGCCATCTTAGCACTAGCTGACAGCTGTGTCATATGGCCCACAGTTGTTTGAGAGACATGAGTTAGAGATCGCACGGTGAAGCAGCCAGTTCTTCTCTTTTAATCGATCCAGGCGCCGTTCGAGCCAGGTCGTTTCCAAGTCAGCTTTAAAGCAGCTACGTAAGCAGCAGAGTTGTCTACGATCAAAGCTTGAAACTTGTTTCAATGATTGTGGAGCCATCTAAGCCTCCGATTTAATATCTGTTTTCACTTGCACACTCCTAGTGACCAGACCTACCCAGTGATACATAAATCAAAGCCATTTGACTGAAGGAGTGATTGAAAAAAAAAAAACACAAGATGTCGTGAAAGGGTTCAAACATCAAGTTCAAGGTGTAGAAATTCGATGGGAAGAGTAACTTTGGCTCGTGGCCATTACAGGTTTAAGATATGCTGGTTCAACAAGGTTTACACAAGGCTTTGAAGGGGAATTGAAAAATAAAAAGCTGCTAATATGGAGGATGAGGATTCAAAAGACTTGGATCTAAGGGCCATTAGTGCGATTTGCTTACGTCTTGCAGATGATGTGTTGTACAACTTCATGAAATCTTAAATAAAGAGGATATGGATTTGTTGATGTTATCATTCCTTTCTCCACCATATGAACATTCAATTACGACTCTTCTTTATGGGAAAGATAAGATTGACAAGGAAGACATCACTTCATCCATGTCGCCAAACAAGTGAAAGAAGGGTGAAGATGACGATGTCTAAACAAAAGGCTTGGTGGCACAAGTAACAACAAAAGAAGGTTTCAATAATAAGGGCAAACATAGATCCAAGGAAACTGTTAAGGGCATGTTTGTTTTAGATTACATAGGAATTCATGGTTAAATAAGCTCCATCTTAAGATTACGCAAGAGCTAAGAGGTGAGGACTGAAGGACATGAGGTGAGGGGTGAAGGTTATAACGATGCAATATAGATGGGACCTTGACTTTCATAGGATTTGAATTACTATGGTGATGGATGGGTATTTATTTCCCATCTTACATTGATTCTATTTCCGTAGAAGGAAAGGTTGTTTGATGCTCATTTTTTTATTCACCTTCGGTCTTCACTGTTAACCACTTGCGGCATGAAATCCTATGTATTCTATGCAAATAAACAGCCCAAAAGGTCGGCTCAGGCGAAGGGCTGAAGATGGTTCATGTAGGACCTGCCTCGATCGTTGTGCAAAGAGAAAATAAGAGGGTGGGGCTTCAAACCGTTTTCAACTGCTGCCTTGATTTGATGCAGTAATGCTCTGGGTAATGAAGATGGAGGTGGAGCTAAAATGCCATTCGACTAAGGGATGGATTTGTGCTCGGCAAAGGTCGGCTGATGTGACAAAGGCTTGGGTAGGGTTCGGTTAGGGCTCTGGGTTTAGCTATGCTGGATCTATCCAAAGAGGGTTTGGGTGATATGGGTTGGGCCAGATTAGGGTTCGATTTGATAGACAAAGCCCGGATGTGCTCGGATTGAAGGATTAGGGTTTTCGGATTGAAGGATTAGGGTTTTCGAAAATTGGGGATTTTGGATTTGGGTGATGGGATCTAAATGTGGTCGGCAGATGTGGAGGATGGGGTTTGGCCACATGGGGTTTGGTAGCGATGGGATTCAGCCATGATGCGACAGTGAGGGTGGATTTGAGGATTACTGGTACAGCTGATACGGAGATGATGTTGGTTTGGCAGGGTTGGTGGAATGCTGAATCTCAAATCCAGATCGATCAATCTTCGGTTCTGATACCAAATGATGCGGGGCAAGGTACAAGATGCGGGGCGGGTAGAGATGGAGGGACTAGAGATAGAGGGTGTAGGTCAGGCTTTCGCCTGGAAATTAGCTTCGCACCACACTCCCCTTCACGTGGGAGAAGATCTCCCATCACAAGAGAGAAGAAGAGGAGAGCAAAGTGCACTCAACATTTTTTTTTTTGTTAATCCGAGTCTGAATAGCGTGGGAAGCTTTACAATGCTTAAATAAGAGAATAAACAAACCTAGATCTAATCTCAGCTTAAATAAGAGAATACACAAACCTAGATCTAATCTCAACCATCTAACAATCCTATGGTTGAGATTAAAACATCTCATTTAAAAACCTAAAAGACATAAATAAATGAAAATAACTCTGAATAAGATAAGGATGGGTGGGTTGGGCTAAAGGCTAGTCAAAACAGATGGGGTGGGCCCATTGTTGCTCGTCGATCCATGAGGACCACGGGTCTGTCTTGCATCAAGGGTGGGGAGCTTGTATGTCCTCAGATTACCATGACTTTGTCTCAACGCATCTTTAGCACTTGTAAATGAGTCATGTGAGCAAGCGTGGATTAAAAAACTCAACAAAAGAAATTTATGATATGATACAAGACAGTTAAGTTGGATTTATGTGAAAAATACATCTTCGGAAAAGGCATCGCAAGGTCGGTTTCACACTAAGGTGTCCATTTAGATTTGCTGGATCCTTCTAAGATTCCATCCAAGAGTGGATCTTGGTATACGTTGACTTTCCTAGATGATTGATTATTCAGGAAAAGTCTGGATTTATACAAAGAGTAAGGATCAAAACTTTTTTACATTCAAGCGATGGAAGGCCATGGTAGAGAAATAGACAATCAAGGTGAAACAGTTGAAAAATAAATAATGCAAAAAAATCAGATCTACAGGGTTTCAGAACTATTGTAAGAGTCAGGGTATAGTTTGGCATTACACCAATTTAGGAACTTCACAGCAAAAGGAAATGGTAGAGATTTTGCTAAAGAAAGGGTGAACAAGACACTCCTTGAGAAAGAAGTGCATTTTATTTATTATAGGATTGTCTAAGGACTTTTGGGCACAACAGTGAACACCGCATGCTACTTGATTAACAAGTCTCCCGCAATGCAATAGGTTGCAAGACACCGAAAGAGAAGTGGTCAAGAAATCCAGTTGATTATTCTAACTTGAGAATCTTTGGTTCTCCAATAATTCTGTATTCCTTAGCATCTGCATCAAAAAAGCCTTCGATGGAGGAAGGGGGGTCATCATGTAAGGCCTCCTCTCCCACTGCAAATTCAAAGAGTGAGGGAAGAAACCTTCTCAGTTTTGTTTCAAACGTTCCACTGTAGATCTCCAAGGCAGAACTGGAGGCCATGTTATACAAGGCAGAGAAAATAGTCGATATTTTCATTCCAGTGGAGCAGGGAAGTAAGAGACAAAAGAGTTGCCTTTGTCAGGTTTGCTAGTCGCAGGGAAGCAGAAAAGGCCATAGATCTTGCAAAAGGAAGATCCTGGTGTGGAAGGAAGATCCAAGTGAATATGGCTCAATATGATCTAGAGACAGAAAAAACAGAACTAGAGGAGAAGTTCAGACGCTGCAGGCACAAGGAATCCCAAGTATCCAAAGAGAGCAATCCTAATACAGTTAAGACAAAGGATGCTGTTAATAGAAAGGTGGATTGGGTTGGGAAGCTTAAACCAAAAGTTGCAGGATGGGTAATTGAGGAAGGCTCTGAACAAGCAGTTAGAGTGGCCCCCTGGGTGATTAAGGAGCAGAAAAAGAATCTATACTGCAGCTTGGTTGGCTTTTTTTAAAACCAAAAACAGCTGTACTTCGGCAGACTGGACTTAAGCTCAAGCGATGCTGGGAAAGATGCCGGTAAATGTTCTCCTGTTGGAAGATCATGTGGTTTGGATTCAACTCAGGTCGGAGAAGGAAGTGGATGAGGTTCTGAAATCTGCAGAAGGGATCTCGTCTCCTCTCCCAGTGTTGGAAAGATGGATGGACTGGCTGGGCTCTCCCCCAAACCCCTCCTGGGTCAGGATAAAAGGTTTGCCACTTTGGGCATGGCACGAAATCATATTTATATCGATAGGGGACTGTCTTGGCCGAACCTTGGAGGTGGACAGGAAAACAATGCAGAAAGAGTTCCTCAAGGAAGGGAGAGTGCAGATTCCGCTAAACAAGCTAGTAGTTCTACCAGTTTAGGTGCCTGTCCGGGTGGATGAACTCAGATTCTCTGATCAAATGGAGCTGGAAGAGGGACTCCTCGAGCAGATAGAGAGTCGGGAGAGAAGAAGTAAAAAACAGGGGAACGAAGCTGGTGCTTTGGAAGACTCAGGAAGCATGCGATTGGGAAGCAGGGGAGGGCATTGAAAACAATGATGTCACACGTCCCATTTCTCTTTTTCTTTTCTTTTTTTTGAAAGATAACTTTAATTAAGGAAAAAAGGGAGCAGTACAAGAGGGCTATACCGGCATGCTTAAGCACCAAAAGAAGGACAAAGACAGAAAAAACAAAAACAGCAGAGAACCTTAACCGCAGAGATGAATGCCCAAGGCAAGGAAGATTTACGTAGGGCCTGCAAAGGAAAAGGCCAACTCCTTCCAGTGTAGCATTATCTGATCAACAGAATAGCCTTTAAAAGAGGGTCTATCCAACACCCAAAAAGCAACTGTAAGCTTAAACTTTTGCTACCAAACAGTTAACACTAGAAATAGCTCCAGCAAAACATCTTGAATTCCTTTCCTTCCAACTTATCCAAATGACTGCAAGAAAAGACAAGCTCCATAACTCCTTGCCTCTTGGCACACCTGTCGGATCCCTCCATCCGTGGAAAAAGATTAAGGAATTTTTTTGGAAAAACCAAGCAACAATCAAACCACTTTATCACTCAATTCCAAATCTTCTATGCAGTCTTGCAATTCAACATGAGGTGGTCGACTAAACCTCATCTCTTAAACACATTAGGCAGCCATTTACCGCTATCCTCCCTCCCCTCCTTAAATTACCCATCGTTAAAATTCTATTCCAGAGAACCAACCACCCAAAAATCTCTACTCTTTGAGGAGCTTTGATCTTCCAGATCTTGTTCACCACATTCCTTTTTCTTCTTCTTTTAGATTAGGCCAAAAAGAACGAGGAGAGGCTGAGAAAGATCCATCTTTTAAGGCAATCCACAGCCTATTCTCCTCCCCGCCTACCGGAACAAACACACTATTTAGAAGGTTAAGGAGAGAGATGAATTATGTCTCCTCATTATCCTTTAAGTTTCTCCTCAAAATAGGGATCCACACATAATCACCCACTCTTGACATGTAGCACTGAACCTTGGCTTCCTTGTCACTGCATAGTTAAAAAATTCGGGAATTGGATAGCCAACGACCTTTCTTCAACCCATCTATCACGCCAAAAAAAAAAAAAAAAACTCTCAACCGATCGAATGTGATATCTTAAGTTCTCCAAGAACATCTTTTTAGTTGGAAGGAATCCTTTCCAAATGGCCGATGCCTTACATGAGGCATCCTGAACATCCCATCCTTCTCTAGACAAGCCATATTTCCCCACCAACATCTACCTTCACAAGCCCTCTGACCCCTCTCCAAGCCTCCAAAAAGCCATTTACCCAGAAGAGCTTGATTCATCTGATTAAGAGATCTGATACCCAAGCCCCGTTCATCCTTAGATTTACAAAGTAAGGCCCAATCAACCAAGTGAAATTTCTTCTCAACACTATTACCTTGCCAAAAAAAATCTCGTTGCATTCTCTCAATACACCTAACCACTAAGACCGGACATTTGAAAAGAGAGAAATAATACACCAGAAAATTTGACAAAACTGACCTAATTAAGGCAACCCTTCCTCCTATGGATAAGTAATTTGACTTTCCAAGAAGACTGCTTCCTCTCCACCTTTTCGATCACCGGGTTCCACAGATTTTTAGCTGATCCCAAACACAAAGGATCCCTAGATAAGTTGCAGGCAAGCCTCCCACCCTACACCCCATAATATTTGCATATTTGACTAACAAATGATCCTCAACCCCAATCCCAATCAACTCGCTTTTGAAGAAGTTAACTTTAAAACCAGAAATTGCTTCAAAACAAATCATAGTGGCTTTCACATTTCTAATTTGATCTTCATCGACTTCACGATGACTCTCCACACGAGTCCATTCCGGAAGAAGTCAAACCACTCCTGCAACAATTCTCCGATCTTATTCCGGATTAGCTGCCAAATAATCTTCCACGGTTCCACCTATGAGGGACATACAATGTCATTGATCTAGTCCCTGGCTCTTCACTGTCGAATCTCCACGCCTATCAGATGAGTCCAGCAAAGCACGCCGAACTAAAAAGGCAGGTGGATGATCTGTTACAAAAGGGGTATATTAGAGAAAGTCTCAGTCCCTGCAGTGTACCAGCCCTTCTTACTCCCAAGAAGGATGGAAGTTGGCGCATGTGTATAGACAGTCGAGCTATCAACAAGATCATGGTAAAATACAGATTTCATATTCCCATATTAGATGATATGCTTGACATGATGACAAGAGCAACCATCTTCTCCAAGATAGATCTGCAAAGCGGTTACTACCAGATTCGCATCAAAACAGGTGATGAGTGGAAGACATCGTTCAAGACCAAAGATGGCCTTTATGAATGGTTGGTCATGCTATTTGGGTTAACAAATACTCCCAGTTACTGGTGGCAATAGGGTCGGGATGTGCTAAACAGGTCGGACCTGTTTATTAAACGAGTGATACAAGTCTAACCCACATCCGACCCGTTTATTAAACAGGTCGAAAACCCCTAACCCGCACCCACCACGGGTCAACCCAACCCGACCCACTTAAACCCGCATAACCATTGCGGGTTATACAAGTCAAGTCGACCCGCATAACCCACATCCATCTAGTAAATCAATCGACTCAACCATGGTTCCCTGCTTGACCAAATCTGACTTTTAAGCTCAAATTTGGTCTAATCTCATTTCAACAATCATTTGATGCGCATTATCTTGCTTTCCATTAATAAAAAGCGTGGGGTTGAATTGGTTAAGGTCCATTTATTCTTTTTTAGCATATGCATTAAAATAATCAAATTCAATTTTAGCTTAAATAAGCGGGTTATGTGGGTCAAGCGGGTCAACCCTAACCCGGACCGCTTAATTGCGGGTCATGAATACTTGACCCGTGACCGACCCACCTATTAAACGGGTCGGGTTAAGCAGGTAATACGCATGTCGGGTCGGTTTGGCGGGTCGGGTCTTATTTTGCCACCTCTACTCCCAGTACCTTCATGCAGGTTATGCCCCATTGTTGCAGCCTTATATCGGGAAATTCGTCATTGTTTATTTCAACGATATCCTTATTTACAGCAAAACCAAGGAGGAGCATCTCACTCATCTGCACACTATTTGCCATCTCCTTCGCCAAGAAAGCTTCTACATCAATCTCAAGAAGTGCACCTTCATGAGCAGTTCAATTGTATTCTTGGGATTCATCATATCAATGGAAGGCATCAAAATGAATCCATAGAAAGTCGAAGCAATTTTGGATTGGCCACTCCCCACCACAGTAACTGAAGTCAAGAGTTTTCATGGACTTGCTACCTTCTATAGGAGATTCATCAAAAATTTCAGCATCATCACCGCTCCAATTACAGGATGTTTAAAGGGTGAGTTCAGATGGACCAATGCCGCAACTCGAGCTTTCGAGCAGGTCAAGCAGAAAATCACAGAAGCTCCTATCCTACGCCTTCCAGAATTTGACAAAGTGTTTGAAGTTGCATGCGATGCGTCCAATGTTGGAATTGGAGGCGTCCTTAGCCAAGGACATCCAATTGCCTTCCACTCTCATATTCAAAGCGCAAGTACTCTCCTTAAGCTTGGAGTTCTATGCTCTTGTTCAGTCACTTCACCATTGGAGGCATTACCTGGTTGGCAGAGAATTTGTTCTTTACTCTGATCACGAGTCTCTCAAGCACCTCCATTCACAATAGAAAGTGGGAGCCAATTATGCCAAATGGAGTGCTTATATTCGAGAGTTCAATTTTACCATCCGCCATAAATCTGGCAAGGAAAATGTGACAGCGGATGCTCTCGGCTGCCAGAAATAGGTCGCCAGAAACATCTCCTGACCACCATGGCCATTTATGTGCCGGGCTTCGAGCAAATCAAGGAGGAACATGAGACAAACAAAGACTTCGGCACCATCTATAAAGAGATCCGTCATAGTGAGCATCTCAAACACTCATATTTTAGCATTCATGATGGATATTTATTTTATGGCAGTCGACTTTGACTGCCGAATACATCTATCCGAGAGCATGTCTTCATGGAACCCTATTCCGGAGGATGCAGCGGACATTTGGGTCGAGATAAGACCTTAGCTATTGTCAGACAGAGATACTATTGGCCACACATGACGCCCTATGTTTTTCGTAACTGTGAGCGGTGTTGTACTTGCCAGCTGGCCAAAGGAAGCAAGAAGAATGCGGGGTTGTATCAGCCGTTGCCAGTCCCATAGGGCCCCTGGGAGGATATCAAAATGGATTTTGCATTGAGACTGCCTAAGACTAGCAGAAAAGTGAACTCTGTATTTGTGGTTATGGATCGCTTTTCGAAAATGGCTCATTTTATCCCTTGTACCAATACAGCAGATGCTTACAATGTTGCACAGCTCTTCTTTAGACTACCTAAGACTAGCAGAAAAGTGGACTCTGTATTTGTGGTTATGGATCGCTTTTCGAAAATAGCTCATTTTATCCCTTGTACCAATACAGCAGATGCTTACAATGTTGCACAGCTCTTGTTTAAAGAAGTTCGTCTGCATGGACTTCTGAAGACCATTGTGTCCAACAAGGATACAAAGTTTGTTAGTTACTTCAGGAAGACATTGTGGAACATGTCAAAAACAAAGCTGAAATTTTCTACTGCCTATCATCCACAAACTGATGGTCAAACAAAAGTCATCAACGGTAGCCTTGGGAATTTGCTACGTTGTTTAGTCCGAGACCATCTTACCACATGGGATCAGGTTCTGCCTATGGCTGAATTTGCATACAACAACTCAGTCAACCGGTCCACAGGGATTTCTCCTTTTGAAGCAGTTACAGGCACTAGACCACACCTACCAGTTGATCTTGTTCCCCTTCCTATAGAGGCAAGAACAAGTGATGATGCGAACAAATTCATTCAACACATGCAGCAGGTTCATGAGGAAGTTCGACGCCATATTTAAACAAGCAATGATTCATATAAACAACATGCAGATAAGCGTTGTCGCTTCATTCAATTTGCGGAAGAAGATATGGTTATGTTTCATAATCGTCCAGTGCACCTTCCGTCGGGAGCCAACAAAAAGCTGCACCCCCGCAATTCAGGACCGTTCAAGATTCTCAAGAAAATTGGTCCTAATGCATGTGTTGGATGTGCCACCAGATCTTGGATTGAATGCTACGTTTTCAACACTGAAGACCTCACACTCTACAAGGGACATGACCAAGACAGTTCGTTGGAAAAACAGGAGATTCAGCTGCCACCTTCACCAACCCCTGTGATAAAATCATTGATGTACTTGATGATCAGATTGTCTCCACTACGCGAGGGGGATTTCAAAAGTTCATTGTTCGCTTGCATAATCGTCCTATCTCCGATGCCACGTGGATTACAGCTTCAAATTTCCAGCGTCTCAATCCCGATCTCTACGAGAGATATCAGGTCATTAACTCGCCGGAGTCAAGTTCTTCTAAGCCGGGGAGAGTTGATGCAGTACGGTCCAAAAAGAATAGGCCCCACCGATGGTCCCCACAAGGAAAATCTTTTGTCATCTTGCTTACCTTAATTAGATTCTTAAAATAGTAGATTTGCTTTGATTTAGTGAGAAAGATTTAAATAGTCAAATGGAGAGATTTAAGTGATTTGATTTGATTGAGAGATTTTAGTGATTATTTTAATGAGTATGTTTCCTTATTTAGATGATTCCTCTATTATATATAGGGAGGAATTCTCAGTTGTAGGTATGCTATATTTATAATAAAGATATTCAGTCTTCTCGTGAGTTATTTTCTTGGGTATTTCTGTTGAGAAGCCTTAGGGCTTGAGTCTGAGGACTCGATCACACCGTCGGAGGTGTTGATCTTCACCGTTGATCGTGGCTGGGCTGCACCACATATGTATCCTCGACATGCATCTCTGTTCTAATTCATGAGTCTCCTAAAGGCTTTTTCCCAGCTCGAAGGGGACGGCAAGGAGACCCTTTATCTCCTTTCCTTTTCAAATTTCAATATAGTAGCTGAAGCCTCAAATAGAATGGTAAAGATGGCAGCAAGTGAAGGTCTAATCGGAGGTTTTAAAGTGGCAGATTCTTCTCTGGTGATTAAAAACTTACAGTTTGCGGATGATATCTTTATTTTTTGTGGAGCAAGTGAAGACAAGATTAAGAATGTGAAAGCCATCTTATTTTGCTTTGAGGCAGTGTGAGGTTTGAAAATCAATTTCTTCAAAAGTGAACTGATAGGAGTAAAAGTGGGGGAAGATGTGATGTGTAAGCTAGCAGATGTGTTTGGCTGTAAAGGTGGGGCATTTCCCTGCATCCTATTTAGGGCTGCCTCCATGTCTGGGCATGGTTAAGAAGGAGGTTTGGAATTCGGTGGTACAGATGGTGGAGAAAAACTTTCTAGTTGGAAAGCCAATTACTTATCCATTGGAGGAAGGGTTACTCTTTTTTTTTTCTTTTTGATAACCGAGGAAGGGTTACTCTTATTAAGGCAACCTTGGCAAATCTCCCGATTTATAACCATTCTATTCTTAAATGCCCCATCGCTGTAATTAATCGGATTGAAAAACTTCAGAGGGACTTCTTATGAAATGGTAGAAGTGAAGAGAGGAAGTTTCATTTAGTTGATTGTGCTTCCATTTGCATGCCAATGGAAGAGGGGGGCCTGGGTATAAGGCTGCTAAGACAAATGAACCAAGCCTTGCTTAGAAAAGGGTTATGGAGAATAGGTGAAGATTCAGTCTTTGGCGACAAATTGTGGATAAGAAGTGTGGGTTCTCAAGAAGAGGGTGGGATGTTCAGGAGGTTAGCCATAAAGTGTTGGTAATTAAAGAGGTATCCTCTCTGTTAAAGAGAGCTTTATGGAGCTATCAGATACCGTATTGGATCGGGAGATAAGGTTTTTTTCTGTCTTGATTAAGTGGATTGGTGATCACCCACCGGCTGTTCAATTTCCTGACATTTTCAATTGCATTGTTAAGATGAAGGCTTTACCTAACAGGATCAGGGAAGTTAAGGGCTCGGAAGTTGGAACCCTATTTTGAGGAGAAATCTCAAGGAGAATGAGGCTGACCGGTATATATCACATCTAAATACCCTGATTGGGGTTTCCTTTTCAGGAGGGGATGAAAGGAGATGGATTGCTTCCAACAATGGCTCTTTCACTGTCCCCTCTTTCTTCACAACCATCACCAGCAAGGCTGGTAGGAGGAGCTCGGTGGCAAGTATTTGGAAGCTAAAGGCTCCTCCAAGGGTAGTAATTTTTTGGTGGTTAGCGCTCCAAAAGAGAATTTTAACTATGGACAATTAAAGGCAGAGAGGGAAGATAATGCTTAATGGTTTCCCTATGTGCTTGTGTGAAAAGGAATCAGTTGATCACCTTCTGTTAATTTGCAAGATGGCTCTCAATCATTATGGAGATCTCTGATGGATTGGTTTGGGTGCAATTGGGTCTTCCCGAAATGCATCCTAGATCTATTCCAGGTTTGGAAGTGCCCTTCAAGATCCCTAAGAGGAAAGGTGATGCAATATCGGCTACTATTCCACTACTGGTCCCACCCAACATAGTTTTGAGGATATTTATTTTTAGTAGCTTCCTAATTTTATTGTAATTAGGATTAGCATTCTGATTTATTTGATTTCTTAGTTTGATTAGGATAGTTTCTATTATTAGATTAGGTTGTCTTAGGCCCTAAGTTTACTTTGCCTATTTATATTACTTTGTAGAGATGATAATCTCAGATTTGGAGTTAAATAAAATTGGGATTTTCCCTTGGAGAGGTTGTTCCTCGTGTTAGAAATCTCTGCGGAGATAATTTGAGGTGTCTTTGACACGTGCTTCGGCATCTACGCAAGCCCTAACCCTAGGGCCTGCATCAATTGGTATCAGAGCGAAGATCCACAACGCTCCGATCACCCCCCAGTCATTGATCGGAGCCTCATCCATCCTATAATCCAAACTGAGACCGCTAAGACCATTCACAAAACCGATTCCAGAAACACACAAATCGAACCCATCTGCCATCTTCACCCATCACTCCAAACCGACAGACACAGTAGCCCTATTCCCTGCCAGTAGCCACATCCAGTCCCCACCGTACCCAAAACCATCGTCGTCGTCACCATCCCCGCCCCTCACCAATCGCAGAACCCCTCTGCCGAATACCCAGCCACATCGCCACCGCAGCATCCAGCCCCAATCGTCAGCTTCCAGTTCGGAACCCCAGCCCAGACAAAAAAAAAAAAAGAGCAGAAAGAAGGAGAAGAATCAGACGCAGTAGAGAGAAAAGGTAGAGACGTACCTTTCACCGGAGACGACGCCATCGCCGTGGTCGTTTCGCAACACCGCCTGCATCGCCGTTGTCTGCCTGCCGACGTCGTCTGCCTGCATGCCATCGCCCAGCGCCAGCCGCCACGACCCTTCTTTCCCATCACCCATCTCTTCCCTCTTCTAAGATTTGCACCACAAAACAGGGCCGGGAAACCCTTTTTTCCTTCATGCAGCAAACCCAAAGACCCTCTGTGCACGTGCCACAAGGACTTAAGTGTTGGGCCTAAGTTTTAGTTCGGACCAGATCAAGTGGATCCGATCCATTGACGAGGCCCACACGCAGAACACGAGCATAACATCACAGGAGCAGTCACACGACGGCTTGACCAGATCAACGACTACAATTTATTTTTGCACTATCACGCCCATCCGCGGTCAGATTTCCGATCCGTTTTCGCCAGCGTGATCGTGGAGAGCAGATCTACACATCAGGTCAGCCAGAAATTTTCAATTTGCATTAAACAAAAATGCCTCCAAAGAAGCAGGTTGACGCGGAGTCTTCCTCTCACAATGATGATGATTTGAGGGGAACCGTTGCGCAATTATCAATAACTGTTAATCAACTATCCGCAACGATGGCTCAAATGCAAGTTCAAATGCAAGCGACTCTTGAACGGATTGAAACCCGATTAACCAATTTGGAAACTAATCGGCGTGATGATAATCATCGCGATGATGAAGGACCTCATTGAAATCAACGAGATCCACATGTAGTCAATGTTGATCGTGATTTGGGTATTAAACTCGTGATTCTTGAATATAATGGAAAATTAAAACCGGATGAATTCATAGATTTGTTAGTGTGTGTTGAAAATATTTTTGCACACAAGCCAATGACGGATGGTCATAAAATTACACTGATGGCAACTCGATTTCGCAATTATGCTGCAATATGGTGGGCCGAGTTGCAAAAGAAGAGAAGAAACCAACAAATTGATCCCGTTGATACGTGGACCGAGATGAAAATTTTGTTGAAGCAAAAATTTCTTCCGGTCAATTACTCCAGAGATCTGAGTTCAAGTTTTCAAGATTTAAAACAAGGCTCTAAGACGGTTGTTGAGTATTCAGAGGAGTTCTTGACCATGCAAGCTCGTTGTGGTTTGAATGAAGATGATGATGTATTAGTTGACAGATACTTTAATGGGCTTACACTTGATATACAACATATCCTCACATTCAAGCATTTTGACAATGTTGATGAGATTGTTCAGCATGCTATCAAAGCTGAGGGGATTGCAAATCATCAAGCCAGAAAACTTAATGCGTCAAAATGGTCTGCGCAAAAGACTCCATCAAAGTCAGATTTTAATCCAAATGCTAATTCCTTAGAAAAGTTTTCTTCCAAGTTTGAAGATCCAAACAGATTCACATGTTTTCATTATAAGCAAAAGGGTCACCGTGCGTTTGAATGCCCAAAAAGAATAAATGTAATGGAAGGTGCACAAGAAGAACCGGAAACAAAAGATGATCCTAAAAGTGAAGAATCCGACGAAGTGGAGGAAATAGCAGCTGAAACAGATGGCGAACTTCTCTTGGTGCAACAAGAGTCTATACCCACTGTTGAAAAGAAATGGTTGCGGAAAAATATTTTTCGTTCCACAGGTACAATACATGGGCAAAATTGTACAGTTGTGATTGATGATGGAAGTTGTGAGAATATTATCTCTCAAACTCTTGTTGATCGCTTGAAGTTAAAGATTTACAAGCACAATCGACCCTACTTTGTTAAATGGCTCATGACAGGTGATGAAGCGCAAGTCCGACATACATGTCAAGTTACTTTTGCAGTTGGTAATGATTACAAAGATACAATTTGGTGCGATGTGCTACCAATGGACAGTGGAGATATCCTATTGGGTCGCCCATGGATGTATGACAAGAATGGCACTCATGGGATGCGCAACAACACGTATACCTTCATGCACGGTGGAAAGGTTGTTACTCTCTATCCAAAGAAGCCCGAATCACAGAAGAAGAAATCCATGGCCAATGCTACAAAGGAAGTGCTTCACGTACATCATATATACAGAGGCAACTTGAAGAAGACTCGAGTTCGAGGTCAAACTCTTCTTTCAACTTGGGGGGAATGATGCAGTATCGGCTACTATTCCACTACTGGTCCCACCCAACATAGTTTTGAGGATATTTATTTTTAGTAGCTTCCTAATTTTATTGTAATTAAGATTAGCATTCTGATTTATTTGATTTCCTAGTTTGATTAGGATAGTTTCTATTATTAGATTAGGTTGTCTTAGGCCCTAAGTTTACTTTGCCTATTTATATTACATTGTAGAGATGATAATCTCAGATTTGGAGTTAAATAAAATTGGGATTTTCCCTTGGAGAGGTTGTTCCTCGTGTTAGGAATCTCTGCGGAGATAATTTGAGGTGTCTTTGACACGTGCTTCGGCATCTACGCAAGCCCTAACCCTAGGGCCTGCATCAAAAGGAGATGTGGAGGCTTTCTATTCTTGTGAGAATTTGGATAATATGTAAGGAGAGAAATTCAAGGTGCTTTGAAGGGGTGGCAGATGGGAACAATATGAAGCAAAAAAACCAAGTATTTTGTCATTCATAAAAAAAAAACTTTGGTTCTCCAACTTATGCTCACATTAAAACCGACAAGTTAGAACCAAGGACAATCAAGTGTATATTGATGGGATATGCTTTTGGGGTGGTAAAATGGAACAAGTTGTGGTGTAATGACTAGGATTCACCCAAATTTATGATCAGATGGGATGCGGCATTTTCTGAGAATGTTATACTCAATGCGAGGAAGCAGGTAGAAAAGACATATACAGGTAGCAACTAGCGGCACCATTAGGAGGAGTCGGGCGTTCTAGATAGATAGGAAAGCACATCCGAATCATCCCAAGTTAAAGAGGGCAATCAGACTAAGCAGAAAATATAACAAATAAAGCAGCAGGTGCAGCAGACAAGTAGACCCCAGAGAATGAGAAAACTGCCAACTAAATACAGTTTCGAGGACATGACAGACCATACTATGACTTCAGAGAGAGGTTTTCATGATGTGATTGCATATGCATTGACAAGTGAGTCATCCACATTTCATGACAACAGAAGGGTGATAAAGTGATTAGCATGTAATAGCTATGGGTACTTTGTTGTCAAAATCTTATGACTTGTATATCAAATCCTATGATTTGGATCAAATTTAAGGAAAATGATCATATCTATGCAATGAACTCCATTAAAAAGTGAATCTTAGGATTCATGTGTCAATCTTATAATTCAATACTTGTTTCGACAAATCTTACGATTCAAGCTAGAATTACCACAAAAAAGGTATTTTTAGATGTTTCTTCCTTTTTCTGTTTATGTTAGCATTTCTATTCATAAAAAGGTTCTATAGTGGTAAATGAAACTTCTTTTTCACAGTCATAGAGAGGCTTTAGAGATGCAAAGGGAACAAGCATTCGATTATACGTATGAGGTTTTGTCCTATATTCATTTTTCTAAAAAAAAATTCAGTTTTTCCTTCTTAACCATTTTTTTAGCTTCAAAAGACATCTTAACATGTAAAAGTGATGGATTTTTTTATTTTTTTAAATTTAAAGAGAACAAAAACAACTACTGCAACTTGGCTCTCTCTCCTAGTAACATTGATATCTTAAATATAATCAATTATTTACACATCATTTATGATATTATTATTAATATATGTCAATGATATTCTTTATAAAATTGTACCAGTCTTCTTGGTCATTATATTTATGCTGGAAAATGGATGGACTATAAATAACTCTTTTTTTCTGTTTTCCTTTTTGGATTTTTAAATTATTTTTCACTTTTATCGGAAAAATGAAAAAAAAAAGTCTATGATTCAATTCCTTCCTCGAATGACTTATGATATAGTTTTTATTTTCAGTACAATGGGTGAGGAGATGAAGTCTCTTCCTAAACCTTCCTAAGGGGCAACAGGCCACCAAATGCAAGTGGACCTACAAGAAAAAGGAAGCAACTCCTGGTGGAGATGCAGCGCGATTCCAAGTACCTGATAAGGAGGATCATGTAAAAAGATTAAGGAAATCAATAATAGGCTGAAACAAGCTTCTAGACAATGGTACAAGCGATTCTATGCATCGATGAAGAAACAAGGTCGAGCTTCGCTTGGACTTGATCATGTCACTCAGCATTGATGAGTCAAGGTTGTGCCCAATGACAGTGGGTGCAAGGATGTAACTTTCAGCGAGGTACAAAAGAATAGGGACATTGACAGTTATCTTCTAGGTTGCTCGAGTTCGACCAAATCCAAGTGAATGTAGAAATTGTTAGAGTTTTTGTCTTGTATTCCGCATTAACCAGATAGGTCCATTGTATTAGCCAGAGAGTAGGTTTTCGACTAGGAATATTTTGATTATTGTACCGAACTTTCTCAGGGACTAAGAGAGAAAGTTATATATAAGATGTACTCAAGAAAAAGTAGGAAAAAGATTGAGAGCTGTATTTGTCCATGGATGTAGGCACATCACCGAACAACATACATCCGAGTGATTTCTCCCTTGTGTGGTGGTTTGATCTGTTAATCGCAGGAATTCCACATCCATATACACACAGACGCGCACAACAAAGATAAATACAATGCAATTTTTCGACGCGGTTGATGTTACAGATATCTGGAATAGCTGATGCAATATAATAATAATAATAATAATAAGTTATCATTGAAAAATAGGTCAACAAAGAATACAACAAAATGAAGAAAACACATATGCTTGGGTTCTTTTACTGTTGTACAAATAATATAAACAATTAAACATTGCATGTTTTTGGCATATAGATAGACGGATAAGGGAGATAACCATTTAGATAGAACACCAATAACTCTTTCATTGAGGTCAGTCACTTGCGAAAGTGAGATCATCATAAAAACAATAAAAGTAGAAGTAAGAAGTTAACAATTTAAGTAGAAATACTTACACAAGTACATAATTGCAAGTGCCCAGAAATAGCCGCTCAAATGGATCAATACCAAAAACCTCTGCTCCTCTCAATCCTTTTCCAATTCTTGAACAAACTGGCCCCATCCTATTGACAGAACATTCTGGACAAAACCACTGCCCTTCTGGTATAGATGCTTTAGTCAGACCAATGCACCTTGGATGGTATGCATAAGGGCACCCATCACAACAAAGCAATGTCCCATCCATTCCACAAAGCTTGCATTCGTCACCGTTGCCATCATCAACAACATCTGAAGCATTCGCCTCCAGTTCTATTAATTTACTAGAATCTGCAGAACTACCATTGTGAGATGGCTTAGACTCGCAGGGCTCAACAATGTTCTCCATGGTTTCTGCATCTTTGCACGCAGAGGTCTTCGAGTACCGAGGATGTACCCTTTTAGGCCCATTTTCAGACGTAAGCATAGCATCATCATCGACATTCACACCCTCTTCTTCGCTTTCCCGCATGTTGATTTCTGCTCTGAGCTCTGCAAATTCTAAGAGGTCATCACACAAGAACTGCAAAACCCTCAGCTTTGTATGCACAGACAAGCTATAGTATTCCCTGTTCAACACATGCTCATGAAAACCCCTCCAATCCTTCCCTTTTGTATATCCCATCATATAAAGGTATTCCACTACATAAACTGTCCAAGTTAAAGTATCAATCAAACTCCAGTCCAGACACCTAAACATGGCAATAGAGAAAGAGAGAGAGAGCCCCCCATGAGAAAACATACACAAACAAACAAACAAAAAGCATCTTTAAAGAAGAAATGGCTGGTGAACATATTATATACCTCAGGCATTTTGAAGCTAGCTCGCCGCCGCTTCCATCACTAGAAACCTCCTCAAGGTGTCGCCGCAGTGCCCTCAATAAGGACACATGAATAGCATCCAAAAGATAGTTCTGCGAAGCATGGTTGAGAGCACCAACGAAATCCTCAAGTACAAATGGACTCAAGAACAACTGGTGACTGAAAGACCTTAGGAAATTGTATACAGAGAACAGAAAACTGACTGATTCCTCCGAAACCCCGATGCTCCCCGACCCCGGCGGCAATTGCGGCGGTCCAATGGGAGGCGCTTCAATCTTACCAGAAACACTCGACGAGTCCGCATCTGATCCAGCATCTCCCTCAGAACTCACCTTACTAACCCCCACAGATTCCCCAAAAACAGACTGATCTAACCTCTCCTTCCCAGGAACAACAACCTCCGAATCGACAAGGATCGCTCGGACCTCATCATACTCCAAATCTTCCCGATCCCCATCCTCGTAATTGACTCTATACAATCCCCCACGCTTGTATCTCACAATCTTCCCCGAGAAGACCCCAAGCCCTTCGAATTCCTTCCTCACATGCCTCCCAACCAAATTCCCCGGCTCCAAACCCTTGGATTCGCCTCGGCCGCGCTTCCTCCCTCGCTTCTCAGATCTATTTGCATCAGACTCCATTCCCACAATAAAATAAAATAAAAACCCAAAACACAAAAAGAGGAACAACAAACAAAACCAAAACAAAACCCTAGATCGAAACAACTTCACTACGAATCTGAACCCTGCTTTTGATAGAATCCATGCCGATGAGAACGAAGAAAAAAAAAAGCCCTAGATTGAAACCCTAGTCGAAAGAAAAAAGATAGATATAGAAACGATTGATTTAGGGTTTTATAATCTATCTAGGGTTTGAAGGCGATGAAGAGGGGATTCGCTTTTTACATGGAAAGTTTTGACAAGGGGTTTTGGGGTTCCTTTTCTAAAACCTAAACGGAAAGAGAAAGAGAGAGAGAGAGAGAGAGAGAGGGATACGCAGACGCAACGGATATGAAAATCTTCTCTATTTATTTTACTATGTAGGTGTGTGTGTGTAACTCATTCATTTCAATGTGGACTTGGGGCCAGAGAAGATGTGAGATTACCGCCAAAAACAAGGGGAGTGGAGTTGGGTTGTGAAACACGGCCGGGTTGACTCGGGCTCGGTGTGAGTTGGACGTTGTTGGGGTTTGGTTTTTGGGAGAGTCCGAAGTTTTGGAGGGAAAAGAGTAGAGTGTGATGGTAGGGCCTACGAGTTTGAAGATGATGGGGAATGGATACGGATGCTAGATCGTCTGAATTCGAGATTGGCGGATTTGGATGATATGGAAAGGGTCCGGGTACCAGTCGACCCGACTGGACCAGATAAGGTTTTATTCAATTTTAGGTTTATTATGGCATGTGTGGCCATGACCATTAAGCTTGTTTTGGATCATCCATTTGATTGGATGTGTGGCCCGTTTCAAGTTTAGATCTTGTGTCTTTTTTTCTTAAAGTTAAAAGTGGATCTCATCTCTTATCCATTAAATTCAATTATCCTATAGAATGAGCAAAATCGGATTAGAGATGGGCATCGATCTTTTAAAATTGTAAGGGTTTGTGGTGAGGAATTTGTGCAGTTGAGGATTCCTCACTAATCTTGGAATAGGGATTCCTCACTGAATAGATAGTATGAAAAAGACTACAAAAATGGGTTTTGTGAGCCCATGTCCGATAATTTTGATTATGTCGGACATGGCTCTCCGCCCATCCAATTTTCTCTCTCTTCTTTTATTTTCTACAAGACTTAGCTTCCAAGGTTTTGATATGCCTTTGCCACTGATTTGGGATGGTTTTACCATCATGTGGTTTCAGTGGATGGTATTTGGTTTTGACCGACGGTGATCTTTGAAAATCATCACTCATTTACAAGGACTGAGTTTGTGCAATTCAAGGGAATTGCTGGTTTTTGTGCCAGTGGGTGTCTAATGTTGTGTCATCTTGAATCCTTGTGTATGGAGGACCAAAATGAAGCCAAAGGTGCATGCACAATAGAATCTTGGATCTTGGCCCAAACAAATCTCCTATTGATTTGACACTGTAGGAAACCATTTTGGAACTTATTATTGAGCATCAAAGAAGCTTTCACCATGATTTGACCTCTAGAAGTGGATCCCAAGCTGTCATGTCCGATTAGTAATGCATCGGACTGCTTTTTAGGCTGGATCTGCGTCCAAATGACTTTCAGTTGCTTAAAACCTTAGAGAAAAGCTTTTGCAACTTGTTCTTGGATTTTGTCACAATAGGACCCTTGGACATTTGTAGCGCCCCACAATCTAGGCGACATGAATCCCAGGATCTTACGAGAAAGTACCAAAAAAGAATCAGAAAAATATAATATAATAGGTAAATGTAAATCTCATATGAGCAAGTAAATTAACAATGCCCTACAATTTAGTTTCACTTAAAAGATTACAACCAACATGGCCATCTAGAATTAACAGAAGGGAAATAGCAAATTATAAGTGACAGAGGCCTCTTGGTGCATCGACTGCATCACCCTCTAAACCCTACGGTAACGGGCATCCGCCAAGCAAACAACCAAGCAAGGAAAGGGAAGAGGTACCTTAAAGCACAAAGGATTGGGTCACGCTCATTGAGCCAGGAAATATATGCATGATTATATCAGAATACATTACAATAATAAATAGGGAAGAAGGTCATACATGATCCTAGATGTACCTAAATGATTAGTACCTCAATAATAAGGATTAGATATCAGAGTGCAACAGTAAACGGTGTGGAGTGTAGTGCATGAATGATTAAAAATATATGAATTACTCTATCTAACAAATGTTTGGTAAGGCATATCAGATGAATAAGAACAACCATCATCATCAATATTGTCTCATAATTACCATTAAAGACATCTACAACATACACAGTCTAAGAGTATCATCATCAGTAGATTAACTATATAATAACAAGCACATAAGTATCGCCAGCAATAAAGATAACATGTGGTAGTCCTACTATGTCCACATCCAACGTATCTCAATCCAACAGTAGCCACATCTACAACCACAAGCACTATACAACAATATCCATAATATCATGATAATCATACATCTCATATCCATCAATAGAAGGTCATAATGGTACATCCATAGTAGAAGTACAAACAATATGGGAGGTCGGAGCCAACCCATCGTCGTCGTTTCATCAACCGTCGATGAATATCAACCATGGGGGTCATGGCCACTCATCCCTGATGTACCATCAAATAAGATTGTACACACGAATCCATTTGGTCCATCGGTATCCATATCCATATCCACGGCCATGATCCCAGTCATGGTCCTATCCATATCCATCATATATGTCTACTGCACCCGGCTGTCTTAGTACCTCCTAGGTACCTACTGTGCTCATAACCATCTATCATATCATCATCTCTTATTGTACCCGGTTCATGCACCGACTTTCTCAATATCTCGTAGGTACCTATTGTACTCATATATCATCATCACCATAATAATAAGCATATATGCATTACAAGAGTCTGCCGACTGCGAATGCACATATACTATTGGAGTCTGTAGGCCATCTAATCACATATCATTCATATCAATAGGTGGGGGTATCCCGAACCTGATCGCCTTACTGTCTCCGTGTGGGACGATATTAGTTAAGGGTATGATCCGTGGAGTTTGGGCAATGTTATTCCTACCTCGGGTTCTTAACAGTTAATGACGCTTACCCTCGTATACTCCACTTCTCTATACGCTTAATTAACATTATCATCATTATTCAGTCTGTCCATTAATATCTACCACTATGTTCCCAATATTCTATGTTAGGACTTCATATGCAATCCCCTGACTTCTAACTGAATCCAGACTATGATTGTGAATCAGAGTATAAGTGCAATGCCCTGATTTCTATTACTCTCGGAGGTCTTACATTCACAGTTTGAACCTACCATGCAATCTTGGTGTCCATCCATAAAAATATAGGCACTGTATGCCTCAATCCATCATAATCGCTGCCCCTCTCTTTAGGTCCATGGTCCACTTCGCCTAAGACGGTAGTCAACGGCGTCCTAGATGCTTATTAAGTATCATTGGTGCTCCTACTTGTATATAGCATCAAAGGACAATCATTACTACTGAATTGAGTTTCATTTTAAAACCCAAGACCATACTTAGGTGGCAACACGAGTTAAGGTTAACCCCGGCCTTTGACTCGTGTCTAGCGTGTCCCAAACAGTCCAAACGGAAGGTCAACGGGGCCCACATATGACTGAATCATAAAAGAAACAAAATATGAGAAGTCGTTGTCTGCAGTGTGCCGGGTCAACCCAGAGCGTCCTCAGGTTGACCCGGTACACTACAAAGAAACAAGATTTGAGAAGTAGACGTTGTTATCTACAATGTGCCAGGTCCACTCAAAGTTCCTCGAGGCGACCTTCTCCAGGTCTAACTGGGCACATTGCAAGATAATTTTTCAAAAAGCTGGCAGGTATGGGTTCAGTAGTGTGGTGGGTCGACCTGGAGGGTCCTCGGTCGACCCGGTACACTCTAGTTCCCAGAAATCAGAGAATTCTGCTCCTAGTTATGGGGGAGTCCGCAGTGTCCTAAGTGGACCTGGTCCTGGCCGGGTACACCGGGTACACACGGATTCCTGAGATTTCAGGTTCTATCATCTTCCATTTTTTTCTATCAAACTTCCATTAGTTTCCACCAATTTTGACCCAGATCTACGCTAATACATCTCCATATATCAAATCCTCCTCATACACCATAATCTCATCACAAATGGGCCATTGATCTTCCAAATGGGGGATTCACATCCATTAGTGACCAAAAACACATAAAAAGGCTTGGAAAGAAATAGATCTATACATCATAGCATCCATTCATCCATTCGATCACAGAATCTTCATCAAATAAGCATACAAACATTAATTACCAATCTAAGCATGTTTAAGTAAATAATCAAGAAGTCTAAGCATGTCTACTTTCCTAGTTAGGAAGAAACTCCACAAATAGCTTAAGCTCCACTCCAACCTTCTAGAATTATCTCCAATGGCTATATCTACAGTCCCTACACCCATTCTCAAAGAGAGAAATGCATTAGAAATAGGATTTCTAAGAGAATAAGGATAATTCTACAAGGAATTGGAAAGAGGGGATGAAAATCACCTTAGATTGGAGAAGGGAGGGAGATCTAAGGGATGAGATGGATTCCCTAGCTTGGAGATGGCTAGATCTTGATGAAGGCCTTCCCTTCTTGGAGTTGGAAGCCATAGATCTAGGGAAAGAAACCTTAATTCTTTAGTTTAGAGAGAGAGAGTGGGGAGGGAAATAAGAAAGGAGAGGGAAGAGAGAGAGAGTATGAAACGTTGGAAAGCTTGTGGTGGGTTTCATATATATAGAATTTGGTTAGGGTGAATGGTCCATATTACCCTCCTTGGCAAGTTATGGTTTAGGATAAGGTTGAGGATATTTTAGATAGTCTATGATAGATAATGACTAAGGAGCCCTTGGTTTGGTTATTGAAATAAGGGATAAGGATGAGAGTAGTTTAGATACTTAAGTTTATTGACTAAAGTGCCCTCACTTGGGTGGTTGCTAATGAAAGAACCTAAGGGTATTTAGGGTATCCTACATGTAATGACTAAAGAGCCCTTGTTTGGTTGATTGATAGATAATGAGGGAACCTAAGGTCATTTGGGCCTATTTGGATAGGCAAATAATGGAGTAAGGTTAAATTAAATGGGCCCCAACAGTTTAAAATTTTAATTCTACCCTGTTTGGATCAGCCTGGCCGATAGATGAAATAATATTGTGAGCCACATTTACTCCATTTCACTTCAACTCTAAATACTTCAATTTTCTTGAGTAAAAGTGGATTCTACTACAAACTATTAACTTCACAATAAGCATCCAAATGGAGTGAAGTGAAGTACTTTACTTTAACTTCAACCTACTTCTCCTCCACTCCACTCCTCATGTGAAATTCACTTCATTTTATTCCACTCATCATTTATCCAAATAGGCCCGGACATTTGGGTTTCTAATTTGGAGGAAAATTCGGGTGGAAAGACTAGAGTACCTGCAACGCCCCGAAACCTGGAGCTCATCAGATTCCAGAACATTACTTTAAGTAAGTCAAGATTACCACAAAAATCAAATATTACAAAGAATTGAGCAATGCCTCTAATTTATTTATAAGATCACTTAAAACATATGAGAAGTGATAACGAGTCTAATAACAAATAATTCCTAACTCATAAAGAAAACAAGTTCCTCATTATTGAAAGGAGTAATCCATCTCTAAAATTCTAAATTTCATTTTCAATACGATTGTGACGCTCTCTCATCAGCCACGCAAATTGAAATCCAATGATTGATCTCCATCGTTGCCAAGCTCCCCTAAGTGACCCATACATGAAGTGGGGCAAACCACTTATCAGAAAACTTGTGAGCAATATTCTAGATACACGAGTCACTTAATAACATAATTCAATAATAGAATTAACAAGAAGAACCCATGAGATGAGAACAGATGTCCTATAGAATTTCTTATCATTTTATGTGATTTCATATTCATCTCTTAGCATTGTAAGTTCAATATTCCCAATTATGGGTCCTTATAATACAATAGGACTCTATTGTAAGAGTTTCAGTGTTTCAGTCCCTTCCAATAAGGAAGTCTTTTCCATAAGTTAATCAAAACTCTCCCTTAGGAGATTGGCTCAATAATCATTAATTCAGTCTCAGTCCGATCTTATCTCTCTGTGCCCACAAGGGGCTCACTAATCAAATCAATATTCAGAGTAGGGGTCCTTATTGATGTTTCAAATACGATGCCACTGTCTCGTATAGTGTTCATATTAAAATGCTCTAAATTCTTAGGAAGTGTTCATTAGTTCTTTTATGTTTATTATGCATACGGTAGAATTATCATAGAATTATATAAACTAATTATTTTGATATGGAGCTAGCTCCACATAATCGGGTTTATATACGCCCCACTCCAATTCAAAATTTGGTACCCGCCTATGTGGCACTACTCTTATATTTTTAAATTCTAAGTCCTCATTACAAGTCCAAACATATATAAGGAATTTATGTCAGTCAAAGAATTGTCTCATTGATTTGGATATTTATTTCATAATCCCCGTACCATGATTTTAGGTTCACTAAACATATGCCTATAATGTACAACTCTAAGTTATATAATTCAATCAGGGTCCTCACTAAAATTACAGGCCCATAACAGAATCTGTAATGGTAATAATCAGTTTATAAATTCTGAAATAATATAGTGTTAAAATGTAAATTTCTATACATAATAATCACAAAAAGGAGTCTTTGGGAAATTCTGGGAATAACTAGGGTCCATATTGAAATGATCAACACAACATCTTATAAAAAAAATGGGAGTGACGATACTGTGCTTTCTTTGCACAGTATCGTCACATTCAGAAAATGGGTCTCACGCCCAACACTTTGGAGGAAAGGAGATGGTGGGTCCCTAGTGACCCAATCCACATGGGTCCGGGCCATTCTGGTCACCCACCAAGGACCTGTCGATGACTGGTCCTGATCTCTGATTAGGTGGACCAATGGGTCCCACATACCTAATCGTTAAAGGGGTCTTTACCACTGAATTCTGAATTTCTAGCATTTCTCATCAGTTTGGTCCCTCCTCTAGATCAATATTCTACAAGGTAGGATTTCTTATACTTATATTTTTTTATTTCTAAACCTAGATGCTATTTAAGGAAGGAGAAAAATAAAAATTTGTGCAGTGGAGCAACAATAAAACCATGAAAGAAAACAAAGGCTTCCGCCTCTATCCTTTGGGATAATCAAAAGGTGGGTCCCTAATGGTCCAATCCACTGGGGACCGGGCCCACCCTGGTCGCCCCTCAGGGCCCAACCAGAAGGCTGGTCCTAATCATTGATCAGGTGGGCCCAGGGGTCCCACAGCCCAATCTACCAATAAACCAATAAAATCCCAAAAGTACCAATGCAGATGTTTTCAGATTCTAGATGGGAGCAAGATGGGGCCCAGTCCAAGTGGGTCCATCACCACTGTGGTCGCCCAAGGGTCTACTTTCAGATTCGTGGGCCATATCTATGATCAAGTGGGCCACATGGTCCCACTATCCCAGTCGACAAAATCTGTTTCTGTCGACCTGGTTTAGAAAAAATTCATCTTGCTGTCTTGGATCTGCATTGGACTATCTTTTCTTTGTATGGAATATTATCTTGGTGTTTTCATAATCACCAAGACTCCAGCATCATATCTAACCAAGAAATTATTCATATTCTACCTACAAATTTGATCTGAGAGTTGCAGATTTTGGTCAAACCCTCCAAATCCTCATACCATGTAGAGAACGAAATTCTCAAGATTTGTTAGTGATCAGATTTCCATTCCTTAGGCCCTTTGGGGTATAGTGATGATTAACGAAGACGAACAATAGACCCATATCTCTTTATGTATCCGGAAATATTACTCACCTCCTAGTGTAGCAGATTGTGGCATGGTTGAAATGAGGTCTCGATATTGCATCCATTAGATCTTCCGGCCTCTTCCTCCCTGCGATTCCTCTTAGTTGATTTCAAAAAAAAAATCTTTCTGCACTCTTTCCTCTCTTCTCCTTGTTAACCCAGAATGAGAAAGTCGGGAATCAACGCAGAAGGCAAATAAAGAGTTCGTTAATTTTGGGATAAAATCAGATCTCTACCCTTTGGGAAATCCCCTTGGGTACCCGAACGAAATCCTCCTCCCAAGGAGGTATCGTTCTAACAACCCAACAACAAACAAATGGGTTACTAATGGGTTGTAAACAGGCTAGAAATAATTAATGTAACCCAACCCAACCCAATACCTTATGGTCGGACGAATCTGGGCCTAACTTGGCCTGGGTTATTACAATTCCCTCCTTTAATTAATAGGCTAATGGATAAAGCTATGGGTAATTTGGTCACTCTAGGTTTATTGCACAATTATCTAAAGGAAGCCCTTCTATGATTTAGGATTTACAACTAGGGGCTTGTAACAAACTAATTAATTCCTAGGAATTCAACTAGACCCTTAATGGTTCTACAAATCACAAGAAGGTCTTAATCTTATAAACTAGGCTTAATTAATAAAAAAATCACTCAATTATCCATGCTAATTACCTATCAATCATGGTGACCTAGGGTTGACTTGATTAAACTGGGCCCCAATATGGTACTTGTAGGGATGGGGCCTTACAACATTGGCTGAAGTAAGTCCCAGCTCCATAGTTGTCAATTCCATTTCATTTTGGCCGAAATGGCCTAAATTTTTCGTTCCGGTCCTCCGGCCGAAACAGAATGGGTACTCAAAATTTTCGATTCGAACTCCGGTTCATTCCAGTCATTTCGGTTGTCAATTTCGGTCTATTTCGGTTTATAGCACAATTTTCACTTTTTTTAAAAAAAAAAATCTCAATATTCATATGATGAAACATGCATGATTTATATTCTATTTTTTATATATATGTACATATATTTTTATTTTTTTATTATTTCGAAAAGTTTTGCCGAATTTCCGAAATACCAAAAGATTCCATCTTGGATGCTAGACCGAAATGATGACGGAAACGGAATTGACAACTATGCCCAGCTCCCAATGTCTGAGCAGTTTGACATGGGCCTGACTTTGGCTGTTCTGTACTTAGATTTGAGCCCAATTGGTCCTTATTTGATTTGAAATCTTATGAATCTGGTATGGTATGTCTTTGCCATTCTAATACATACAGACCGGAAGATCACATGAACTCATTCATAGACCCTAAACACCACCACTCGTAACATTGGAATGAACTGTAATGTAAACTAACGACCCATTCTTTCCTATAAGTCTGTCTGACAACATTCCTATTCTTTCTATTTTCAAGAACCACATTTCCTATACTTAGGGGTCCACTTGATCCCATCTCTTCATTCCTTGCATACCGGCCTTCTCTTTTAAGGAGATGTTGAACATGTAATGGAAGAATACAGAGAGGTAGACCCACATGAGGAAATGGAAGAATGTCAAGAGACCCAGATGAGAAAACTGAGAGAAACGAAGTTGCGGTTACTCAATTGATGTTATGTATGCAGACATTGCATGCCATGGAGCAAAAGAGAGATGGGCCTTGCAGGCTTTTGTCGCATGTGCTGCAGAGATTGCCCGAGCCCCAGAAGGGTCGAGACTGACGCCTTTTGTTTAAAAATACCACCTTTTGCGTTGTTTGTTGTCTAAGATTGTCGAAACAAATTAAACAAAAGGATGTTCAAAATTAACAACCAAATCTTGTGCCACCTTCTGTCTTCAAAAGCAAGCACCTGAAAAATTGGAAAACACCGTAAGGATAGTTGCTTCAAAGAAAAAGAGATTTCAAAGTGTTACCAACAATGCAGTCCCAATAAACACTCACTCTGATATCACTTTCCCGAGTAGACTTTGCCGAACTCATCCTTCCACAGTATCTACACATATATCATAAATCGATATGAAATCACGAGCTTTTCTCTAAGAAAACCAGTTTCATTCAAACCAAGTATCTTAATGAAGCACACCCTGGAATGATCCTTTCCGAAGCAATGTATGTGACTAAAATTGAGGCACCACATGCAAAATCTCATATGCAGTATTCTCCTGAACAGTCCAATTCGAAGCTCCTGCATATCGTTTGTTTGTCTTGACCTTTGAGATAAAATTAAAAGCATCAAGATCAGGCTTCATTTAACCACTATAAATAGGGACGTAAATGGGTCCCCGATTCTTCGATTATCCGGAGGTCTCGTCCTATTAAAAACCGGGTCTGGGTCCTCATTTAGGCCTCGATAAGTAAATCGGACTTGTGGACCCGAGACCCGACATATTACCTCAAATTTTGAAAATCTCTCATAAAAAATATATATATTTTTTTGTAATATCATTCTCTACCTAGACCCGGACCCAGGTCCAGACCTGTCCCATATATAGTTCTAGTTCCGGAGCCAAGAAACTAGTTCTGAAATGGTTCCGGTTTCGGATCTAGTTCCACCTTCTCCTTAATAGTTTCGGGTCCACCACGGACCCGGACTGGAACTGACCCGTTTACAATCCTAACTACAAAGTATTGTCAAGTCAAACCAAATAGAATGCAAGAAGGAGAGCAACAATAACATATGCATGTGTAAGTGCATACAAATACACAAACTAAAGAACGAAAACTAGCTATCCCATTACATCTTTAAGATCATCCTTAGGACTATCATAAACGGCATCTAATACATATACTTTTGTGGTATTCATCAGCAAACCTTCTGGGAACCCGTGGCATTGATAACATCAGCTTTCTTAGACTCAACTGTGTCAATTTCCACGATACCATTTAGTGAAGGGCATCTGCTAAAAATGAGAGATTTTACACACGAGATTCATCAAATTTCCCACGTTTTAAGCTGGTCTAAAATATGTTCAATGCCTGCAAGATAAAAATAAGCCTAGTATTAGGAACCTATTTCTTTTAAAATTATTTTAGTTACTTGAATGAAAGAGCAATCTATCAATTTCTCCATATCATCCAACATAACAATGTCATGATAAACATATCTCTTAATCTGTACATAAATGATAACAAAGTTAAAAAGAGAATTGGGAGATGGGAAGAAAAGTTCTTGTTTTTTTAGTGGGTTTCTCACTTAGAGAAGGCGGTGAGAGCTGTGAGGAGACAAGCAGTGAGAGCTGGGCAGATGCTTGATTAACAATCAAAATAGTCAATGTTCTTCTCATTCTTCTTGGCCGAATCATGGACCAGACGGAGGTTGAAAAACTTCTCACCAAGAAGAACTTCAAGCCAATGAAAAAAGAAAGAGAGAAACCTACCTTCAAGAATTCAAATAGAATCCAACTTTGTTCAATTTCCATTGAAACATTCAGAAAAAAGAAGAAGTAAACCCAACATTTCCAGCAAACGACAATTCACAATCTATTGCTTTTCTCCCCAAAGATATGAAAAAGTGAATAGGATCCCAACCTGTCTAGTCTTGAAAAGGAACAATTTCATTTCTCTCTTCATAAAAAAACATCAAAACACCTAATCTCCAGAAAAATAAATTATTTCTACATATAAGCTCCCAAAAGCATATGTAATAACAATTCAATTAATTTCTCATCAAGAATATCAATTCAAAGCTTTTCAAAGTTGAAAAACAAATCAGACTCACATCAATCTCTCAAATAAATAAGAAAAAGGCATGGCATTAAACAAGAACTCACCTTTCACCAATCACATCATGGATAAATAGAAGCTCATCTACATGTGACAATAAAATCAGACTACACTTAACTAACCAGCTGAAAATTATTTCTTTCTGCATAAACAACAGTGCTGAAAAGGTCCAACACTGAGGCCCCTTATTCTGAGAAGGGAAAAGTTTCTTGGTGTTGTTTGTCATCCATGAAACATAATCTACCCTTTTAACAAAAGCTCCCTTAAATAGAGTTCCAAACATACTACCGAAAATTGATAGTGGATCTTCAAATGTAGTAAGAATAGCCCATATAGAACTAAAAAACCAACCTATACAGACAACAAGAAGCTCTTCATCACGGAGCTGGTCCACTAAAAAACCATGCCCATGGGTGGACCTTCAAACCGATGTGTAGCTGGACCACTCAAAAACCATGCCCATAGGTTGGGCCAGCCAAAAAACCTGTTTATCAGTTGCAAATTACAAAAAAGATTGAAAAAAAAAAGAGAATGAAGACCCCAAAAGCTGTCAAGCTCTCCTTCCCCTAGCTTCCCACTTATCTTTAGATAGATTTTCTCTTCTCTATTCGCATCACTAGGATCGGCAACATAATCCTCTTCGATATCAAGATCTTGTTCATCATTAAGATCAGCCTCTTCCATCATCTCATTCAATGCATCTTTGAACAACTCATCGTCAAGATTTCATTGACGGATAAAGTTGTGTACAGCACAACATGCCACAACGATCTTCACTTGTGTCTTGATAGGATGTCTTGGAGGAGTTTGGAGAAGGCAAATCGTTGCTTTAGCATCGTAAATGTTCTCTCCACTATATTACATAGTTTTGCATGCCGTAAGTTGAACAATTCATTTTCAGTTATAGGCGCTTGCGTTGTAGACCATTCTTTAAGGTGATACTGAACCCACGTAATGGCGCTAAAAACCCCTGCGTATTAGCATAACCTGCATCTATAAGAAAAGGATCTCTTACAAAATAAAATTGGGACATTCATGTTATGCCTTAAACATAATAGGCTTTATGCATTTAATGACAAAAGGCTAAAAGTTGACTACCAGTTGGAACACGTAACTTATTCTGGTGTCGTCTCCAAACCACATGTTGTAGAATCTTCGAATCTGAGGCCTGTCCTCCCCATCCAACTCAGATATACTGAAAAGACATATCGAATGATACAACAACCATAACATTCTGTACAATCTTCCATTTCTATTACAAAAATGGACTTGATCTTCAAGTCTAACCCATGCTGGGATATGTGTACCATCTATTGCTCTGACACATTTCTATAAATAAGTACAATATGCATCACATATGGCATATAGTGTTTTATAATTCTTTATCGTTTAAACATTTACCTTGAAAGATGGCTAGAACAAAGGATTATTCGCTATCTCAGGCGGACACTCCCCTTCAGACTATTTCACATAATATGGCGTGAGTTTTACAATTGCATCCAGTGTTAAGTTAAAGTATCGTCTAAATGTCTCTCCTGAATGTTGAAACAAGTTCTGCATTACGCAATTTCTTCTGCTGTGGCCGATAGTGAATAAGAATATTGCCAAATGCTCTTTCACCGACACAGTACGAGAATCTATTAAATGCCCCATGTTCATTGGCCAATAGTAAAAAAAAAATACCACTCATGTTGAATATGTCAAGACACTTACGAGGGTGTCCGGTCAAGATCTCATTGAGATAAGTACTTCTACTTTGTGTGGATTCATGAACTTTATCTTTGGTGAGATATTGGTAATGGTGCCATAAAGACATGTTGACGTAACAACACTAGTTAATAGTAACAAAAGATCACGTCCATCCATGCCGCGGGTGAAGATAGATATAACTAATTGAAATAAGTCATGACGGTCCATAAAATTGAATAAAAGTGTTCATAACATTCCAACAATTAAAAGACATTGACTGTTAATAAAGTTATACATGATCAAACAAAAAAGAAAACATGTATGAGTCCAACAAATCGAACAACAGTGTTAAACATGTTAAGGAAGTTAGTTGTCATGGAAGTTAAGTAGAAAGAGCTTGCGATATTCGTTATCTAAGGCTAGAAACTATGAGGCATTCTCTTCATTTTCTAGTTGTTGAAACACCCTTAACTTTATTATCGGCTCTAGATCAAGGGGCAGTATTGCTTCCCACATCCTCTTCATTAATTCTTCAGATGTATTCCTTGCCCTTATGTGTATCACATCTGCCATGCTTTGGACGACTGCTGCCATTGCATCTCTTGCGCTTTGGCGCCTTGTTCTGTGTAAGGTCCGTGACCTTATTGGGTCAGTTGGGCCCAATATCACGCCATGACCCGTTTAATTTGTTATTATTATAATTAATTATATTTTAGATATTTAAGTGGGTTTAAATCATGAGCGAGTTTCTTTTAGCACTAGAATAGTGTCTGCGAAGTTTTGTGCGATTCCGAGTTTGTTTGTTCATAGCAGAGGGGTAGTTTGCAATTTAGGAAAAATTGAGTGTTTTTTCAAAATATTACAAACGCTGTGATTTTGGATTCGTTGGAAAGGTTTCATCGCGATGATCACTTTTGTCTCTTGACTTGTCGCGATCCGACAATTAGAAACCCTTCAAGTGGTCCATTCTTTCACCGGACCCACTTAAAGGGCAACTAAGTCATTTTCTCCCTCCCTTCTTCTTAAACAGGGATTAGCCCTGATTCTCATTCGTTCTCTGTAACGAATAACCAACTGCAGCCTCCTTTTTTCTTCCTCTTCTCTTCTCAACCCCAGGACTCTGGCCCAGAGAGATCAGCTTCGCGATCCGAACCGCTAGTCTTCATCCTTTCGATCCCTTCTTTCTTCCGGTACCAAATTTGTGAGATTTCTCTCAATCTCATATTTTCATTTTATCTTCTCTTTGGTTAGATTGGGTCTGATCTTGATCTTTTTCCTTCCTTTCTTCTCCTTTGCGTTCTAGGTTGAATTTAGTCGGGTTAGATTGTGGATTTCGTAATAGAAAGGCTTCTCCTCAAGTTTTACCCATTTTCAATCTTCTTCTTGGTTGAGGCAAGTAGATATGCATTGTATTTTCTTAAGCATGTATGTTTGTTTTCATTTGATTGGCTATGATTCTTCATAGATTTTCCTTAATTCCAAGCGTGTTCTGATTTTAATTGGAAATTATATGTTAGGTTAGGTTTTTTGAAAAACTTGGATTGAAATGGATAAATTGATGATATTTGTTTAGAATTGTTTATTTGATTCAATGGAATGGAATGGATTGTTGGGAGTGCAGGATGCTTTATTTTATGCAGGTGGTAGCCTTTGGAAAGGCTTGGAAATGGGGGGGGGGGGGGTGAATTGGGGCGGAAGAGTTTCAGAAATGATCTGAAACTGCACTGATCCCGCACTGTCGGTTAGCAGAAAACAGGAGTTTGGTTAGCCGAACTCTGTGTCGCTCAACCGAAACCCCAATTCGGTCAGAAAACCAGAGAGCTATTTATTAGTCTCTGGTGAACATCGGTTAGGCTCTCGGTCAGATTTCGGTTAGCCGAAATCAGGGAGTTCGGTCAGCCGAAAACCCATTGTCGGTCAGAATTCCAGAGAGCTGATTTTCAGCTCTTCTAAGTTCGGTCTGCCGAATTTCCATGTTTGGTTAACCGAACTGAGAATTCAGTTAGCCGAAGGCTAACCGAGGGGTTAACCGAAGTTGCCATTTTGCATTGTTTTATTCCGGACTAAGACTGTAACCTAGGTTTGGGACTTAGATGTTGGAAATCCCTAATCTTCTATCACATGACCATAAATGGGATTGAAATCAAAACACGTGGCTTGGTGTGGATTCGATGGGTTGTCTAGGTATTCGTGTATTACATATGATAACCGAATACGTTTGGAACTGAATCGTCCGATACTTAACATGATTGTACACCAAGGGATTTCCCTAAGAGTATTTTCGATCCAAATTCCACATGTACTTTGTTAGGACTTGTGGAATACATGGATGACACCACTTGCCTAGGATTGGATTGTAATTCCTCCTTGACTTGTAACTTGTATCTGTCGTTTATATTCCTTGTACATTCTCTTGGCATAACATACTTAATTAATTATGAGACATAAATCCTTGTAGGATTTAGGACTTGGACTTGACTTAGAATGTACCTTAGGAACCTGTGTTATGTCTTGATAAACATGACTGGCTAGCATAAAAAGGGATTATCGTGTGTTGTACTTGTCTTGTATTGTCTTGAATGAGATAATATCTATACTCGTGTCTTGTACATTGAGCTAGTCAGACTTGCTTGTCTTGTCTATTCTTGTGTCAACACCACTACGTTATTATTCGCATATCATGGCCATCTGCAGTTTGGGGTATTATTGACGGGTCGGTTACTCGGTCGTCGGGATGGGCAGTCGGCGTTAGACGGCGTCCATGGCATTTAATAGATGAGCGGGCTTGGACAATGCTGCTATTCCCAGGACCGGGAGCTAGGATCCCACTGGAGCCAGACTTTGGTATCAGTAGTCTTGTCTGGATTGTTACTGGTACACCGGGAGGTGGCTTGGACATCTTCGGAGTCTCCCTCTTATTTCTTGTTTTGCATTGCATGGATAATGGTTATTGGTAGATGATTACTAGGATTCCTTTTATTGTTTCTGTTGATTATTATTCTCGCTTTATGCCTAGCCTCGCTATTCTTGTATTCTCATGATTATATACTTGTCATTATTCTATATTTGATGCATGTCATGTTTATTATGCTTTGCTTATCTATTGCTCAACATGTCGTTGACTATTTTCCTTGGTGTGAAGACTACTACTACGAGGAGCGGGCCGGTGAGGAGATCCTAGAGGATCTCCAACCAGCAGAGGATGAATGCGAGTGGCGTGCCGATGACGTAGAGTAGCGTCATCACATCTGGCATGGGAGAGATTACATGAGATTCCACTAGATTATATTCTTTCATTTATTTCTCTCGTTGAACCTTATTCCATTGACTTGGTTTTCTTTTATTGGCATTGTTTATTGGGTTGGCCAATGTAATAATTAACTTGATTCTTTAGTTTGTTTATTTATCTTTCTTGCAACTTAATATTAATGGGAAATATTATTCACTGACGATATTCCTGATGCCTAGAGTCGTATGAACTCAACAATTATTGTGTTACATGAGGCTTGAAATATTATATCCTCACCACGGACTTACGATCCGTGGGCCTAAAGGACAAAACTTTAATTTGTCCAAAATTTCACTCCCCGGATCCGGTTTATTCTTTAATCGGGTTCAGGGGACGTGACATTCTTTGACAGGATGAGCTTCCAGGGGTGGCATTATGCCCCCTAGCTGTAGGATGTGCTCATCCCCAGCCTCCTCAATGTTGGGGGTGGCATCATCGTCATCATTCATGTCATTTTCATCCAAGGGATTGTTATGTATAGAAGGTGGTGATCGAGTAATATCATTTGCAACTAATTCCTCTCGACCATCGACAATTGAGTCGCTAAATATTTCGCACATGATGTAATAGTCGGGCATTCGCCTAGACCTATACATACTGGGTTTAGGATGTGCCTGTATTCCAAAATATTAACAAAGAAAAAAAAAATCATACTTGCATTTCCCAAAATTCTTTAATAAACTGAATAAAAATCTCACCGCTATGTAATCATCCTACACCCTTGCTTTTGTAGTGACTTTTTTTCTTTCTTCGTCCCATCTAAAGTCACTTAAGTTTAGCATAACCTTCATCCCACTATTATAATTTTTGTAACTCTTTAACCTATTCTTCAACTTAACTTTGCTGAATTCTGGCCCAAACTTCGTTTACATTTCATTTGTTATCAAACCCCATCCCTCCGAGGTAAACCTTCCAAGAATAACTTTGCCTTCTTTGCGCATTTCAAGCATAATGTGGAGGAGCACTACATCATTTGTGTCCGTCCACTTCATGTTTCTCAGAGTAGAAACTCTTGCGACTTGAGAGCTACTTGGTTGAGACACCCTACATTTTTCATTAAGTGTTAAACAAACAAGTTTTACATATATGTTGATTTGGAATACCACCCATCTTTCGATTAGAAAAGAGCATTAAAAAGTCTCTCGCCATAATAAAGTTGAACCCCACCTATTTTCCATAAACAACAATTTATGGGTGCCCATAAACTATGAGATCTTCAAATTCATCATTCATCATCTATGTCACGATCCCAAACCCGAGGGGCCGTGAAAAATGGGAGCTAAGTAAAAATTTATGTTTCTCCCAAGATCCGCGTCTGTGAGGATAACACGTTCCAACACATCCTGAATATTTTTGCGGAAGCTTTTGTGGTGTTGCGACTCGAAGTCTGTGGTCATTGGATTCCGTGTCGCACTTAACCACTAATAGATTACTATCATATCAATGAACATATCAGACTGGAACAAACCATTATAACAAAATACAGAGCTGACAGTATCTGAATATTATATTCCCACATATGCTCAAGTTACAAATAACAATGTATGTTAATTACAATCCCGATAAAAGAGCTAATAAAATCCATACAAAAACAAGTTAATAATCACTACCCCATATGTGACGTAGCTCCGATGTCAAGCTCGACGTCTACACGACATAACCGACAAAACAACCTGCAAGCTCATGGCTCCAAAGCCAAAACGTGCACTCAACTCGGGCAAGAATTCTGAACTTAAGTACCAAAGTAGTGGGTCAGACACGACGGTCTGGCAAGTGGGTGAAAAGATAATACAAGTACTGAAGAATAAAACATATGATAAATCATGGTATTTGACAAAATCATGTATTCATGTAAAAGCATGGATGATGCATGTACATTTGATAAAAACATGTATTCTTTAAAGCATGTATAAAACATGTATATCTAGCAAGTCGGGAATTCCGTGTAAAATGACATAGCAATAATTTAAAATAATGATACCTTGCAAGAGCGTATAAAACCTGTATATAAATAATGAATTTCATAAAGAAAGATACATCATTTATAAGAGATGCATATGCAATAAAACATGTAAAGGTACCAAGGATCAGGGTCGACTGGCAAGATGGCAACCATACGAAGCTAAATCCTCTCTCACTAAAGTGAGGAGAGTCAACGACGTTGACCTCAGTCACACGAGGTGACGAGAGTCAGGGCGTTGACCTCAGTCACACGAGGTGAGGAGAGTCAACGACGTTGACCTCAGTCACACGAGGTGAGGAGAGTCAATGATTTTATATAATAATATACATATATACTCTGCGGGACTACGGTAACGAACCGGGTAGCAAGACAAGACAAGATCCAGGCTGCCGCTGGCAGGAAAAGAGGGGGATCTCTCCAAGCCGGTGGATCAGACCGACAAGGTACATCCAAGCCTAGTGGTGCCGATTCATAGCTTATGTGGAATAAAACAAAACAAGTACAGGTATATTGGGGCAAGATGCTCATAGGCACGAGGCATATAAGATCAGGTCAAGTATGAACAAGATAGCAGGAATGCTAAAAGCAATATCCGGGGCAAGACTAGTTACAAGACATGAAATATACAAATGAAACCCGGTAAAATCAAGTACAAATGGATTCTCTACGTACTACGGGTCTAGTGTTGAAGTCTAAGATTTGATTTATGTAAATAGGGTCCCGTTTGTCGATTTTAATATATATTTGGTACTCCATAGAGTTAAAGACATTCCGGGTCCTTACGTACATTGACAAGTCTCAGAGACCTTAACAAATCATGATAAAGGGATTTCTTCTTCAATATAGTTCCACATTCATCTCCCATATAGTTCTACAAGTTCTTCAAAAGAAATCCATCAGGATTGAAATTTCGGTCAACCCTCGGTTGGCTTGTCGGTTAACCAACAGATGTCAGTCGACCGACAAGCTGACCGACGGTTAGCCGAGTCTAGAAATGGGGGAAAAACAGCTCTCGGGAATTGGAATCGAGGGGCTGTCGGTTCACTGTCGGCTGACTGACACTTCAGCATCATAAATTGCAGAAAATTAGAACTCTCTGGAATTGGAACCAAGAGGTTGTCGACTCACTGTCGGTTGGATGTCGGTCAGCCGACAAGCTGACCGACTGCTGCGGACACAACATTTATGAAGCTATTTTTCGGTCCTTTCTTCCCCCAAATATTCCTCCTTTCTATACTTCTATTCCCTGCAATAAAATGAGCTAAAAAGCTCCTCCAATTCATCAGTACAATCCCATCATTTGACCTCATCCATTCTTCCATCAAATCATCCATAAAAATGGATCCAACCTCTTCATCCCAACCACATTCAACAAAGAGAATCCATTACATGAAACAAGTCAAAACTTAATACAAATGAGATATAATTTTCAAGAAAGCAATATATTAACAAGATACACGAATGAGTGTATTTCAAATATCAATAAAAGCATGTCATGAAGTAAAGCTTTAAGTCATAAAATCATTAATAAAGCTAAACATTTGCATAAAACATGATTAATGAAAATAAATCATTTCATTCACTTGCCTTGGGTCCAAGCTAATGCAAATCAAGCTCTAATCACCTCTCAAGCCAAGAAACACAAATCTACACAAAACCCCAAAAACAAGCCCAAAAATCAAAACCAAAAAGGAAAACTTCCAATAATGGGGATGGGGCTTCTCTAGGACAAGAAGAACACAAATATAGGAGATGGATAGAATCACTTACATGGAAGACCTTCAAATAGGTAAGGAGAATATAAGGAAAATTCGAAGTTGATGGATTGCTCTAAAAATTATACCAAAAGAAAGCTCTTGCAAAAGGTGAAGAATATTAGTGAAACATTTCTCTTTATTTGGTAGGAGCTTGATGGTGTTATGAGATGAAGAAGGCAAGAAGAAGGGAGGCACAAGGTGGCTGCTGGAATCTCTTCTCTTGTATAGAAATTAGGTCAAGGAGGGAGCAAGGAGAGGGAATGGTCCCTTATATAACCAAAGTGAAGTGGGTCCCACAACTTAAAGTATTTGTCGGGCTAAAAACATGCGTTTCGGGAACTCAAATGAATTCGACGAAGCAGACAAAGTTGCTCGATGAAATATCTAGTTTCCAAAAAGTATATATTTTGCAAGTTTTTGTGACATTGAAAATCGTGTCCAGATTTTGGGTAAAAAGACCGTTTTGCCCTCAAATTGTGAAAAGTCGGGTTTCTGGGTTTTAAACGAGGTCGGGGTCTACATGAAAGCTGTAGGGATTAACAAAACGAGTCAAACGAGATTAAATTACAAATTTTTCCAAAACCAAAGAAAGGTAGTCAAACTCAGAAATTAAGTCAAACAACCGCTAAACCACTTCGAAAACAATCCACGATGAAACCAACACTAAACCAGAAAATTAGGGGTCGGGTTCTCACAATCTATCATCAAAGTCATATCCCATAAACTGGGTTCATTCTTGGGTTCCCACCATTATGTATGTTACTCGTTGAGTGGAGAAACACTCCAAATTCAAACTTGCTTAAGATTATTATGGTCTCTATCAAGCTTTCCCTGAGTCAAGATTCTTATTGTAATTTCGTTCAATTACTTTGTTCTCAGCTCCATTAAAATCACGTGTTTGAATGTGCATGTAATTGCATATGTCCATATTAGGGGTGTACAAAAAATCCGTCAATCCGATTCGATCCGATCCAATCCGCGGATTTTAATCCGATCCGAAGGCTAACGGATTGGTGACGGATTGAATAACCTGTAATCCGTCAGCAACAGATCGGTGACGGATTTCATTCTCAATCCGCAGATTCGACCCGATCCGATCTGTTGGCATTAAATATAAATAAAAAAAATTTAAGGGATCTTTATATAAATTAAGATGTCTAAATATAAAATAAGAGAAAATTTTTAAGGGTCCAAATGTAAATATTATTTATCCCATAAAAGGCCAAAAGGCCCAAAACCTTTCCCTCTCGTCATTCATCTCCCTCCCCAACCCTAGCCGCCACCAGCGAGAAACCCCATCCCTCTCCCATTTCTTCGATCTCTCTCTCTATCCCTCGTTTTTTCTTCATCTCCTAAGAACAAGAAGAACCCTAGCCGTGTTTTCTTCATCTCTTTTGAGGTAAGATCGATTCAAGCTCCTTTTTTTTTTTTGCCCGATCCTATTTTCATCTGTTTCGGTTTTTTCTTAATCTTTCAACATCATAATCTCTGCATCTTTTTTGCGTTTTCTTCATGTTCTCTCATAGCATTTGATTGTTGTAGTATCTGCAAAAGGAAAGGGGGGAAATGGGGTTCTTTTATTTTGGGTTTGGGAAAGTGGGAAGGATAGATGGGTTCAACCATAGTTACATATGTTAAATGTTATCGTGTATAGCAGTCTTATAGATGGGTTTGGGAAAGTGGGAAGGATAGATGAGGCTTATTTAATCTTGGAAGAGATGATGCAAAAGGATTTGACTCCAAATGTTTACACATGGAACTGTCTGCTGGATGCTTTAGTGAAGGCAGAGGAACTCAATGAAGCCTTGGTTTGTTTTCAGTTGATGAAAGATCTAAAGTGTGCTCCAAACACCATCACTTATTCCATTCTTATAAATGGCCTTTGCCGGGCACGGAAGTTCAACAAGGCTTTTGTGTTTTGGCAAGAAATGCAGAGACAAGGGCTAACTCCTAACATGTACACATACACAACTATGATCGCAGGCCTTGCAAAGGTTGGGAATGTGGTGGAGGCTATTGGGCTCTTTGAGAGGTTTAAGGCCAGTGGTGGTGACTATTAAATTTTTCTCCAAGCACCTTTTTTTTTTCCATTGTTATTGCCTATGCAAATTTGAAAAAAAAAACTTTTTTTCCATTGTAATCCCACCGACTAAGCCTAAGATCTCTTATTAAAATGGTTATTTTGCCCCTTGATATACGAGTAGTTTTCATATGGGGATGGATAGAACTCAGGATGGTTCTTCTTACCTTTGTTTGGCTATGAATAGTTTATCTGGGATTTTTTTTTAGATCTATCTCTTTGTTATTATTATTATTATTATTATTATTTGTTTATTTGTTTCATTGTCAGTGTTTGGGTTCGGCATTGGAAACTTTTGTAGCACCATGTCAAACATGTGTCACGTGTTACAATTGCCAGAGATTGTTTGGAGTTGTATGATGAACACAAAAAAAAAAAAATTGAGGGACATGTTGACAAACCAAAGGGTTTGTCTCACTACAGATTGTTGGATCTCAGTCCAAAACCTTTCTTATATGTGCCTTACTGTTCATTTTATTGATAAAGATTGGAAATTGCACAAAAGAATCCTGAACTTTTGTGTCATTTCTAGTCATAAAGGTGAGTCCATTGGTCGAGCTGTGGAGGAATGCTTGGTTGACTGGGGTATTAAAAAAATTTGTACTCTTACTGTTGATAATGCGTCTTCCAATGATACTGCCATTGCATTTTTCAAGAGAAAGTTTGCTAAAAAATGTGACAGTTTTATTTTAGGTGGAAAACATTTTCACATGAGGTGTGTTGCACATGTTCTTAATTTAATTGTGAGAGATGGGTTAAATGAATTGAAAGGTGCTATAACAAAAGTTCGTGTTGCGGTTAAGTATGTGAGGAGTTCTCCACAAAGACAAAAATACTTTAGAGCATGTGCTGAAAAAAAGGGAATAGAAAGTAATAGTTTGTTGTCTTTAGATGTTCCAACTAGGTGGAACTCTACATTCCTCATGCTAGAAACAGCAATTAAGTTTCAAAAAGCTTTTGACAGATTAGATGAAGAAGATGATAAATTCAGCAAGGAATTTGATGAATTGGAATTAGATGGACCTCCTTCTCCTATGGATTGGGATGATTGTAAGCTAATAACAAGATTTTTAAAGAAATTTTATGATGCTGCTAATCGATTGTCTGCTTATTTGCATGTGAGTTCAAATATATACTTTACTGAAGTTTGTGACATTGTTGGATCTTTAAATGAATTGTCTATGATGGGGGATTCTTCTTTGAGGAGTATGTCTGTTAAAATGAGATTGAAATTTGATAAGTATTGGGAACCCATTGATAAAATGAATATGATGTTATTGGTTGCGGTTGTGTTGGATCCCCGATATAAGTTGAAATATGTGAAGTTTTGTTATGGCAAATATCTCAAGCTTGAAGTATCTCATGTGATTGAACTAACCCAAAAGCTAAGAAATGCATTAAATGGTTTTTATGAGGAGTATGAACAATATGGGTCAGCGAGTGCATCATCTTCAAGTCTGACATGTGAAATGGATGGTGGCCAATCAAGTTTGCAAGCAAGTGACCCTTCATCATAATTTGAGAAACATTTGGAAGAAGAAGAATGTGAAGGAGATAAGTCAGAAGTGGACACGTATTTGGAGGAAGCTCGTGAAAAGATACGTGGAAATACAAAGTTTGAAATTTTGAGTTGGTGGAAAACAAATTCAGCTAGGTATCCTGTTCTTTCTCAAGTTGCACGGGATATTTTAGCCATTCCTGTATCTACTGTTACTTCTGAGGCTGCCTTTAGTACCGGAGGTCATGTCCTAGATCGATTTCGTAGTTCTCTTTCCCCTAAACTTGGGGGATGCCTAATTTGTATACAAGATTGGTTGAGAGTTTATGATACGTCAATTCCTGATGTGGAAGAACTTATGGAGGAGTTTGCTGATCTAGTGACTCTAGACTCAGGAAATTTTATTTTTATAAAATTATGTTTAAGTTATATTCAATGTTTAATTAAATTTATTCAAATATAGTACTTGATGTTTGTAGGTTTCACAAGTTGATATCAAGTGTGAAGTTGAAGCTGGTGAATGTTGATGACTGATGGATACTGATGGACTACTGTTTGTTTTTGTGTGTTTGTAATAATTAGAACTCTTTATATTGACAATTAAATGACCACTGTGTTTTTGTGTGTTCTCTGAGTTGAATGGTGGATACAAGAACTGGCCAGTACATGAGTAAGGCATAAATTGTTCAGTGCCGTCTCGTTGTCATTTATGTTTTTTGTGTTTGATTTCACAGATATATTTTGTTAGTTGATTCTTCACAGGTAACATGTAACCACATTCTCATCATGGTTGTCTTTATTTACAGAGGAGGCATTTTCATGGAAATTTCCACCCTCTGGCAACTATTTATTTTATTATGAAGCAACAACCATGCCAATGGCAGATGCCCCAACCGATTCAAGTGTTCCTCTCCTCAGTTAATGAACTCTTTATATTTATTTTATTATCATTTTCTTGGACTTTATATGCTTGAAAACCTTACTGGGACCGAATGATATGGATATACATTATGGGATTTTTGAGTGAGTATAAAAATTATGAAAATTTACGGATTGAACGGATTAATCCGATCCGGTCCTCCACGGATCGGATAGGATCGGATTTTAACCTCTACGGATTGGTGACGGATTCCAAATCCGTCAATCCGTAAGTAACGGATTGGTGACGGATTAGGCCCAATCCGCACCAATCCGATCCGTGTACGCCCCTAGTCCATATGTACGAGCCAATGTCTCTAATTCAAATATAAATACAATGAAACAACGATTTAGATAACCCTATTTATTTTTAGGGGATGTCCAAACACCCCATTCAACCATGTAGCATGATCGCATACATCGTAAAAAAGGGGCTTGAATTATCACACGTTCATGCATAAAATGAATAATCATGCATACATGCCAATACATCTGATTCTAATACATATTAGATGCAAAGAGAAATCTTAAAATAAGGGCCTGTTTTTTAGAGATTTCCAAACACTCCATCTTAAAATGAAACATGATTGCATGCACAACTAAACCAATGCATGAATCTTGTATGTATGTGATCGACACTTAAATGTGTAACGTTTAACCGCAAGACTACGGCGTCGTCAAGTAGTAAATGACTAAAGAGTCCGGATTATCGATCCCACAGAGAGAGGATGGAACAAGCAATGAATCCAATTTAAGTAGAATTGAACTAAGATATAGCTAATATAGATAATTGAAGTGAATAATTAAAACTAATAAACTATGTGTGAAAAATAAAATTAAACTAAATGATATGTATAATAAAACTAAAATAGCAATTAGAATACTCTAATTAACAATCTAAAATATGAAATTAACAAGATCTAAGTTAATCTAACAAACTACACTAAACTAGTGGATGAATGGTGGTGGAAATGGAAGCTTTAAGGTGAAGATGTGGTGTGAAATGTGTACGATTTTAAAACAAGTTATATGAAATGTGTATCTAACAATCTAAAAGTGAAAATAATAAATCAAAGAGATTTAAATTAACAACAATAAGAATAATAGATTAGGCAATCCAAAATCCAGTAAGTACGTAATTAATTCAAACAATGCATGTTCTAATTCAACTCCCAAACCTACAATCCAATTAGCAATCTCTTGCCTAATTGGATTGGATGATATAACAATGAAGATCAAAGTAAAAGAAAATCAAAGGCCAAGATCCTAGATCATCATCTAGCTACCCTAACAATAAATCATCAAAATTAAGCTACAAAAGATCAAAGATAAGGGCTCTAGAGCATGCTATGTGGGATAACTTAATCCAACTATAAAGCATCAATTGAGATTATCCAAGCATCAAGTGTAGAGATAGAGCATGAGAAATGATAGAGATTAGCACAATTAGATATAAAATCTACTAATCAATCAAGGCATAAGTAGAAAATTTAAAATAAAACATGCATGTAATTGAATTAATCACATTACTTAGCTTCAAAAGGAGAGCCTAATCCAAGAGCTTTAGCCACTAAACATCAAGAAAGAGCTCCAATTCTTCTTTAATGATCTTCAATTATACTCTCTCTAGATTAGTTATAAAGAAGCTCCTAATTACAATCTAAAAGTATAGAGAAGGTAAACTAAAATTGTTAAAAGACTAACTTGCCAAAAGATCTCCTATTCTCTACAACAACATTCCAATTTATAGAAACTTTGAAGACATTTGATTGGCTCATTTCCATTCACAAAGATTGCTTCCATTTGATTGGTTGCAACTTGAAGGCTTTTGACTGGCTCTTTACTACAATGATTGCTTCTTTGGCTCTTTTGCTTTCACATGGATTAGTTGCATGAAATATCTTCTATGTAAAAAAAAATATATAATTGTTATGATTTGAACCCATAACCTATTTCAAAGGAACCCAAGTTCTAACCAATACACCAACTACTCATTTGTGTTAGAAAATGACTTCTTTTATCCTTAAAGTCTTATCCTCTTATTTTGAAATTCTTCAAACTTCACCAAGATTTTTTCATGTAACTTCTTTATTGAAATATCTTCTTGATGCCTCGGGACACTAGCCGGAAGATTGGGTAGTCGTGGGGTCCACCTACACAAGAGAAATTATATAAAAATGCACTATAAATAATCAGATTTATGCATGATAATCCGATAATCCGTTTAATGTGATAATGATAAAATCTCTGTGTAAAGCAAATGATATGCAAATGAGCTGCTGATAAAACCTGGACTAATGAAAGGTAAAATATGTAATATTTAACACTCATCAGCATGTGTTTATGTAGGGATAACTAAGAATGCAAGCAAAAGCCCATAAACTCCAATACAAGATTTAGTCAACTAGCAATTTTAGAAAAAAAAAAAAAAGGTACTCTCTTCGGGGGATTTCCAAACACCCCTTATGACCATGAGGTATGCTAGCATAAAATTCCAAAAAAAAAAAAAAAGAAAAAAGAAAAAAGAAAGAAAGGCATGAATTTGCATGCATGATATAATGAAAAGGATAACCATGCATACAAGGTGGTACAAGGTGGTACCCCTAAATCCGAAATCCGGAGTTCGAAAAGAGGGGCTTTTTACCGTGCATTTTAAAACACCCTCCTCTGTCATACTAGAACATGATATTGTCAAGTTCAATCGTACCGACATCAAATTAAGCATGTGTTGACAATAAAAAAAAGTGTTATTTTCACAGTTGGAGTTGCTCCTTCCACATCCCTTTTATTCAAAACCTTGGCACCCCTATAGAAAATCCCCAAACTACTCTCCCCCTCTCCCTGCTCGGTGGGCATTACTCTCTCCCTCCCTCTCTCCCTGCTCGGCGGCCATCTCCACCCGCACCCTCTCTCTCACGTTCTCTCTCACTCTCCTTCTCCTTGTCTGTTTCCCTCTCCTGCTCGCTGCTCACCTCCTCCCGCGCCCCTCTCTCTCTTTCTTTCTCCCTCTAACTGTCTCTCCCTGTCCCTACTCGCCGCCCACCTCCGCAGGCAACCCGAGTACCCATCTCCTTTTCCCTCTCCCTGTTGTTCTGCCACTCGGGGCCGAACAAATTAATATTATTCGACCATAAGTGGGCGAACAAGATCATGTTATTTGGCCCCTTAGGGCTGAACAATATTAATTTGTTGGGCCCCGAGTGGCCGAACGGCAGGGAAAGGGAGGGAGTGGGAGATAAATAGGGAGAAAGAGAGGGAGAAGGAGAGGGGTCGGGCCGCCTACGAAGGTGGGCGGCGAGTAGGGAGAGGGAGCGAGGAGAAGGAGAAGGAGAAGGAGAGGGAGAGAGAAAGAGGGAGAGGGCGCGAGCGGAGGTGAGCGGTGAGTAGGAGAGGGAGACAGATAGTAGGGGTGATCGACCGGATTTCCGGTCCGGCCTAAAATGAAGGACCGGACCGGACCACTTATAAGCGGTCCGGTCCGGTCCAAACCGGTCCGGTTGGACCACTTAAAGTGGTCCGGACCGGTTTCCATTTTTTTTTTTTTGTTTTTTTTTTTTTCATTTTCACCTCACATCTAAAAAGTGGGCAAATGTCAAATGAATGAATGATGGATTTTACAAATGGGTGCTGGGCTCATGCCTCATGGGCTCGAAGATTATGAAAATTTTTTTTTTTATTTTATTTTATTAAATGCGGTCCGGTCCCAACCGGACCACAAAAGGCCCGGACCGGACCGGACCGGATTTGGACCACCAAGACCGCAAATCCGGTCCAGTCCGGTCCGGTTTTGTGGTCTGGTTCGGTCTGCGGTCCGGTTCTGTGCAGCCCTAACAGATAGGGACAAAGAGAGTGGGAGAGGGTGTGGGCAGAGGCATGCGGCCAAAGGAAAAAAGAGTAGTTTGAGGATTTCCAATAGGGGTGCCAACATTTTGAATAAAAAAAATTTAGAAGGAGCAAATAACAGCCATCTTAGTTTTATTATCTCTTGAAATGAACATTTAGCTAGTAGAGTGAATTTACCGAAAAGTGGTCGATATTAGATCAGAGTTTAGGTACTATTTTGAAAATTCTCTCTTCTTCCCCAAACTAAAACATCTCCACACCCCTCGATCTCTCGCTCTCATCAGCAGCAGAGATGCAGAAGTCTCGGAACTGGTAATAAAAATGAAAGCTTTAAGAAAACTGCCTCCTTTCTCTCCCTAGCATTTATCCTCGCCCCCTCCAAAACCCTCTTCAATCTCTCTCTCTCTCAATTCCTTAAATTGTCGAAACCCTAACCTTAATTCCCAAGCATGGACATCCTCTTCGCCCAGATCCAAGCAGATCTCCGCTCCAACGACGCCCTCCGCCAGTCCGGCGCCCTCCTCCAGGCCCTCCAGCAATCCGCCGCCGGCAAAGACATCTCTGCCCTCGCCAAATCCGCCTGCGAGGAGATCGTCGCCTCCCCCGCCTCCGCCGTCTGCAAAAAGCTCGCCTTTGACCTCATCCGCTCCACTCGCCTCACCGCAGACCTCTGGGAGACCGTCTGCACCGGAATTCGCACCGATCTCGACTTCCCCGACCCTGACGTCGCCGCAGCCGCTGTCTCCATCCTCGCCGCAATCCCCTCTCACCGCCTCTCCAAGCTCATCTCCGACTGCAACAAGGAGATCTCCGCCTGCTTCGACTCCCCCTCCGACAACCTCCGCTACTCCATCACCGAGACCCTCGGCTCCATCCTCGCCCGGGACGACCTCGTACTCCTCTGCGAGAACAACGTCAACCTCCTCGACCGCGTCTCCTCCTGGTGGAAGCGTATCGGCCAGAACATGCTCGACCGCGCTGACGCCGTCTCCAAGGTCGCCTTCGACTCGGTCGGCAGGCTCTTCCAAGAATTCGATTCGAAGAGGATGTCCCGCCTTGCCGGGGATAAGCTCGTGGACAGTGAGAATTCCCTCGCGATCCGGTCGAATTGGGTTGCTTCCATGGCGGATTTCGTCTGGTCCAAGCGCAATGCTTTGATGGCGCGGTCGCTGGTTCTGCCTATTGAGAGCTTCAGGGCGACTGTTTTTCCGCTTGTGTATGCCACAAAGGCGGTGGCTTCAGGGGCGGTGGAGGTGATTCGGAAGCTTTCTAAGTCTGCAGGGAGTAATTTGGGGAGCCGGGTGGATTCGGGGAACAATGCTGAGAAGGTGGTGGGAGTCTCAGATGTGGTTTCCCATCTGGTGCCTTTCTTGGCGTCTTCGGATCCTGCATTGATCTTTGAAGTTGGGATTAATATGTTGTCGTTGGCAGATGTTCCGGGAGGGAAGCCGGAGTGGGCGTCTGCGTCCATAATTGCTGTTCTTACCCTTTGGGATAGGCAGGAATTCTCATCTGCTAGGGAAAGCATTGTTAGGGCCGTGGTTATGAATCTTCATCTCTTAGATCTTCACATGCAGGTGTGTCTGTCGTTTCATTAACTCTTTTCTGTCACTTATTTGGAATTTGGATTTAGGAAAGGAGCAAGTTTTTGACCCCTGTTTGGATAACTGAAGAGTGGAGTGAAATGACGGATTTCACATGTGAAGTGGAGTGAAGAGAAGGTATGTTGAGTAAAGTAGAGTACTCACTTCACTTCCATTTGGATTGCTTATCTTTGACTAAGGGTTGGAGTAGAATTCACTTTTACTCAAGGAAATAGAAGTATTTAGAGTTGAAGTGAAATGGGAGTACATGTGGCTCACAACATACTTCATCTATTGGGTCAAACTCATCCAAACGGGGTAAAGTTGAAATTTTAGACTGTTAGGGCCCATTTAACTTCACTCTACTCTATTTTTTGCCTATCCAAACAGGAACTCACGTTATGGGTTGTTAGTAGATGCATTGAATTTACATTTTTTTTTTTGATTGGTAACATTCCTCCAATGCGCAAAAGAAAAATAAACCATTTTTAGAAAAAAAATTCTACATTACCATTTGTCGTCAAGATGAAAAGGGAATGTTCTGAAATATTTTGTTGTTCTATATAAAATCTCAAAACCAAGTATGAAAGCAGGTGAGAGACCAAATGTAGTGTACATGCAGAATTGCTTCCACTCGATAACAATCTGTTCAGTTGAGGATGGTCTTCTAGAGTACCTTTTTGTAAACTCGAGTTGGTCTGCTAGATGGTGTTATCCACTGGATTGGTGGAAGATTCATTTTTGCTTGGATTTCATGGGCTTGAAGAGGTCATAGACAACCATGGAGATTGGGGCTCATTTATTATATCCTTTGCTTATCTGATCATACATAGCCTATTATGGATGTGGGAATGGCTTAGATAATACTTTGGAATATATCATGATTTCATGGGCTCATTTATGTTCTCGATAGAAAATCTTTCATCTTTTACAGGCAATTCTTTCGGTACTATAATTTTATTATTAAAATATTGTTTGAAATGTTTTTTCTTTTTTGGATAAAAGGAAAAACATTAACTGAAAAAATGGTTTAAATATCATTTTTTTTTTTTGTATCTTGATTTGTTATTCTCTAACTGTTGTTACTGGTCATTGTTTGATCCATTTAACCAATCTTTATGTATTATCTATCTAATGGTTTTCAATTAAATAAAAGAACCCTAACTTATGGTCCAGTCCACACCTTAGGTGTTCTTACTACGATCTTAGCTTTGTTATATACATTATAATTAGTTTCTCTAAAATTCTATAACTTGAAATGTGGAAGACACTATCCAGTTTTTCATTGACACCTTCTAGTTTCCTGTGCATATTAATGAAACTTTTGTCGTTATTATTAATCTTCTTGTTGCTTTTTGATGCAGGCTAGACAATAGGTCGGCCAACCCATTGGGCCCAGTCCATAAGCCCAACCGGATATTCATTTAATTAGAAATTTAATTTAGAGTTTGATTTATTTACTTGATTTGGATTGTTATGCAAGTTAGTTTCTACTTTTAATTAGGTTTCTTTAATTATTAGGAAAGTCTTAATGGACAAGAAAGATGTTCTCTCCTATATATAGAGGAGCCTTCATTGTATTAGACATACTTATTCCAAATTAATTGATTTATGAGTTTCGTTGGTTTTATGGATTGTTCCATGGTTTTGCTTGTGTCCTAGTAGTTGGAATCCATCATTAGATTCGATCAATCTTTCGGGAGATTGATCTATTGTCTCTATCGCAGATCCGGGCTGCCCCACTTTTTAACTCTAAAGGTGTTCCTTATTTTTTCCCTCCAAATTCATATATCATGAGATTTTTGTTCCGGTGGATGTTTTGATAGATTGAACAATATAAAAACGAGGTTCTTTTTATTATTGCAGTTCTTTATGAAATATAGGGAGTGAACTTTCTGCAGTTCTTTTATTATGGCTTTATACTTCTGCAGTTCTGCTACATTGGTGTTTATTATGGCCTTTTTATTGTTTGCAACTATACCTTGTAACTGTTCCTTCACCAAAAAAAAAAAAAAAATTGTTGCTTTTGCTGCAAGAGGTAGGGATTTATCTAGTGCTCTTGATTACTGCTGCTGATCTTTTCTTGAAGATAGGGATTTATCTAGTGCTCTTCATGATTACTGCAGCTGATCTTTTCTTGAAGATAAAGGAACTAAAAGTGACATGGAAGATATTATGCTTGCAGGTTTCATTGTTTAAGAGGTTGCAGCTTATGGTGCGAAACTTGAGGGCAGAGTCGGATCGCATGCATGCTCTAGCATGTATCTGTCGGACGGCTTTATGTGTTGATCTTTTTGCAAAGGAAAGCGTGCGTAGAGGTCAGAAACCTCTTCCTGGTACTGACATTGCTTCGCTTTTTGAGGATGCGAGGATAAAAGATGATCTAAACAGTGTAACAAGTAAAAGCTTGTTCAGAGAGGAGCTAGTTGCTTCCTTGGTGGAAAGTTGCTTTCAGTTATCTCTTCCATTGCCCGAACAAAAACATTCCGGCACAGAGAGCAGAGTCATTGGAGCTTTGGCTTATGGAACTGGTTATGGTGCATTAAATTGGACGGAGCCAGCTTTGGAGGTGGTTGAAGTTTGCAGGCCTTGTGTGAAATGGAACTGTGAGGGTCGAACATATGCTATAGATTGCTACTTGAAGTTACTGGTTAGGCTGTGTCATATCTATGATACCAGGGGAGGTGTTAAAAGGCTTAAAGATGGGGCATCTCAGGATCAGATCCTGAATGAAACAAGGTTACAGAACTTGCAAAACCAACTTATTAAAGATTTGCGTGAGGTAAGAATTTTTTAGCTTTAGATCCTACTCTTATTATTATTTTTTTGATAACCATCCCACACTTATTATTTAGCATGCTGTTCATGATTCTATCTAGTAAAACTCCCAATGCTCTGTATTATTAGTTGAGGCAGCCATATTATCTCTACTCATATTTGTATCACACAAGTTCTATCAAATGTTTTCTTCCATTGCATGTTTAGCAACTTTTTGAAACGAATCTTTAGCAAGGATTATCGAATACCTTTGTTTATTTTCATTATAAGTTCTTTTCTCATATTATCTTTCTTTCTCTTCTCTTTTCTGCATCATAACACTTTTTAGGTGAACACACCAAGAATATGTGCACGTCTGATATGGGCTGTTGCAGAACACTTGAATCTAGAAGGTTTAGATCCCCTTCTAGCTGATGACCCTGAAGATCCATTGAACATAATAATATCTAATATCCACAAGGTGTTGTTCAATGTCGACTCCTCTGCAACTGCCACAAATAGGCTTCAAGATGTGCAAGCTGTCCTTCTATGTGCACAACGCTTAGGATCAAGACATCCTCGGGCAGGGCAGCTGTTGACTAAAGAGCTTGAAGATTTTAGAAGCAATGGCTTAGCTGATTCTGTGAATAAGCATCAGTGCCGTCTTATATTGCAGATAATTAAATATGTCACTAGTCATCCAGATAGCAGGTGAGCGTTTTTTTTGGGTTTTGATGATTGCCAACATGAAATAGACCTCTCAACTCCTACCCTTTTTTCTGAAGTGTTTCAAATCTAAATTTCTTTCAGCACGGCCATTCTAGTAGTTTATTATGATCAAGAAAGTTCATGTAATGACCATCTAGAGAAGTACATGCTTTACCGTTCAGAAGTACATGCTTTGAGAAGTTGGTTTTTCCTCAGTGATCTTTTAGTTAACAAAAAGTCTACATGGACAAACTTTTTGGCCAGAATCTTGGACAACCCCTATGATATCCCCTGAATATCAGGGGATATCATAGGGGTTGTCCAATATTCTGGCCAAAAAGTTTGTCCATGTAGCACTACTCTTTAGTTATATATTAGTCTTTTAGACAAATTTACCTTGAATTGAGAAAGGAGTGTGTGGTTCACACGTGCATTTATGGGCTCATGGTTGTAGTTACAGTTTTCCAACCCAGTGGGGTGAGTGGTAACCTGTCCAAGTTGTCTCGACCTGGTCACATACCACCTGACTGGGCTGTGTTGAACTTGGAATGGACAAGTCTAGGTCCGCCCACCTGGTTGATTTCTGATTTTGCTCAAATTGTCCTGGTTTGGCCTAATCGACCACCAAACAGGTTGACTAAAGGACATTTTCATCCTAGTAATCTTAAAGAACTTATTGGAAGTTGGAACTATGAATAAACTTCACATCAGAAAAATGCAAAGTTCAAATAGACTTAATAAACAACTGAAAGTTGAAGTCGCAATTTATATGAGACTTATGTAATTCTCTTCCCAAAAGTTGTAGTGCTTGTTTTTTAGTTAACATTGTTATAATTTTTTTTTATTTATCTTAGTTAATATAAATATTAAGTATATAGTCCCAGGTCTAGCTCAGCTGTTTAGGGACACCAAATGCCTGCTTAGGGGGTCAAGACTCAAAGAGTGCAGGAGTTTGAGTCCTCCCAAGCCATATATATAATATATAATAAAAATATTTTAAAAATAACCATTAAAAAAATATTTAAAAAATAATTTACTTACCTACCTGGTCTAGCTGGTGGTTTTCTTGTTCTACTCGCCAAACAAGCAGCTGTTGACTGAATCTGATTGACCCACTGGCAGGAAACTATGATCGTAGTGATTGATGTTTGCTGGGGTAGGTGAAGATAGAGTTTCTATATACAGACCTTAGGAATTGGGAGGGAGGTGTTCTCAATTTTCTATTTCTACTTTAGAGTGAATTATTAATATCTCACTTTGTTTCCATCAAAATCCATTTTGCAATTCTTCTGTCCATCATTAGTGGGTTGATAAGAGTTCAAGAGGCCGATGGCCTATAAAGATAAGGAAGTAGTTAGGAACAACATGTTAGTGTTAATGTGTAGAAGATCAAGAAGAAGAAGATTGGAGAGAAAGTTGATGTCCCTTGGATCATCGACTGTTCTATTTTATAATGAAATTAGACCTTAATCAAGGCACTAAGTATGTTAAGAGTACAAATTAGAATAATGAAAGAATGGAAAAGAATCAATCCTAGTCTATACAAGAAATACATAAAGAGAGAAATCAGCTATACAATGAGAGAAATCAGCTATACAAGGATTGACTAAATCCCACGTGTGGGAGGCTGTAATGGGCCTTTGTTGGGCTGGGCCTAGGGCCTGTTAGCATACAGCCTTGTTATCTTCTACAGTTAGGTCGTGGGGGTGATAAAGATTGTATCCCTGAGGAGGGATTAGTGGAGTATTAGAATTCACAAAGCCAATCCAAGTAGATGGTATCGGGTTTCAATGGTGATAAAAGTTTGTGGATTGTGGTATATTCATTTTAATTGCATCATCAAAGCATTGTTCCAATTATGTTGAGGATTCACATTAAGTTGCATATTGTTAAAAATTCCAGGTGAACTTTAACTCTCCCAGAAGGTTTAATGGCCATTATTTGTGGACTCTGTAATGATATTTAATAATCCATTCATATGGCTTGCTTGTGCTAGTTCTTATGCTCATATAGGTTTTCTTGACATATGTAATGATATTTAATAATTGGACTCTGTGATGATTTGACTAGCAGAGGAGTGCATTATTAAATATCATTACAGAGTCCAATGAGGATTTTGACAAAATTTGAGAAAAAAAGTTTCTAACTCCAATGAGGAACATATTTTTCTTCTGCTTTATAAAAGTTTTTATTCCTCTCCACCCCTTTCCTTAGAAAGTCTCTGTTTATCCTTTCTTATTAATTCTACAGTCTAAACACTCCAACAGAGATTTAAAGATGCACATAAATGAGCTGGGGAGACTATTGGTGGTTGCTTTCGGCTAAAGAATTTCCTCTTTGCCAAATTTTCCCTTTCCAACTAATTATCCAATCACTTAAACATACTGATTGGATAATTAATGGCAATGCATAATGGAAACCTAAGGTGATTTGATGGAGGGATATAACATGGTGTCCTCACTACTTTATATTGAATAGAAACTATGCATGTTACTTGCAATTCAGTGTGATATGATAAATAGCGGAACATATTTCTCAATTGTTGCCATTATTTTATCCGTATCTGACATCTTTTTGTGCTATTTTCCTTTTCTCCCCTTTTTAGAAGTAAATAGTTTTTCACAATAACATGGCATTATATTTTGCTAATTTCTTCCTACCTATCATTTTCATGGTACCTGTATGTGCATCTTATTTATTTATATGGTCTGTTGACACATTTGGGTGCTACCTTTGGTAACCCCTATTAAATAACTTGTTGAGGTTTCCTGGATGTCAGATGTGGTTGGCTATCCTTTGCATTGATAAGCTGTGATTGCCCATTTTTCAGGTGGGCCGGGGTTGGTGAAGCCAGAGGCGATTATCCATTTAGCCACCACAAACTTACAGTTCAGTTTCCTGAAGCATCTGCAGCTCAGGACAGGAAATTGGAAGGATTGGTCCACAAGGCCATTCAAGAGCTTTGGATGCCAGATCCTAGTGAATTAACTCTTTTGCTAACAAAGGGCGTAGACTCTACCTTCCTCAAGGTGCCACCTAGTGCATTCACTTTGACTGGTAGCAGTGATCCTTGCTATGTTGAAGCCTACCATTTGTCAGATTCAAGTGATGGAAGGGTCACACTGCATCTAAAGGTAATATCTGTCTTCTATGCAAAGCAAGGACTTAAAACTGGACTCAGAACTCGATTTGGTCCCCTTCGAGTTGGGTTGAGTCAGCACAACTCGGCTGAGTTACACCGAGTATCTTCCTGAGTCCCAAGAAAAATCTTAAAATCTAAAAAAAATAAAATAAAATGCCCCACCTGTATAAATTTTGTTAAATCTTTTGGTTTTAGTACATCTTTCACAATTTGATTGTCTTCTCACTCTCGGCCTCTCTCTCTCTCTCTCTCTCTCTCTCTCTCTCTCTCTCTCTCTATCTATGTATATATATGTGTGTGTGTTATTTTGTGTTATTTAGGTGTTATCAAGTATCAACAATCAACATTAATAAGAGCTGCAATTAATCAGGGTTAAAAATCAATGATAAGAAATCTACTAGACTACTACATAATACAAATTACATTAAAGTTAAGGATTAGCACTTAAGGATTCAATCAGACGGACATATGTGGAGGTTGGTTGTGTAGATTGAAGATTTTGGTGGTGGTTCATTGCTTCTCCTTTCTACGTATGCTATGATTAATCAGGGTTAAAAATCAATGATAAGAAATCTGCTAGACTACTACATAATTCAAATTACATAAAAGTTAAGGATTAGCACTTACGGATTCTATCAGACGGACAGATGTGGAGGTTGGTTGTGTAGATTGGAGATTTTGGTGGCGGTTCATTACTTCTTCTTGCTACATATGCTGTCAACAAGAAGACAGCCTGCAAATCTGCTATCACAACAGTGAATGCAGGACAACTAAGAACTCTAGCCTAATATGGAAAGTGAGATTAGTCTAGGAATTAAGAATTAAAATTGAATGATAAACCACACCATTCACAAGTCAAGGCAATGTCACAAGTCCTGCGATAAATGCCCCTCTAGTAGTGAGAAGGAAGGATCCTAATGGAGGCTAGAACTTCCACTTGCTTAGGGATATAGTCTAATTCTATTAAATTACTTGTCCATTCGCGAGGATTTGAACAAATGCCTGGCTCAACTTGTTTGCAAGTGTTAAATATAATTAATGGGATTAATAGGCAATATTTAGATCTGAAATATCATTCCCACAGCAATTATATGGCTCAAAAACAAATTCAGATCTGGGAATCTGTAAAAATATGGTGGTGGAAATGTGAAGATATTGGAACTAGCACTAATTGTGCATAGGAAAGGGATCAGCCAATGGCTGGTTTGGTTAATGTGGGTTCAGCTGAGTCAAGTGGGTCGAATAAGGGTTCGGCCAGGTCTGGTGGGACCCACTTAGGATTTGGTTAAGTAGGGGTAGGGTCTAGATGGGTTCGGTTGGGTGGGATCTAGGATTGGACGGTGGGATTTGATGGGATGATGGTTGATCGGTAAAATATGGATGAATGGATCAGATCTGATGGATCTGATTCGGTGGTTGGCATCTAAGGAGGATGATGGCTATGATGGTTGAATGGTGGGACCTAAGGGTTGGACGGATGGATGGTGAAATCAAGGGGATTGTGGTGTAGATCTAGTGGCTTAGAGGCTATCTAACAGTGGAGATGGGGTAGATCTACAATCTTAGGTGGCTGGTGGTTGATGGGGTTTGTAGATCTAGGGTTTGAGTGCAAGAGAAAACTCAAGGAAAAGAAATAAGGAGAACATAATAGGATACCTTTACTTGGGCTCTCACCAAACTCTTATCTGGAGTTGTTACTGAAGATCTCGCGAGCACAACAATGGAGATCCAAGGAGAACTCGAAAATTGGTTTTTTTCATTCCATAACATAGCATAGCATAGCATAACATAATGAAGAAGATAACATAACATGTCTTTTAACATGAAGCCCTAAATGGGATAACATCATCACCACTTAAAAAAGAAAAAGAAAAACATAAAATAAAATAGATAAATAAATAAAAGGAAGTGTTGACACACAAAAAAGGGATGGCATGGGATTTTGTGCACAATATGGCATGCACACAAATCCCAAGAAGTCTCTTGGTTAAGTGATGGGCCCCCCTTTGGGCCCTCTTCATTAAACTTCAGTTATTTTCTCTTGTTTCTTCTTGGGCCCCTTTTGAATCTTCTTGTAAATTCACTTGGGCCCCTCTTGACTTCAGTAACTCTTTTATTTTTTCCCGTGTGGCACTTCTCGAAGTGTCTTCTCGAAGTGTGGCCTTCAATACGATTGCACACATGGGGCCTTCCATCTATCAAAAGTTAGATCCTACGAGATCCAACTGTTGATTGTTGTTAGAATAACAATCCAACGGTGAATTTTCGCTCTTATGGCGATCGAAGCTTGGGCAATGCTCATCCATCCACAGATTTGCTCGATCCGCGATCCTGCGCCTGTGTTGTTGATAGATCGTGGTAGAATTGGGGGAATGACTCGAATGAGGGTTGATGTACACATTGAGCAGTCTCATAGCAACCGTGCTATCGCTGTGGGGATTTCCTTGATCCTTGTGACTGCATCATTTACAATAAACAAGAGACACATTTGTTCATGTGAATGTGGGTGGTACGTGGATGCATGCTTGCATATTTGTCCATAGGTCAAATTAGATGTCATAATTTGAATAATTTTTGGAGAGTCAAAGTTATGGTCGGTGTCTCCATGATTTCAGGAACTTCTGCTTACATTGTGTAACTGGGTCTTTGTACTGAAACTTCTAGAATTTAGATTATGCAGGATTATACATTAAGAATCCTTCATTGGTTCTCTCTATTTTTTTTTTGTTTTTAATTCTGATTTATAACAAAATTTCATGCTTTATTATTATTATTATTATTATTATTATTATTATTATTATTATTATTATTATTGTATCTAGGTCTTCCTCCACTAGAAGTTATTGTTAAAATTCCTTATTCTAGTGTGGACAGCTCATACAACTAGTCAGCTTCATAATCCAAGCCTGATAATGCATGACAGCTACAGGAATTTATGACAATATAGATAGCACAAGAAGTTTCTTTAATTCTGAATCTTGAATGATTTTCTTTTAACTCTATAATGATTCCATTTAAAATAATAATAATAAATAAATAATATAATAATTGATCCACATTTTTTTGGGGTCATTTCATGGCTTGTCTGTTAGTTTATTGGTTGGCTGTAGTTATGGTTGCAGCTTGGTTGGCCTCAACCTGAACTCTACTGGCGCAACCCAGACTCTGGGATGAGTTGTGGTCTGGATTGGGCTTGAAATTCGTCAACCTGACCTGAGCTTAGATCATCTCTCAACCCACCGTGTCAAACTCAAATCTGACCTGATCTATCCTAACCTGACTCAACCTGGCCCAACTCAGGAAAAGAAACTGGCACTTATTGAGGTTTGCTCTGGTTGGTTGGGTTTGGATTGAGATTAGGTTGGCGTTCGACTTTCTAGAGTTTAGGTTGTGCTTTGGCCAGTCCCTGCCTGAGTGTCACCCTTCAGCCAAGTTGTTAAGATGAGCTGTATTCTGTGCTGACTCGGGTGCATGTTGCAGGTTCTAAATTTGACCGAACTAGAACTAAACAGGGTGGATATCCGTGTTGGGCTCTCTGGCGCATTGTACTTTATGGATGGGTCTCCTCAAGCAGTGCGGCAGTTGCGGAATCTTGTTTCACAGGTTTTGTTCTGGCTTTCACTATAAGGATTCATTTTTTATGCATGTTTTGCTGTTTTGCTGTACATGAATGATTGAACAACCTATATACGTTTACCTTACATATTTTGATGTACATTAACAATTGAACAATCGATATATGTCTTTCTTCAAATACTCACTCTTAAGGTGGTAAATGGGCTGGGTGCGGGCTTATATTTTGATTGATTGGGATGGAATTTCTGGCCGGGCCTATTGAAAGTTCAGGTTTTCCTAGGCCTGTTTTTTTAATTATTTAATACAAGGAACCAATCTTTTTGTTGGCTATGGTAGTGCTTGGCAGTATCGCCTATTCCTTATACTCTTAGATGGTTCTCTTAAGTTCTTGCATCAAAACTTTCTACATTTACTTAATTCATTTAAAAATAATTAACACGCAAGATTGATTAAGTTGTCTTGACTAGTAATAAAGAATCTTCGTCCCCAAGTTATAGCTCAGTTGGTAAGGAACGTGTGTGAGTTAAGAGTGAAAGTTAAGTAAATAAAGAATTTCCATCTTTAAAGTTTCATATAACAGATTGCAGGTTTTAATATAGGAATCATCATTTTAATTTCATCTCTTGGTAATTGTTCCCACAGTTTCCTTGTCCTTTGCTTGGCCATTTGCCCAGAAACAGGAGCATGCCGACAAGTTTGTTGCTTCATCAAGTCCTGAAGAAATGGAGGTGTCTCACTTCATGAGGGACTCTCTAATACAGAAAATGGGATTAGGAGGGTGGTCAAATAGATAGATGGGAACTTCTGTCTTCTGACCTTGAAGACTGATAAGGTGGAGCTTTGAGAATGAGCATAGGATTAGTGCGTGCTAGCAGGATATTATGGGATGCTAACGGCAATTGACTAATTTTTTCTGATCAATTGGGGAAGGCAAATGCTAATTACATGGAGTACTTATAATAGATATGTTTTGAGATCTTGAAGGGAACACTCATTATTTAGGGTGATTCTCACAACATAATTTCTTGGGACGAGTGGCAAGTGAAACCACCTTATGCCATTTCATGGACTGCGTGATACAAATTACCAGGGTTTTAAAAAGCGCGCTTAGGCTCAAGGCTCGTCAAGGCCAAGCAATTGCGCCTCAAGTGATGGGAGTTGAGGCGAGTTGAAACAGGCCCCAAAAAAGCCCTTGAGGTGTGCGCCTCGGGTCCAGGCTCAAGGCGTGCGCCTCTTGCGCCTTATTGTCACCCAAGCTTTAAATTAAAAAAGAAAGAGATGTAAGAGGCTAAATGAAAATTTTCTAATATAAATAAAGATGCCGTGCCTTGCCCTAGTTGTTTCCTGTATCATCCAAAGAAAAAAAAAAGGGAAGAGAACGGAGAAAGGAGAAACACCAGCCACCGATCCACTCCAGCCAGCAACCAGCGATCCGCCTGATTAGCAGCCAGTGGGGCCCATGCTGAAATTTTGGGATGACCTGCACTGGCTGGTCCGGGGCTTTTTTTTTTTTCAAAAGCATCATCAAATCGGTGGGAGAAGAATCATATTTTGCTTATGCCATCACCGACTTAACCATCCATCAGTGGGGCCCATGCTGAAATTTTGAGATGACCTAGTATGGCCGGTCTGTGGGCTTTTTTTTTTTAAAAAACATCATCAGGTTATCACCTATCTCGTTAGGTCCTCCTTAGGAGCATCTGTGTTGTTCCTTTGACTTTGAAGTTGTATTGGTTTTGATGGATTTTGGTACTTTTGTTGAATGTTTAACATTTATAGTGATGGATGCTTTATGACGTTTAGAATTTTTCTAATATTCCTTGCCAATTATCTATCAGTCTGTCTAATTTGTTCTACTTTTGCTCTATTTTGTGAATTATCTATCTATACCAATATATATATATATTTTTTATATACAATGTGTGCCTCGTTTCAATGAAGCCCGCGCCTCGCCTCGCCTCGCGCCTTAGCGCCTAGGCCCCAGGAGACCTTAGCGCCTTGATGCGCCTCGCGCTTTTAAAAACACTGCAAATTACAGTGAAATAAAGCTATGTCACAAATTACAGAATTTGTATCTGCTCATGTTTTGGCTTATGAATCTGCTTCCCCATTTGCTTCTCTGATGTATAAATTAAAGTCAAAATCATAGATCTTGAATCTCCCTAATCTCATTAGAACAAAGGCCGATCTCTATGTCTCTCACATTCCTTGAATATGTTTCTTGCACTAGATTGGATGACCCTCTTGTTAACATTCCAATGCTTCCCTAGTTACCAAAATTTATGTTTCTTTTGATTCCTTAATAACTACTGAGCCTAGAAGATAGCTTGATAACTATCCCTTAGAATCTAGAAGAATCCCTGAAATCCATGTCATTACATCCTTCGTCGGTTAAATAAAACCTTTGCTATATCTTTTACTTAGTTCTCACAAAATCAATTGGCCACCTGGATCTTCAGTTTTTGAATTAAATATATGAACGGCATACTTTTACATAGTTTTCACAAAATCAATTGGCCTCCTTGATCTTCAGTTTTTGAATTTAATTTTTAAATGGCATATTCATTTCCCTGTTTAACTTTCTCAGCTCATGGAACTCTCCCCGTACCCCATCCCCCACCCACATATATGGAAATACTATACCTTTTGAAAATTATTATGGTTGTCCACGCCCTTTACCTAATCTCAATAGTCACTTGCAGTATCTCATTTCTTTTTATTTTATTTATATATATATTTGAGTGGTAATCAATATTTTATTGAAAAAACTTACCAGCATAATAGACATATATGGCAAACTTTCAAATTTCACAGCACGTGTTCTTTAGATGTCCATGGCATGAAATCTTTTCTTTCTTTTTCTTTTTTTTTTTCTTTTCTTTTTTAAACTATAATGGTGTTTCCCATATTTTAATCATTCATATGGTGGTGAAAGAGGCTGCACCTTACAGAGCACCTCCTTTCATTTTTACTATCACTGTTTACTAAATTCAAAGGATGCATTGGCTAGTGTCTTAATTAATTGAATTGGTCTTCTGGAACTTAGGATCCAGTGCTCTGCAGTGTGTCTGTGGGTGTCTCTCATTTTGAAAGATGTGCTCTTTGGGTTCAAGTATTTTACTATCCATTCTATGGAAATGGAGGTGACTATGGTGATGGAGATTATGCTGAAGATGATCCTTCTCAATTCATGAGGCAGAAACGAGGATTACGGCCGGAACTAGGAGAGCCTGTGGTTCTGAGATGTCAACCTTATAAGATTCCCTTGACTGATCTTCTTTTGCCTCACAAATGCTCACCTGTTGAATTTTTTCGCCTGTGGCCAAGTTTACCATCTATATTGGAGCACACAGGTGCATATACTTATGAAGGAAGTGGTTTCAAGGCTACAGCAGCACAGCAAAGTGGGGCTTCCCCTTTTCTCAGTGGACTCAAATCACTGTCATCAAAGCCTTTCCATGAAGTTTGTTCACACATCCTGCGAACAGTTGCAGGCTTTCAAGTAAGTATCCATTTTTATTTGATTTTCTTTGGTGTTCCAATGATGCTTGAAGTGGTAATCTTGTTCCCCCTTTGTACAGTTCTGGTCAATTCAAGTACATGTTGGCAGACAATTTTTGGTGCATTTAAGTTTTCAGGTTTCTTCTTTCTTTGTTTTGAGCAACTGAACATATCAATTGATTTCCTTAGGCTTTATCATAAAAATATGAGGAAGGCTGTCCCTTTAGTATAGTTTGAAGTTCAAAACCCTGGGTTTGTGATGAATCCTAGCTGTAACATACTAACATTTCACTTTAATATTTTCTGCGTCAATAAAGAGATTTTTAGAGAGAGTTAGTTCGTCTTTTTATCTAAAAGGAACTTTTAGTGGGGCCCACCTATGATGTATCCAGACTTTCAGATATACCTATCCTGTCATGTATTGACACATCCCCAATCTGACACCCATGATTTGAAAGAACAAAGAAATTACTTTATCTAGGGTTGAGACTTTGATGCAGCTAGGGAATCAAGATCGAATGGACCAAATCCGCAGAAGGGATTTGGCCGAATCCAGATGGATTCTAAGCACTCACGAGCATAGTTATTAGAATCCTACGATTCGGTCCTAAATCTTGATTCGTATCTAGAATCTTAAGGAAAATGATTCATATCTATGCAACGAATCCTACGATTCGATACTCGTTTCATCGAATCTTAAGATTTAAGCGATTCGGCTAAGCAAGAATAGCTATAACTAATGGGGTAATATTAATAATCTTTTACTTTTTTTTCTTTCTTTATTCTTTATTTGTTTTAACACTTTTATTTTTAAAAAGGTTATTTAGTAGTTAATGAAATCTCCTAAGAATTTTTTACAGCTTTGATAAGGTTTTTTTTTTTTTTTTGAAAAGAGTGACTATATTCAAAGGAAAGCTGTACAATATAGGAGATGTATATTCAAAGGACAGCTGTACAATATAGGAGATGTATACTGTAACAAAAGAAGCATGAAGCCAAGACCCGAACAGAATTAAGGGTCTAGCCCCATCACAGAAGACTACAAAACAAGACAAGAAAGTAAAAAACTACAGGGGACACACAATAACCCTCAAGACAGTACGAGATGCCCCTTCCTTGGCTAGTCGATCAGCTTCTGAGTTAGCACTTTGACCTATATGGGAAAAGGAAACTTGAATACTATTAACAAGATAAAAAATCTCCCCAACCACACTTGCCACCTTCCAAGGTGCTTTGGCAGCTTCCAAGGCCCACTGAATTGCACAAAAGGAGTCCCCTTCAATGCTCAAATTATGTAGGTTCAGGTGCTTTGCTTCTCTAAGGCCAGTCCTAATAGCCATTATTTCTGCCACATTTGCCGAGGAGAATCCAACAGGCCCCGAGTAGGAAAGAATAGGCGTACCCACATCATTTCGAATAATGCCTCCCACCCCAGCCACTCCAGGGCTACCACCAGCACTACCATCAAAGTTTAGTTTCAATCTACCTGCTGGGGGTGTGTGTCCATCTGTGGATAACTTCGAACATTGCCGGAGAAGAGCAAGGCACTTCTTTCCACTTTCTTTGGATCATATCCACCGGGAGGCCCTGAAAGGAGTCAAGGGGGGAGACCCAGGAAGCTACAAAATGTTTGATCTTATCCCTGAGAAGGGACCCAGGAAGCTACAAGATGTTTGATCTTATCCCTGAGAAGAGCCACATTGGTAACTTTATGTTGAAAACATCTATTGTTTCTCTCCTTCTAGATCACCCATAGAGTAGTAGCCACAAAGGAAGACCTCCACATTATGCGCCTCTACAAGAACCAACTCCCGTATTCCATGCTTTGAAGAGATGAACCAGACTGAATGGAAGAACCCCGCTAACATCAAACCAACTGAAAACAGACTTCCAAAGGAACTGAGCAACCCTACAGTTTAGGAAAAGGTGGTCCACTGTTTCCTCATCAGCTAAGCACATGGGGCAAGCATTTACAATACACATTTTTCGGCGTCGAAGGTTATCAATGGTCAACGTATCTCCAAGTAAAGCTATCCAAGAAAAAGCAAGGACCCTTGGAGGAGCTTTGAACTTCCACAACAAGGCAATATTAGAAGCACCAGGATCAACCTTATTTTAGGCATCAAAACAAGAGGCAACGGAAAAACATCCGTCCGTAGAACAAGACCATATCCTTAGGTCTCTACCATCCACCGGGATGTATACCTCACCAATTAGGGACAACAGAGAACATAATTGACCCTCTTCCATATCAGAGAGATTTCTCCTAAAAATGAGACCCCATATGATTTTTCCTCCTACTTGCTCCATATAATCCTTCACAAGAGCTCTTTTATCCTTTGCATAGAGATATAGGTCCGGGAATTGGGAAGCCAGAGGAGTCCCCAATCCAAGTATCTAACCAGAAAAACACTTTATCTCCCTTACCCATATGAAAATGGGTGAATTTAGAGAAGAGCTCCCGAACGGATAAAATGCGTTAATCCAAATCCTTGAATGATTACGAGAATCACCATGCACCTCCCAATTGCCTCTCGTAACACTGTATTTTGAATAAAGCACTTCCTTCCAGAGACCTTCTGACTCATCCCAGAGGCGCCATAACCATGTAGCCAGAAGAGCTTGATTCATAGATTTGATAGGTCAAATTCCCAGACCTGCTTTTTTAGATTTGCAGACCAGATGCCATCTCACCAAGTGAAATTTTTTCTTCACCTCAGCCCCTTGCCACAAGAAGTTCCGCTTTAATTTTTCAATGCGTTTTATTATCTCCATGGGGCACTTAAACAGTGATAAGTAGTATAGTGGCAGATTGGAGAGGACCAATTTAATCACGGTAATTTTACCTTCAAAGGATAGATATTTAGCCTTCCAAAGAGCAAGTCTCTTTTCTAGCCTTTCCATCACCAGGATTTGCAGCTTCATGGGGCTAAGTACACATGGTCCAATCACCAAGAGCACCCGATTCTATCTAGGCTGGACAAATTTCTTCTCTCTAGTGACTGGATGGATTTATACCCAGATGTGTTTCAGAAAGCTTTGCCTAAACCAACATCAGACCACTGCCCAATTATCCTAGACTCAAGGAAAGAGTGGTGGGGGCCAAGGCTATTCCGTTTTGAAATCATGTGGCTAGAGGAGAAGTCTTTACCAAGTTTAATCAGAGTTGGTGGAAGGATATAATCGCGGCTGGCTGGGAAGGTTATAGATTAGTAATCAAATTAAAGAAGCTTAAGCTCCTTATCAAAGATTGGGCTTCTCGTCATTTTAAAAGTGAGGAACACTCTATGGCTGGCCTCCTGCAAGAAATTCAAGAGATTGATAATAAAGAGGAATTGGGTTTTCTCTCTTCTGAGGAGTTTCTTAAGAAGCTAAACCTGAAACTTTCGGTTCAGGAAAAGGTTAGAAGGGAGGAGATCAAGTGGAGACAGAGATCTAGAATAAAATGGCTTATGGATGGAGACATGAATTCCAAATTCTTCCATTGTTTTGCTTCATTCAGAAACAGTTCCAAAAGGATTGTCATTCTGATGGATGGGGATAGGCGCCTTGAGGACAAGAATAGCATCTCCGATCACATTGTCCAATTCTGCAAGGTTCTGTATCTAAAAGACTCTTGGAATAGGCCCACTTTGGAACACCGGGCTTTCAACGTACTTGATCTTGATGTTGCCTTTTCACTGGAAGGTGAATTCTTGGAGGAAGAGATTAAAGCATCTGTGTTTAACTTGGGGGAAGATAGGGCTCCTGGACCCATGGATTCCTTGTAATTTTCTTTCAGCGATTCCAGGAAGATATTAAAGAAGACTTAAAAGCTTTTTTGAAAGAATTCCATAGGTGCCTCTTTTATTAGGCTTTGATAGGTTTTAAAGATGAATAAAGAACATGCATTTAATTAAAGCATTCGATTGTACCTTTGGTGCTTGTCTATATCTTTTTTCTTTTTTTAATCTATTTTGGTTCTTTTCTTCATGAACACTTTCTTAACTTCAAGAGATATCCTACCATGTAAGATTGATGGTTTATATTTTATTTTTATTTTTATTTTTTGATTTAAAGATAATTAAAAATATATATTGATACTTTAAACTTATTTAACTATTTACACATCATTTATTTCATATATATATATATAATAATATATGTATGATTGTATGATAGATTTACTTGTTATTGTATATATACTGCTATAAATGGGAAAATGGATGGTTATGAATAATTTCTTTACTATGCTCACAAGCACACGATTAAGATACCAAACACAAATCAAAGCCAAACTGAAATCGTCTATTCAATAATCAAGGGCACCGATCCCTGGATTCACATATTTATAGAAAAACAACATTAGATGTCTCTTCCTACTAAGATTCTTCTTTCTAAAGGTTCTTAATCTAATAGGGAAACTGAATTTTATCAATTAATCTAAAACAAATAGGAAACTAGCAAACTACTAGGAAGAGACATCCTACAATATGATAACTTCCTACAATCAGTCGGCTACTCCCCATTAGGATTTGTGGGCTGGTCTTGAACCAATAGCCCATGGGTCTGGCCTAGTGGACATAGGCTTGGCTCGTCCTAAGCCAGGAAAAACTCAACTTTGATGAGTGTATAGCTCAATAACGCTCATGCAGGTCTAGATTGATGCGTTGAAAATCATTAGTGGTGATCATGAGGCATTTGATATGGGATGATCCTTTCATCGAACGATAAATTTCTGAAAACCTCCTCAACGTGTAGACACGAGTTGATCATCTAGCACATCAACAATTTGATCAGCTAGAGGTGGATTAGGTGGTAGAGATAAGTTGTGTACTTCAAGGCCTTCAATTGTGTGATGTCCTCGGTAGAGAGTTAAATCCTCTCTGTTAAAAGTGGAACTGATGCCTAACTCTGCGGGTAGTTCAAGAACATAAGCATTCGAACTTATCTTCTGTAAGATCTTAAAGGGATCTGCATTACGATGATGTAGCTTCTTGTTTGCTCGTGGAGGGAGTTCCTCAAGGCGTATCCGTACCAATACCATGTCACCTTTTGCAAACTCGACAAAATGGTGACATGTGTCGGCATGTTGCTTGTAGATCTCATTACTGGCGGCGATGTTTCATCTGACCTCATCATGTACCTATTGCATATGCCGGATGGAATCTTTTGCTTCACCGCTTGGTCGTGATTCTACTGGTGATGGAGCTAAATCAACAGGTAGATACGGCCATACTCCAATTATGGCTTGAAATGGTGACATCCCAGTAGATATGTTGACTGAATTATTATAAGCAAACTCAGCTATCGGTAAAATCAGATCCAAGTGGTAATGTGATCTCGGACCAAACATTGTAGCAACTTGCCCAAACTGCGTTTCACTACTTCTGTCTGGCTGTCAGTCCGTGGATGATAGGCACTGGAGAACTGTAATTTCGTCCTCGTTTCTGGCCAGAGTGTCTTCCAAAAGTAACTCATAAATTTAGTTTACCGATCTGACACAATTGTCTTTGGAAGCCCATGAAGACGTACCACTTCTCGAAAGAATAATTGGGCTATCTTGGATGCGTCAGAAGAGTTTGGGCAAGGTATGAAGTGAGCCATCTTGGAGAATCGATCCACGATGACAAATATAGAATCAACTTTCTGTGCTGTCCTCGGTAGACCTAGAACAAAACCCATTTTGATCTCTTCCCAAGGAGCATGTGGAATTGGAAGGGGCTTATAGAGTCCTGCATTCTTTTTATTTCCCTTTGCGAGTTGACAAACCCTGCATAAATCACATATTTTAATAACATAGGATTTCATTTTAGGCCAAAAGTACCTGTCACCAACAACAAGAAGGTCGAAATTATGGGATAGGATTATTTGACCGGGACAAGTTTTTAGTCTCCCCCTAATCCGCGTGTATCCTTACCCATACCCCCTTTCCCCCATGATTGTCCTAATAAAAAAGGTTCTTTGAAAAAAAATTGGAAATATTTGTTACAGAATATTACTCCGACATTTGAGATTCCATGCTCCGGTAGGTCATTGAAACTGTGGGGCCTAAGGTTCAGTCGAACCTGGATTAACCAGTGGTTCATTCCAATCGAACTGTGACATCAGAATGACTGTATAATTACATAATAAATAAATTAAAATATAAGACATTGTAAAACTATATGTAAAAAGTGAATAAATCATGTAAAAAGGTCCAAGGATAATGATTCGATTTAAAAGGTTGATTTACTTTTTTTTTTTGAAGTTTTTAAATGAAACTGATAATACTTTTAAATTCTAAGTTTCATTTGTCAAAATTTTCTCGAATTTCACTTATTACAAAGCAGTCGGTTTAAACGGTGTGGCAGTTGAACAGAGTTCACGTGGTTCAACTAAGGGTAAGAGGTATTGGTTGAACTGAACTGCTACATGTAGCAGTTCTGGTTTTTATAAGATTGATATGAATGGATTGCTATGGTTAGTTAGTGGCAGAAATGTTCCCAGGGTATCATATTGTTCATCTTGTCTAACACACTATGGATAACTAATTTCTCATTATATACATGGAAACCTTTTCTCCCTCTAATGGTTCTGTTTTGAAATGCTTGAGGGTTTGGATTTTGGTTATCCACTGGCCCCATGGTGGAGGGAGCTGAATGTTATTGAGCTGGATAATAAAGCCATGAAACATCTGTCCCGTACATTTTCAAGCTATAGAAGTTAAATTTTACATGAAATTTGAACTCTATTTCCACTTCGGCTTTCTAACTTTGTCAGTGTAATCTTATGTTCAGATATGCTATGCTGCCAAAACCTGGTATGGTGGCTTTGTTGCCATGATGATCTTTGGCGCTAGTGAAGTGAGCAGAAATGTTGATTTAGGGGATGAGACCACCACCATGATGTGCAAGTTTGTAGTCCGGGCATCTGATGCATCAATTACGAAGGAGATAGGGTCAGATTTACAAGGTTGGTTAGACGACATCACGGATGGGGGTGTGGAGTACATGCCTGAGGATGAAGTGAAGACAGCAGCTGCAGAGAGGCTGAGGATTTCCATGGAAAGGGTTGCATTGCTGAAAGCAGCACAGCCTCCACCACAGCCTAAGCCAGAAGAAGTGGAGGAAGAGGAAGAAGAGGGAGATGAGGAAAAGAAGAAGATTCAAAGCGAAGATGGTAAACCAAAGGGACCATCGACACTGTCGGCTCTTACAGCTGAGGAGGCGGAACACCGTGCCCTTCAGGCAGCGGTACTGCAAGAGTGGCATAGGTTGCGGAAGGAGAGAGCAACCAGAGTTCATTGATGACACAGTTTTATCTTCTTTCTGAATCATTCTTTTGTATTCTTGTAATTGCCCTGATAATTGCGGTATTGACTCTTGAGATCGTCTCCGCCACCTTTACAGGTGGGACTTCCTTTTCTGTATATGCGCCCTGGCCAGTTACCGTTTGTTTGAATTTGATTTTGTTAGTGAGGTTATTGATGATTCTGTTGTTCTCAAAGGTTTGCAGGATCCTTTCTCTCTCTCTCTCTCTCTTTCTCTCTCTCTTCCTGTGTTGACTTGTAATCTTGAGTTTGTTGTGCTTTCTAGCAGCAGCTTCAAATGTTTGAATGAACTTGCATTTGCAATTTTGTGTCACATGCAAACTTGGGAGTCCTACAGCTTCTTTAGACACGAGCACGATAAATAGAATCAGTGAGATGCGGGTTTATGTGAGCGTGCCCAGCTCAGACCCAATAAAAGGTTGTCTTGTAATGGGCTATATTTTTAGGCTTGTGGGTATGGCTCTCTCTCTCAACTGATAGTTAATAGGGCCCAACCCAACTGTTTTTTCTCCTTAAAATTTTAAGCCCCATTTCACCAAATCAGTTTGTAATATCCTGAGTACTTGGGCCTAGGATATGTAATATCCTGAGTACTTGGGCCTAGGATTGGTCTGGCCCAGGTAGTATTTTAGTTAGCTTGGCCCAAGTTATAATGATAGTAGAGCCCAAGTTATAATGAAAATAGAGTCCATGTTTTTGTAACTTAGCAAGTATCCCACGTGAGAGAGAGTTTGGGAAAGATTGGAGTTGTAAAACAACTCTAAGAAGGAAGTTTGAAAGGAATAAGAGTTTCCATCTTCCCTTTATATATAGAGAACCAACGACCCTTTCATCTTCATTGGAGAAAACCTCTGAGAGCAAACCATTGTGGTTTTCAATTTAGGAGAAGGAGAGGAAGGCTGCTGATGTCAAGTTCGCATTCTAAGGCGACGATCGTCTATCAAAGGTGAGTGAATTTTCTTAATTACTCTTTAATGATGTCCCAGACGATTGATAATTGTGAATTAAATCTATTAATTAGGGTGAATTCCATTTGGAAGCATGTTATATGGCCATTGGAATGATATGAATGGTAGTAGAATGCAAATCCAGGGAAATCCATCAAACAGGAAATTGTTTGATGGAATTCAGAAGCATGTCGTCAGTTGCACAGATTGTAGTTTAGGGATAGTGGGACCCATCAGTGGACCTGATCTGAGATCAGGACCACACATCTATTAGAGGAACTCTGGGCGACCCATGTGGAGTTGGATATCTGCAATTTGAACCAGTGGGACCCACTGTTCAACAGATTTAAATAATTCCAGGCGTGAAAAGGGAAGGAATTCTGGGCTGATCGTTTGTAGTTGTGGGACCCACTACATGATCTGATCAAAGATCAGAACCCCATATCTTGTAAGGAACCTCTGGTCGACCATGGTGTAGTTGGAGATCTGGGGTTTGGACCGGTGGGACCCACTGTACATTGATCTCAGGAAAATTCAGGCGTGGTTTATGTGGAATGCCGTTTTGAGTTTGTGGACCCCGGAGATTGATCCAAAGATGAATCAGATTCGTTGGCATGCTACATCAGTCCTAGGCGACCATGGCCTAGATGTCTGATCATGGATTGGTCCAGTGGGACCCACTTGATTTTCTTATCAAGGGCTTTCAGGCGTGAACCATTCTGTTTTGGTCATTCTGTGTATATGGAAAGTGGACGGTTAGAGTATATAAAGTAACTAATTAACTGAGTATAATTATAGGGCTTTGAATAGTTAACTGTGATTAACTATATGATTTGTTGTTAATTAACTGTGAGTATCTATATGGAAATTAATGTGATACCGTGTAATGTTTTAATTATGATAAAGAGTGGGCCACCCCTACATTTATTAATACTAGTGATGACTAGAAGGGGGGGCATTAAGAAACAAATTGTGTAGGGGGCTGGGTCCACACTGCGGATTATACACATTATTAATTAATGTTGAGTTCTAGTTGATGTGTGTGTTTGTAAAATATTGTGCACTGGGTTCCAGATTTGGGATGTTGGACTTATGTCCGGATGATAAATGGCTTCGGGCCATGGTGGCCGTTATAGCGGCTGGTCCTTAGTGGACGTGATGAGCCATTATGTTGGCTGGTCCTTAGTGGACGTGTCTGATGAGACAGGGTCATGGTGACCGGTATACATGTATACGATAAGGCCTTTGAGGCGTGGTGATGTGCATGGGCACGGATTTGTATGTGAAAGAATTCTTAATAATATTTGAGACCTGCTGAATTATGTGATTATTATATTTTATGTGAATTGTGTAATTAGGAATATTCATTCACCAGTAGTACTGATGTTGTGTTACCCCCTTCAGGTAATCATGTTGCGGGCGGGACAGAGCGGAACGATGTTCAGCACGTAGATTTCAATATGCGTGGCTGACAAGAGAGAACGAGAAAAGACAATTTAGTAGATAAGGGGATTAGCCCTTGCTTAGGAAAAATTATTTAATGTTTTAGTACATTATGGATGCAGACAGAACATATTATAGTTTGAGTATTTATAACTCATTTGATTAAATGAAATTATTATTTGATTTAAATGCCAAATGCTTATGAAAATTATTTGATGAATATATGGTAAATATTACCAAGTTATCACGATCCAGAGATCTGACAGGGCCCCAGAATTTGGGTCGTGACAAAGTGGTATCAGAGCATAAGGTTTTGGGCGATAAAAAGAATTAGCAACCCATAGGCAACATGGTGAGGACGTTGGGTGTCAACGGTAGAAACTAAAGTAAGATAGGTTGTTATTGATCTTTTGGCTCACAATTTTTCTTTTTGCAGAGGAACTAAGACAATGGCTAACGCTGTGGGAAACGAGAATGAGAACAACAATATTCAGCAGAACAATGGGAGTATGGAAATGCCGGAGTACGCCCGGCAAATGCTTGAAAGTTTTATGAAAGCGTATACGCAGGTTCAAGAACAGATTTCAGCTATTCATCACCTCCAAAGTGAGAATGGCGAGGGAAACAACAATAACAAAGGTGGATCAGGCGAAGGCAGCAATAACGGAGGCAGAAATCGTGAGAGGGATACTCTATACAAGAGATTCAACGAATTTCGCCCATAGTGTTTTGAGGAGACCACTAACCCATGGGATGCGAACAAGTGGGCAGAACATATGGAAGGCATCTTCGAGGTCATGGGATGTACTGAACAACAGAAAGCTATATTAGCCGCTTTCAAGCTAGAAGGCGATGCGAAGGAGTGGTGGAAAGCAGCCAAGAGGTCCTTTAATGGGCAAGAAGCAGAGATCACTTGGACCTTCTTCAAGCGCGAATTTATAAAGAAGTTTATACCGGATCATATTCGGGCGCAGAAGAAGAGAGAGTTTGAAACATTGGTGCAAGGCAACCTTACTGTAGCCAAGTATGCTATCAAGTTCACCGAACTGTCACACTTTGCAGAGACATTAGTGGCTACAGAAGAAGAAAAGATGGAACGATTTGTTAATGGCCTGCGACCAGACATTAAGAAAGATGTGAAGCTGCACGAGCCGAAGACTTATGCTGAGGCTCTAAAGAAAGCTTTTGTTTCTGAAGAAGCAATTGAAGATATAAAGAGAGAAACCCAACTGGTGACAACAGAGGGCAAATCAGATAATTATAAACACCAGTTTCCCAACAAGAAACAGAAAACTGGAACTAAGCCAGTCTGCAACCACTATGAAGGATTCCATGAAACAAGTCAATGTCGAAAGAAATCTGGAGTGTGCTTCGGCTGTGGAAAAGGAGGTCGTAAAGTAAAGGATTGTCCGGAGGCTAGGGAGAGAAATCAGAACAAAAGAAAGGGCGGATGTTTCGGCTGTGGGTAGGAAGGACACCAGGTAAAGGACTGTCCAAGAAAGCAAGGAAGGAATCAGAACCAGATACAAGGGCAACCTTTTAGGCAAAATCAGCAGGATCGTCAACAGGAGCGTCCACAGAACCAGCGTCCCTGCCAACAGAATCAGACCTACCAGCACCGAGGAAACCAACAGAACCCACCTCAAGGACAATATTACAATCAAGGGGGGAACCAATTGGGCAACAACAGAATGGGAGAGTCTTTGCTCTGACCCATCAGGATGCGGAAGCGGCCACTAATGTGGTTGAGGGTATGGTTTTAATTTCCAATCATGAAGCTAGTACTTTATTCGATTCTGGTTCAACGCACTCTTTTGTTTCTCATGCTTTTGCTGCTAAGATAGGAAACTCCCCCTCAACTTTGACTCATGCATTGGTAGTGTCAACACCCACGGGTGAACACATTTGCATTAGCACCATATTTTATAATTGTATGCTAGAAATTAAACAAGTTCTGATGCCGGCAGACCTGGTACTGTTGCATATGGATGACTTTGATGTTATTTTGGGAATGGATTGGCTTGCTAGGTATCGGGCTATTTTAGATTGCTTTAATAAAGTAGTTCGGTTTAACCTGGAGGGATTTACTCATGTTAGTTTGGTGGGAAAAAGGAGACCTGTTCGATCAATAGTCATCTCAGCCATCAAAGCCGTTGAGCTACTAAGGAGTGGGTGCAAAGGCTTTATAGCTTTCATCTCAGAAGATAAGCAGAAACCAAGATTAGAAGATATTCCTGTTGTTAGGGAATTTCCCGATGTATTTTTGGATGATTTGCCTGGGTTATTCCCAATTCGAGAGGTCGATTTTACTATTGAGTTAATGCCGGGAACAACCCCGATTTCTAAAGCACCTTATCGAATGGCTCCTGCGGAACTCAAGGAACTCAAGGATCAATTGGAGGAGTTATTAGACAAAGGATTCATCCGACCTAGCGTGTCTCCATGGGGAGCACCAGTGTTGTTTGTAAAGAAGAAGGATGACACCCTGAGAATGTGTATTGATTATAGACAGTTAAATCAGGTGACTATCAAGAACAAGTACCCTCTACCCTGCATCGATGAATTGTTTGACCAACTACAAGGTGCGAAATATTTTTCCAAGATTGATCTCAGATCCGGCTACCATCAGCTAAGAGTGAGAGAGGAAGACATTTCTAAGACGGCATTTCGGACGCAGTATGGTCACTACGAGTTTTTAGTCATGCCTTTCGGTTTGACCAATGCCCCAGCCGCATTCATGGCACTGATGAACCAAGTTTTCCAACCCTATTTGGATAAACTTGTGGTGGTATTTATTGATGATATCTTGATTTACTCTAAGGAATGGCAAGAACATGGAGAACATCTGCGTATCTCCGTACAGCTGTTGCGGGACAACCAGCTGTATGCCAAGCTAAGCAAGTGTGATTTTTGGCTAAAACAAGTCACCTTTTTGGGCCACATTATTTCAGGAGAAGGACTATCAGTAGATCCTACAAAAATCGAAGCAGTTATGAATTGGAAACGACCTGCAAATGTGTCCGAAGTTCGAAGTTTCTTAGGCTTGGCAGGCTATTATCGACGGTTCGTGCAAGGGTTTTCTACAATTGCTGGGCCACTTACCAGGCTCACAAGGAAAGATGTCCCGTTTATTTGGAATGATAACTGTGAAGATAACTTCCAAACTTTGAAAGGTAAACTCACATCGGCACCAATACTTACCCTCCCCGCTGGGAGTGGAGGATTTGTGATATACTGTGATGCGTCATTGCAAGGGTTAGGGTGTGTTCTCATGCAGCACGGAAAAGTGATTGCGTACGCTTCAAGACAGTTAAAGGTTCATGAACAAAATTATGCTATGCACGACCTTGAGTTAGCAGCTGTGGTATTTGCATTAAAAATTTGGAGGCACTATCTTTACGGTGAAGAATTTGAAGTATATACCGATCATAAGAGCCTCAAGTCTATGTTTTCTCAGAAGGAGTTGAACTTGAGACAATGAAGATGGATGGAATTTCTCAAGTACTATGATTTCTCTATCTTTTATCATCCAGGAAAGGTGAATGTAGTAGCTGATGCCTTAAGCAGAAAATCAGCATAGATGGCTTGTTTGACGTCGGAATGGAGATTGCTTGAAGAGATCAAAGACTTGGATGTTAACTTATGGTCTCTTGACAACAAAGTATTATTGGGAAGCTTCAAGGTTCAACCCGAATTAATACAAAGAATAAAGGACCACCAGCGGGACGATAAAGCATTGGCAGATATCTTTGACAAGATGGACAATAAACCAGATTTCTCTATTGTTAGTGGTGTATTATATTTCCGAGGCAGACTCTGTGTACCAAATGTTCGAGAAATCAAAGATGAAATTTTAAAAGAGGCACATCATACAAGACATACTATCCATCCAGGGAGTACTAAGATGTATCAGAATTTAAAAATCAGATTTTGGTGGGTCGGAATGAAAAATGATGTCACTGAATTTGTCGGCCGTTGTTTTACTTGTCAACAGGTGAAGGCTGATCATAGGAAGCCGGGGGGATTACTGCAACCGTTGCCAATGCCCGAATGGAAATGGGAGCATATCACTGTGGATTTTATTTCCGGATTTCCGAGAACTTCAAGGCATAATGAAATAATTTGGGTAATCGTGGATCGATTGACCAAATCGGCACACTTTTTTACCACTGAAAGGAAAAACTACGATGGACCAACTGGCCAAAACCTATGTTCGGGAAATTGTAAGGTTACATGGCGTTCCAGCATCAATCGTATCAGACAGAGATACTAGATTTGTTTCACAATTTTGGAAAAGCTTGCAAAAGGCTATGGGTGCAAAACTGCATTTTAGCATTGCATATCACCCGCAGACGGACGGACAGACGGAAAGAACAAATCAAACGCTGGAGGACATGCTTCGAGCTTGTGCCATAGATTTCACAGACAATTGGGATGATCAGTTACCACTAGCAGAGTTTGCTTATAACAATAGTTATCATTCGAGTATTCAGATGGCTCCTTTTGAGGCTTTGTATGGCAGGAGTTGTTGTTCTCCGATTTGTTGGGAAGAAGTGGGCGATCGACGAATTTTAGGCCCTGAATGGGTGCAAACTTCTACTGAGAATATTAACAAAATTCGGGATCGATTAAAGACTGCTCAGAGTCGCCATAAGAGTTATGCTGACAAACGCCGACGAGAATTGAAATTTATGGTTGGTGACTCAGTATTCCTAAAAGTCTCTCCAACGAAGGGAGTGATGCGATTTGGCAAGAAGGGAAAGCTCAGCCCGAGATACATTGGACCATTCAAGATTACCGGACGTGTGAGCGATGGGAATGCTTACGAACTGGACCTACCATCACAGTTAGCTGGTGTTCACAAAGTGTTTCATGTGTCAATGCTGAAAAAATATGAACCAGACCCATCTCATGTACTAGATCTTGTGTCAATGGATCTACAATCTAATTTATCATATGAGGAGAGACCTGTTGCAATCTTAGACACCAAGGACATGGTGTTACGGCGACGAACAGTCCGACTCGTTAAGGTGTTATGGACACATCATGATCCAAAGGAGGCTACCTAGGAGCTCGAGGACGACGTTCGGAGCAAGCATCCACATCTTTTTGTCACATGTATGTTTTTAATTTGGAGGACCAAATTTCCCAAGGAGGGGAGTATGTAATATCCTGAGTACTTGGGCCTAGGATTGGTCTGGCCCAGGTAGTATTTTAGTTAGATTGGCCCAAGTTATAATGATAGTAGAGCCCAAGTTATAATGAAAATAGAGTCCATGTTTTTGTAACTTAGCAAGTATCCCACGTGAGAGAGAGTTTGGAAAAGATTGGAGTTGTAAAACAACTCTAAGAAGGAAGTTTGAAAGGAATAAGAGTTTCCATCTTCCCTTTATATATAGAGAACCAACGACCCTTTCATCTTCATTGGAGAAAACCTCTGAGAGCAAACCATTGTGGTTTTCAATTTAGGAGAAGGAGAGGAAGGCTGCTGATGTCAAGTTCGCATTCTAAGGCGACGATCGTCTATCAAAGGTGAGTGAATTTTCTTAATTACTCTTTAATGATGTCCCAGACGATTGATAATTGTGAATTAAATCTATTAATTAGGGTGAATTCTATTTGGAAGCATGTTATATGGCCATTGGAATGATATGAATGGTAGAAGAATGCAAATCCAGGGAAATCCATCAAACAGGAAATTGTTTGATGGAATTCAGAAGCATGTCGTCAGTTGTACAGATTGTAGTTTAGGGATAGTGGGACCCATCAGTGGACCTGATCTGAGATCAGGACCACACATCTATTAGAGGAACTCTGGGCGACCCATGTGGAGTTGGATATCTGCAATTTGAACCAGTGGGACCCACTGTTCAACAGATTTAAAGAATTCCAAGCGTGAAAGGGGAAGGAATTTTGGGCTGATCGTTTGTAGTTGTGGGACCCACTACATGATCTGATCAAAGATCAGAACCCCATATCTTGTAAGGAACCTCTGGTCGACCATGGTGTAGTTGGAGATCTGGGGTTTGGACCGGTGGGACCCACTGTACATTGATCTCAGGAAAATTCAGGCGTGGTTTATGTGGAATGCCGTTTTGAGTTTGTGGACCCCCGGAGATTGATCCAAAGATGAATGAGATTCGTTGGCATGCTACATCAGTCTTAGGCGACCATGGCCTAGATGTCTGATCATGGATTGGTCCAGTGGGACCCACTTGATTTTCTTATCAAGGGCTTTCAGGCGTGAACCATTCTGTTTTTGGTCATTCTGTGTATATGGAAAGTGGACGGTTAGAGTATATAAAGTAACTAATTAACTGAGTATAATTATAGGGCTTTGAATAGTTAACTGTGATTAACTATATGATTTGTTGTTAATTAACTGTGAGTATCTATATGGAAATTAATGTGATACTGTGTAATGTTTTAATTATGATAAAGAGTTATGCTGAAGAGTGGGCCACCCCTACATTTATTAATACTAGTGATGACTAGAAGGGGGGGCATTAAGAAACAAATTGTGTAGGGGGCTGGGTCCACACTGCGGATTATACACATTATTAATTAATGTTGAGTTCTAGTTGATGTGTGTGTTTGTAAAATATTGTGCACTGGGTTCCAGATTTGGGATGTTGGACTTATGTCCGGATGATAAATGGCTTCGGGCCATGGTGGCCGTTATTGCGGCTGGTCATTATTGGACGTGATGAGCCATTATGTTGGCTGGTCCTTAGTGGACGTGTCTGATAAGACAGGGTCATGGTGACCGGTATACATGTATACGATAAGGCCTTTGAGGCGTGGTGATGTGCATGGGCACGGATTTGTATGTGAAAGAATTCTTAATAATATTTGATTATTGATTTAGACCTGCTGAATTATGTGATTATTATATTTTATGTGAATTGTGTAATTAGGAATATTTATTCACCAGTAGTACTGATGTTGTGTTACCCCCTTCAGGTAATCATGTTGCGGGCGGGACAGAGCGGAACGATGTTCAGCACGTAGATTTCAATATGCGTGGCTGACAAGAGAGAACGAGAAAAGACAATTTAGTAGATAAGGGGATTAGCCCTTGCTTAGGAAAAATTATTTAATGTTTTAGTACATTATGGATGCAGACAGAACATATTATGGATGGACAATTCCTTTCCTCCCTGCTACTACTCTATATAAGAAATCAGCAGCCATTGCATTTCCACACACACACATTCAATACTAATTCAGAATGGAACATTGATTTACATTAGCTATAAAACATAGCAAAGAGTTTTTACTTTGGACAGTATCGCATCAAGCGCACTCCATTTGAAGGGTACATTGGAAAACAAATATCCAATATATGGTGAGAAGTGGAGAAACCATGCCAACTGCTAGCTCTCTCAACAACCAAAATCATATGCCATTGAACAAATCCCGAGGTCTTTAGAAGAGCGCCTCTGAGTTGAACTTGTTATAGTCTTTCTGTTATCATATTCAAGTATATGCAAGAAATTAAATCAATGAAATCCAAATAATAAGAGATTTGTCAATATCAGAAGGAAAATATCACTGAATAATAAAACCAACACGATCGAATCTTATATGTCAATTGTTCCAACCATGACATGAACATTTTAAATTTAAAAGTAAATATACCAAATGGACTTGTGGTATTGAACAAATGTTCCTCTTTTTATTGGATATGTTCATTGAAGCATGTTTGTTTTTTACTGATTTAATCAACCAATATTAAATGTTTTAATGTTGCAGTATTACTTCGGATGTTGATGTCTTAACAATATTACATTATGATGATGAATTTCAATCAAATCTCAAATGTCCTCAATATATTGGAGACAAGATGAGGCATCTCCGAAAAACCATAACATATAGTGAGATTGTGAACGTTGCACTCGAAGCATCAAACTGGGAAGTCAGTGTGAAAGACTTATGCATAAAGCACCTTCTTCACAGAAGTTTTTTTTCATTGATGGACATTGATGATGACAATGATGTAAAGGGAATGTTCAGAGCTTCGGGGACTCATCCAAGAGACAATATATTGTTGTTTGTTGCAAGAAGGGAAGGACGCATATGCTACCAAAGAAACCCCACAAACCAGGTTTGTACGTAGTGACATTTATTTTTAATCCACAAGTGTGTTTATATAAATCCAAAGGTAATTGATCCATGTGTTTATTATGCAGGAAGCAAAAGAGCCAAACAAATCAACATCAACGGGAAGTCTTAATCAATGAAACTAGGGTTGTAACCTGCTCCAACTGTAAACAGAGGGGACACAATATCAATGTAATTTGATGTCACATGTAATTTGATCGGTCCCCCCATTATCCATATGAAGAAGACTAATTGTATAACATGTAATTGACATTTTGTTTCACATGTTTTTTTATGGCTTCTTTATGCATACGAATAGCAATGTAATAAGAAGAAATGTAATGACATGTCAATGACATTTTGGTTTTTTTTTCATATGTAATGATCTATCTGGCTTCTTCTTTCTTGTTAACTATAATCTCCCTCACTTCATTGGATATCCAATATATTAATCCAATTCAAGTTGGATATCCCTCTGTATATATTTATGTTGGAATGAACATTATTTAACTTAAAAAATATTTATAAGTAATATAAGTCGCTAGGGATGCTGGGAAGAATCTGTTTGTTTGGATAAGGATCCCTACCGACCCATATATATAACTAACGTTAGTCGCTAGGGACGCTGGGAATGATCTATTTGTTTGGATAAGGGTCCCTAGCGACCCATATATATATATAATTAACGTTGGTCGCCAGGGACGCTGGGAAGGATACAGATGTTTGAATAAGGGTCCCTAGCAACCCATATATATAACTAACGTTGGTCGCTAGGGACGCTGGGAAGAAAAAAAATATTGTGTTATGGGTTGTTAGAGACCCTTAGCTACTAATATACGTTAGGGACGCAAGAAATGATCTCGATGTTGTTCTTTTGGGTCTCATGGGACCCTTATCAATAACAAATATATGTATTCTGGGACGCTGGTAAGGAAATCTATTTTTAAATGACAGTGAATCAACAGTAATTCATTCTTTTGAAAATGTTCTCATTCATGCTTGCCCTGTATAATGATGTCCATTCTTATGCATACTACAAGTTTATTAAATCATACATCAACCACAACTTCAACAAATAGATTCCAACCAAACAACGATTTCATTTTATCACATTCACCCAAAATAACAAGTCAATTACAACGATTTGGAACTTCAACATAAAAAAAAAAATGTTGCTCCAAACATTAAGTTCATTACAGCATTTGATCCCAAAAGAATAAGTTAATTACAACGATTTCAGCAACACATATATTGTTAAGGGCTTTACAACCATCGTTGTCAGAACTTTACAAAGTTAGGAGGTTTGGGAGTTGCAGCCTGTCAGCATTCAGCAGCCAACTTCTCTTGAAGATCTCAACCAATATCTTTTGTCGGTAATACGGGATGTTAGCTTGGGTGAACTTTATCGGGAAACGGTGTATGCAGTGCTCTGCGTATGCAATCGCAAAGAAACCACAGTCCGTCCCATTCTGCTGATAAGGGATATCAGTCTTTGTCACGGAAGTCCAAACCCAAGGCTCACCCCACCCGTAATCTCCAAATCGCCGTGTCAACCACAGTCTCTATTTACAAATTGATCAAGAAAAGCGGTCAATAAATAATAGCATGCAAAATGGGAATCTATGAATAACATGAACACCACATGTGGATAAATCACTCACGAAACTATCGCAGATGTTCTGATGATAATGGTCGCTCTTCGAGCTATTGTAGAGTTCCCAGCGATTTTCGTCCGTGTAACCGACGAGAAGAGTGAAATGATTGTGCGCATGTAGGATGTAAACTAGGGTTCTACACTCTTTTGCATCCCAAACTCTGGATCCATTCTGGCCAAACGCTGCATCATCTCTGGTCTTTTGATTCCCTTGCCACCAACTCTAGAAAAAAGAAAATAAAAGATGCAATTTATTGGTTGAAATTGGTATAAAACAAGTCAAATGTGCACCATACAACATTAGTACTGGCATGCATCAATTTAGATATGGGCAATGCCTAAAAATTGGAGTAGATAAAATGATAACTAGCTGAAAAGTACACAAATAGAGTGACAACATAGAGGATGGCTGAATGGTTGCAGGCGAGAGTTACATCACATATATAGATAGCTAGTTGACAAGCACACAGAGGTTATTATACACTTAAGTCACAGAGATTTGAAGTCTCTATCTATACACAATATATTTTCAAGTTCATAATTCAACAAGTCCAAATGATCAAGGAGGAATGCACAATATATGGACATCGGTTTTCTCAGCCACTATCATAAAATAACTCAATAAAAAACCTTATTTTGGAGTGGTTGGATTGATCAATTTAATCAAGTTTCATCCCACAAATTTACACTAACCCAGATTCTTATTTTGGATTGATCTTAATATAAGATTTCTTTCAATAGGTGAGCCACCACTTGGTTTGTCATGCATTCCACTGATACAAATATTGATAATTGATGGATAGAGCTAAATAAGGAGTAAGAAGATGAAAGTGCTGGACTTATCATATCTACTTTGAACTTTAAATTGTCAACTGAGTACTTGTCTGGTTTGCAAGTTGATTGAAAAATATTTGAGAAAATTAGCCAAACATTAGGTGATGCACCCTCCAAGAGGATGTCATGGAAGAAGCATCTATCAACTTCTTTACATTGTAGCTTCCCTTGCACTCTATAAACCTCCACTGACAAAAGATAACACATTCAAAGGATGGGTTACAATTCAACTTTTTAAGAGCCTTTTCCTATCTCTTGAGCTCCACCCATGACCCATGAGAGAATATGTTCAGTTGAAGCTCATGCAGTGTATGTATTTATATTACCCAAACCTTAGCGAGGCCTAATGCAATGCTTAAAAAAATTGAAAACTCACACTACTTGAAGGATCATCAAACCCAGTTGGACTCGGTCAGACATTCAACTTGCTCAACTCAGATAACTTTTCAAGTAGACTTGGCCAGACGAAAGCAAGAGCTAATTTTATCAAGCCCCAAAGTCAGTTTCATGCAGCTTTGGACCAGAGAACAGAGGGCATAAAATGGTCCTGGACCTGTTAGTCTTGAGATTTGTTTTTGTGGGGCCTACCCCAATTGAGATGATTCCCTAACAATACAAGTAGAAAAATAGGCAAGTAGGGAGATTCTAGCCAACCCACTTTCAGTATACTTTCTACATATAAGCCGGACATTTGCAGTCTTCTTTTTGACCATCAATTTGGAAATTAATCTTCGGGCTACTGGGTCATGACCCTTTCATTGCAGTGAGAATTTTGTCTCTCTCTCTTTTGTATGTTTTGTTTGAATTTTTTTTATAAAACAAAATATAGAATTATATATTCCTGAACCTAAGGTCAAGGATCACAAGTATTATACAAATTAAATGGTGAAATAATCCTAGTTTCCTGACTTGTTGGGTTGATCAAACTCTAAAACTGACTAGATCATGTCCATTAGCAGATTTGGTGGGCCCATGAAGTGGGTTAGTAAGTTGATTTTAAACATTTTATTTTTAAATATATACAAATACATAGGTTATCAAAATAGGTCTCAACTAGAACTCATCCAAACCAAGTTTTTTGGTATGTCCAAACCAAGTTGAACCCAACTCAATCATCCAATGAATGATTAAACCAAGCTGAATCAGCCAAATTCTTAGTCAACCCACCATTTCAAAAAAAAAAAAATTTCAGAGGATTATTAATTTATCCAAGTAGTATGGATTTCTAATAAACATATAAATGCATTATTGCATGTGCCCAATGGTTTTGGGTCTGGACTAGGGGCAATTCAGCTGATATTGTATGCTATCTACAGAGACAAAGGAAACAAGAAAGGAAAAAGGGATGAAGGTCCCTCAGAAACAGACTCCATTGAGTTGGGTTCTGTAGCTTCTAATAAGCCACCACCACCATAACTGCAACATTAACAGAACATTCAAAATAAGGAGGTCCCTCCCTGGCTTCAACCCGCTGATAGTATTCCATCTGTATTTGGTGCATTTGGCTTTTTATTTGGTTAATGTCATGTTATAAATAATCAACTGGTGTGATTTATTCAATCTGATCATGTGAAAGATTTACCCAGTACAACAACCATATGGTATGATGAATTGATGATGATAATGATGGATGATTGATAGAGGTGACATTGATAGATGGAAGTAATATGGTTTGCCTAACAATTGAAAGGGATGATGTTACATCCAACCTTTGAAGATGGAAAGGCAATTGATGATGAGAAAATCAATTATTTATTTTTGGATGGGCTTGACCATCATTGAATTGGTAAGTGATTCCAACTGGATTTGTGGAGTTCGTGGGACATCATGGTTTCCATCATGCAAGTGAACTTAAGGGTGATTTTCATCACTATTATGATCGAGTCATTTGGTGGGGTCACCTTTCTATTGGCCCTATTTTATTGTCTATCATTGGGGTATAATGGGTCCAATCATATTTGTTTTATATGTTATTGAGTTGGTGTTATTCCACCAAGTTCAAAAGGTCACAGAAAATATGGGCTCCTAATGCATTTTAAGAAAAGAAATGTATTCAAGGCCTGCATGCTTTATCTGTGACAATACTGGGGAATTCTAAATAATGCCTTTATATTAGAGAAACTAAAACTGATGGATGAAATGTAAAGATCCATAGATGCCCATCGAATAGTCTCCTCTCTTTTTTCCCATCTTTCATGCTTGGCAATAGTTGGCATATTGGGGGCAATAGCCATCACCTGTATCGGTCACCAAACCATATACCCACATGTAAAAAACTCAATTTTTTTAAAAGACAGCTTTTCCTCACCTCATGTTTGGCACCGGATCTAGACTTCATATTATGGGTCGGCAGTATGATCCTATTTATCAAATCGTGGGGCACTGGACTAGTTGATGACTACTATAAGAGTATTCTTTAGAAAATGCAATCTGTAAAAATGCAACTTCTAACAAAAAGGGCTAAAGCCACCACTCTAGGGTTTTCTGGCCATTGTCATCCATAAAGGGCTAAAGCCATTTTTAGGGCATTTTTTTGCTATCAAGTAATGCTACAGAAGAAAGACAAAGAAACCCTTTAAGAGAGGCGATTATCGAGTGGAGAGTAGATGTCTGCCATGAGGAAACATTATCAAAAGCAAAAGGCATGTTGAACGATGAGGGCATGACCTAGACGACAAAGAAAAGCATACAAAAGCACATACCTTCGACAAAGAGGATGTCGGAGGGGACCACAGTTGGTAGGAGGAGGAGGAAGATGACGTTGACGAGGGAGGGGACTACAGCATCGCCGAAGGCAGAGGAGGTTGACGAGGGAGGGGACCATAGCGTCGACAAAGGCGCAGCTTGTTGGCAAAGAAGACCTTGACAACGAAAGATATGAAAACCCCTCTTTTCTACTGAACGAAGTATAGATGCAGGTCCCTAACGACCCTTAACGTTATAAAACAAGGGTTGCTAGTTGAAAGTGATAAAAAAAAAAAACACCATGTCGTGAAATATGACTGATTTGGTGCAATGTGGCTTAAAATTACCTTTTTAGCCCACTGGACATCTAGGCTGTTTTTTTTTGGTAAAATCCTCTAAAATCTATCTGATCCCTGGGCATGTGGTGAGAGTGGGAGTTCTATCCACAGAGACATGTCTGTATTCTCAAATTGATTTACTGCTACCAAATAATTTTCATAGTTGCAAATTATATTTCAACTATGTTTCTTGCAATTATCGGGATGAGTTGTTGACCACTTCTATTTGAAAAATGGCAATCTTGTAACATCCAAAAAAAAAAAAAAAATCTGATTGCTGATCATTTCTTTTCGTAAAATGAGGCTAGGAATGGCAACTCCAAGGGGTAGTTCAGTTGGCATAGGACCACAGTTTGCACTCGGAGGTTGTAGGTTCGAAACTGCACTACCACACTAGGGCTACAGGGGAGTTGACCTGGCTTTCCTTTGGGTCCGGAGGGATTAGTCCAGTCCAAAAAGGTTGGAAACCCTCTGATAGGACTAAAAAAAAAGGGGCTACGAATGGCAATGGGTTGGCTCAGATTTCGGTTGGGTTGAAGTTTGAACACTATGAGTAACATGAACCCGCAATTATTGGATTGGAGAGTTATCTTGTAATTTGCCAGATTGGGCTGGGTTGGTGGGTTGAAAAACAACGGACTTAATCAAAACCTGACCTATTTACTAATCGGGTTAGAAGTGTCAATGCGGACTCAGCCCAAAAGTAAAAGGGTCAACCCAAACCCCGCATGGTTGGATTGGCGGGTCAGGCCACAAACCCACCTATCCCAACCAATTGGCACCCGTCCCAATCTAACGATGAACCCACCATTATTCACCATTAGAATTGAATCATGATAATAAATGTATTTGGCCAAGCCCAACCATTGGAGCCTACATCCAGGTTATAGGGCATGAGTCTATGCCCCAACCCGGACCATTTGCAAAAGTATTCATGCATGTTCGTGCAAAATATGTCGGGTACCCAGCTAAAGGGGCTGGGACCTATCAAACCCATACCAGTGGGAGAAACCCTAGGGTGAGGTAAGGGGGCCCTTATATGAGAGAAGGAGACCTCGGGTGAAGCGAGAGAGCTCATGAGTGAGGAAAGGTGGCATGCCCAAACCTAGCCAGTGCTAAATATGTTGAGTTGAGGCGACCTTTGAGAATTACTCTGCCTTCTAAACTATATATATATCGATAAATGACAGGTGCATGTCCCTGCCACAGGCCAACTACAACCCAAATCTAGCTCATTGTGGGCTGAGTTCTTCTTGGGCGTGAGATAGCTAAGCTTGTGAGTATCTATTCCTAAATATATGTGAAGGGAGGGTTTGGATTGATGGTAGATGGGCCACAGTGTACAAAATTGGAATGGGGCTTCTTTGGAGTAGGATTGAGTTATTTTTTTTCTTTTTTTTTTGGTAAAAGGATTGAGTCAGGTTAAATGGGTGGCCTTCCCTAACCTGCTCCTATCAGGAGTGGTTTAGTTGTGTTTTTTTCGGGTTCAGGGCCAGTATGGTATTGTGGAAACCCTAATCGGGTCTGACTCCGGTTCTAGGTCTGGCTACCCCACGGCCCACCCAGTTTTTGTTAGCTTAACTTAAATATGTTTTAATGAGAAGATATTCACAACCCACTTGCTGCGCAGCTGCAGTGAGCAACTAGGTATCATACTTCGACGTCATCGATTACCACTTGGCATTGAATCTACGCAAATGCACACTCGGTAAATTTGGAGCGAGCTTTGAACACAAGACATGGAGAGTAAACCCATGCGGCCATGAAATTAAGTCAAATTGAAATCCTTTCTTTCCTTTTTATTTATCACTCCCCTTTAAACTAGGCCAACTATAATATGACGAAAAATCATCTCATCCTAGCAGCTTTGTGAAAACATCAGCAACCTGTTGTTTTGAAGATAAGTGTCGGTTTTTACGTTGCTCTCCATGGCTTGAACCCTGAATGTGCCACCTTTTCTGCATGTGCAGGCTCTCTCATGGGACCCAACCCCTTTGGCCGGGATTAAAAAATAAAAATAAAACGCTACTCTCTCATGAAAAAATGGTGATCCAGTTTTATATGCCTAGTATGAACATAAAACACTGCATTAATCATCACATATAAAGCACTAAAATTGTCATAGACAAAATAAGTAGAGAGGAGAGAGATACTCCGATGTCAAAAAGAATGAACAACAACCAAGTTATCGGGTCATTCGGGTCATTTCTTATGTGGGTTCTTATTAGCATGGGATCACTTCTTTTAGTTATCAGGTATAATATTTAGCCTCATGTTTAGATTCAACTCCAATGGCCCACCTCTTGGATGGGCCACAACTTGAAAACAAAGTGCTACAAAATCCCAATGGCATGTTGTTGAGGAAATGACTCTTTCTTTATACAAGATCCATTTGTTTGTTCGATAGTTAATTGAGTTCAATGCACTGCATTCTATATTGATGAGTTGAAAGATAAGGTTCACTTATACTATCAAATGGTCTTCTCTTCAAAAAGTAAATGATTACCCAACCATCATAGAAAAGTGAATTTCCATCTACTGCAATGTTATTTGTTGCATTGCATTTGCAGTCCTAAGCTCAATAAAATTAGAGCGAGCGAGCGAGCTAACATCAGGCTTATACACGATGCCCAGTGGCAATGTAGAAAAAAATTCACAATTGATGTCTTGCTCTTCAGGTCAAGAGCACAGCAATTGCCCTGCAATGGCGTAAGGGCCTAGGTAGTGCAGGCCCCTATTCCCCTCCCCCCAGCCCAGCCTGCATATGTTGAGGGTAGGGCTTGAACAACCCTAGTCCCGGCCCTTTGACAACCCTAGCTTCATCCACAAGCACTTCAACATAATACATGATTTATTTTTTCCAAAAAAAATAATAAAAAAACAGAAAACCAACATTAAGAAGATATTCTGTTTGTTTTCTTCTCCTTCCACACCTAGCCCTTTGGAACATGAGAAACTTTTGGAATCCTGACTCCTGGCTCCCAGGAGATGAATAAAATTTCCTAGGTATATGTGACTGGTGCGACTGGACACAAACATCCTAGATTGTAAGATCATGGCCATACCATGTTCCTGAGGGCCATTATTGTATTCCTTTCTCAACTCTGTAGGGAAAACAAAGGATTGTACCTATCCAAACTAGGTTTCATCATATCAATGTTTTGGATCATCAAAAAACAGGCTCCACATGCAAGTAATATGGCAATAATGCGTACCTGTATATTTCCCGAGGTTCATATTTGTCTTGAAAAAAATTAATAAGATATTTTCTTGCGTTAAGCTGAGAATCTGCATCCTCCCAACTGCAGCAATTCTGAGGAATGTACATTCTGATCCATGTCTAAAAAGAGTAATCACCAATTCAATGAGACTAAGCAATGAAATGATCATCAAACACATAATATCATGGCAATAACTTGAAATGAACTTAATTGAGCTCTCACAGCATATAGCTTACATAAGTCAAACAAGCACATCACAGGTGTTCATATCAATCTGTAGGAAAAAGGCACATGCCAGTTGTATAGAACGCTTTCATCTCCTTACATTGATGAGTGCGGGGCTATTCTTTCATTTGGATTCAGTATCATATATCTTGCGGTCTTTGTTCCTTTGATTTATTCTAATGTATGCTAAGACTGTACATTCGAATGTAATTTCTCTGTTTGCTTGATGATGGATGATTCAATCTCCCCAAGAAACACAATTGTAATGAATGGCCTAGATATTTCATCTTTCCATTCTTCATCACACACCCTCTGTATGCTGCCTCTCTCAAATACACAAAGCTACAAAGTTAAAAATTGCCAATAGAAGTGGCTAAACTATCATCCCAAAACTATCATTATCCACCAATCCATTTTCTTTGAATCTTGCATCTTCCATGACAATGCACTGTGGTGGAGGTATGCAGGAATCCTCTGAACAGCCTAAACAAGCAAAAGAAAATATAGCCAAATACAATGTTGGATTCAGTGATTCCATTTTTCTCCACTTCACCATAAACTCATTACAGTATGAAGATAGCCTCTACTGGAACCTCAACATTTCTCTCGTAAGCCGATTGAAAGTTGAAAATCGTGCATACCCATCAGAAAGCAAACAGAGAGAGCATCCCACGTTGATCTCCTCTATTTTTCAACAGAACTTGTATAACATATATGATTAAATGTGTGGATCATTAATGAATTGGTGAAAATTTGGAGTGATTATGTACTCAGAACAGAGAAGCTTTTGTGGTGCCTGGAATGATGGGAAGAGTGTCCTCGCTCCACCGACTGCCTTGGGCTAGGATCAACAACTTCAACAGTATTAGGTTGTGTAGGATTTAAACTTTGCAAAAGATTAAATCCAATTCTCCTGGAAACCAGACGAGGTGAAACGAGAGAGCTACTCGACTTGGCCACCTTTTGCATCTCTTGCTTTATACTACCGAATTCTTGTTCCAGATTCCTGACCCGAGACCTCATCGTCTCCATATCAACTCTCAGGACTTGGTTCTCTCGGACAACAGTAAACCACCCATCTCTCTGCAGGATCTGACCCGCCATGTCATTGGCAGCAGCAGCAGCACTGTCATTGTCAGAGACATGGAGGATGCCTGCAAGTGCTGATCTCATATGTAACTGCTCAAAAAAGAGAACTTGAAGAACTACTCGGAGTGGCAGCCGCTCATTCTGTGAAGCATGCGCGCATGCATCTAAGGAGAGCTTCTGGCAGTTGATAACACTGAAGAGTTGTTCCCTGTTGTCCTCGGAAAGCCATGGGTGTGCCTGGACAACATCCATGAATAGGGGTCAAGATATAGGTGATGTTAGTTAAAGTTGTCAACATCTGCTGTACAAGCCAGGTTAGTGATAGCATGCCAACTTGCAAAATACAAGGTATAGGCCCCTTTTTCTTTTTGGTAACTTGAACCCATAACCTCAAGGATGCAATAGTGAGCACCTACCACGGTGCCACAGACTCATCAACAAGGTATGGGCCCTTTTGTTTCAATCATGAAATGTGATTATTGACCTGACATCACTGAGACCACAGTGATGTGCAACATCCAATAAAACTATATAAGAGTTAATTCCTCACCCCAAAATAGGATGAAAGGTCATCACATTATGAACGGAATTTCAATCAAATGGTGAATGTAACCCTGATCCTAGTGGCAATACAGCCATTGACATTTCATGGGGAGAACTTGATGGAATACACCAATGACCCTGGACTAAGTCCAGCCTAATTGGTAATCAAGCCCTAAGATTTTACAGAGAGGCCGACCTGCCAGATTAAGAGTCTAGACCCAAACCCGATCAATGACAGGTTTGGTCCGAAGACCTGACAGCTGACTGGTTGACACCTTTACCAGAACATGATAACCAAAACTTCATGCAGTAGAAGATACAAACCTTGAAATAGATGTCCAGTGCTCTATACAGCCCATCATGTAAGTTCCTCGAAGATTCTGGTAGGGCCTCTGCCAGAGAGCGCATCTTTTCAGGTTTCAGGTTTGCATCAGATGCAATCTCGGCAAGGTAGCTGTCTATCAACTTTGCCACTCTGATTAAAGAACCAGAGGGAGGGGATGCTTCTGGTTCAACGGATGAGGAAGAAAATGGAGTTAATACAGTCGATTCTGATAGCAGAAAATGCTGGATTATTCTTTCAATACAATCATAGTCATACAGATAATCAGAATCTGAAAACGTAGGAAGCAGAAGACCATCAAGGGTGGAAAATTCCAGCTGCATGCCTATTCTCCTCTCCATAGAGTCCTTCCATGCTTGGCTAATATTTAGAATCATTCCAATTCGTAGGAGCCCCAACAAGAAGCGACAAAATGATTTCCCTTTCTTTGGTGGAAGCATCTCTTCGATGCTTTCCAACAGAAGCCTTTGATCCACTACAGCTGGTGTCATGCTAAAACTAACAACTGTACTCACAGGCTTGCCACCTCGGCCTTTCTGCCAACGAACCAGACCAGGTAGATGCTTTCTTGCATAATGCATTACAGCACCTGCTAGTTTTTCTGGTCTTACACCTCTAACTTTCATAGTTTCAAGAAGTCTCTTAAACAACCATACACTCAAGTATGAGATATCTTCAAACCACCAATCAGACTCAAAGCTCCTGATTCTTGCCCCAGTATTAATTCCATTCCATAATATACTCCCACCGGGGCTCTGTGAGCTGCCATACATCAACATAGGCCATCCAAATAGAGTTGGGTCTGTGCACGCCATGACAGATAGAGCACTAAGAGATTTGTCCACGATTTGGAGTGCGTCCGCATCAGGCATTACAGATTCAGAACATTGAAGAGCCAAAATACAATCTTTCCAGTTGCGAAGTATAGTTTTGTGGAAAAAACTTTCAGATATAGCCAGCAAGTTTTCTTCCCCATAGTCTACCGTCATTTTGAGATAATTTGCCATACAGTAAACCGGTATAATGTTCTTTGGTGTCAAACCCACCCTTTCCCCATAGCAAAACTTTGCTGCTAGTAAAAATGCATCTGGTCCTCCAGGACAGCTAGACAATTCAGTGCGGAAAATCTCTCCAGACGTACTGTGGAAGTCTTGTAATATGTTTGCTATCTTCCCACATTTAGACAATAGAGGAAACTGAAAGGAAGATTTAGTTATACTTTATTTAAAATCCAGACTAGAGAAATCCCAACCAATACTTAAAAAAGAAAAAAAAAAAAAACAAAAGAAAACAAAAGAAATCACACTATGACATAATGTAATGCAGGAAACCAAGAGTAAGGGCAACCGACAACTCAAAATTTCAAGAACTTAATGTTGAAGTAAGATCCAAAAATACCATTAAATATTGGTAACAACGATAAAAATGATATTGCAAATTAGGTTTGCTAGCTGGTGCAGAAAAGAAATCAAATTCCCAGTTGTTGTGAATACAAACGCCGGAAGTCTTCTATCACAGTAAGCTACATGCAAAAACAAGGAGAAAATAGTAGGATATTTCTTCTGATCAATGCTACAACCCACTGAAATGCCTTCAACCCTTTGGGAGATATGCTCAAATCAAGGGATAAAATGCAAACATAAATTATTTTATTAAATAAACTGAATAATATGAAAACTGAACTGGCCGTCCCTTACAATGAGTATAAATAAGACTTAAAATCATTGCCATTTGAAAGATCAATCTGAAAAAGTGCTCACATGCATATGTACATGTACTATTCGGCCCCCCCCCGCCCCCGGCCGCTCCGGAACTTGGACATATGCATTGAGCACTTTTTCAATTGGTATTAGAGCGAGGTTACTCTGTAAAGGGACTAACATCCTGAGTTGATCCTTGCTCATCCGAGCAAGTATGTCTAAATCTGAGGACAATTTGTAACTCGTCCTCGCTTGTTTAACGGAATCAACCATCCTTCTTGGAAGGCTAAAATGAGGGTTTTCCTCAAGTCCTTAGATGAGTCCGTTTGACAGGCTGTCCATAAGGGCTGGACCCCTCCCATAGAAGAGGTGGTTCATTGGTTCATGAAAATGGAACCAAGACCATTAGAGAGATAGACTATGAGAAATGGACAGAGACCCATAAGAACTGAAGTACATTTAATGCAAGGGCCCCAAATGCTATTGCCTGTGCTGTCTCAGAAGATGAGTTCAAGAAAATTATAACATGTGAAACAACGAAAAAGGCTTGAGACATTTAGAAATGACCCATGAAGGAACCTGTGCGTTCAAGAGGTCCAAATTCCAACTCCTCACGACCCAATATGAGAATATAAAAATGTAGGAGAATAAAACCTTTACGAAGTTTTATACTAAGTTGAGTGATACTGTAAACTCTAGATGGGGGTTAGGAGATAGACTCTTCGAGGGAAATATTTGTGCTAAGATCTTGAGATCCCTTCCAGAGTTGTTCATGCCTAAAGTGACCGTTATTCAAGAAGTTAGGGCTATTGATACCATGAATGCAGATGAACTGGTAGGATTCCTTCAGACCTATGAGCTCCAACTCACAAACCCTAAAAAGACGTCCATTGCTCTAAAAACTTCAACTTCTAAGTATAAAAATCAAGAAGAGACCAACTCTGAAAGTAAAATTCAACAAGAAACAAATTCCGAAAGTGAAGATGAAGAAGACATGGTTTCACTTGCTAAAAAATTCTATAAATACTTTAAGAGCAAGAGAGGATCAAATGTAAGCAAACAAGAAAAATCCTTTGATAATAACAATAGTAGCAAACAAAATCAACTTATTAGGAAGTCAAAGGATGTTCAATGCTATAACCGTTGAGGTTATAGTCATATTGCATCAAGCTGCCTGCTGCTCTACAAAAGTTAAAACTAAGAAGAAGCGCTTGGTTGCAAATGTTACATGGGATGACACATCTGAATTTGAATCGGAATCAGACCATGAAGAAGGTGGGAGCTACCTTGTTTAGATGGCTTCTACTGTTAAGTAGTTGTTTGTGCAGTTTCCTATCACCAATTGGTTTTGGGATTACTGGCTAACAACTTTGACATGGTATCAGAGCCTGAGGTCTCGAGTTCGAAACCACGCAGGGCAGAAAAATGCCCCATGCCGCGTTGTGTGTTTGTGCGGGCGCAAAATGCGCAGGGCAAAAAGGCCCCATGCCGCGTTATAGTCTTGTGCGGGCGTGTGCTTCAGATCCGGGCGGTGTCCCGCCCGAAGGGGG